>OZ012735.1:581287192-582487192 GCA_963859935.3 Lathyrus sativus
CCAGAAGGGTCAACAGACTCTGGAAGAACAGATAAAATGGCCAAGGAAAGTTAAAAGGAGCTAGAAGGACTACCGGTCGTTCTGACTCAACATTAGGACAAAGGAAGTTGAGTTCTGGAAAATAAGTTATTTGCTATGAATGCAAAGAGACAGGTTGTTACAACAATGAATGTCCCATACTCAAGAAAGACAGAAAACACAAAAAGAATTATGTCAAAGGCAAGAAAGAACTCATGGATACCTGGAACGACTCTGATTCTGAAGAAGGACAAGCTAATGTTGCATTGATAACAACAACCTTAGATGCTAAAGTCTCTCGAGAACCCGATGACAAAGTATCATCAGACTCAAAAGCAGAATCTGATCATGATTCTGAAGAGGTATTTTCTAATCTCTCTCGTTCTGATTTAGAATCATGTCTTTCTAAAATACTAGAGAAGTATCAAAGTTTTTAAAGCAAATACAAAGACCTTAAACAAATCCAAGTAATTGCTTATGAAACTTGTGAGAAGCATAAAGAGAATATTTCTTCTTTAAATAAAAAAAATATTTTCGTTAGAAAGTACAAACTCTACTTGGAGAAGTTAAATCTCAAAATTAGAAGAAGAAATAGGTCCATATGCTTCCGGTGCCAACTGTGTATTTAGATATACATAGCTTTTCATCACTTTCTGACTAAAAGTATAGATAGAAGCAAAATTGTTTCCCTAATCTATGGAGTTAGTAGAAACGGAAAGAAAGGTTTAGGTTGTACAGATATCTCTAAGATTGATGAAATTATCGTGGTAAAACCAAAAACTCTCTATAAGCACTTTGTACCTGCTGGCACATAACCTATTTATTTTGAGCTTGCACAGAAACCTCCACCAACACAAAAATTTGTTTCTAAGCCTAAATATCATGCACAAATACCACTTGATTATCTTGTTGCATATAAACCCAAAGTTGCTAAACACTCTGGGAAAACTAACAAAAAAGGACCCAGAAAGTGGGTACCTAAGGAAATTATAGTTTATGTTCTAGACATCCATAGAAGCTCAACTGAAACACCAATCATGGTACCTGGACAGTGGTTGCTCGTGATACGTGACGAGAAGAAGGCATATGTTCCAAAGTTTGGAACTTAAGCCCGAAGGCTTCGTTGGTTTTGGAGGAAACCAGAAAGGAAAAATCATTGGCTCTGGAACTATCGGTAATGGTAAACTTCCCTCTATTACTAATGTTCTTCTGGCCGATGATTTGATGTGTAACTTATCATCTATCAGTCAGCTTAGTGACAATGGTTATGATATCATCTTTAATCAAAACTCATGCAAGGTTGTTATTCAGAAAGATGGTTCAATCCTTTTTACTGGAAAGAGGAAAAACAACATTTACAAGATTAGACATTCTAATTTCTATGAACAGAATGTCAAATGCTTAGTGTCTATTAATGAAGAGTAATGGGTATGGCATGGACATTTGGGCCATGTTAGTATGAGGAGGATTTCTCATATAAACAAGCTTGAACTGGTCAGAGGCTTACCAAGCCTGAAGTTTGCTTCAGATGCTATTTGTGAAGCATGTCAGAAAGGCAAGTTCTCTAAAAATTGTTTCAAAGAAAAAAATATTGTTTCCACCTCTAGACCGTTAGAACTTCTACACATTGATTTGTTTGGACCAGTGAAAACTGCTTCAATCAGTGGAAACAAGTATGGATTGGTTATAATTGATGACTATAGTCGTTGGACATGGGTAAAGTTCTTGAAACACAAGGATGAGTCACATTTTATGTTCTCTATGTTATGATCTCAAGTGCAAACAAAGAAGAATTTTAAAATAGTCAAAGTCAGAAGTGATCATGGAGGTGAATTTGAGAACAAATACTTTAAGGATCTATTTGATTCTCATGGCATATCCCATGATTTCTCCTGTCCTAGAACTCCACAACAAAATGGAGTTGTAGAAATAAAAAATAGGACTTTGCAAGAAATGGCTCGTACCATGATCCAAGAAAATGATATGGCTAAGCATTTCTAGGAAGAGGCAGTAAACACAACATGCTACATTCAGAACAAGGTTTCTCTTAGACCTATTCTAGGTAAGACTCCTTATGAATTATGGAAGAACAGAAAGCCCAACGTATCTTATTTTCATCCTTTTGGTTGTGCATGCTTTATGTTAAACACTAAGGAGAATCTTGGCAAGTTTGATTCTAAGACTCAAAAGTGTTTGTTGTTAGGACATTCTAAACACTCAAAAGGCTATAGAATCTATAACACAAGAACATGAATTGTTAAAGAATCAATTCATGTTAGATTCAATGATAAGCTTGACCTTGAAAATTCAAAGCTAGTTGAGAAACTTGCAGATTTAGAAATCACCTTCTCAGAACCTAAAGATAAAGACTCTGGAGATAATGATACAACTGCTGAAACTACAGACTCAGAAACAACTCAATCAAAAACTGTTGTTGGTTCATCTCATTAAAATAAAAGCATACCAAGAACTTCCCATTATGAAGAATTGATTCTAGGAGATAAAAATGCACTAGTTAGAACCAGATCGTCATTCAAACCTTCTGAAGAAACTCTTATTGGCTTGGTCTCTCTCATCGAACCAAACTCTATAGGTGAAGCTACTCAAGACAACGAATGGATTCTGGCTATGAAAGAAAAACTAAACAATTCACCAGAAATGATGTTTGGATCTTGTTCAAAATCAAAAGGTGCCCACGTTGTTGGAACCAGATGGGTATTCAAAAACAAGCTCAATGAAAAAGGTGAGGTCGTAAGAAACAAAGCACGACTGGTAGCACAAGGTTATAGTCAGGAAGAAGGAATAGACTAGAAAGAAACCTTTGCACCAATTGCCAAGTTAGAATATATTCGTCTCTTAATTTCTTTTGTTGTAAATCATGACATCACTTTATATCAGATGGATGTAAGTAGTGCATTCTTAAACAGGTATATTTCTGAAGAAGTGTATGTGCACCAACCTCCTGGTTTTGAAAGTTTTGAAAACCCATATTTTGTTTTCAAACTTAAAAAATTATTATACGGTCTGAAACAAGCTCCTAGAGCTTGGTATGAAAGGCTAAGTAAATTTCTTTTGGAAAATAACTTTACCAGAGGAAAAGTAGATACAAAACTCTTTTGTAAAACCTATAAAAATGACATTTTGGTTGCGCAAATTTATGTTAATGATATTATATTTGGTTCTGATAATATTTCCTTATGCAAGGATTTCTCTAACTTAGTGCAGGCTGAATTTGAAATGAGCTTAATGGGAGAAATAAATTTCTTTCTGGGAATTAAAATTGATCAACGAACTAAAGGAACCTATATCCATCAAAGAAAATATACCAAGGAACTTCTAAAGAAACTCAACATGTCAAAACGCAAGCTAGCAAAAACTCCAATGCATCCTACGTGTATTCTGGAGAAAGAAGAGGTAAGCGGTAAGGTAGAACAGAAACTACACAGAGGTATGATTGGATCTCTCCTTTATCTGACTGCTTCTAGACCAGACATCCTCTTCAGTGTGTGCCTATATGCTCATTTCCAATCAAATCTTAGAGAAACTCACTTAACAGTAGCTAAGAGAATCTTTAAGTATCTGAAAGGTACTTATAACCTTGGGCTATTCTATTGAAAATCATCTGAGTACAAACTAGCAGGCTATTGCGATGCTGACTATGTTGGAGACAGAATAGAAATAAAAAGTACTTCTGGAAGTTGTTAATTTCTAGGAGACAATTTGATCTCATGGTCCAGCAAAAGACAGTCTATAATTTCTTTATCAACTACTGAAGATGAATATATTGCAGCTTCCGGATGTCACACACAAACTCTTTGGATGAAAAGTCAGTTAGGAGATGATTAGATTTTTTAGAGTAATATTCATATCTTCTGTGATAATACTTCTGTTATTTGTCTATCCAAGAATTCTATTCTGCATTCTAGGTCTAAACATATTGAAATAAAATATCACCTTTTATGTGACTATGTTCAGAAGGGCACTTTTCATTTAAAATTTGTAGATACAGACCACCAGTGTGCTGATATTTTCACAAAACCCCTTGTTGAAGATAGATTCATGCTCATTCTGAAAAATTTATTTATAAAACCTTATCTAGAATGAGTTGATGAAATTTCAACGTGTCAAGTTGTCATACCCAAATTTGTCCTACTTGTATAGCTGTCATTCTATATATCCAGTCATTAACCTTTATTCAAAAATCCAAAAAAAAGTATGGTGTGCATGATTAAAGTCAAGATGTCAGGCCGAGGGTGTGTGTGTTATTGATTGAGATTCGTATGGTTAGCCTTATTCTTAGTCAGTCAAGAGTTTGTTTCTTTATTAAGACCCGGTAGGCAGGACTTATGTGGCTTCTTTTTAATGTTTCATTTAGGGTTTTCGTGCCAATGTAGGCTGTCTATATGTGGTTTGAGTTGTCAGGATGTGTCAAGTTTACAGTGTTCCATGGTAAAAGATTATCAAGGATCAGTTCATTGGGTCAGTATTTTGTGCAGTACATGATGTTGGTTTCAAGACAAGTCCATTGCTCAAGAGGTTTTATGTTCAACATGATTAAAAGTGGCTAGGTCAAGGATGATTCATTTGCAGTTAATTAATGTTCAGTCTCATTCTTCAACAGTTGAATCACTAGCTTAATTCATTTCAAATTCTCATGATTTATTTAAGATCTTCACACGATTAATTACTAGAAAAAATTCAAGAGCAAATGGTTTGGAAGAAAGAGGGTGTGAATAAAAAATCCAAAGCACATTCTATTAACAAGCCCATCATACATTACTTAGCCATTTTACATACAAATGGTTCAAAAAAAAAAGAGTCACAAAATACAAAAGGCCCATCAATATAAAGTTCATTTGTAAAAAAAAAAGAGCACGAAAAGTCCATTACATATCTTTATGGTATTTTACACCCACAAAATAAATAAAAAATAAAAAAGAGAAAATGCTTATCCTTGACCCCACACACATTGCAAATGACTTGCACAAATGCACCATGACCTTGCCTTCAGCATCTCTCACAAAAATCAAACGCACATGACTTGGTTTTTTAGATTTCACACAAGACTACCTGCACAACAATTTCAAATAAAAAAATCATGCATAAAGGACAAAACAATTCACAAGTGATCCCCACACAAGCTTAAGTTTCAGTCAAGTTTATACAATACACACCTAGATAAAACGCAGGCCATATCTTCTACAAAGTCACGCAAATCCCACAGCCAAAACTCGTGCAGCGTTGTAGCTAACACGCACTATCCATATACCCATGGCTAACTACAAAAAGACACCAGTACGAGTAACGCTACGTAGGACATCGAGACCCTGTTACGATTTACGGTTGGTGATTCGTAAAATCAATGCACACACAAAGTGTTGGAAATAAGACCTTTTGTGTTTAGGAAAAATGTGTGGGAATATTAGAGGCTTAAAGAGAAACTTGGTAGGTGGAAGAATTATTTATGGAAGAGAGAACTTTGTATTTTACTTGATGCAAAAGTGTAGAATTACATCTCTATTTATAGTACTCTAAGGAGAACTCTAGACACACTAATTCTAGAGAGTTCTCAACTCTAGGAATTCCAAGAGCATTCTAGAGAATACTACAACCTTAAGAAATATCTAGACACTCCAAACATTACAAGAGTATTCTAGAAACATTAATTAAAATTACCAAAGTCCAAAATAACTAAGCCCAAAAATCCAAATAATATTTTTAGGCCCAAATCAAGTTTAATATTTCAACATCCCCCCTTAAACTTGATTTGTGACTCCAAGCATGCTCCTTAGCTTTATGAAAGTTTCCAACTTTAGTGGTTTGGTGAAAATGTCGGCAGCTTGATCTCGAGACATCACATACTTCAACTTCACATCCTTCTTCTCGATGCATTCTCTTATAAAGTGGTAACGTGTGTCGATGTGTTTACTTCTTTCATGAAATACAGGATTCTTTGCCAAAGCAAGTGCTGATTTATTGTCAACACATATTTTCATAGGATGTTCTTGTGGCATTTTTAACTCTTTCAACAAGTTCCTTAGCCAAATTGCATGGCAAACACATGATGTAGCGGCAACATATTCGGCTACACAAGTTGACAGTGTGACAATAGGTTGTTTCTTTGACATCCAAGTGAAAGCAGTATCTCCCATAAAGAACACAAAACCAGTAGTGCTCTTTCTATCGTCCACGTCTCCACTCCAATCGCTATCACTATAGCCAACAATTTCATAATTGTTAGAAGAGTAATAGTGTAAGCCAAAGTTTGTTGTACCTTTGATATATCGAAGGATTCTTTTTGCAGCCTTGAAGTGAGTTGTTGTTGGAGCTTCCATGTAACGGCTTACGACTCCTACAGCATAGAGAATATTCGGCCTTGTACTTGTCAAGTACCGTAGACTTCCAATCAAACTTTTGTAAAGAGTTGGATCCACAGTCTCACCATTTTCATGCTTACTCAACTTGCTGCCACATTCCATCTGGGTGCCAACCGGATTGGCATCATCCATCTTGAACTTCTTAAGGACTTCTTTTGCATAGCCTTCTTGGGTGATAAAAATTCCTTTGTCTTCTTGCTTTACTTCAATGCCAAGATAATATGCCATGAGCCCCATATCTGTCATCTCAAATTCATTTGACATGTCTTTCTTGAACTCTTCGAACATGCTTAGATTGTTCCCAGTGAAGATCAAGTCATCAACATATAAGCACACAATCAAAATATCTCCACTTTGCGCTTTAATATAGAGTGCATGCTCATATGGACACTTGATGAAGTTCTTGTCTCGAAAGTACTTATCGATTCGAACATTCCAAGCTCTCGGTGCTTGCTTGAGTCCGTACAACGCCTTTTTCAACTTGAGGACTTTTTGTTCTTGCCCTTTTACTTCATATCCCTGTGGTTGCTCGATATAGACTTCTTCTTCGAGAAAACCATTCAAGAAGGCCGACTTCACATCCATTTGATAGATCTTCCATTCATTTTGGGCTGCCAAAGAAATGATCAGTCCAATAGTTTCAAGACGAGCAACGGGGGCAAATACCTCATCATAGTCAATTCCTTGTCTTTGACTATAACCTTTTGCCACCAGTCTTGCTTTGTATCTCTCCACGCCGCCTTTTGCATTCTTCTTCGCCTTGTACACCCATCTTACTCCGATTGCTTTGTGTCCTCGTGGAAGTGTAGTAAGTTCCCACGTATCATTCTTCGTGATTGACTTTATTTCTTCGTCCATGGCGTCTCTCCACTTAACATTTTCAACAGCTTCTTGATAGCTTAGAGGCTCGTAATCACCAAAAATACAAAAGAGGTTAATGTCATTTTGGTTTTCGGATACCTCATAAAGCTCTTCAATGCTCCTTAATCGTGGTGTCCTCTCACTTGAGCTTGTTTCATCCAACCTTGGTGTCGGTGAGGCAGGTGGTGTAATGTGTTCATCTATCATTGGTTGTTCCATTTCATCATCTTCTTCAAAATAAGGAAGAAAATCATACCTGTCTTCTTGAACACTCCAACCCCAACAATCTCCTTCTTCGAACTCCACGTCACGACTTATGACAATCTTTCCACTATTTGGATTATAGAGCTTGTACCCTTTGGAGCTTGAGTCGTAACCCATGAATACATACTTCTCACTTTTATCATCGAGCTTTGTTCTCCTTTCATCTGGAACGTGGGTATATGCAATGCTTCCAAACACCTTGAGGTGAGAGATCCCTGGCTTCCTTCCACTCCATGCTTCTTGTGGTGTCTTCTCATGCACACTTCTTGTTGGGGAACGGTTTGTCAGGTAAACTGCACATGCCACTGCTTCGGCCCAAAACTCTTTCGGCATCTTCTTACTCTTAAGCATGCTTCGCACCATATTAAGTATGGTTCGGTTCTTTCTCTCTACTACTCCATTTTGTTGTGGCGATCTTGGCACTGTTAGTAAGCGGCAGATTCCATGCTCTTCAAAATATTTGTTGAACTCATTTGAAGTAAACTCTCCTCCTCGGTCAGATCTCATAGCCTTAATAGAAAGACCACTTTCTTTCTCCACAAGGGCTTTGAACTTCTTAAAGTTTTCAAACACTTCTGACTTCTCCTTCAAGAAATAAACCCACGTTTTTCTAGAATAATCATCAATAAAGAGGAGAAAGTATTTGTTCTTACCAAAAGAGTTTGGATTGATTGGTCCACAAACATCAGTGTGTATGAGCTCTAGTGGTTTTGTCGCTCTTGATGTTGATTCCTTTGGAAAGCTTTTTCGGAATTGCTTCCCAATTAGACATCCTTCACATAGTTGGTCTGGGTGGTTTATACTAGGCAAGCCTCTCACCATCTCCTTCTTTGACAAACATTCTAGACTTCCGAAGTTGAGGTGTCCAAATCGTAGATGCCATAGCCACGAGGAGTCGGTATAGCAAGCCTTGAGACACTTTGCCACATCATTTTGAATGTTCAAGAGGAACATTCTATTCTTTGACATAGGCACCTTAGCGATCAAGTTATGCCCACAATGTCTTAAGAAAAGATTATGTTCTTTCAAGTGGATGTCATATCCTTTCTCCAATAATTGTCCCAAGCTCAAAATATTATTTTTCATGTTAGGAACATAGTAGACATTGGATATGAATTGATGGCTCCCATTCTTTAAGCGTATGAGAATTTTACCTTTGCCTTTGACCGGTATCTTTGAGTCATCTCCAAATGAGACATTTCCAGTTGTCGCTTCATTGATCTCTATGAACATGCTTCGATCGCCACACATGTGGTTGCTTGCGCCGGTGTCGAGGTACCACTTGTTTCTTTTCTCTTCAAATTGGTTTTGGCACGCAAGCAGCAAAGTTTCTTCTTCTCCACCTTTTTCTTCTACAAAATTAGCTCTCTCCACCACCTTCTTTGAGAATTTACACTCAGATGCATAGTGACCAATTTTGTTGCAATTGAAACACTTGATTTTTAGCTTGTTGCATCTTGACCATGAATTTCCATTTCCACGACCTCTTGTTGCTTGTGGATTCCAACTTCTTTCTCCATTGTTGAAGTTGTTGGAGTAGTTGTTGTAACTACCTCTTCTTTCTCCTTCATGTCCTCGTCCACGTCCACGTCCACGGTCTTGGCCACGACCTCTTCCTCTTTGACTCTTGTAATTCACATAGTTTGCCTCTTTTTCATTGAGTTGTAGTAGTTGCTCCATAGTCTCCTTTTGTTTAATTTTTCTCTTTTTTTTCTTCGTATGCTTGTAAGGAACCCATAAGTTGCTCAATAGTCATGGTGTTTAAATCCTTGTTTTCTTCAATGTTGGTAACAATGAAGTCAAAGCTTGGATTTAAAGTGCGAAGTATTTTCTCCATGACTTTCACATCATCAACATCTTCACCATTTCTTTTAAGTTGATTGACTACGGACAATACTCGAGAAAAATAATCAGAAATTGACTCAGACTCTTCCATAAATAAACGTTCAAACTCACCTCTAAGAGTTTGAGGACGAATCTTTTTCACCTGCTCCACTCCTTTGTTGCAAGTTTGAAGCTTATCCCATGCTTCTTTGGCCGTCGTTGCATTGGAGATCTTCTCAAATGTATCTTCATCCACCGATTGATAAATGAGGAAGAGAGCTTTCTTGTCTCTCTTTCTTGACTCCCTTAATGCCTCCTTTACACCTTGGCTTAAGGAGGCTTCATCTTGCTCCTTGAAGCCTTTCTCAACAATATCCCACACATCTTGAGCTCCTAGTAGCGCCTTCATCTTGATACTCCAATTGTCATAGTTGTTCTTTGTGAGTATCGGCATTTGAAAAGGAAAACCTCCATTCGCCATCTTTTGAGGACCTTCAAGCTCTGATGCCACTTTGTTGGAAATAAGACCTTTTGTGTTTAGGAAAAATGTGTGGGAATATTAGAGGCTTAAAGAGAAACTTGGTAGGTGGAAGAATTATTTATGGAAGAGAGAACTTTGTATTTTGCTTGATGCAAAAGTGTAGAATTACATCTCTATTTATAGTACTCTAAGGAGAACTCTAGACACACTAATTCTAGAGAGTTCTCAACTCTAGGAATTCCAAGAGCATTCTAGAGAATACTACAACCTTAAGAAATATCTAGACACTCCAAACATTACAAGAGTATTCTAGAAACATTAATTAAAATTACCAAAGTCCAAAATAACTAAGCCCAAAAATCCAAATAATATTTTTAGGCCCAAATCAAGTTTAATATTTCAACACAAAGAACAAAGAAAAACATGGCTCACTCTTTTAAGGGGGCGACATTCTACCTTTCCTGAAGAAACTTTTTGCAACTAAAACAGACTCTTCTCTCCTTTCATTCTACCCGCAGAAAACCAAACCATACAACTCTCTACAAATCTGCAAACTTTCATGCTTCCATCGTTTAAATCGTCACCTTTTAAACCTTTATTCATCAATTCACCTTCATTATCCAAAACGCAAATCAAGCACCAAACGAAATCACAACAGAAAAATCTCTATTCGTCTTACCTCTCCTTCAACCTAAAAACCTCATAATAACTCATCCACGAAATCACAATCCAAACCATCCACAAATGGATCACAGAAAAGAGAAAAGATGAAGAAAGTCTGAGATGAGAGGAGCGAATGGATTAGAGACAAATGAGTGGTAGGTCGGAACATTGCTGTTGTTTTCGGTTCTTCGTGTTGTGTTATTAAAGCTTGAATCTGAGAGAGAATGGATTGAAATCGAGGTAGAAGCTGACTTAAACCCCAACCCAAAAACGCAAACAAGGAGGATATCAAAGAGTAAAGGGGATACATCGTTGACGTTGAATTCGCTTGATCCGCGTGCATCGTGACGTTTGATGAAGGTTTCGTTTTGTCTCCATGAGATTTGACGCTATTTTTCTTGATAAATGATTCACTGTGTTTTTTTACTTTAGCAAGTTTGGAAATTAGTGGTGTTGATTATATCAGGCCTTGTGGTTGTGAAAGATTTGGTGTCAAAGGGCGCATTCTGGGCCTATTGGCCCATGTGGAAGTCTTCGCACCCCTTTTCTATTTCTTTCAGATAGTTTTCCCTTTAGGGATGAATGGGCCATGGCCCATGATGATTCCCACTCCTTACACACACCATGTTCATACACACCCCCTCCCTCCCTTAGTTTTTTTTGTTTAATTTGTTTTAACAATTTTGTTTTCTAAGTTTAAATAATTGTTATTAATATTTTACTATTAAGTTTATGTATATTCTTTTGTGTTTTATCCATTGATTTTAGTTGCATATTATTTCAATTTGTCTTTCTTGTTTTTTCCTTCTTTGTGTCCTCAATTTTTTTTTCAATTTCCATTTTTTCGATCTATGAAGTCTTTCGATTCGCGAACGTTAATTTTCAAAGTTGTTAACCTTCATTATTTCAAATATGTAGAAAATGATCATTTGGATCATTTTTCTATACTTTGGGATTATGAGAGGTTACCCTCGATTAATTAACACGAGTTTGTGATTAAGACAAGATCCCTCTCTTCTTTCGTCTGTGCGACACGATTAAATTGGAGAATGATCCTCAATATCATTTCTTTATCTTGTTTTTAGCACGGAAATCAATTTGTGCGACCTCCTATAGTTTGACAACCAGCAAGGATATCAGTATCCTCCTCAGCAACAACAATTGCAAGCTGCTCAACAACAACAAGGTGCTTGCCAGAGGCGTCAACAAAGAACGTGGAGGCCAGATAGAGTCTTTGATCGTCTACCAATGACATATGCTAGTATCTTTGCTCAGTTGATGGAGAAAAAGGTTGTCGTTCCGAGAGATTTGGCTCCCCCAACTGTCATTCCTGCCGACTACAATACAAATGCTCATTGTGAATTTCGTAATGGCGCTTCCGGTCACACCATTGAGAACTGCAGGGCTTTCAAGCATAAAGTTCAAGACATGATTGACAAGGATGCTATCAACTTCAATGGGAAGTCTCAAAATGTCATCAACAATCCAATGTCACCGGCCAGGTAGTGCCATCATCAATCAGATCAAATTAAGTCAAGTCAAGTTCATTTCTCCGAAGAAGGCATTCATGTTGCCATTTCATCTTTCACTTTTCTTGTATTTTGTCTTTGTTTGTTTAAGAACTGTATGCTTTGAACATTGCCATTCGTATTTGGTTTTCATTAATGTTTTGTTTATGCATATTTTAAATTAGTTATGTCGTATTCACTCATTATTTTCACTTATCATAAATCACTGACACATTTATTCACTTCACTCTATCAGCTGTTGTTTAGCATGATTTGAGGGAGGATGATGAAAACATAAAAGTCATAATTGCAAACTGTATGCTTTAAGATAGAATCTCGTCAATGATGTACAAACATTGTTTCAACTCCCTAAAAACTGGAGATATAAGGAGTTAATCCCTAGTAAACCACTTCGAGCTTAGGAGTAGTAGTTTCCTTCAGATATTTAAAACCCTTACACTCAACCTGAGGTCGGGTAGTATTCAGTTAATCCAAACCCGCGTTGAATCAGCAAAGGAAAAATCCAGAAGATAGTTGCCCGTCAATGGCCCATGACATGGCAGTCACAATCCTCCAACAAAAATCAAAAAAATCAAAAAGCCTGCTAAGTCAAACATCTCAAAGGGGACTTAGGCAAAAAATCAAGGCAATCCCGATGGATCTGACAAGTGAAGTCAATCCATGCAAAAGTTAGGGATAAAAAAAACCAAAGCAAGAGAGTTCCTCAAAACCCTCAACAAAAAACAAAATAAAATTCAGTGATCACCAAATCAAATCAAAAGGGTCACTGACATCCTTCAAAAGGAAAATAGGGTGACTGCTGTTTCAAGCATACCTTAAACCATCAAGCTTATACCGTCAAGACAAGTATGTGCAGGATTAACTGAACGTAGGACTGGAGACCACTACGAAGAAGGGGTGGGTACAAATCATACTTCGAGCCTAATATCCTTTGTTTCATAACCATGAACAAGATCACGTTACAACCCTCGAAAGACCTAATTGAGGTGAGGTTTATTCTGAAAGCATACTATTGCAAGGTTGCGTAAATTGACTCCTCACATATTTGTTAATCATCAGCATTGGTGTCATTATCCTTGTCATATCTTTCACAATAATCAAATTGGAACAACATCTGGATTAACGATCCATTTATTTCTCACTATCACGACACTCAAATAAAATGACACTTTTTCAAAACTTGTATTGAGCTTTGCATTAATATTATCGTTTATGAATATGCAATTTTAACTGCAAACCAGTGCTAGACATCAAAGACACTCCAACAAAGGGCAACCAAAAAGAGACTTAACTTCCAGTGACTGATTCAAAGCAAGGCTACCTCAAAACCCACAGGCTAGGGAAGATCATTCAACAGCTTGAGCAGGGGCAAAGCATCTCGGAGCGTCAAAGTTCAGCGTCAACTTCAGAACTGGTTAATCAGGGGCATACCATTAACATGTTTAGAATGGGGCAAGACCAAGTCACCCTGACCATCAAGCAGAGTTACAATTTCCTCTGAAGCAAATTCACAACAAATCACCAAGTACCCAAACTTGGGGCATCCAGAATATCATCTTCTGCTTCAATTATGGCGTCTTCAACGAACCGCGCGTCGAGGAAGTCAATTCCTCCCACCACCCAAAGTCCAATCCGTATTGGCAACTACCAAAAATCCACCAAGTTGGCATCCTTCACCTGCATTCCCAATTACCCGTCTGCAATCATATGCATCATACGTATCACATTCGATATCATAAGTATCTTGCATCATATGCATACCCAAATCTTATCATACTTCCCCAGCTCTTGCATCTCTGCGCGTCAGCATTTGTATTTGCATTTCCATTTGCTATGGATTATCATTATCATCAAGCATTTGAATATGCAAGTCAAGGTCCAAGATCAATCTCGAAGATTTCCAAGACCATCTTCAGCCCAGTCAAGGGCATCCTCCGTAAAACCGTGGGCTCCACCCGCAAAGTTGTTCAACCTTTTGTTGGGCAAATTCGAGAGCTTCAAAGCAATCATCAGCCCCGTCAGGGGCATTTTTCACAAGATCGTGGGTTTCTCCTACGAAATTCAAAGGTGTTCAAGGCATGATTCAGCCCAGTCAGGGGCATCCTTTTCAAGACCATGGGTATTTCCCATGACGTTATTTCAACTTCGTGGTTAATCAAATCTTCAAGTTGACATCCAGCCCAGTCAGGGGCATATAATTCAAGACCATGGGCGTTTCCCACAAAGTTGTTCAACCTTTTGTGGGGCAAATCCAAGACCATCTAAGCAAGATTCAACCCAGTCAAGGGCATATCATTCAAAGACCGTGAGCGTTCCTCACAAAGTTGTATTAACCTTTCGTTGACCAAGACAAGACTTCAAGATAAACTCAGCCCAGTCAGGGGCATTTTCTTCAAGTTCACGGGCGTTTCTCATGAAGTTACTGCAGCCTTTTATGGTCAAAACTATGACCTTCCAAGCAAGTCGGTGGGCGTACCCCGTTGATTCATTTCAATTCAATCTTCCTCTTGGGTATTCCCCAGTGAGTTGTATTCAGAAAACGTGACCTTTGTCAATTGCCTTACTATCATCCATTTGGTGATAGTCAAACCCCGTCGGTTCAACCTAGCCTGCATCCTTTTGGTGTTGGTAAATTTCAAATTTGTGTTGCTCTATCATCCTTTTGGTGGTAGTAGCCGGTGTGAGTTCGCTCCTTCATCCTTTTGGTGGTGGGTCTGTCATCTCGTTGATGCCAAATTGTGCGACTGTTTGGTCTATCATCCTTTTGGTGGTAGTAGCCGGTGCGAGTTTTCTCTATCATCCTTTTGGTGGTGGGTTTGTCATCTCGTTGATGCCAGATTGTGCGAGTATTTACCTCTATCATCCTTTTGGTGGTAGTAGCCGGTGAGTTCGCTCCGTCATCCTTTTGGTGGTGGGTCTGTCATCTCGTTGATGCCAGATTGTGAATGTGTTTGCTCTATCATCCTTTTGGTGGTAGTAGCTGGTGTGAGTTTGCTCCGTCATCCTTTTGGTGGTGGGTTTGTCATCTCGTTGATTTCAGATTGTGCGAGTGTGTTTTCTCTATCATCCTTTTGGTGGTAGTAGCCAGTGTGTTTGGTCTATCATCCTTTTGGTGGTAGTAGTCGGTCTGAGTTTACTCCTTCATCCTTTTGGTGGTGGGTCTATCATCCTATTGATGCCATATTATGCGAGTGTTTGCTCTATCATCCTTTTGGTGGTAGTAGCCGGTGTGAGTTTGCTCCGTCATACTTTTGGTGGTGGGTCAGTCATCTCGTTGATGCCAGATTGTGCGAGTGTTTTACTCTGCCATCCTTTTTGTGGTAGTAGCCAGTGTGAGTTTACTCCGTCATCCTTTTGGTGGTGGATATGTCATCGCGTTGATGCCAGATTGTGCGAGTGTTTTGCTCTATCATCTTTTTGGGGGTAGTAGCCGGTGTGATTTTTCTTCGTCATCCTTTTGATGTTGGTTCTGTCATCTCATTGATGCCAGATTGTGCGAGTGTTTTGCTCTATCATCCTTTTGGTGGTAGTAGCTAGTGTGAGTTCACTCCGTCATCCTTTTGGTGGTGGGTCTGTCATCTCGTTGATGCCAGATTTTGTGAGTGTTTTGCTCTATCATCCGTTTAGTGGTAGTAGCCCGTGTGTGTTTCTTCTCATCATCCTTTTGATGATGGCGACCTTTTGCTGGTTATTCACAGTTTACTCAGGGAAAGACCTTTATCCAGTATTCCAATTCCCGAGCATTTATTTTCTTCTCAGACAAATTCAGGGTCTTCTTCATATCTAATTGACTTCTACCTCGAGAAAAAGAACACTGTAGCAGTTCACTTCCCTAGGTTTAAGCCGATTAGATAGGGGCATCTATCATACCCTAAATTTGTCCTACCATATAAAACTTCATCTATTCTTCCAATCACTGACAATTATCCAAAATCCCAAAAGGGGGGATATGTTATGGCTACTTGTTGTCCTAACTCAGCCTCACGAGGTTAGGGTAAAGGGAAATGAGATTCAGTTGAGGCTGTTGATGCCAGGGAACATTGATTCAGGAGGTGTTGTTGAGGGTTCATTTAAGGTTTCAGGGCCTATTCAAGTCAATTGGTGTATGAATTAGATTGTCAAGATATGTCAAGTTATCAGTGGCTTCATAGTGATGATCATCAGGATCGGATTCATATCTCACCTAGGGCTTACATGTGAATTAAGGTTATACATAGTGGGATCAAGTTATCAGGTTGTATGGAGTCTTCGTGACTGAAGAATCAATGATTGGTTCATGTTAATTAGGACTCACTAGTTCATCAGGTTCGAGAATAATTCATGTTTCTTAAGGCCAATCCATTCACATCTGATCTGACCTGATCAGAAGGGGATCACGGGTCGGCCACACTCTATTGGACTGTTGCGTGCTCACCGGTGCTGAGGAGAAAAACGGGGGGTGTACCTGCAAAACACTCCGATGCCAAAGTAAGGAATTGGGCAGAGCGAGAGCAAAGTACAGAAAGAGGGGTAAGAAATGTATACCTGGCCCTCTTGGGGAAGAGGGTATTTATAGAGAGACCCCAGCGCTGGGCCAACGGTCATTTGAGTTGGGCTGGATGACCAGGCCCAACCCTAATGACTGTTAGGGCTTACGTGGCGCAGTGAAGACCAGGACGTGGTCTTCGCCCTAGTCCAACCGCTCATAGATCTCCGGAAAGTGGGTTTGACCTGCTCTTTCGGAGGTGGGCAGTTGGTTGATGACGTGTCCCCACGGAGGGGAGCACGTGGAGAACGCGCGCCGGGCACGTTGTCCTCCCCGCGGAGGGGAGCTCGCGAGGTTCCCCGGAGGGCGTTGTTCTCCCCGCGGAGGGGAGCGCGAGGATGGGGAGGAACCAAAGGCCTCGCTTCGATGCGCAGGGGTGTGTCTTGTTCGGCCGATTAGAGGGGACGTCGAGATGCTGTTGGACGCGTCGCCTGTGGCCGGTGGTGCGCTCTGCCCGTCTGGCATGACGCGCGTGCCCGACACAGCCAGTTCGCTTATTGGGCCGTGCATGTTATTGGGTTGGACCGAGGTCGGGCCCAGACCGGAACAGGAGCCCCCCAAGTCGAAGCTCTGGGAAAGAGCGAGGACTTCAAGGTCGTTGTGTCGGGGAGAGAGGTAGCGAAACGGGAGGTTCGTCGGGGTTTGTGCGCAGTGGAACGGGCGCCCACGCGGGGATCCCAGGTCGCCGGCGAAGCGGGGTGAAAGCAGGTGAAGGGGCGTGACTGTCAGGTTGCCGCCACGTGTCGCGCGTTAAGCAGTCGTAGGGGCGGCTACCCTATGTCATTAATGAGCCTAGCGTCGCTTCGAATCTCGCACCGGGTTATAAATACGGGGGTTCCCGCTCATTTTATACTTTTCACTTTGCTGTTTTACCTGCGGCGCTCTGAGATCCTTGCCCGTCCGCCGTTGTCGTCGATCGCCGCCGCACCGTTTGGTTCTTCCTCCCGTTCGCCGCCGTTACAAGTGAGTTTCCTTTCTCTTCTCTTTTTATTTTCGCCGCTTGATTAGAATGCGTGGTCGGGGCATGATGAATGCCCCGCGGAGGGACGCAAGATCCGCCGTATCTGGCGATTTTCTGATGAATTTCCCGGGGAGAATCGGTTGTTCCGATGAATGTCCCGAGGACGGGGGCTTTCTCCGATGAATGCCCTGGTGACGCGCGCTTTTTCCGATGAATGCCCCGGGGACGCGCGCTTTTTCCGATGACCGTCCCGCGGAGGGATGGTGGGTTGGCTCTTGGACGCCCCGAGGAGGATCGGCGGGGAGCTCCTGTTTGCTCGCCGTTCTCTGGCCTTTGTCGCCCTTTCACTTGACCTGCGGTGGAAGGGTGGATTTGATCTTGGCTATCGAATTCACTGTTGTCCTCTGCTTTTCAGGTGTAGATGTCGGCCTTGGTACCGGGGACGATGGTCGAAGACAACGAGCCCGAGGTCCCGGATTTTGACGAGCGCGTCGCCCCGGTTGAGGAATGGGTGGCTGAAGAGCCGCTGTCTACCCCGTCCTGCTTCGTGGCCGATGCGTCCGACGTCTATGCCACCGTCGAGGATACGCCTGTCGGGGAGCCACAACATTGGCAGGTGTACTGCCCGAAGGAGCACCATCACATTTGCTCGCGCTATGGGCGGCGGATGTTTCCTATGCACGAGTTCTACTTCAAAGAGGCTCGGCTCAGGTTACCGTTCTCCGCCTTTCATCTGGGGCTCTTCGATTGGTTGCGCTTGGCCCCGTCCCAACTGCACCCCAACGCCTTGGCCTTCATCCGTGCCTTCAAGGTGGTGTGCTTCTACCTCGAGGTGGAGCCCACGGTGCCGTTGTTTTTCCGTATCTTCCACTTACAGCGCCAGTCGGTGAATGGCCGCCAGGGATGGGTCTCATTTAAACAGTCGACCAAGCTCTTCAAGGCGTATAGTGATTTCGTTAAAGATTTCAAAGGTCGGTTCTTCCTCGTTAAACCGATCACACAGCAGGGCTCGGATACTCTCTTCACCGAGGGCGAGCGAATGGTAGACGGCCAGCGGTTCCTCGCGTGGCTTCCCAAGACACATCTGTTGTGGACCGCGGAGCATTTCAACCGAGGTACGGATAGGTATATCATACGAGCGGGGACCCTCGACGAGAAAGATATGGCCGCTTATTTGAAAATAGTCGCCTTTGTGCGGGCCCTTCCTCCGTCGAAGCTGGTGACGCCCGATGGTCGGTACATCCTCGACGCGCAGGGGAACGTGCGAACCAAGAAGCGGCTGATTAATACTAAGACCCTGCTCGGTTGCGCCACCGGGGCGGCCGCTCTGGATTATCTAGGTAGGGATGTTTCTTTTCTCCCTGTGATCGGGTGTTCTGGCTGTTGCTAACTCTTTCTTTGTTTTTGCAGCGAACATGTCTTCTGTCGAGGAGCGGGTGAAGCAGCTGCACGCTACCAGGAATGCCGTGGTCCCGAGGACGCGGGTGAGTCAGTTGGTCAGACAGGAGGTTGCGACGCCGGGAGGGCAGAGTTCGTCTTCTTCGCCTCAAGGGAGTCAGTCTCCTACGTCTCAGGGAGCAGCGAAAAGGCCGAGATCCGAGGAGCCCCGCAGTTTGGTAGATTTGACGGTCGGCTCGGCTGAGGAAGGTTACGTCGTCCCGCCTTGCCATCAGCATCCGGGCTATTTTCATGGTGCTCGATCTCCTACCGTCTCCGCTGGGGAAGTGAAGGTTGTCCGCCAGGCCGATCGAGAGTCTCGTCGACGTGTCCTGGCGAAGGATTTGGATGCGATGATGCGGACGTTCACGACGGCCCTTGTGCTGAACGAGGAGGGCTGTTCCGCCGCCGAGTTGTCCAAATTGCAGGGGGACCTCACCTTTATGCAGTCGCGGTTGGCCAAGCTTACTGAGGAATTGGAGAAGAGTCAGAAGGATGTCGCTGACCAGCGCAAACGAGCAGAGGGCGCTGAGGGGAAGGTGACCTCGTTGGAGGAGAAGTTGGGGGCGGCAACGGCCGAGGTGCAGGCGCTGAAAGTTCGTATGGAAGTCTTGGACAGCGCACTTCGTCCGGCCGAGGACGAGACAGAGGAAGATCAACGGTTGATCACTCGTGCTGATCTGGTTACCCGTATCCGGGTGCTAGAAGGTGATTGTTTGGAGGCCGTCGAGGTCGGTTTCAAGAATGCTGTCGCGCAGATCCAGGTTGCCAACCCCGGCGTCGCGCTGGACGTGGATGGGATCGGGCCGTACCACGAGATCGTCGACAGGAAGGTGGTGGATCCCTATCTTGTCGTTCCCGAGGAGGTCCCCGTGGCTGCTGATCAGGAGGGTGAAGTAGTCTAGGTTGCCGGGCCTGCGTGCTCGTTGTTTTTATGGCCTGCGTGCCGATATTTTGTAACTTGCTTTCCTTTGGGCCCGCGCGCCCCGTTTGTGTAATATTAACTACTGGGCTGGTGCCCGCTTTTTGCTTAATATATTTTTGTGAATTTTTCTAAGTGTGCGCTCGGTATTTGCATGATGTTTATGCTCATTTTTCGTATTTATTTGTTTACTTGAATGTTTCTGACGTGCATGCCTCGATATGCTCTGAGTCTGTTAGGGTGTTAGCTCGACAAACTTGTTACCGGTGGTGAAGGGAACCGGCCGGTTTGGTCGGCGACGTAGCCGGGCCGTTTCGGGCGTAATTCTCCCCGTGACGTGGACGTCCCATCGCGAGCTGGGTGTCCTGCCGATTTTGGTACGGCGGCGGGGGATCTCGGTCGAGGTTTTCCCTGCCGAGCAAGGCCGTCTGCCCGCGTACACAAGAGGCAGGGTTTGCTTTTCTTTGGTCGCTAGTGGACGCGTGGGAGTGCGGTGGTACCATGTCGCCCCCTAGTGGCCGGGAAGATGGGTCGTCGCGGGCAATGTTCTAACTGTAGTACCACTTAAGTTTCGCGGCGTTCTAAGGTCGAGCTAGTTGTTCACCGTTCAGGTTTTCGAGGTAATAGGCCCCGTGCTCCGTTTTGTCTCGGACTCGGTAAGGGCCTTCCCAATTCGCAGCCAGTTTGCCCTCGTGGGAGTCTTTCTGGTTTCTGCGTAGAACTAAGTCGCCTGTTTGAAAGTCGCGTTTTAGGACTTTGCTGTTGTGGCGAAGTGTGACTTGTTGCTTCAGTCGGGCTTCTCGGAGGGCTTCCCCTGACCGGATTTCCTTGACGAGGTCGAGCTCTTCTCGTAGGGCGCCGTCGTTGTCATCGGTGCTCAAGGGAGCTTCCGTTCGTCGGGATGGTTCGCGTATTTCGACGGGTATCATGGCCTCGGTTCCGTACGTGAGGCGAAATGGGGTTTCCCCCGTGGTTGAGTGGGGAGTGGTGCGGTATGCCCAGAGAACGCTGTGGAGCTCTTCGACCCATGCTCGCTTGGCGTCGCCGAGTCGTCGTTTGAGTCCCCGGAGTATGACCCTGTTCGCGGATTCAGCTTGGCCGTTTGTCTGAGGGTGTTCGACCGAGGCGAAGTGGTGTTTGGTTCCGAGTTTGGTGACGAAGTCGCGGAAGTTTTTGTCCGTGAACTGTGTGCCGTTGTCGGTGACGATGGCGAGTGGGACCTCGAATCTGGCGAGGATGTTGCGTTTGTAGAATCGGAGTATGTTGTGGGCGGTGATTTTGGCCAGAGCTTCGGCCTCGATCCATTTGGTAAAGTAGTCGACGCCCATGATGAGGTACTTGTTTTGGCAGGATCCTAAGTGTTATACCCCAAATTTGGCCAACCACTCTGGCATATGTATTATTTCATCTGCATCGACATAAGGCATAAAAACATTACATAGCATATTTTAATTTGCACTTTTACAGGGATATATACAAAAAAAAAAAGAGAAGAAGAAAAGGGATGTGTATTCAAAATATATGGAGATTAGGGAGATCATTTTCCTAAGTAAAAAATAAATTGAGACAAGCACACAAGGTGGGGTTTGAACCCACCACCTCTTGCTCCACACCCCTCACCTTTACCACTTGGCTACAGGCGTGCATTTGAAAATAAAATGAAAGGAAAACTAAACATATAAAGAAAGGAACAAAAGGGCGCATGAATAAAAAACGATGGACTCTTGCTCCCACCAGGTTCGAACCTACCCCCATTTAGTTACACTTTCCTATCCCTACCACTTGGCCAGAAGCGCGTAGTTTTGGATGCTATGGAGAGAAAATGAATACATGTTAAAACTAAAGCAAAAGCTGGGCAGAATTAGAAGAGCCAGATGACCATACGTGAAGACTCAGAGAGTGGGGAAGGATTCATCATTTTGGATGAAACGAGATTCGTTCTTATTCATTTTGTCACGAGGATCAACTTTGGTGTTTGTTAGTTTTCGTTTTGGAGTGGTATTGTTCAATTTTCAGATGAAATTGCCAAAAGATGGGAGGGAAATAGAACTAGGTTTGAAGCGTGCTCCACATTGCTATTTCAAGGCCAGACATCTATGGAGTACAACTACTGAGGCCCTCTGATTCTTTCCCCATTTGGGCGAACAAGCAGCCTCTACCAAGCCCTAGCCTGAGCTGCTACCACAACAAGACAAGAAGAGGACCGAAAAAGGAGAAAAGCTCAGCAAAAAGGATTTTTGATTCTTTTAAAACTGGGATATAAAAGGTTTAGAGTGGGAGGAAACCCTAGCGGCCACATTTTGGACAAAATATCAGAAGAAAATTTTGAAGCTCCTCTAAAAGAAAACTGTGTGCAGCTTCAAGCAAGGGAGATTTCTCAAACTTCTTTGGCTGTTGAGTTTCCTTACAAGGTATTGAGATCTGAACTTTTTCATTATGCGCATATGAGTCATGTTTTAACATTATTTTTGCTAGATTTGTGTTTGTTTTTTTTCAAATACTTGAGACAAATGAGTATGTCTCAACTGTTTATGTTGGGGATATTGAAAGTATTTTGGAGCATGTGTGTGTTGCGTGTTGGCCAGTCGTGTTGAGCTTGTTAAAGTTTTGTATGACTAGAGCACTACTAGGTTTGAGTTCACAACCTGTTTTGTTAGTTCTATTTTGGACCAAACTTGCTGTAACCTGTATTTAATTATGCTGCTACAAGAGGCATGTTTGGCTGTTGGTTGTTGACTGTGGAGGTTAGAATCCCATGTTGAAATGATTAAGTGTTGTGTTAACTAGCATAGTTTGTATTCATCTTGTTTTTTTTATCACATTGCTATAGTCTTCTTTTTGTTTTAAAGTGATTCAGTCAAGATTGCATATGCTGTTTGTGTTCAGATCCAACACTGATTTAGAGCCATGAGCCTATTGCTAACCTTCTATTTTGTGAATCAATCATTTTTGTTCTGAACAGCATTCACCTATGTCCAGATTTGTCTGCTGGTTTGTTTGTTTGTTTACCTTTGAACATGTTTAATGCTGGACCTGGCCACCTTGCAGTGATGTTTGATTCAAACCATTTGGCTTTTGTTTAGTTGCTTTGATTTTGAAGTGTTTATTAAAATGCTAGCTATTAGCTCTTTTGTTTTTGCTGCTGACTATGCAAGTTTGGTTATGTCAAGTCTTGCTGATATGTTTGAATTATTGCCTTTGGTTGAGAGTTCTTTTTCTTTCCTGTGAGGTTCAATCATAAAAGTGTTATGTGTGTGTTGTTATGTTGTGGACTGTTTCATTGCTGAGTATGTGTTGCATCTGTGATGGAAATACTGACCTGTAGCAGTAGGTCACTTAATGAATCTGTTGCTCTCTCTCTCATTCAAATTGGCTGATGGTCATTTACTCTTTTCTGTGTTTGTTGGACCTCATCACATACCAGGTTTAGTCTTTTGTGGCAATGTGTTCACTTGATGTTTGGTTTGGGTACTGTGATCAATTGGTTTGTATGTTTTGATGAAATTACTGCATGGTTTCAATGATGTATGATTGAGTTTGACACTGAGTTTTTGTTTTCATGTTTGGTTTTGGAATAAATGGTATGCTGCTGTTGTTTGTTAATATGCAGAATCCATATTTGAAATCTGTAGCAGTTGCAAAATACTTGTTTTGAATTTTGTTTTAAACCAGAATCATAGCCAGAATTTGTAATTTTTTAGCTTGTTAGGTTAGCAGTTAAGTCAAAGATGTTTACAGTTTGAATTGAGATGCTGAAATTTGGATATGAGTACTTGGTGCCAGTTTTGTTTTTTTTCATGAACTGGATGTTTTGTTATTTGAGGCAGCCTGAGTTAATGCTTAATGTTGATTTTCTTTTAACCTGTTTTCTTGTTCATGCTTGTACTCACACACCAGTTTAAATTGTTTGTTGATGTTCTTTTAACCCACTGCCAACAGACTGTTCTCAAAGGATAGATTGGTTGCATACATTTTGATCTTGGCATGATATTGAGCATGTGTATTTGTTTTTGTTTAGAACATAGATGTACACCAATTTGTTTTGTAAATTGAGACATTCATTTAATCTTAATTCAAACAAGTCTGATCCTGTTTTACATGAATACATGAACCATATTATGATTGACAGCAGAACCATAGCAGCATGAACCCCCCTCCCTTTTGCATAGGTCTTGAGTTTTTGTCTTGTTTGATTTTGGATATGTCTGAATTTGTGTTTTAGAGTTGTTGTCATGTTGTTTTTTTGTTTAAGGCATAAGACATAGTTCACATATTTGCCACAAGCAGTTTAAATTGATCAAGCCACAAACTTGACTTTGTTGCACACATTCTCATTTACACTAAAATCACACTTCCTACACCTCATGTCATTCACTTACAACATGTTGGCATACTAATTTGAATGAGAAATTTGGTGCATCACATATCCACTTTTGAGTTGCTCATACTGTTGGCATAATTGCATACGCTGAACCAGATTGGGAAGCATTGATCATCTTGGTTTTTTTTTTTTTTTTTTTTTTTGTGTTATAGCAATTCAGTATAACCATTTATAACATGAACATATGAGCCAAACATTGAATCTGATTTGAGCACCAAGTTTCAACACTCCATACACCAACACACACACTAGAGTACAAATTCGAAGCCAATTGCTTGCTGTAGCTCTTATACTATGATTTACACTTGCTCACACACTCATTCCCATTTGTTGAAAGTATTGGTGTTGTTGTGTTATAGATTTTATTTACTTGGAATGACAAAATCATGCTATCATGTATCACTACACCTTTGCACATATGAAATTCCATGACTATTTCATTACTTGTTGGAAGATTAAGGCCATCCTTGGAATCCTATTCTTGAATATCATTTTTTGAGCATGATTGAATCTCTGTTTAAGCACATTCGCATCAGCTTTGGTTTCTATTTTGCATTTCAATAAGCTCTCTTGCGTTTGCCCTCGCATTTTGTTTTACGAGCATGATTTGAAGATTTGAACAGCATTGTTGTATTCCTCTCTAAAAAATACGCGAAATAGGCTTAAAGCTTGTTCAATTTCATGAAGTTTTGGTATACTTTGGACAACTTTTGCTTTTGCTTTGAAGTTTGTTTTATTTTTTTTTGCCCAGCAATTATCATTGTTTACTATGTATGTATTTCTTTCCAAGTTAAACATTGGACGTATCACCGCCCCAGCGGTAAGGCCTTGCGTATTGTTTCCCCATGTACCCGGTTCGAGTCCTGCTGCGGATAAAACCATCCTTTTTATTTCCCTTTTCTTTCTTCCCTCATATCTTTCTCTCTTTTCTTTTGTATTTTTCTCCCTCTCCCATGTTACCAGACGCGCGTGTGTCCCAGTGGTCAGGATTGTTTGTTGGTTACTAAAGGGAGGTGGGTTCAATTCCCACCTCTTACACTTTTTTAAATCCATTTATTTTATTTGTTTGTTTTAACTACATAATTTCCCAAAAAAAACAATAATTTTTGCATACTTAATTATTTTTGATCTTTTACTTTTGCCAATTTATTTATAATAATTAATATTTTCACTTAATCAAATGACATGTTAATTTTTTCCTTTTTTAAAAAAAACCTTGACTTACTTGAAAGTTGACCCTCTATTAGGGTTCGCGTATGTTGTATCTTATGAACACTTCTCATCTTCTTAAAAATAACTTTTCTTGGCATTGAATTAAAATTAGAGGATTGGGTGTAGTCCCCTTCTTCTTCGAGTGTTGAGGTGCCCACTGTAGTGAGGGTGATCTCGACACTCGTCTTTCAATACGAAGACGCTTCTAAACTTTTCCTCCTAAAACCTCGGTCTCGTACTGAGTATACTTTCAATAATAAATTATTTTCTCGTTGTATTGAATTAAAAGAGAGGATTAGGTATAGACCTCTTTCTCTCCGAATGTTGGGATGCCCACTGTAGTGAGGGTGGTCTTGATATTCGTCTTTCAAAACGAAGGCGCGACTTTATCCACCTCTCCCTCTTTAACTTTATTCCGTAACCTTTCTCACCTAAAACCTCGGTCCTGTACCGAGTGCATTTTCAAATCTTTTCGTAACAAAAGCTTGAATGGTCGTGGAGTGGTTAGGCGTAGGCCTTCTCCCATCCCGAGTGCTGACGTTTACCGTAGGGTTCTCTGTCGCAAAGCACTCACCATTCAAAACCTAAATCATCATTAATAAGAGAACGAAGTTCTCTTTGCATTGAATTAAAGAGAGAGGATTGGGTGTAGACCTCTTCTTCTCCGAGCGTAGGGACGCCCACTGTAGTGAGGGTGGTTTCGACGCTCGTCTTTCAATACGAAGACGTCTCGTTCGCCACACCCTTTTACAACAAAAACTTCGAGATAAAGAATTGGGTACTACCCGTAGGGGTTACTATCCGAGGACGTGTCTCGCCCCCTAAAAACGATCCAATCAATCAAACGTGACTTCTTGCCCCGCGCGGCGAAAACTAATCAATCTTTCAAAAAGGATATGTTACGTCCGTTCTACCGCAAACAGGTAATGCCTAAGTCTCCAACGAGCGAGCAGCAAAACACCTAACTGCTAGAATGCGCACGATAATATCATCCATAAAAACATCAACACACCGTAGGCCGAACTACGGCTGCTCTGATTCTTTACTTCCTTCAAGTAAAGATACGTAGGCACAAGGGCCACAATCCTTGCCGAGCACATTCACCCCATATCCGTATCCCCGAACTACGTCGACTCTGACTTTCTCATACCTATTGAGAATACGTAGGCATAGGACTGTAAACCCCTACCGAGTCTGTTCTTTCTCTTCTTCCCCCCTGTTATCTCTTTTTCCTATTTTCAACTCTCTTTCTTTACCCTGTGGAACACCTCTTATAGCATAGTGTTTAAGCAGATAAATTCACACATCGACAAACAAAAGGTTCCCATCGAGTACGATGGATGCGAGGGGTGCTAATACCTTCCCTTCGCATAACCGGCTTCCGAACCCGTTCTTGGTTGTAAGACCATCTTATCCATTTCTTTCTTAAGGTTTTCTCGATATTTTCCTTTCCCCTTATGGGATAAATAAAGTTCGGTGGCGACTCTTCTGTCTATCTCTTTCGCCTCCCCGTCGTTGCACGACGCATTTTTCGAGTAGCGACAGCTGGCGACTCTGCTGGGGACTACTAGCGAGCCACGCCTATTTTGTTTGTCGCATTTGTGCTTTATTTGTTTTGCTATTTATTTTATGGTTATGTTCTTTCTAACTTCTTGGGTTCATTTGGTTTGGTTTGTGAGGATAAAGCTTTCTACCCGAGCTTTCGAGTATGCACTAAGTTAGGAGGTGGTTTCTTTCTGATTTGCGAGACTTAGGACTCGTTGAGTTGGATCGAATTCCACCGCTCAGATGAGACCCCGTTGGAATGATTATGTCTTACGTGTAGTCGTAATGACGTTCTTACCTTCAACTTGGGAGTCCGCGATTCTGAGGACCTTTGTAGAACCTTATTCCAAAGGTTACTAAAACATGACTCTGTGTTCATCTTTTTTGAAAGGAGTACCGTCTTACGAGTAGTCGTTGTGATGGGAAACTTTTGAGGGTTAGTGCATGGGACTTTGTTTGAAAAGCCTTTTGGCACACCCTTTTAAACCAATAGATTGCTCACCCAATGGGAAAGTTGCCTTGTGTTCTTGTCTTGCAGTATTTGTGACGTTGATTCTGTTGTGTTTCATTATCATATGCATTCATTAAACATCGCATTGCATATCATTTTTGCATGTCAAGAGGCTTAAGAAGTTATGATTATCTCAGGTATTAGTGAATTCAATGGCTGATCAAAGGAAGAGAAGCACAAATTCCATAAAGTTCAGGGAACCAAAATTGGAATCAATTCAAGATCTTCTGGTCGGAGTGCCAAAAGTCATCAAGATCAACATTCAAGGGAAACATGGGAAATTACTTGATCTCCTACACTCTAGGGTTGATACTTGGGCCTTGTATGCCATGGCTCAATTCTATGATGCGCCTCTCCGGTGCTTCACTTTTCAAGACTACCAATTGGCTCCCACCTTGGAAGAATATTCTCACATTTTGAACATTAAGATTAAGGACCAACCTGTCTATACAGGTTTGGAAGAAGAACCAAAATCTGCTGTCATTGCTGTTGCTCTTCATATGACCAAAGAAGAGGTCAAGAAGGGTTTAACCAGTAAAGGGGGTGTTCAGGGTTTTTCATTGAAGTTTTTGCTAGAAAAGGCCGCTCAGTACAAGGTTGACGAAGATTGGGAAAAATTCGGTATAAGTGTTGCTCTGATGATTTACGGGATTGTCCTCTTTCCAAATGTGGACAATTTCATAGACATCACTGCCATTGTTCTCTTTATGCAGAAGAATCCCATCCCCACACTCCTCGCCGATGTTTATCACTCTATTCATTGGAGGAGTGAAAAGAAGGCGGGAACGATCCAATGCTGCTCTCACCTACTATACAAATGGTATGTTTCTCATTTGCCCAAGAAAGGACCGTTCGTGGAAAACAAGAAGGAATTGAAGTGGTCTCAGCGCATCATGTCTCTGGAAGCTAGTGATATTGCTTGGTACTCTCATGAGTATTATGATGTGGAAATCATCTTCAGTTGTGGAGAATTCAGTAATGTACCTTTGATCGGTAGGGCCGGTTGTATTAACTATAACCCAGTCATGGCATTACGTCAGTTGGGCTATGCTATGGAGGGCGAGCCCGAAGCAGAGAAGGTTCAGAGTTTCTTTTTGCTAGCCACATCAGAGGACCCTGCGTTTGTCAGGAAGATTGCTAAGGCTTGGGGAAAGATTCATACAAAGGGAAGGAAGGAGTTAAAAGCGAAGAATTGTGTGGCAAAGGAGCCCTACAACCGGTGGTTACTAGCCAGGGTAGCTGAAAGGTTGTTGCCATTTCCCTTAGAGTCCTCTATGCGAGAAGCACCTCCTGCTCCCACTCATGTACCCATAGAAGAATATGAAAAATTGAAGCTAATAGTGGAGAGATTGACTAAGGAGAATCAAGACCTTCAAAATGAAGTCCACCAAGCAAATGTGGAGAGCGGTCAGTATAAAAGAAAGGTGGAATTTGAACAAGATCAAGCGGCTGAGAGTAGCAAGAAGCTAAAACTAGAAACAGATCTGAGAGTCAGATACCAGCAGGGTTACGAAGGGGCTGACGCATCGTTAACAACTCTTCGACAGCGCCTAAAGGACACCAAAGCTTCTTGTGATAGGGCATGGCACTTCTTTGAGATTGCCTCTGCCGAGAAAAAGGAAGTACGAGAGAACCTTGAAGCTGATATTGGGAATCTTGAGGAACAACTAAGAAGTGCCTTGACCCTGGCGGAAAGTGAACGAAGACTCAAAGAGGAGGCCTTGAGGGGTTCATATGTCACGTCTGACAGGTGGAATAACAAGTGTCAAGAATTGAAGACTGCCCAAGAGACAGCCCTTCTGTGGAGGAATCGTTTTGAGGCCTTGCAAAGAGACGGTGCGCAGTGGCTCGAGAAAGAGGCTCAGCTCAATGAGTTGCTGGACACCCACGTGGATTCTATTTGTTATTACCAGTCGACTCTAGATACGTGCCGTGCTAGGTACAACAATTTGGTGGAGCATTGCAACCTTATGATCCGTGATATCCCATGGAGGTTAGAGAGCGCCATTCAAGATTTGGAAGGAAATAATATTCCCCCTTCTGTTCACCACTTTATCCAGCTCTGCGACCAAATGGTTAGAAGGTTCATGTTTGAGACGAAGAAGCTTGAAGAGCGTCTCCAAAAAGAGAAATTCTAGTTTTTAGTACTTTTTAGTCATTTGGTGTTTTCCTTGTAATGAGAATTGTTATTCGGCACAGTCAGCAAGTGTTTGTACTGAATCTCCCCGAATTAATGAGAATTTGCTTTTGGTTTAATTGTGTTTTCTTTATTATTTGCTCATTCGCAATTCTATAATACCGGTTATAATCATAAGTTTTGAAAGTCTCTTGAACATTCGCATAGACTTGTGCATCATTCTGCATCCCCTGAAACTCGACCTCACACCGCTTGCCATTTCAGAAAGAGATAAAGAGGAAGAGCAAGCTGACTTCTCGACACTCTTACAACACGCGAAGAAATCAACAGAGGATTATGGAACAGGTTCAGGCTGAGCTTACGGAGTTTCGTGAGAAGATGGCGCAATTCATGGAGATGATGCAGGGGGTGGCCAATGGACAAGACCAGTTAAGGACATTGGTTCAACCTTTAATAGCTCAAGTGGATGGAAGCGGCGTTTTACACGGTGGGGCTGCTGCTGTTCCCCCTCCTGGTAATGGTGGAACCTCGCAAGTCAACGGTGGCCCAACTATAGTCAACCTTCCGGGCGGAAGAGAACAAGCCGGAATCCCCATCCCAGTCGTGGCGGGCGCCATACCTACTAGCGTGAATCCTCAATGGGACCAAGATGAACAGGATGATATCTTCTCCATGAGGGACCTTGGGGGAGGGTTACGATCCGACACCAATAGAAGGTTCGATGAAATAGAAGAAAAAATGAAAAGCATTCTGGAGAATCAAAATACTATGGGGCTTGACATGTCCAATCTGGGATTGATTCCGGGACTTAAGATTCCTCCAAAGTTCAAAGTACCGGACTTCGATAAGTACAAGGGAACAACATGTCCAAAGGTGCATATCCGCTCCTATTTTCGAAGAATGTCTGCATACTCTGATGATGAGAAATTGCTTATGCATTTTTTCCAAGACAGTCTGTCCGGGCCTTCCTTGGAATGGTACATGGGTTTGGAACCTGTCAATATCCGAAGCTGGAAAAATTTGGCTGAAGCTTTTGTCCAACACTACCAATACAACAGTGACTTGGCACCTAATCGAGTGCAGCTGCAGAATTTATCCCAAAGGAGTAATGAGTGTTTTAAAGAATACGCTCAAAGGTGGCGGGAGCTTGCCGCTAGGGTTCAACCTCCCATGGTGGAAAGAGAACTAATTGATCTATTCGTGGGAACATTGCCTGGAATCTACTACGAGAAGTTGGTGAGTAACATGTCGGGAAGCTTCTCAGATTTGATCATCACCGGTGAAAGAGTCGAGAACGGTATAAAGTTGGGGAAAATTCAAGCAGGTGAAGGAACTTCTTTGGGAGGTGGAAGAAAGAACTTTGGAGCTAAGAAAAGAGAAAATGAGGCAAACGCGGTGTCAAGTTTCAGGAATCGGAATCGGAACCAGAATCAATATCAGCAACAACCCTACTATCATCAACCATCACAGGTAGCTAGTATTGCCATCCCGGCAACGTTACCACCTCAACAACAACCACTTCAGCAACAATTACCTCAACAGCAACAGCCACGCCTGCAGCAGCAGCAGCAACCTCAACAGCGAAATTTCGCTCCAAGACAATACCCAGACCGAAGAAGGGTGGTGGATAGGCACTTTGACACCCCAACAATGCCTTACTCTCAGTTACTACAACACTTACTGCAATTAGAGTTGGTCCAGAAAAGGACGTTGGCACCTCTAATTGGCCAGCCCCCTCCCGGGTATGACGCCAACGCTAGGTGCGACTTCCACTATGGCGCTCCTGGTCACCATATTGACAATTGCAAAGCTTTTAAGCACAAGGTGCAAGACCTTGTGGACAACAAGATTATCAACTTTAACCACGATGCGCCCAACGTCGTTCAAAATCCTATGCCGAAACATGGGGCAGGTGGAGTGAATGCTGTGGTTGAAGGAGAAAATTTAAACTTGGTATATGACGTCGAAGAGCTAAAGACTCCTTTGAGTTTTGTGAAAAGCAAGCTGCTAGGAGGTGGGGTATTTCCTGGATGTGAAAAGGACTGTGAAGAATGTGCTGCCCATCCTGAAGGATGTGAGAATTTGAAGAATCACGTACAACGCATGATGAATGAAGGTGTTCTACAATTTGATAAGATCTGTGAGAAGAATGAAAAATTAAACGATGAAGAAGAGGATGAGGTGGCCACCATCTCTATCCCTTTCAAGTCAATTACTATTTCTGCGCCTCCAGTGCGACCTACCATTATATTCACCAAGGCGGGACCTGTGCCTTATGAAAGCTCCAAAGCCATTCCTTGGAACTATGGAGCAGAATGCTATTACAACGGACAGAAACAGGAGTTGGAGAATCCACCTTTTGATTCGGTCGACAATTTGGTAGGGGCTGGAGGAATGACTCGGAGTGGGAGAATATTTGCGCCTCCCGAAGTAAACGCAGAAAGGGCTGATAGAGGCAAAGGGACATCTGTAGTGGAAGAAAGCTCTCATGCTAGAGAAAAGGAGGCTGCGCTGAAGGACACCGAAGAGTTCATGCGCATGATAAGGAAGAGTGACTATAAGATTGTGGATCATCTCCAACAGACACCTTCAAAGATTTCCATCTTATCGTTGCTGTTATGTTCTGAGGCTCACAGAAGTGCTTTACTCAAGGTTCTTGATAACGCTTATGTACCACAAGAAATATCTGTGAACCAGTTGGAGGGAGTGATGGCCCATGTTAATGCAGGAAATGGGTTGGGATTTACGGATTTTGATTTAACGCCAAAGGGGAGGAATCACAATTCGGCACTGCACATTTCCGTCGAGTGTAAAGGAGTTGTTTTGTCTCATGTATTGGTAGACACTGGGTCATCATTAAATGTGTTACCCAAGAAAGCCCTCATGAAACTGGATATTCAAGGAGTAGTGTGCACCCCAAGCAGCTTAGTGGTTAGAGCTTTTGATGGGACAAGGAGGTCAGTACTCGGGGAACTGACTCTGCCAATTCAAGTTGGTCCGGAGGTTTTTGATGCAGTGTTTTATGTAATGGATATCAGCCCGGCTTATAGTTGTCTTTTGGGGCGACCATGGATACACTCAGCAGGAGCTGTGACATCAACCTTGCACCAGAAATTGAAGTACATGGTGGACGGTAGCATTGTGACTGTCTGCGGTGAGGAGGATATCATGGTAAGCCATCTATCTTCATTCAAATATGTGGAGGTTGATGGTGAAATTCACGAAACCTTGTGCCAAGCTTTCGAAACAATTCAAATCAAGGAGAAGACACCTGTGGAAGAAAAGGCGCCAGAAGTTTCTATGACGTCTTACAAGGATGCTCAAGCCATAGTGAAGTCTGGATCAGCACCAGGATGGGGGCAGGTGGTAAACGTCCCAAACAAGCAGGATAAGTTTGGACTAGGGTACAGCCCGTATGCTTCATCTTCACAGAGCGCTCCTCGCTACAAAGGTCCTGTTCAGTTTACTAGCAGTGGGGTCATCTTCGATCGTATCAACGCCATATCAGATGGGGAAGGAGATAGCGACTGTGATATGGATACATGGATCCAGCCATGTGTCCCCGGCCAAGGATTGAAGAATTGGAGCATGGAGAAAGTTGTCACAGTGACCTATGAAGAGTAATTGTTTTGTTTTGATTAATGTATTTCCATATGCTCTGCCCAAGGCATAATGGACTTTATTTGTAGGGCCCTATCTTTTATGCATGTGAACAATCTTTTATTATCAATTGAAAGTCGTCTTTTTCATTCAAAATTTTGTGATCCTTGTTTTTCTTGTTTTCATTTTTAACAATAAAATGGCAGTGTGGTTTGTGTTCGTTTTGTTTGCATATCATTTAAAAGCATAAAATCATCATCATCGCAGGTTATATATTTCAGATGCCACCGACTCAGACTCGTCTATGACTCGGTATGACTTTGACAATCCGATCTTTCAAGCTGAAGAAGAGATTGAGGAGGATGAAAACCTGCCTGAGGAGCTTGCCAGGTTACTCAGACAAGAGGAGAAGGTCATCTTGCCTCATCAGGAGGAAGTTGAAGTTATCAACTTGGGAACCAAAGAGGATAAGAAGGAGGTCAGAATAGGGGCCACATTGCAAGACGAGGTCAAGCAACGATTGATTGAGTTACTCCAAGAGTACAAAGATGTGTTTGCCTGGTCGTATGAGGATATGCCCGGGCTTGACACAGATATCGTGGTTCATCGTCTGCCTCTTCGTGAAGAATGTCCCCCTGTCAAACAGAAATTGAGAAGAACCAGGCCAGACATGGCAGTGAAGATCAAGGAAGAAGTTCAGAAACAGTTAGATGCCGGATTCCTTGCTGTGGCCAATTACCCTCCTTGGGTCGCTAACATCGTGCCCGTGCCTAAAAAAGACGGCAAAGTTAGGATGTGTGTTGATTATAGGGATTTGAATAGAGCGAGCCCAAAGGATGATTTCCCGCTTCCCCATATTGACGTACTTGTTGATAACACCGCGCAATTCTCGGTGTTTTCCTTCATGGACGGTTTCTCCGGATATAATCAAATTAAGATGGCGCAGGAAGATATGGAGAAAACGACTTTTATCACACCTTGGGGGACCTTTTGCTATAAAGTAATGCCTTTCGGGTTGAAGAACGCAGGGGCAACTTATCAGCGAGCAATGGTCACACTCTTTCACGACATGATGCATCACGAAATCGAAGTTTATGTCGACGATATGATTGCAAAGTCCCAAACGGAAGAGGGGCACTTGGTGAATCTTCTAAAGTTGTTTGAGAGGTTGAGGAAGTTCAAATTGAGATTGAATCCAAGCAAATGCACTTTCGGCGTACGGTCAGGAAAGCTGTTGGGGTTCATCGTTAGTGAGAAAGGTATTGAGGTTGATCCCGCGAAGATCAAGGCGATTCAAGAAATGCCAGCACCAAAGACTGAGAAGCAGGTTCGTGGTTTCTTAGGTAGGTTGAACTATATTGCAAGGTTCATATCTCACCTCACCGCTACTTGTGAGCCATTGTTTAAACTTCTAAAGAAGGATCAGGCGGTCGTTTGGAACGAGAATTGCCAGAAGGCGTTTGAGAAAATAAAAGAATACCTACAAGAACCCCCAATACTGATGCCCCCGGTGGCTGGGAGACCGTTGATAATGTACTTAACAGTTCTTGAAAATTCTATGGGTTGTGTTCTCGGTCAGCACGACGAGACTGGAAGAAAGGAGCACGCAATTTACTACTTGAGTAAAAAGTTCACAGACTGTGAATCCAGATATTCAATGTTAGAAAAGACTTGTTGCGCACTTGCTTGGGCCGCTAAGCGCCTAAGGCAGTATATGCTAAACCACACAACCATGTTGATTTCAAAGATGGACCCAATTAAGTATGTGTTCGAAAAGCAGGCACTATCAGGAAGGATCGCTAGGTGGCAGATGATTCTGACAGAATATGATATTCAATATGTATCTCAAAAAGCTATTAAAGGTAGTGTTTTGTCGGAATATCTCGCAGAGCAACCGGTCGATGATTATCAGCCAATTAAGTTTGACTTTCCCGACGAGGACATTATGTACTTAAAGATGAAGGATCGTGATGAACCGCTACCAGACGAAGGACCAGAATTGGGTTCCCAGTGGAAGTTGATCTTCGATGGTGCTGTTAACTCATACGGTAGTGGGATTGGGGCAATCATTACAACTCCCCATGGATCCCATATACCATTCACCGCGAGGTTAACATTCCCATGTACCAACAACGAGGCCGAGTACGAAGCATGTATCATGGGTATTGAAGAAGCAATCGATTTGAGAATCAAGAACCTTGATATCTATGGAGATTCAGCCTTAGTGGTCAACCAAATCAAGGGAGAGTGGGAGACGCGCCAGCCTAATCTGATCCCATATATGAACTACGCAAGAAGGTTGTTGCCTTTCTTCGATCGAGTAGAGCTTCACCATGTGCCAAGAGCCGAGAATCAGATGGCCGATGCCTTGGCTACTTTGTCCTCAATGTACAAAGTAAACTTCTGGAATGATGCTCCTATAATCGTCATTTCACGGCTCGACAGACCGGCATTTGTGTTCGCAGTAGAGGAAGCTCCTGATGGTAAACCGTGGTTTTATGACATTCAGAACTTTCTTAAAAAACAAGAGTACCCGCCTGGGGCATCTACCCAAGACAAGAAGACTTTGAGGAGATTGTCCAGCAATTTTTATCTGAATCCAGACAGTGCGCTCTATCGGAGAAACCATGACTTAGTGCTACTAAGATGCGTGGACGAAAAAGAGGCAAATTTGCTTATGGAAGAGGTCCACGAAGGTGCTTTCGGAACACATGCAGGTGGGCATGCCATGTCTCGGAAATTGTTGAGGGCAGGATACTATTGGTTAACTATGGAGTCAGATTGCTTCAAGTACGCCAAGAAATGTCACAAATGTCAAATTTATGCCGACAAGATTCATGTACCGCCGTGTCCTTTGAATGTCATGACGTCGCCGTGGCCTTTTTCCATGTGGGGCATTGATATGATTGGAAAGATCGAGCCGACCGCGTCCAATGGACACCGTTTTATCCTAGTGGCTATTGATTATTTCACCAAATGGGTCGAAGCGGCCTCTTACGCCAATGTCACAAAGCAGGTAGTGGCCCGATTCATCAAAAGAGATATCATCTGTCGATATGGGATACCCGAAAAGATCATTACTGACAATGGTTCTAATTTGAATAACAAGATGATGAAGGAACTGTGCCAGAACTTCAAAATTGAGCATCATAATTCTTCTCCCTATCGTCCGAAGATGAATGGCGCGGTGGAAGCGGCTAACAAAAACATTAAGAAGATAGTGCAGAAAATGGTGGTGACTTATAAAGATTGGCACGAGAAGTTGCCTTTCGCTTTACATGGATATCGTACTTCGGTACGCACTTCAACTGGGGCAACTCCTTTTTCGTTAGTATATGGCATGGAAGCTGTTCTGCCATTGGAGGTTGAGATCCCTTCTCTGAGAATACTGGCTGATGTCAAACTAGATGAAGCAGAATGGGTAAAGAACAGGTTGAATCAGCTCAGTTTGATGGATGAGAAAAGATTGGCGTCTCTCGCGTATGGTCGTTTGTATCAGAAGAGGATGAAGAGCGCCTATGATAAAAAGATACGTCCTCGGAGCTTTCAGACAGGCGACTTGGTGTTAAAGCGAATTCTCCCACCGCAGAATGATCACAGAGGCAAATGGACTCCTAACTATGAGGGTCCTTATGTGGTACGAAAGGTTTTCTCAGGAGGAGCCTTGCTACTTTCGACTATGGATGGTGAAGATTTTACCTCCTCGGTGAACGCAGACGCAGTCAAAAAATATTTTGCTTAAGAAAACTCGCTGGAAAGAAAAAGAGTATCCAGGCAAGAATGAGGCATCCCGGCGAACCATAAAAAAGATAGGTTCGGGCAAAAATTAGGGATATAAGAAAAATGTGAGCCCGCAAAGTTGAAAACCCGAAAGGGCAACTTTGGCAAAAATGGGTATCCTGGTGAATCGAAAACCCGCAAGGGCGGTTCAGGCAAAAATTAGGGATTTTAAAGCAAACGACTGCGGCCTGCGCATTGATTACCACAAGCATAGCGGATTCTAGGGAGAACTCGAAGATCGACCATTCAAATCAATCTCTTCGGAAGTTAAAGTATCGGAGAGCGTCGAAGTCACGCCAGTCATGGATGAGTCGTTACATGGTGTTTGTCTGTACCACATTGCCGACATTTTGTATTTCTTTTCCTGCAAATTAGCTTTTTTTTGCGCAGCTTTCTCTTTTCGGGAGTTGCATCCGATGTAAATTTGCCAATTTTTAGGCCTTCCATCAATAAAACGTACTATTCAGAAAAAGCTTTCTATTCCGTTTTTTACTTTTACCATTTTGATTACGAAAGACGTCTAACATTTTTGATGAGAAAAGAAATTGCATACATAAAACGTGTGGGCTTTTCTAATTGTTAATCAAGACATTTGATTTTTAACTAAGGTCACAATTGACAATTTGGCATTGGCCGTACAACACTTTTGTCTATTTATTGTTGTCCCCAAGCAGAGATCGTTAATCTCCATCCCCCAGCAAGGAGAGTGTGGGATAATCTCCCAGTAAATCTTGTTCAATATCCCTAACAGATAGTGGATTCAATCTCCGGCAGAAGAGAGTAATTCACAGCGCTCAGCTGTTGTTTCCCCAGTAGATCCCCAGTAGAGTTATTCTGTTTAATCATTCACGTTTGATTTCCCCAGCAAGGTGGACTATGTGCTTATCAGAGCAGTTTTACCCAGTTGTCCCTCGAAAGCTATCCAGAGCCTGTTTTCCCAGCATGAGTTTACTTGCGCTAGGCGTATCATACATTGCCCCAACGGAGTTGGCCCCTTTTCCTTAGCATTCATCTTGCTAAAGAGGTCCCTTTGCATCTACATTCATGCATAACATCTACCCAAATGCGAAGCATTTCCATTTCGTATGGAGCATTTCGCCATATTCAAACATACGCATGTGAAACATATGCCAGGTTGTTATCCTTTCTTATTCCCAAGCGCATCTCCGGCTATTATCAGTATGTTTATCAAGCCTGTATGGAATACAAATCTCCAGCAAAGATCATTGGCAGTTGTGTTCATCTTATCACTCTCCCTAACAAAGTTTACTTTTCCCGACTTTTGGTCGATGATATTCTCTCTAAGCGATTCTAACTTTTGGTTAGTAGCTTTTCCCGACTTTTGGTCGATGATATTCTTTATAAGCGATTCTAACTTTTGGTTAGTAGCTTTTCCCGACTTTTGGTCGATGATCTTTCTAAGCGATTCTAACTTTTGGTTAGTAGCTTTTCCCGACTTTTGGTCGATGATATTCTTTATAAGCGATTCTAACTTTTGGTTAGTAGCTTTTCCCGACTTTTGGTCGATGATCTTTCTAAGCGATTCTAACTTTTGGTTAGTAGCTTTTCCCGACTTTTGGTCGATGTTATTCTTTCTAAGCGATTCTAACTTTTGGTTAGTAGCTTTTCCCGACTTTTGGTCGATGATATTCTCTCTAAGCGATTCTAACTTTTGGTTAGTAGCTTTTCCCGACTTTTGGTCGATGATCTTTCTAAGCGATCCTAACTCTTGGTTAGTAGCTTGTTATTCCGACTTTCGGTCGATGTTTTGAATGTTATCCTTTGATGGGCGCTCGTTCCCCACAGAGTTGTCTGGTTAAGCTTTCCCCAACAAATCAGCCGTTGCAATCAGTGCATGTTATCTCCGGACTTTTGTTCGCATTTCCTCTTTCTCCTGCGGTTGGCAAATTTCTGGTTCTTCGGTATTCAAACCGTCTTTTACCCTGAATGTTCGAAAGCCGTTCGCATTCATCCCTTCAGGCCCAAGCCGTTTGAATAGGGGCAGCTGTTATACCCCAAATTTGGCCAACCACTCTGGCATATGTATTATTTCATCTGCATCGACATAAGGCATAAAAACATTACATAGCATATTTTAATTTGCACTTTTACAGGGATATATACAAAAAAAAAAAGAGAAGAAGAAAAGGGATGTGTATTCAAAATATATGGAGATTAGGGAGATCATTTTCCTAAGTAAAAAATAAATTGAGACAAGCACACAAGGTGGGGTTTGAACCCACCACCTCTTGCTCCACACCCCTCACCTTTACCACTTGGCTACAGGCGTGCATTTGAAAATAAAATGAAAGGAAAACTAAACATATAAAGAAAGGAACAAAAGGGCGCATGAATAAAAAACGATGGACTCTTGCTCCCACCAGGTTCGAACCTACCCCCATTTAGTTACACTTTCCTATCCCTACCACTTGGCCAGAAGCGCGTAGTTTTGGATGCTATGGAGAGAAAATGAATACATGTTAAAACTAAAGCAAAAGCTGGGCAGAATTAGAAGAGCCAGATGACCATACGTGAAGACTCAGAGAGTGGGGAAGGATTCATCATTTTGGATGAAACGAGATTCGTTCTTATTCATTTTGTCACGAGGATCAACTTTGGTGTTTGTTAGTTTTCGTTTTGGAGTGGTATTGTTCAATTTTCAGATGAAATTGCCAAAAGATGGGAGGGAAATAGAACTAGGTTTGAAGCGTGCTCCACATTGCTATTTCAAGGCCAGACATCTATGGAGTACAACTACTGAGGCCCTCTGATTCTTTCCCCATTTGGGCGAACAAGCAGCCTCTACCAAGCCCTAGCCTGAGCTGCTACCACAACAAGACAAGAAGAGGACCGAAAAAGGAGAAAAGCTCAGCAAAAAGGATTTTTGATTCTTTTAAAACTGGGATATAAAAGGTTTAGAGTGGGAGGAAACCCTAGCGGCCACATTTTGGACAAAATATCAGAAGAAAATTTTGAAGCTCCTCTAAAAGAAAACTGTGTGCAGCTTCAAGCAAGGGAGATTTCTCAAACTTCTTTGGCTGTTGAGTTTCCTTACAAGGTATTGAGATCTGAACTTTTTCATTATGCGCATATGAGTCATGTTTTAACATTATTTTTGCTAGATTTGTGTTTGTTTTTTTTCAAATACTTGAGACAAATGAGTATGTCTCAACTGTTTATGTTGGGGATATTGAAAGTATTTTGGAGCATGTGTGTGTTGCGTGTTGGCCAGTCGTGTTGAGCTTGTTAAAGTTTTGTATGACTAGAGCACTACTAGGTTTGAGTTCACAACCTGTTTTGTTAGTTCTATTTTGGACCAAACTTGCTGTAACCTGTATTTAATTATGCTGCTACAAGAGGCATGTTTGGCTGTTGGTTGTTGACTGTGGAGGTTAGAATCCCATGTTGAAATGATTAAGTGTTGTGTTAACTAGCATAGTTTGTATTCATCTTGTTTTTTTTATCACATTGCTATAGTCTTCTTTTTGTTTTAAAGTGATTCAGTCAAGATTGCATATGCTGTTTGTGTTCAGATCCAACACTGATTTAGAGCCATGAGCCTATTGCTAACCTTCTATTTTGTGAATCAATCATTTTTGTTCTGAACAGCATTCACCTATGTCCAGATTTGTCTGCTGGTTTGTTTGTTTGTTTACCTTTGAACATGTTTAATGCTGGACCTGGCCACCTTGCAGTGATGTTTGATTCAAACCATTTGGCTTTTGTTTAGTTGCTTTGATTTTGAAGTGTTTATTAAAATGCTAGCTATTAGCTCTTTTGTTTTTGCTGCTGACTATGCAAGTTTGGTTATGTCAAGTCTTGCTGATATGTTTGAATTATTGCCTTTGGTTGAGAGTTCTTTTTCTTTCCTGTGAGGTTCAATCATAAAAGTGTTATGTGTGTGTTGTTATGTTGTGGACTGTTTCATTGCTGAGTATGTGTTGCATCTGTGATGGAAATACTGACCTGTAGCAGTAGGTCACTTAATGAATCTGTTGCTCTCTCTCTCATTCAAATTGGCTGATGGTCATTTACTCTTTTCTGTGTTTGTTGGACCTCATCACATACCAGGTTTAGTCTTTTGTGGCAATGTGTTCACTTGATGTTTGGTTTGGGTACTGTGATCAATTGGTTTGTATGTTTTGATGAAATTACTGCATGGTTTCAATGATGTATGATTGAGTTTGACACTGAGTTTTTGTTTTCATGTTTGGTTTTGGAATAAATGGTATGCTGCTGTTGTTTGTTAATATGCAGAATCCATATTTGAAATCTGTAGCAGTTGCAAAATACTTGTTTTGAATTTTGTTTTAAACCAGAATCATAGCCAGAATTTGTAATTTTTTAGCTTGTTAGGTTAGCAGTTAAGTCAAAGATGTTTACAGTTTGAATTGAGATGCTGAAATTTGGATATGAGTACTTGGTGCCAGTTTTGTTTTTTTTCATGAACTGGATGTTTTGTTATTTGAGGCAGCCTGAGTTAATGCTTAATGTTGATTTTCTTTTAACCTGTTTTCTTGTTCATGCTTGTACTCACACACCAGTTTAAATTGTTTGTTGATGTTCTTTTAACCCACTGCCAACAGACTGTTCTCAAAGGATAGATTGGTTGCATACATTTTGATCTTGGCATGATATTGAGCATGTGTATTTGTTTTTGTTTAGAACATAGATGTACACCAATTTGTTTTGTAAATTGAGACATTCATTTAATCTTAATTCAAACAAGTCTGATCCTGTTTTACATGAATACATGAACCATATTATGATTGACAGCAGAACCATAGCAGCATGAACCCCCCTCCCTTTTGCATAGGTCTTGAGTTTTTGTCTTGTTTGATTTTGGATATGTCTGAATTTGTGTTTTAGAGTTGTTGTCATGTTGTTTTTTTGTTTAAGGCATAAGACATAGTTCACATATTTGCCACAAGCAGTTTAAATTGATCAAGCCACAAACTTGACTTTGTTGCACACATTCTCATTTACACTAAAATCACACTTCCTACACCTCATGTCATTCACTTACAACATGTTGGCATACTAATTTGAATGAGAAATTTGGTGCATCACATATCCACTTTTGAGTTGCTCATACTGTTGGCATAATTGCATACGCTGAACCAGATTGGGAAGCATTGATCATCTTGGTTTTTTTTTTTTTTTTTTTTTTTTGTGTTATAGCAATTCAGTATAACCATTTATAACATGAACATATGAGCCAAACATTGAATCTGATTTGAGCACCAAGTTTCAACACTCCATACACCAACACACACACTAGAGTACAAATTCGAAGCCAATTGCTTGCTGTAGCTCTTATACTATGATTTACACTTGCTCACACACTCATTCCCATTTGTTGAAAGTATTGGTGTTGTTGTGTTATAGATTTTATTTACTTGGAATGACAAAATCATGCTATCATGTATCACTACACCTTTGCACATATGAAATTCCATGACTATTTCATTACTTGTTGGAAGATTAAGGCCATCCTTGGAATCCTATTCTTGAATATCATTTTTTGAGCATGATTGAATCTCTGTTTAAGCATATTCGCATCAGCTTTGGTTTCTATTTTGCATTTCAATAAGCTCTCTTGCGTTTGCCCTCGCATTTTGTTTTACGAGCATGATTTGAAGATTTGAACAGCATTGTTGTATTCCTCTCTAAAAAATACGCGAAATAGGCTTAAAGCTTGTTCAATTTCATGAAGTTTTGGTATACTTTGGACAACTTTTGCTTTTGCTTTGAAGTTTGTTTTATTTTTTTTTGCCCAGCAATTATCATTGTTTACTATGTATGTATTTCTTTCCAAGTTAAACATTGGACGTATCACCGCCCCAGCGGTAAGGCCTTGCGTATTGTTTCCCCATGTACCCGGTTCGAGTCCTGCTGCGGATAAAACCATCCTTTTTATTTCCCTTTTCTTTCTTCCCTCATATCTTTCTCTCTTTTCTTTTGTATTTTTCTCCCTCTCCCATGTTACCAGACGCGCGTGTGTCCCAGTGGTCAGGATTGTTTGTTGGTTACTAAAGGGAGGTGGGTTCAATTCCCACCTCTTACACTTTTTTAAATCCATTTATTTTATTTGTTTGTTTTAACTACATAATTTCCCAAAAAAAACAATAATTTTTGCATACTTAATTATTTTTGATCTTTTACTTTTGCCAATTTATTTATAATAATTAATATTTTCACTTAATCAAATGACATGTTAATTTTTTCCTTTTTTAAAAAAAACCTTGACTTACTTGAAAGTTGACCCTCTATTAGGGTTCGCGTATGTTGTATCTTATGAACACTTCTCATCTTCTTAAAAATAACTTTTCTTGGCATTGAATTAAAATTAGAGGATTGGGTGTAGTCCCCTTCTTCTTCGAGTGTTGAGGTGCCCACTGTAGTGAGGGTGATCTCGACACTCGTCTTTCAATACGAAGACGCTTCTAAACTTTTCCTCCTAAAACCTCGGTCTCGTACTGAGTATACTTTCAATAATAAATTATTTTCTCGTTGTATTGAATTAAAAGAGAGGATTAGGTATAGACCTCTTTCTCTCCGAATGTTGGGATGCCCACTGTAGTGAGGGTGGTCTTGATATTCGTCTTTCAAAACGAAGGCGCGACTTTATCCACCTCTCCCTCTTTAACTTTATTCCGTAACCTTTCTCACCTAAAACCTCGGTCCTGTACCGAGTGCATTTTCAAATCTTTTCGTAACAAAAGCTTGAATGGTCGTGGAGTGGTTAGGCGTAGGCCTTCTCCCATCCCGAGTGCTGACGTTTACCGTAGGGTTCTCTGTCGCAAAGCACTCACCATTCAAAACCTAAATCATCATTAATAAGAGAACGAAGTTCTCTTTGCATTGAATTAAAGAGAGAGGATTGGGTGTAGACCTCTTCTTCTCCGAGCGTAGGGACGCCCACTGTAGTGAGGGTGGTTTCGACGCTCGTCTTTCAATACGAAGACGTCTCGTTCGCCACACCCTTTTACAACAAAAACTTCGAGATAAAGAATTGGGTACTACCCGTAGGGGTTACTATCCGAGGACGTGTCTCGCCCCCTAAAAACGATCCAATCAATCAAACGTGACTTCTTGCCCCGCGCGGCGAAAACTAATCAATCTTTCAAAAAGGATATGTTACGTCCGTTCTACCGCAAACAGGTAATGCCTAAGTCTCCAACGAGCGAGCAGCAAAACACCTAACTGCTAGAATGCGCACGATAATATCATCCATAAAAACATCAACACACCGTAGGCCGAACTACGGCTGCTCTGATTCTTTACTTCCTTCAAGTAAAGATACGTAGGCACAAGGGCCACAATCCTTGCCGAGCACATTCACCCCATATCCGTATCCCCGAACTACGTCGACTCTGACTTTCTCATACCTATTGAGAATACGTAGGCATAGGACTGTAAACCCCTACCGAGTCTGTTCTTTCTCTTCTTCCCCCCTGTTATCTCTTTTTCCTATTTTCAACTCTCTTTCTTTACCCTGTGGAACACCTCTTATAGCATAGTGTTTAAGCAGATAAATTCACACATCGACAAACAAAAGGTTCCCATCGAGTACGATGGATGCGAGGGGTGCTAATACCTTCCCTTCGCATAACCGGCTTCCGAACCCGTTCTTGGTTGTAAGACCATCTTATCCATTTCTTTCTTAAGGTTTTCTCGATATTTTCCTTTCCCCTTATGGGATAAATAAAGTTCGGTGGCGACTCTTCTGTCTATCTCTTTCGCCTCCCCGTCGTTGCACGACGCATTTTTCGAGTAGCGACACTAAGGGGAAGGGCCCGAGTATGTCCAGCCCCCACCAGGCGAATGGCCATGGAGATGAGAGGGATGTGAGGTCGGTTGGGGTGCGAGGTGCATGTCCCCGTGTCTTTGACATTTGTCACATCGTTTGACGTGTTCCTTCGCGTCCTATTGCATTGATGGCCAGTAAAAGCCTGCTCGAAGGGCCTTTCGTGCTAGGGATCTTCCGCCGAGGTGCTGCGCGTTAATGCCTTCGTGGATTTCCTCTAGAACGACTGTGCTCTGGGACTTATCTATGCATTTGAGGTGTGGGATTGCGAAGCCTCGGCGGTACAGTCGTCCTTCAAGGAGAACGTACGAGCAAGCGCGTCGTCTGGTTGCGCTAGCCTCTCCAGGGTTGGCCGGAAGGTGGCCGGTGTTGAGGTAGGTGTGGAGCGGGGTCATCCAGCAGTCAGTATCCCCGACGACGTTGATGTCGAGGGGGGTAGTGGTTGCGCTGGTACTTGGTTGTGACAAGACTTCTTGAATGACCGACTTGTGGCCGCTTCGCTTTTTGGTGCTTGCCAGTTTAGAGAGGATGTCGGCACGGGTGTTCTGCTCGCGAGGAACGTGCTGAATCTCTGCTGTGTCGAAACCTCGCAGTTTTTCGGTGATGAGCGCGAGGTATTCGGCGAGGTTTTCGTTCTTTGCTTGATATTCGCCTCGGACTTGTGAAGCGACTAGCTGGGAATCTGTGTAGATTCGGATGTCCCTGGCTCCCAGGTCGGACGCCAGGCGAAGGCCGGCCAGAAATGCTTCATATTCGGCCTGGTTGTTGGTCGTCGGGAAGGCCAGCGTGAGAGAGACTTCGATGATGGTGCCTTCGTCGTTGTCGAGGACGATGCCGGCACCGCTCCCCGTGGAGTTGGAGGAGCCATCCACAAAAATGGTCCAGATGTGGTTCCTGGCGGTAGGGTCGGGCGGTGTGGTCATCTCGGCCACGAAATTGGCCAAGGCTTGAGCCTTGATGGCGTGTCGGCCCTCGTAGGTGATGTCGAACTCAGAGAGTTCTAGCGACCATTTCAGCATGCGTCCGGCCATGTCGGGGCGGCCGAGGAGCTGGCGGATGGGATGATCGGTGCGGAGCACGATGGCGTGTGCGAGAAACTAATGCCGGAGTCGGCGCGCTGCTGTTATGAGGGCTAGGGCGACCTTCTCGATCAGCTGGTATCGGATTTCTGGGCCGTGGAGAGCTTTGCTAGTAAAGTAGATGGGCCTTTGGCCCTCCCCGGATTCGCTGACGAGGACGGCGCTGACGGCTTCGTTGGCCACGGCCAGATATAAGTATAGGGTTTCGCCCGTCACGGGATGCGTCAGCACTGGTGGTTCGGATAAGACGCGTTTGAGGTGGCAAAGGGCTTTCTCGCATTCGTCCGTCCATTCGAACTTGGTCTCCTTCCTGAGCAGTTTGAAGAATGGGAGGGCGTGCTGGGCCGACTTGGCAATGAACCGTGAAAGGGAGGCGAGCACGCCGTTGAGGGATTGGATGGCCTTCTTCGTGGTGGGCGTGGTGATATTGGAGAAGGCGTGGCATTTGTCCAGATTGGCTTCGATCCCCCGTTCGGTCAAGTAGTAGCTGAGGAATTTACCGACGCAGACGCCGAAGGTGCACTTCTCCGGGTTGAAGCGCATGCGGCACGACCTTGCGGTCTCGAAGACCTTTCGGAGGTGTGCCGTGTGGTCGTCCTCCGTGCCAGATTTGACGATCATGCCGTCCATGTATACCTCGAGCATGTCGCCGATTTCGTCGTGGAAGACCCGGTTCATCATCCGTTGGTATGTGGCCCCGGCGTTTTTGAGGCCGAAGGGCATCACGTTATAATAGTAATTGCCCGACGCCGTCATGAAGGCCGTGGCTTGTTTATCGTGTTCGGCCATCGAGATCTGATTGTACCCCGAGTACGCGTCCATGAAGGACAAGACCTTGAAGCCCGCGGAGTTGTCGACGAGCTTGTCGATGTTGGGGAGGGGGTAGGCGTCCTTAGGACATGCCCGATTGAGATCAGTATAGTCAACACACATGCGCCATTTTCCATTATTCTTTTTAACGAGTACAACATTGGACAGCCAGGTTGAATACCGGGCTTCCGAAATAAAGTTTGCCTCTAGGAGGTCTTTTACAGCTTTTTCGGCTGCTGCCAATTTTTCGGGGGACTGGCGACGCCGGCGTTGCACAACGGCCTTTGCGGTCGGGTTGATGGACAGCTGGTGGCAGGTGACCTCGGGGTCGAGTCCGGGCATTTCTACGGCGCTCCAGGCGAAGAGGTCGGCGTTCTCGCGGAGGCAGGCTTGGAGCTGTCGTTTCACGAGGTCTGGGAGTCCGGCACCTATCCTCAGGTTCTGCTCGTGTCTTCCCCGAGGGGGATGAGTTCGAATTCTCCGTCCGGGATGGGGCGCGCTGGGTGTGGGGGCTACCCGTTGACTTCGCTGGTCTTCGTTTCATGGTCGAGCTTGTCGGTGAAGCGACTGTTGAGTTCCACGGATCCGACTAGCTTCGCTGGTTCGCCCTTTGGCGTTGTGCTTGAAGTTGTCTTCTTGGTCGCTGGAGCGATGGAGTCTAGGCCTTTCAGCGCGGCCTCAAAACATCTTCGGGCGGCCTCGATGTCTCCGTTAAGGGTCACCACGGCCCCCCATCTTGTGTAGTATTTCATCTTCAGGTGGACGGTGGAGGATACCGCGGTGAGTTCTGCTATCATTGTCCTGCCCAGGATGCAGTTATAGAGGGATGGGCACTCGATGACTAAGAAGCGGATGCTGATTTCCCTAGCTGTTTCTTCTTCTCCGAAGGTGACTTTCAATTCCACGTATCCCCAAGGTCTCGTCGTCGTCCCGTTGAACCCCTGAAGGTCGGAGCCTACGTAGGAGGAAAGGTTGGATTCGTCGAGCTGGAGAGTTGTGAACAGGTGTGAGCACATGATGTCAACCGAGCTTCCGCCATCGACGAGGAGGCGTCTGACGTCGAAGTTCGCCATCCGTGCACGCATGAGCAGGGGTATGTTGGAGTTGGGGGATCTCCCGGGGAGTTCCTCGAGGTAAAATGTGATCGGGTTGGAGCGGCCTCGGAATTTCTCGAGCGTGCTCATTTTGCCGGAGTTGTTCGCGATGAGTTCGTCGAATTTTCTCTTCACGGATCCTATGGACAGGCTCCTCGTGGCTCCATCAAAGATGACCATGGCTCTGGGGAAGTACTCCCACCGGCTGGTTGGTCGGATTGGCTCGTCGATTAGGTCGGGTCCTTCGGGGAGACCGAATTCTCTGCCCGCGAACCAGTCCTCGGGGCGGCTGACACACAGCGCGACCTGGAGCCTGCTGTTGTCCTCTAGAGAGGGAAGTTCCTCGACTTTCTTGGCTTCTGCAGCCTCTTGCCTTGGTGGTTCGCCTCCTCGGGTGTATCTCTTCAGGTGACCGTCTTTGATCAAAATTTTGATCGCGTCTTTGAGATGGATGCAGTCTTCTGTCACGTGCCCGTGGCTCCTGTGGAATCGGCAGTATTTCGATTTGTCCACGTTGGGTTTGGGGGGTGTTGGTCGCGGAAAACGGACACCTCCCTGCACGAATTCGGTTTTGGCACATTCGGCCAGTATGCGCTCGCGCGAAGCGACTAAGGCCGTGTACTCTGTGAATCTGCCGGCGGGGCCGAGCGGTTCGCTTTGTTCGCGGGGCTCGCGGGGGAGGTCTTCTCAACGGCGGTCTCCTCCTCGTCGATGGCTCGAGGCTCCATCGTCTCGGTGCCCGCGGGGGGCCTCCCTGTCTCGGGTGTCTCGAGCGGAGTTGGCCGCTTGTGTTTCTTCAAATCGGACGTAATACGCGGCTCTGTCGAGGAAATCTTGGAGGGACGTTGGTCGGTGTATGCCTACGGCCTCGTAGAACTTGGAGTCGTGGCGCAGACCTTGTTCCATTAAGTAGCGTTTCATCTCGTCTGACGTTGTCACCTGTACTGCTTCCCGAGTGAATATTTCGATGTACTTTCAAAGAGGTTCGTCGGGGCCCTGGATGATCGCCCCGAGGACTGCTTCCGTCTTCGGGTGGCGTCGGGACGCCGTAAAGTGTTTGGAGAACAGGTCCTTCAAGACTCTCCACGACGTAACTGATTCGGGCTCCAGACTTTTATACCAGGTCATGGCGCCCTTCCTCAGAGTCGTCGGGAAGAGCCTGCACTTGATGGCCCCCCGGACGTTTCGGTAATCGAGCATGGCCTCGATGTCCTCCAGGTGGTCGTCCGGGTCAGATGTGTCGTCATACGTCGATAGCGTCGGGGGCTTCTCCATCCCTTGGGGTATGGGGGCAGCCATGATCTCCCGGGACAGCGGGGTGCGGTAATCGTCCTCGTCGCTGGGTGCCGGGGACCGATGGAGGGACGAGCCGTTCAAAACAGGGCCCTGGTTTTGGGTTCTCGACCTCCTGCCTGAGTTTTCGCCTCGGGGATCCCTAGTCGGGATCGCCGCAGTGCTTTGGTTCCGCTCGCGAACTTGTCTTGCTGGGGACCTGGTGCGTTCTCGCGCTACCTGTGCGCGGTGCCTCTTCAGCCGTGGCCGGCGATTTCTGGGTCGAGGTGAGGGACTCCTCGAACCTTCGTTCTGGTCTTCCCGCGGGGGGTACCTCGGAGGGTCGACGCGTTCCAATGCTCCAATTCTCGCGTTTTGCTGGGCCAGCAGCTGGTTCGTCTGGTTGATGGCCGCGAAGAGGGCGGCCACCGTCGGGTCTGCTCCCGCCGGGATGGGAACGGGTTGGAATGCTGGCGGACCTGGGGGCCGGTGGTCGGCCTGAAGGGGCCGCTCCGCGAATGACGGCGAGGCAGTTTGGCCGTCCCTCTCATCGGTTTCCGCCGGACGCGTCGTTTCCATCTGCTTATTTCCGTTGGTGGCGACGTTGAGCGCGAGGTCGTGTGGAGTGCCGTCGCGGTGTAGGCTAGCCATGATCGTGGAGTGTTGGTGAAACTTTGGTTTTCTGCTCGGAGTAACGGGGAAGTTTCTGTTCCCACAGACGGCGCCACTGATCTGACCTGATCAGAAGGGGATCACGGGTCGGCCACACTCTATTGGACTGTTGCGTGCTCACCGGTGCTGAGGAGAAAAAAGGGGGGTGTACCTGCAAAACACTCCGATGGCAAAGTAAGGAATTGGGCAGAGCGAGAGCAAAGTACAGAAAGAGGGGTAAGAAGTGTATACCTGGCCCTCTTGGGGAAGAGGGTATTTATAGAGAGACCCCAGCGCTGGGCCAACGGTCATTTGAGTTGGGCTGGATGACCAGGCCCAACCCTAATGACTGCTAGGGCTTACGTGGCGTAGTGAAGACCAGGACGTGGTCTTCGCCCTAGTCCAACCGCTCCTAGATCTCCGGAAAGTGGGTTTGACCTGCTCTTTCAGAGGTGGGCAGTTGGTTGATGACGTGTCCCCGCGGAGGGGAGCACGTGGAGAACGCGCGCTAGGCATGTTGTCCTCCCCGCGAAGGGGAGCTTGCAAGGTTCCCCGGAGGGCGTTGTTCTCCCCGCGGAGGGGAGCGCGAGGATGGGGAGGAACCAAAGGCCTCGCTTCGATGCGCCGGGGTGTGTCCTGTTCGGCCGATTAGAGGGGACGTCGAGATGCTGTTGGACGCGTCGCCTGTGGCCGGTGGTGCGCTTTGCCCGTCTGGCATGACGCGCGTGCCCGGCACGGCCAGTTCGCTTATTGGGCCGTGCGTGTTATTGGGCTGGACCGAGGTCGGGCCCAGACCGGAACAACATCCAATCCATTTCTTTCATAACCATATCCAATGCAATAACCCATTTATCCATTTACTTTTCATTTCAAAATCCACTTACTCAAAATAAAATCCATATTCATTTTTACCCATTTTCATCCCGCTTTTTCGATTAACTTCCAAAGTACATTCACAAAAAAAAATTATTAATTAAATAAATAGAATTTTTTTTTCTTTCACAAAATACATTACAAAAGTCCAAAATATCCATGGCACATAAGCCCAATTGATACAAGTCCATTACAAGATTAGAGCCCATTTTTATTCATACCAAAAATCTCCAGGAAAATGATTTACGCAATAAAGGATAAAATAGTAAATAAGCCAAGACAAGGGTTATTGTGAATTGCTGCAAGTTGATACTATTATACAAAAACCGCGGCTACCTGCAGCAACCTGTTGCACCCCAAAATTTGACCAACAATTATTTATCCATCAAGTGTTTGAAAGTTGATATCTTCATCAGAAAGCTCAAGAGATCCTCAGAGGAATTGGGTGAAACCAAGGTTGTGTGTCTCATAGCTTGAGAGTTGTGGGTGCTCCTCAGATGACTCTGAGACTTTGAGAATGGACTTGAAGCTTTAAGAAGGCCTATGAGATGTCTTGGAAGTCATCATGAAGCCCAGAGAAGTCATTGTGCAAGGATTCAGGAGATTCAACCATGAATGGTAGAATTAGGGTTTTGACTGGCTCAACCCTAGATCAGCTGAAGATTTGGAGAAGGTTGAGACCTAATCCAAGGGCCATGAGATCATGGAATGATGCATGGACATGTTATAAAGGTGATTCCTAGACCAACTCATCATGATTGAGGAGTTTGAGAAGTTTTGAGTTAGGGTTTCTGAGGATTGTCAGTGAAAAAACCCTAATTTGATCTCTATTTTCCAGGCAGTTTTAGCTCAAGATGTGATTGATATCTCATCTTCCCCACAACATGAATATTGTAGGGCTTGTTCTTAGCTTTAATTTGAGTGGTGGAAGTCCTTTATAGGAGTTGCAGAGCTCAAGTTATGGTTTTGACAAATTACAGGTCAGCTGAGGTGTGTGAATCTGGGTCCTTGAAAGTCACCCAACTTGCAGACAACTTTTGCCCTATTAGGATGATTCCTATGATTTCTTGGTCAACATGAATGTTGAATATCATCTTCTTAGCTTTCTAGAGATTACTATAAGTCCTTTATAGGATTTGTAGAACTCAACTTATGGTTTGAACAAGGCAGGGGTATTTTGGTCATTTGGTGATTATAGGTCATTTTAAGCAAAGGCCATATCTCCTATTTCCAAGCCTCAAATGGAAAAACTCAAAACATGAAAGTTGTTCAAAATGGCATTTTAAGCCTAGAAAGAAGGTCATGAATTGTGGGAAAAGCTCATAGCATGGAATGACAAAGTTTGGTAAATTTGAACTAAAAATGGCTTATAAGTTCATTCAAGTCAAGTTGGAATTTGGTTTGGGAGATCTATGAGTCCAAAATAGGTCATCCAATATACCATTTTGAATGTAAATGACATTCTGAAAACTTTGGTTTAAACAGAATTTTGATTTGAGGCTCAAAAATGAAGGTTGCTTTGGAAAATTGTTACTTGAATCTTAAGGCAACTTGAGAAATCTTCACACAAGGCAAATATGAGCTGATTTTTTTGTACATTCCTTATCAATATCTCACATAAGGAGAATTTGACACAGAATTTACAAGGTTTAAGGCATGAGATATGAGATGTAGAACTTATCACCAAAGGAGATTTCCAAGCTTTTCTAGATGATTCTAGAAGCTTCTAGCCTCTTCCATCAATCATTATAAGAAGAGTGATCCACATTGAAGCAAAAGGGTTGGTCAGATAGAGAGAGTTTTCAGAGGAGAAAGAGAGAGAGAAATTTCCATTGAAGAGCTTCCTTCAAGATCAAGCAACTTGAGATTTCTTCCATCACAAGACTTCTCCTTCAAAACCAGTGCAAACAGAAGGTTGTTCATCATCAAAGGATCATCTTGAGGCCAGGACAAGCCCTGAAACCATTTCCACGAGCACTCACCATCTCTCTTTGACAGGTTGGTTTTCCTCCATGGATCTCCTTAATTATGCATTTTCAGTTAAATTTCTAGGTATAGAATTAATGTGCTAGGTGAGTTGATCTTTTCCCATGAGTTTGAGAGCTCTGTGTGAGGTTTTACAACAGATGGTAGATTCTTTAAGTTCCAAGAATTGGCTGGATTTTGAGTTTTAGCTGGCATGGATTAGATTAGTATAACTAGGGTAACATAAAGAACATGAGTGCATCATTGGATTTGAGTTTTAGAAGAGTTGATCTCAGGAAAAATAATTGGGACCATGATCTTTAAGCTCTCTGTTTGAACGATTCAAGAGGAATTAGAGAAAATCACACGTATAGCCTTGTTCCTCTTAACCAGTATGTCATTTTCCTTTTTGGAATTTTTGAGTTTCATCAAGTATGGAGAGAGAACGAGCCAGTTGAAATCCTTGCATGGAGGCACGATTTTGCTGAAAACCCTAAGTGTTTTGGGACGATGACTGACATCCGTTGGATCTGTCTGAATTTCTTGACCTATTACTCTAATCCAACGGTCCCAGTTGAATGAAGAAAAATGGAGGGAAAATATAAGTAAAGCGCTGCGTTTAACTTAATTTTAGGTCTTGGGCTTAGTCTCCATTGCTTCTCACACCACCCCAGCGAGGCCCAACTCAAATAACAAGTGATATCCTTACTATCCTCACCCCCTCACGCGTTTTTTGTTTTCTTTTATTTCTGATTGATAATGGGATTTATCCCCAAGCGCTATCTGCACCCCACATCATAGCCCAATCCCCAAAATGAACTGGGGCGCATTGCTCATGACACCCCCTCCCCTTTATTTCTTATATTCTTTTATTTTAATTTCCTTTAATTTTCTTGCACTTTAATAAATTCATAAAAAATGGGAAAATGAATATTTTTTAATCCTTGTTTTTTCTATAGGTTAATGAATTTGTCTAGAAAAATATAAATAAATAAAATTTCCATTTTATTTTCTTTTAATATTTTTAGTATATTTTCCATTTAAATAGCTTTTTAATATGTTTAGTTTGATATCCAATTTTGTAGAATTTCTTTTAGGACTTTCCCTTAGTCTTTTTAACTCATTCTTTTTGGTGTGATTAGATATTGAATCATAGTTCCCAATAGGATTTAATTCTTGATTTTTAGATTAAAATTTGATTAGATTAATCAGGTTAGCATTAGGGTATCATAATTAGGGTTTATGTTATGCATAGGTAAGGAAATTCATTTTCTTTAGATAGTTTTGTCTTGATTTTTGGGTAGAGGCATATGGGGATGTTATGGGTATATGTTGTAGACCCTTGTGAATAATTGTTAGATTTTTCCCTCTTGTTTCAGTATTTTTAGGTATTTTCTGAAGTTGACTGATGATTTTGTTTGTTCTGTGGTTATCTGTTCATCTCTGGGGTTCATTTTGGGGAATTTGTTGTGGGGCTTAGTTTGTTTTGAAGATCTTGTTGGAGAGCATGATGAAGAGAAGATTGAAGATCAAGACTCAGAGACCCAGAGCTTGGAGTATTCCCTGTCTGTGAGGTTTGAGATCCTGAAGTTTGAAGGAAGTTCATGGTACTTTCCTGAGGAAGGCACTATGAATGACTTTCATTCTTTCTTCTCACCTCTTTCTTAAGTATCCAAGGATGTTGGAGCCAACATGTGAGTTTAATTTCTCCTGAGGAGGAATGTAAACTGATCACATGTTGTTGAGCCACATGGGATACAATTCCTAAGTGGAAGCCTCCTAGTACTTTCCTGAGGAAGGTCCTATGGGTCTATTCACTTAGCTCCCTTAGTTCATCTAGGATTTCTTAAGTATCCAATGATGTTGGAGCCAACTTGTGAGTTTAATTTCTCCTGAGGAGGAATGTGAACTGATCACATGTTGTTGAGCCACATGGGATACAATTCCTAAGTGGAAGCCTCATAGTGCTTTCCTGAGGAAGGTCCTATGAGTCTGTTCATTTAGTTCCACTAGTTCAGATAGGATTTCCTAAGTATCCAGTGATGTTGGAGCCTGCTTGTGAGTTTAATTTCTCCTGAGGAGGAATGTAAACTGATCACAGTGGTTGAGCCACATAGGATATGATTCCTGAGTATACACCTCATAGTGCTTTCCTGAGGAAGACACTATGAGTCTGCCTACTTAGCTCCCTTTCTTTGGTAAGCTTGTTCGGAAGCTTGAAGACTGGGATTGGTTTCTCCTGTTTAGGTTTTGCTTTAGGGCTTTGCTTAGATTTGATTAGGATTTTGTTTTAGGGTTAGGATTAGAGAGTAGAGGTAGATGATTCTTTCTCAAGCATGTGTTTTGTTGGCCTGATGGCACTTCATTTCTTTTATCTGTTATTGCTTGATAGCACGTTGTTTATGTTTCAGTATGATTACTGTTATTTCATGACTGGCTTGAGGTTGAGACGAGCTTGTGGAGGCTGAAGCCCCTCACACATTTCCTCCCTCACTTGCATTGCATGCATTGTATTGTTAAAGCTGATGCTTTTGTCTATTTTGGTGTATCATTGACATGATCCCTTAGGACTCTCATTTCCTTTGATAAGGATTTGATGATAGACTTTTAGGTTGAAACCTATGCATGACAACATCTAGGAGTTCCCTGTTCAAACCTCAACCATAGGATGAATCCATGGCATGACAACAGTAGGACTTGATAGTCTCCCTCCTAGTTGGGCCTGTTCTCTTCTCATCTCGAAGCAGTTTAAAATACAGTAATCATGAATGATTTCTTTCGTACGTTACGAGCCTTAAGCCATCTGAGGACGGATGTTTAGTATGGTACCCTTTGGGTGACATGCGACGCATTCACTCTCAGGTCATAGTCTCTAGTGCGGTTGAAATCGCAAACACAATGAAAAACACTTCTTTCAGGAAATAAGCCGTAGTTTCCCGAACTACGTGAGCTCTGATCTTTCATACCAGATGAAAGTACGTAGGCATAGGATGCGATATCCTAGCGAGCAACCTTCCCCACCTTAACCCTTCGTAGGCCGAACTATGTTGACTCTGATTTCTCATTCTCTGATGAGAATACGTAGGCATAAAGCGCGACGCTTTGCCGAGTCATTTTTCTTTTCTTTTTCAGCCAGCCTTGATAGGTAGATAAATTATAACCAACCTGTCCAAGTAAACAAACAAGCGAGGATCCCGTCGAGTACGACGGACGTGAGGGGTGCTAATACCTTCCCCTTGTGTAACCGACTCCCAAACCCAGACAATGGTTGCGATGACCTTGTCTTACCCTTATTCGTCAGGTTTTTCCGATCGTTTCCTTTCCCGCTCTGAGGGATAAATAACGAAAGGTGGCGACTCATCTGTCATGCCGGCACCTTATTTTCACGCAAGCGACAGCTGGCGACTCTGCTGGGGACCAAACCCAGAATCTCTGGTTCTTCGGTTCCCTATGAGAGTCAATCCTAGCGCGTGTATGTTTGCTTGTTGGGTTGCGTTTATTTATCGCATTTTTACTTCCCGCATTTTATTTCCCGCATTTTATTTCCAGTTTGATATGATTATCTGTGCTGCTGTGGGAGAGGGATGTTACTATGAGTGAGAAGCCGGACCTGGGCTTGAGTACACACCTAGATATAGTTGCGGAGAAGTAGTAGACGAACCTGTCTGCTGAGCAGGCACAGTTCCCTACGAAAATCTGCGCTCAGACGAGATTCTTGCAGAGGTGCTCCTTTCCGGTCCTGAGGATCTGAGGGGAGTCCAGACGTGAGGATTGTCGACTCTGGGGACCGATCCTTTGGAAGTCAGCTAAGTGAGGCCTCTTCATGACTTGATGATGCCACTCCTTCTGGGAATCGTATCGTCGCTCATGAAAGTCTGTGACGCTGATGACCGCATAGGATGCCGTACCTTTGTCCGTGGATTAGGTCCATACCTGTGAGCGGGATTGGGATATTGCAGGAAACTTATACCTTCAGACTACCTGGTTTTCTTGACAGTGAATCAGTTATGTTGGTACCAAAGTTCTCAGTTGCAGATTTGACTGTTCTTGACAGAGCGAGTTTTTGATCAGAGGATCTTATCATCGGGTGTTTGTCTGTTCTTGATAGAGCAGGTTTTGATCAGAGTATTATCATCAGAGGTTTGTTCTTGAGAGGGCAGATTTTTGATTTGGGGTCTGAAGATCTCATCAGCAGTTGTTGTTTGTTCTTGATAGGGCAGATTTTAAGTGGGGTCTGAAGATCTCATCAGCAGCTGTGCATTTGTTCTTGAGAGGGCAGATTTTTGATTTGGGGTCTGAAGACTTCATCAGCGGACGTTTTCTGACCATACATCCCGGGTCCTTATTATCAGGCACTTATTCTCGACAGAGCAGAATTTTGATCTCGATCCTATCAGATGGTTATTCTCAGCAGATCAGATCAGTGGTTTTACGCCGGGGTTTCCTTCTCTTCAGTGACTGTTGATACCGAATCTCCACAGCAGCCACCTGAATATATTGTTGCATGCCTGCATTTTGCATTAGTTTGCATGATCATTCGCATTCCATTGACGTGTGTCTGTGACAGGTACCGTTTCCCCGATCCAGGATTTCTCGCCTCTTATTGTATTACTGCAGCCTCTCTCAAGAAGACTGTTGCGTACGAGTTCTCGATCCCTGATGTGTCGAAGTTAGGCTATCACTGGTACTAGGTATATGTGAGATTGCTGTTTCCATGATTGGGCCCAGATTCCCCTCCTTATTATTGTCAGCACTGGTACTAAGGTGCCAGGATCGGGGGAAATCTCTCAAGCACACAGACGCACGCATGCATCTGCATGAAGCATTTTTGCATGACATACATTCTGTCGCTTTTCCTAACCTTTAACCTAACAGGTTTTTCAGGTGCACAGGTTCCGAGCTGCTTTCGATCTCCAGGATTGATCAAAAACTCATCCACCACTACTCAACTCGCGCTAATCAGACAAGGATTATGGACCAGGTGCAGTCAGATGTTCAAGAGCTCCGTGAACGGATGGATCGTTTTATGGAGCTGATGCAGGTGGTCGCTAATGGTCAAGACCAGCTTCGTACTTTGGTTCAACCTCTAATCTCCAGGGTTGACAGTAATGGCATACTTCACGGCGGGGCCGTGCCCACTCCTCCTCCAGTGGATGCTCCACAGAATGTTGTTCCTGTTGCCGGGGGCAACGGCAGTGCTAACGGCAATCTGATGACTAATCTCGGACTCAATGCGGCAGGCGTCGGCAATGGTAGTCTGGGAGCCAATGTTAACATAGGGCCGGTCAACGGCAATGCTGGTGCAGGAAATCTTCTGGTGCCTCAACCGTGGCTTGAGGACCATCAGGATGACATATTCTCTCAGAGAGGTGTAGAAGCAGAGTTGAATGCTGAAGCTCGACTCAGGTTCAAGGCGCTGGAAGACAAGATGAGAGACTTTGAAAATCAGAACACATTAGGCGTTGACATGTCCAAGCTCGGGTTGATTGCTGACTTTAAAGTACCTCACAAGTTCAAGGTGCCTACCATTGAGAAGTATAAGGGTACTACTTGCCCCCGGGTCCACCTCCGATCTTATTATAGAAAGATGTCCGCCTATTCTGACGATGAGAAGCTGCTGATGCACTTCTTTCAGGATAGCCTTTCTGGTCCATCACTCGAATGGTATATGGGCCTGGAGCCCGCTACTGTGCGCACCTGAAAAGACCTCGCAGAAGCGTTAGTCCTCCACTATCAATACAATAGCGACTTGGCTCCCAACCGAGTTCAGCTCCAAAGTCTCTCACAGAGGAACAATGAAAGCTTTAAAGAGTACGCCCAGCGGTGGCGTGAATTGGCTGCTCGGGTTCAACCGCCGATGGTTGAGCGTGAGCTAGTGCAAATGTTCGTGGCTACCCTTCCTGGAATCTACTATGAAAAGCTGGTCAGTGGCATGTCTGGAACATTCTCGACTCTCATCACTATGGGCGAGCATGTTGAGAACGGTATAAAGATTGGAAAAATTCAGGGCGAATCATCCTCAGTTGGAGGAGGTAGCAAGAAACCCTATACTGGCAAGCGTCGAGAGGGAGATGCCAGTGTTGTCACTAATGCTCGGAGAAAGGGCAAGGGCCCTCAGCCTCAGATTGCTAGCATAAATATCCCAGCTGCTCCACCGCAGCCGCAGCAGCAGCAGCAGCAGCCTCAGCAGCAGAATCAGCAGGGGTATAGAAGATATCAGAATCGGGCTCCTCTGACAAATCGTCATTTTGAAACTCCACCTATGTCGTATGCACAGCTTCTGCAAACGTTGCTTCAGCTCCAATTAGTTCAAAAGAGGACAATGGCTCCCTTAACAGGGGCACCACCACCGGGGTATGATGCCAGTGCTACTTGTGAGTTCCATACTGGGGCACCAGGCCATACGATTGAGAATTGTAAAGCTTTTAAGCACAAAGTCCAGGACTTGGTGGACGCCAAGGTTATTAACTTTTCTGACAATGTGCCCAACATTACCAAGAACCCCATGCCTCATCATAAAGGGGGCGGAGTGAATGCCGTTATCACTGAGGAGAGTGCGGACTTGCTGACTGATGTCCAAAATTTGAAAACGCCACTTAGTTTTGTCAAGGCTAAGTTGCTGAAGAAGGGCTTCTTTCCTGGATGTGGAGAGTTATGTATGGCTTGTGCTACACTTCCTGATGGGTGTGAGCAGCTGGTCGAAGGTATCCAAAGTCTGATGTCCGAGGGTATTTTGCAGTTCAGCCGGAGCGTTGAAAGTGCGTCCGGGGAAGTCGTGCTGAAGCAGGCAGATGAAGTTGCTACCATTACTATTCCTCGTCACCCTATTACTATTTCTGCGCCCCGACCGCCTACTATCACTATCACCAGGGCCGGACCGATCCCATTCGAAAGCACTAATGCCGTTCCATGGCATTATGGCGCCGAAGTTTATTGTAATGGTCAGAAGATAGAGCTTGAGCCATTCGGATCGACTGTGCAGAATCTTACCGGAGTCAGTGGCATTACTAGAAGCGGTAGAGTGTTTGCGCCAGTGGAGGTTGCAGCAGAGAAAGTGGTTCGAGCTGACGCTGCGGAAAAGGGTAAAGGTAGAGCTGTCGAAGAGGTCCCTTCTGGGGCAGAAAAAGATTTGCTAGTTAAAGATGCTGAAGAGTTCATGCGACTAATCAAGAAGAGCGACTACAAGATTGTAGATCATCTTCATCAGACTCCGTCAAAGATCTCGATTCTTAACTTGTTGCTGTGTTCTGAGGCGCACCGCAACGCCTTGCTGAAGGTATTGAATGCTGCATATGTGCCGCAGGAGATATCAGTAAATCAGCTGGAAGAGGTGGTAGCCTATGTTAATGCTGGTAATGGGCTGGGATTCACAGATCTAGAGCTGACTCCTAAAGGAAGAGACCACAACAGCGCCTTGCACGTCTCGATAGAGTGCAGAGGTACTATCATGTCGCATGTCCTGGTGGATACGGGTTCATCCCTTAATGTGCTTCCGAAGAAGGCACTGATGAAGTTGGATACCCGTGGATTGCTGTGCACGCCCAGTGATCTGGTAGTGAAAGCCTTTGACGGAACCAAGCGCCACGTCTTCGGAGAGTTGACCCTGCCAATTCAAGTTGGTCCAGAGACGTTCAATACGGTTTTCTATATCATGGATATCATGCCTGCCTACAGTTGCCTCTTAGGTCGGCCATGGATCCATGCTGCTGGTGCCGTGACGTCCACGCTGCATCAGAAGCTCAAATATGTTGTTGGGGGCAGCATAGTGACCGTCTGTGGTGAGGAGGACATTATGGTGAGCCACTTGTCGTCCTTTAAATACGTTGAAATGGATGGAGAGATCCATGAAACGCTCTGCCAAGCATTTGAAACCGTCAAGGTGAAAGAGGTAGCTCCTGTCGTCGCAGAGAAGCAGGAGATGAATCTCTCCTCGTTTAAGGAAGCTCGGGCCGTCGTCGAAGCCGGTTCCACCCCAGGCTGGGGGCATGTTTTGGATATACCAATAAAGCAAGATAAGTTTGGATTGGGGTATTCTCCTGAAGCTGAAGCTTCATCTTCTTCTGGCAGCTCGTCTCGTGGGAAAGGGCCGATCCTATTCACCAAGGGGGGAGTAATTTTCGAGAGCATCAACGCTGCGTCGGAGGACAGCGGGGATAGTGATTGTGATCTTGACGCCTGGATTCAACCGAGCAAGCCGGGCGAGCGCCTCCACAATTGGACCATCAAGGAGATTATCAAGCTGACAAGTGAAGAGTAATGATTTGCTTTTTACAATCTTTGTACAACCCTATGTCCTACCCGGGGCATAGTGGTTTTATTGTCAGGACCTTGTTGGATTATGTACATGCATTTTGTTAATAAATAAAAGGCGTTTTCTTCGTACTCAAATATTGTGTTCTCTGTTATTCCTGTTTTATGTTTATTTCGAAAAAACAGCAAAATGGCAACGAGGTTTGTGCTAACCTGCATATTCTTGCTTTAAACTTAACCCTTGTTATTGCAGGATCCACATAACAGACGACATCGACTCTGGACCCTCTACGGCTCACTACGACTTTGATTGCCCGATCTATCAAGCCGAGGATGAGATTGATGAAGAAGAGGACCTTCCGGAAGAGTTGGCCCGCTTGTTGCGACAAGAGGAGAAGGTTATTCTGCCTCACGAGGAGGATATTGAGATTGTAAATCTGGGTTCTGAGGAGCTCGTCAGAAATGTCAGAGTGGGGGCTGCGCTGCAGAATGATGTCAAGCATAGACTGGTCGAGATGCTTCGAGAGTATAGTGACGTCTTTGCTTGGTCATATGAGGATATGCCCGGACTTGACGCAAATATCGTGGTTCATCGCTTGCCATTGCGAGAAGATTGCCCTCCAGTCAAGCAGAAGCTCAGGAGGACGAGACCAGACATGGCTGTAAAAATCAAAGAGGAGGTCCAGAAGCAGTTGGACGCAGGATTTCTAGCCGTTACCACTTACCCTCCGTGGGTCGCCAACATAGTGCCTGTACCGAAGAAGGACGGTAAGGTACGCATGTGCGTCGATTATCGGGATTTGAATAGGGCGAGCCCTAAGGATGATTTCCCGTTGCCTCATATCGATGTGTTGGTCGACAACACAGCCCAGTTTTCCGTGTTTTCGTTCATGGATGGCTTCTCCGGTTACAATCAGATTAAGATGGCACCGGAGGACATGGAGAAAACGACGTTTATCACCCCCTGGGGAACATTCTGCTATAAGGTAATGCCCTTCGGTCTGAAGAACGCAGGGGCCACTTACCAGCGAGCAATGGTAACTTTGTTTCATGATATGATTCATCATGAGATCGAGGTCTATGTTGATGACATGATTGCAAAGTCCCAAACGGAGGAAGAGCATCTGGTCAATTTATTGAAGCTGTTTGAGAGGCTTAGGAAATTCAGGCTGAGGCTGAATCCTAACAAGTGCACTTTCAGAGTGCGGTCCGAAAAGTTACTGGGATTTATCGTTAGTGAACGAGGGATTGAAGTTGATCCTGCGAAGATAAAAGCTATTCAAGAAATGCCAGCACCGAAAACAGAGAAAGAAGTTCGTGGTTTCCTGGGCCGAATAAACTACATTGCAAGGTTTATCTCTCAGCTCACGGCCACTTGTGAACCGATGTTCAAGCTTTTAAAGAAAGATCAGGCGATTACTTGGAATGAAGATTGCCAGAAGGCATTCGACAAAATAAAGCAGTATCTTCAAGAACCTCCAATCTTGATACCCCCAGTGGCTGGACGGCCATTAATCATGTACCTGACGGTTCTGGAGAATAGTATGGGGTGTGTTCTCGGACAGCGCGACGAGACGGGTAGAAAAGAGCATGCCATTTATTATTTGAGTAAAAAGTTCACTGAGTGTGAATCTCGATACTCGATGCTGGAGAAGACATGTTGTGCATTAGCTTGGGCCGCGAAACGTCTATGATAGTATATGCTCAACCACACCACTATGCTAATTTCGAAGATGGATCTGATCAAGTACGTCTTCGAGAAGCAGGCTCTTTCGGGCAGGATTGCCAGATGGCAAATGGTGTTAACGGAATATGATATTCAGTACGTCTCCCAGAAAGTCATTAAGGGAAGCGTATTGTCTGATTACCTTGCCGAACAGCCAATAGAAGACTACCAGCCAATGAAGTTCGAATTCCCTGACGAGGATATTATGTTTATCAAAGCGAAGGATTGCGATGAGCCATTGCCCGATGAAGGGCCAGGTAGGAAGTCTCAGTGGAAGTTGATATTCGACGGAGCGGTTAATTCCTATGGAAGTGGTATCGGGGCCATCATCACGACTCCTCACGGATCCCACATCCCGTTTACTGCGAGACTGACGTTTTCAGTCACCAACAATGAAGCAGAGTATGAAGCATGTATTATGGGTCTAGAAGAGGCAATTGATTTGAGAATCAAGAATCTAGACATATATGGTGACTCAGCGCTTGTAATCAATCAGATTAAAGGGGAGTGGGAAACTCGTCAAGCGAATTTAGTGCCGTACATGAATTATGCCAGGAGGTTGCTTCCGTTCTTCGATCGAGTGGAACTTCATCATGTACCCAGGGCTGAAAATCAGATGGCTGATGCCTTAGCCATGTTGGCTTCGATGTATAAAGTCAATTATTGGAATGAGGCTCCAAGAATTGTGCTTTCGCGTCTTGACAGACCAGCATTTGTCTTTGCAATCGAGGATGCCAATGACGGCAAGCCATGGTTCCACGATATCCAGACCTTCCTTATGACTAAGGAGTATCCTGCGGGTGCGTCAATCCAGGATAAGAAGACTCTAAGGAGGCTATCTGGAAACTTTTATCTCAATCCTGATGGAGTGCTGTATAAGAGAAACCACGATCTCGTGCTACTCAGATGTGTAGATGAGAAAGAGGCGAGTATGCTCATGGAAGAAGTCCATGAAGGCACATTTGGTACGCACGCCGGTGGGCATGCCATGACGAGAAAGATCCTGAGATCAGGGTATTACTGGCTTACTATGGAGTCGGATTGCTTCAGATTCGCGAAGAAATGTCATAAATGCCAGATTTATGCTGATAAGGTTCACGTGCCGCCGTGCCCATTAAATGTCATGTCCTCCCCTTGGCTGTTCTCCATGTGGGGCATCGACATGATAGACAAGATCGAGCCCACTGGATCCAATGGTCATCGTTTTATTCTGGTAGCCATCGACTACTTCACCAAATGGGTGGAGGCAGCCTCGTACACTAATGTGACCAAGCAGGTGGTAGCTAAATTCATAAAGAAGGACATCATCTGTCGCTATGGAATTCCCGAGCGAATCATTACCGATAATGGTTCGAATTTGAATAACAAGATGATGAAGGAGCTGTGCCAGAGCTTCAAGATTGAACACCACAACTCGTCTCCTTACCGGCCGAAAATGAATGGCGTTGTTGAAGCGGCCAACAAGAACATCAAGAAGATTGTTCAGAAGATGGTTGTGACGTACAAAGATTGGCACGAGATGTTGCCGTTCGCCTTGCACGGTTACCGTACGACGGTGCGTACGTCGACCGGGGCAACTCCTTTCTCCTTGGTGTACGGTATGGAAGTTATCCTACCGTTGGAAGTGGAGATTCCTTCTTTGCGAGTTTTGGTTGATGTAAAACTCGACGAGGCAGAATGGATTACGAATCGTTTGAACCAACTCAGCCTGATGGACGAGAAGAGGTTAGCATCGATTGCATTTGGTCGCCTGTACCAGAGCCGAATGAAGAAAGCTTATGATAAGAACGTGCGCCCAAGAAGCTTTCATACGGGTGATCTCGTTCTGAAGAAGATTCTTCCGCCACACTCCGATCACCGGGGCAAATGGACTCCGAATTACGAAGGGCCGTATGTCGTCAACAAGGTCTTCTTGGGAGGAGCTTTGTTGTTATCCACGATGGATGGTGAAGATTTTGCATCCCCGGTGAACGCGGACGCGGTTAAAAAATACTTTGCTTGAAAGAGACCCGCTGGACAAAAAAGAAAAAGTCCAGGCAAAAAAGGGGCATCCCGGCGAACCAAAAACAGAATAAAAGGTTCGGGCAAAAATTAGGGATATATTGAAAAATGTACACCCGCGAAGTCGAAAACCTACACTGGGCGGCTTCGGCAAAAAAGGGTATCCCGGTGAACTGAAAACCCGTAAAGGGCGGTTCACGCAAAAGTTAGGGATTTGAATAAGCAAATGACTGCGTTCCGCATGTGGACTTTCATTGTTTAGTGGTTTGGAGGACCTGAGGGCCGTTTATCTGAATCAATCTCTTCCGAAGCTGAAGCGTCGGAGAAGTATCGAAGTCGAGTGGGTCTTAGAGGGATCAACTCATGGTGTTCGTCTACGCCTCGTTGCCGACATTTGTATATACTGATGTATATTTATGTTTTATTTTTACGCGGCTTCCTCATTCCAGGAGCTTGCCTCTGTTGCAAAACATTTTTGCCCATTCAGGGGTTCACCATCAATAAAATGCACATTATTCAGCAATTCTGCTTGTCTGTTTAGCATTTATCTGTTTTGTTTGCGAATGAAAACGCCGATGTTTTTAATAAAATGCGCATGCATAAACTTGCGGGCCTAGGCCCATTGATTGTTGAAGCAATTAATTACCTGAATATTGTCACGAGACAATAACCTTGATAGGCCCCTTTGAGGAGGATATCTTGTCTGTTTGTTTGTGTTGTTGCAGGTGTAGCACCTTCCAGAAGATGTGCCGTGCGCATCCCCGAAGCCGGGCGAGTCCTCCCTCTCCAGCAGAGTTCTGTAGTCTCTCCTCCGCAGAATCTGAGCGCAGAATAGTGAGCATTGATATGTCTCCCCAGGCAGAGATGATTCTTTTCCCCAAGCAGACGCATCCTGAAGGAACGTCATTTTCTCAGCTGAGTCGCTCGCCAGAGCTCGTATTCTCCCCTGGCACCGGGTCACAAGTGCAGAGTTCATAGAAATGTTTGGGTACCGAAGCTCGTGTTTCCCCAGTAAAGTCGCCGAAGCAGGTGTCTCCCCAGCACCGGGTCACAAGTGCAGGTTTCGCAGGAAGCTCTTCTCATGCCGAAGTATGCAGTAACTGATGGTGCCAGACTGAAGCCTCCCGCGGAATTGAAATTCCTCACCAGAGCCGTATTCTCTCCCGAAGTCGGATGATTCCCTCTTCCCCAGTAGAGTGTTGGAACAACTGATGTTGTATTCCCCTGCAGAGTTGTACTCTCCCTCGAAGTCAGATGATTCTTTCTTCCCCGGCGAAATTAAAATTCCTCATCAGAGTCGTACCCTCCCGTTGAAGTAGAATGATTTCTCTCTCCCCGGCTGAGTCCGCAAACCCCCAGAAAAGCAGAATCCTTGGAAGCAGTTGGGACCGTGAGTGGATGTTCCCTAGCAGAGCGTGGGGCAGCTGATGCTGTATTTCCCCAGAGTCGCACTCTCTCCAGCGAAGCAGAATGATTTCTCCTTCCCCAGCCGAGTTTGCAGATATCCACGAGAGCCGAACCCTTGGAAGGTGATCAGACCATGATTAGTTGTTTCCCCACAGAGTTGTTATCCCCAGAAAAGTAGCCATGACGGCCACGCAGTTTATTCTCGCGATTGATATCAACAAGTCTGGTTTCTCGTAGAGCTTCGTCCCCTGCAGTAATCAACTGAAGTTGTTTTCCATGCAGCAGCCCGCGGAAGATCAGCTCCCCAGACAGAGTCCGGTTGGTATTGGCGTGTCCACGTTTTCCTCAGCAGGATGATTCCTCTGTCTGAGTAGTTCTTTCTCCTTGACAGGAGGATTTTCCCCTTCGGCATTTATTTTGCTGACGGGATTGCATAGCATTGTGCATGACTGCATAGCATTTAGCATAAACGCATAGCATTTCCACCGTGTGGGGCATGGCGCCGAAGCATATGCATCATAAGCATGATCTAGGTCATTATTATTCTTGCCTTACAGGTGTTCGGCCGAAGGATCGGTTGCTCAGGATGATTCCTGATATCCTCCCCAACGAGGTCGCTTTCTTAAGATGATTCTTGAAGACCCCGGTGTAATCCCCACAGTCGCTCGCTCAAGGTGATTTTTGAGATCCCCAACGAAGTCTTCAGTTCGAAATGATTCTCGAATTCCTCAGCAGGGCCGGTTTGCTTAAGATGATTCTTAAGACCTCAGCGCAGGTTCCCGAGTTGTTTGCCTAGTATGATACTTGAGCTCCCCAGTAGCGTCCCCAGCAAGAGTTGCCCAGGAAGATTCCTGGAATACCTAGCAGAATGAAGTCTCCAGCAAGGTCAGCAGTTTAGGATGATTCTTGAAGGTGCCCGACGGAGTTTATTCAAGATGATTCTTGAAGTCCTTAGCAGCGTGATATGTTTGCTCCAACAACGATGTCTAATCTGAAGATGGATTTCATAAGCGCCTGAAGGCGGTACCAGAATGTTCCTGTGGATTCAGATTTCCGTGTTGATGAATCAGCGTGTGTCTGAAGACAAAGTTCAAAAGTTTGTAAATGCAGCTTTCATGTGCAAGGTGATCCGCATTGGCCTGAAGACCAAGTCAGTTATCCTGGGGTGATGATTGATTGCGATCAAGTGAATAGTGTTTCTTCTGACTGAAGTCGAAGATGTTTCTCCAGCTGAAGCGGAGTTTTGCCTGAAGGCAAAGTGTTTGAATCCCCGAAGAGTCATGAATGGCTCAAGATACCATTTCTCTGACTGAAGTCACAGATTTCCCAAGCTAAAGCGAAGGTGCCTCAAGGCAAGGTTATCCCCCAAGGTCATGAATGACCTAGGATTCATTTTTTCGGACTGAAGGCCGAAGTATATCCCTGACTGAAGTCACGGATGCTCTATAGCAGAGGCGGAGTTGCCTGAAGGCATATCCATGTATCCTTGAAGGCCAAGGACCATTTCTTCAGACTGAAGTCGAAGATACCTCCTGCAGAGTTGCCGACAGGCAAAAGGTTACATCCTTGAAGGCCAAGGATGCTTATCTTCAGAAATACTTGAAGATCTTTTCTAGCTGAAGCTGGAAGCGGCCAGGGGCCCGGGTTTCATATATCTTTAATGTTGAAGTTCTACGTTGGGCAGTGTGCAGTAGTATGCCGATGTTCGTTATGGTTCTGAGGGTGAACCCCAGGTCAGAGTGTGCTCGGTTAAGTCTCTCATTCCCAGCGGAGTAGTTTCAAATACGCAAGTGTACCTTTTGTTCCATTTACCAGGGGTGAACCCCAGGTCAGATGTTGAATGTGTCCGGCGGCGAGGTTGGATGTTTGTTCGACGGCGAGGTTGGATGTTTGTTCGACGGCGAGGTTGAATGTTCGTTTTCAGATTATATTTTGTCCGGCGGCGAGGTTGGATGTTTGTTCGACGGCGAGGTTGGATATTTGTTTGACGGCGAGGTCAGATTATGATTGGTTCGACGGCGATGTTGAATGTGTTCGACGGCGAGGTTGAATGTTTGTTTCGACGGCGAGGTCAGACTCTTTAAATCCCCAGCAGAGATGATGATTGTACGACGGCAATGTCGAATGTCTCTCAAAGCGATGTTTGTTTCCGACGGCGATGTCAGATTCAGTTCTCCAGCGGCGATGCGGGGTATTTTGACAGATTTAGTTCTCCAACAGCGATGCGGGGTATGTTGATTGTCCGACGGCGACGTCAGATGTAGTTCTCCAGCGGCGATGCGGGGTATTTTGTTCAGTATTGTATTTTCTCCAGCGGCAATGCGGGGTATTTTGGTTGATCGACGACGATGTCAGACTCAGTTTTCCAGCGGCGATGTTGGGTGTGTCAGTCAATTCAGTTCTCCAGCGGTGATGTTGGATGGTTCGTTCTCCAGCGGCGATGTTGGATATATTGTTTGTTTCCGACGGCGATGTCAGATCAGTATTTCTCCAGATAGTTGCCGTGCAGCTATTATTCCAGTGTTCGACGAGTTGAGCAGTTGGCAAATTTTCGGGTTTACCGGTATTCAATCATCTCGCACCTTGATTGGTTGAGATTCGTTCGCTTCTCACCCAGTCAGGTTCAAGCCGTTTGAATAGGGGCAGCTGTTGCACCCCAAAATTTGACCAACAATTATTTATCCATCAAGTGTTTGAAAGTTGATATCTTCATCAGAAAGCTCAAGAGATCCTCAGAGGAATTGGGTGAAACCAAGGTTGTGTGTCTCATAGCTTGAGAGTTGTGGGTGCTCCTCAGATGACTCTGAGACTTTGAGAATGGACTTGAAGCTTTAAGAAGGCCTATGAGATGTCTTGGAAGTCATCATGAAGCCCAGAGAAGTCATTGTGCAAGGATTCAGGAGATTCAACCATGAATGGTAGAATTAGGGTTTTGACTGGCTCAACCCTAGATCAGCTGAAGATTTGGAGAAGGTTGAGACCTAATCCAAGGGCCATGAGATCATGGAATGATGCATGGACATGTTATAAAGGTTATTCCTAGACCAACTCATCATGATTGAGGAGTTTGAGAAGTTTTGAGTTAGGGTTTCTGAGGATTGTCAGTGAAAAAACCCTAATTTGATCCCTATTTTCCAGGCAGTTTTAGCTCAAGATGTGATTGATATCTCATCTTCCCCACAACATGAATGTTGTAGAGCTTGTTCTTAGCTTTAATTTGAGTGGTGGAAGTCCTTGATAGGAGTTGCAGAGCTCAAGTTATGGTTTTGACAAATTACAGGTCAGCTGAGGTGTGTGAATCTGGGTCCTTGAAAGTCACCCAACTTGCAGACAACTTTTGCCCTAGTAGGATGATTCCTATGATTTCTTGGTCAACATGAATGTTGAATATCATCTTCTTAGCTTTCTAGAGAGTACTAGAAGTCCTTGATAGGATTTGTAGAACTCAACTTATGGTTTGAACAAGGCAGGGGTATTTTGGTCATTTGGTGATTATAGGTCATTTTAAGCAAAGGCCATATCTCCTATTTCCAAGCCTCAAATGGAAAAACTCAAAACATGAAAGTTGTTCAAAATGGCATTTTAAGCCTAGAAAGAAGGTCATGAATTGTGGGAAAAGCTCATAGAATGGAATGACAAAGTTTGGTAAATTTGAACTAAAAATGGCTTATAAGTTAATTCAAGTCAAGTTGGAATTTGGTTTGGGAGATCTATGAGTCCAAAATAGGTCATCCAATATACCATTTTGAATGTAAATGACATTCTGAAAACTTTGGTTTAAACAGAATTTTGATTTGAGGCTCAAAAATGAAGGTTGCTTTGGAAAATTATTACTTGAATCTTAAGGCAACTTGAGAAATCTTCACACAAGGCAAATATGAGCTGATTTTTTTGTACATTCCTTCTCAATATCTCACATAAGGAGAATTTGACACAAAATTTACAAGGTTTAAGGCATGAGATATGAGATGTAGAACTTATCACCAAAGGAGATTTCCAAGCTTTTCTAGATGATTCTAGAAGCTTCTAGCCTTTTCCATCAATCATTATAAGAAGAGTGATCCACATTGAAGCAAAAGGGTTGGTCAGATAGAGAGAGTTTTCAGAGGAGAAAGAGAGAGAGAAATTGCTATTGAAGAGCTTCCTTCAAGATCAAGCAACTTGAGATTTCTTCCATCACAAGACTTCTCCTTCAAAACCAGTGCAAACAGAAGGTTGTTCATCATCAAAGGATCATCTTGAGGCCAGGACAAGCCCTGAAACCATTTCCATGAGCACTCACCATCTCTCTTTGACAGGTTAGTTTTCCTCCATGGATCTCCTTAATTATGCATTTTCAGTTAAATTTCTAGGTATAGAATTAATGTGCTAGGTGAGTTGATCTATTCCCATGAGTTTGAGAGCTCTGTGTGAGGTTTTACAACAGATGGTAGATTCTTTAAGTTCCAAGAATTGGCTGGATTTTGAGTTTTAGCTGGCATGGATTAGATTAGTATAACTAGGGTAACATAAAGAACATGAGTGCATCATTGGATTTGAGTTTTAGAAGAGTTGATCTCAGGAAAAATAATTGGGACCATGATCTTTAAGCTCTCTGTTTGAACGATTCAAGAGGAATTAGAGAAAATCACACGTATAGCCTTGTTCCTCTTAACCAGTATGTCATTTTCCTTTTTGGAATTTTTGAGTTTCATCAAGTATGGAGAGAGAACGAGCCAGTTGAAATCCTTGCATGGAGGCACGATTTTGCTGAAAACCCTAAGTGTTTTGGGACGATGACTGACATCCGTTGGATCTGTCTGAATTTCTTGACCTATTACTCTAATCCAACGGTCCCAGTTGAATGAAGAAAAATGGAGGGAAAATATAAGTAAAGCGCTGCGTTTAACTTAATTTTAGGTCTTGGGCTTAGTCTCCATTGCTTCTCACACCACCCCAGCGAGGCCCAACTCAAATAACAAGTGATATCCTTACTATCCTCACCCCCTCACGCGTTTTTTGTTTTCTTTTATTTCTGATTGATAATGGGCTTTATCCCCAAGCGCTATCTGCACCCCACATCATAGCCCAATCCCCAAAATGAACTGGGGCGCATTGCTCATGACACCCCCTCCCCTTTATTTCTTATATTCTTTTATTTTAATTTCCTTTAATTTTCTTGCACTTTAATAAATTCATAAAAAATGGGAAAATGAATATTTTTTAATCCTTGTTTTTTCTATAGGTTAATGAATTTGTCTAGAAAAATATAAATAAATAAAATTTCCATTTTATTTTCTTTTAATATTTTTAGTATATTTTCCATTTAAATAGCTTTTTAATATGTTTAGTTTGATATCCAATTTTGTAGAATTTCTTTTAGGACTTTCCCTTAGTCTTTTTAACTCATTCTTTTTGGTGTGATTAGATATTGAATCATAGTTCCCCATAGGATTTAATTCTTGATTTTTAGATTAAAATTTGATTAGATTAATCAGGTTAGCATTAGGGTATCATAATTAGGGTTTATGTTATGCATAGGTAAGGAAATTCATTTTCTTTAGATAGTTTTGTCTTGATTTTTGGGTAGAGGCATATGGGGATGTTATGGGTATATGTTGTAGACCCTTGTGAATAATTGTTAGATTTTTCCCTCTTGTTTCAGTATTTTTAGGTATTTTCTGAAGTTGACTGATGATTTTGTTTGTTCTGTGGTTATCTGTTCATCTCTGGGGTTCATTTTGGGGAATTTGTTGTGGGGCTTAGTTTGTTTTGAAGATCTTGTTGGAGAGCATGATGAAGAGAAGATTGAAGATCAAGACTCAGAGACCCAGAGCTTGGAGTATTCCCTGTCTGTGAGGTTTGAGATCCTGAAGTTTGAAGGAAGTTCATGGTACTTTCCTGAGGAAGGCACTATGAATGACTTTCATTCTTTCTTCTCACCTCTTTCTTAAGTATCCAAGGATGTTGGAGCCAACATGTGAGTTTAATTTCTCCTGAGGAGGAATGTAAACTGATCACATGTTGTTGAGCCACATGGGATACAATTCCTAAGTGGAAGCCTCCTAGTACTTTCCTGAGGAAGGTCCTATGGGTCTATTCACTTAGCTCCCTTAGTTCATCTAGGATTTCTTAAGTATCCAATGATGTTGGAGCCAACTTGTGAGTTTAATTTCTCCTGAGGAGGAATGTGAACTGATCACATGTTGTTGAGCCACATGGGATACAATTCCTAAGTGGAAGCCTCATAGTGCTTTCCTGAGGAAGGTCCTATGAGTCTGTTCATTTAGTTCCACTAGTTCAGATAGGATTTCCTAAGTATCCAGTGATGTTGGAGCCTGCTTGTGAGTTTAATTTCTCCTGAGGAGGAATGTAAACTGATCACAGTGGTTGAGCCACATAGGATATGATTCCTGAGTATACACCTCATAGTGCTTTCCTGAGGAAGACACTATGAGTCTGCCTACTTAGCTCCCTTTCTTTGGTAAGCTTGTTCGGAAGCTTGAAGACTGGGATTGGTTTCTCCTGTTTAGGTTTTGCTTTAGGGCTTTGCTTAGATTTGATTAGGATTTTGTTTTAGGGTTAGGATTAGAGAGTAGAGGTAGATGATTCTTTCTCAAGCATGTGTTTTGTTGGCCTGATGGCACTTCATTTCTTTTATCTGTTATTGCTTGATAGCACGTTGTTTATGTTTCAGTATGATTACTGTTATTTCATGACTGGCTTGAGGTTGAGACGAGCTTGTGGAGGCTGAAGCCCCTCACACATTTCCTCCCTCACTTGCATTGCATGCATTGTATTGTTAAAGCTGATGCTTTTGTCTGTTTTGGTGTATCATTGACATGATCCCTTAGGACTCTCATTTCCTTTGATAAGGATTTGATGATAGACTTTTAGGTTGAAACCTATGCATGACAACATCTAGGACTTCCCTGTTCAAACCTCAACCATAGGATGAATCCATGGCATGACAACAGTAGGACTTGATAGTCTCCCTCCTAGTTGGGCCTGTTCTCTTCTCATCTCGAAGCAGTTTAAAATACAGTAATCATGAATGATTTCTTTCGTACGTTACGAGCCTTAAGCCATCTGAGGACGGATGTTTAGTATGGTACCCTTTGGGTGACATGCGACGCATTCACTCTCAGGTCATAGTCTCTAGTGCGGTTGAAATCGCAAACACAATGAAAAACACTTCTTTCAGGAAATAAGCCGTAGTTTCCCGAACTACGTGAGCTCTGATCTTTCATACCAGATGAAAGTACGTAGGCATAGGATGCGATATCCTAGCGAGCAACCTTCCCCACCTTAACCCTTCGTAGGCCGAACTACGTTGACTCTGATTTCTCATTCTCTGATGAGAATACGTAGGCATAAAGCGCGACGCTTTGCCGAGTCATTTTTCTTTTCTTTTTCAGCCAGCCTTGATAGGTAGATAGATTATAAACAACCCGTCCAAGTAAACAAACAAGCGAGGATCCCGTCGAGTACGACGGACGTGAGGGGTGCTAATACCTTCCCCTTGCGTAACCGACTCCCGAACCCAGACAATGGTTGCGATGACCTTGTCTTACCCTTATTCGTCAGGTTTTTCCGATCGTTTCCTTTCCCGCTCTGAGGGATAAATAACGAAAGGTGGCGACTCATCTGTCATGCCGACACCTTATTTTCGCGCAAGCGACACAACCTTTCAAGACAATTGAAACTCATATCATGTTCTCAAAAGACCGTACACAACATACACCTCCTGCATCAAGCCACGACACTGCTATTCACTGCAAAACGATTACAATAATACAAACCTCCCAACACAATGAATAAGGATGGCATACCATTTTCTAACTCACGGCTCGTAACACTTAGTACAGTCCGCGTCTGCCTTCTCTGAAATCCTAAAAACTCACTCTTCTCTCACCTTAAAAGAGGGAGTAAGAACCTAATAGAGGCGGGATCGAAAAATGGGCTGCACTACAAAGAGAGAAGAGGAGAGTGCGTAGTTTTGTAAGCTCGGTTTTCAAAACAGAAGAGGAGAAAATGAAAAGAAAAATGACCTGCAACTAAGAACCCAATCTTCTTCACCCCCTTGGCAGTTTTTCATTCTTATCATCGCTCAAACAAGTTGTCAACACAACAAATCGCCAATCCACAACCTTCATCTTCTTTTTCAACTCTTCTTTCCCCTATCAACAACAATCTTGACCGAACCCCTTTCTCCTCCTTCATCAACTCTTCACACAACAATCCTCAAACTCCCTCACAACCCAAGTTATCCTTCAAACCTAAAATTCCTCACGAAATCCTCATACTGAAACGTTCAAATCTCAAACCAACAAAAAATTTCTTCAAGCGAGAAAATTTTTCAAACTCCAGCTTTCATTTTCCTTGGTCGAATCCATCCAAAAACCTTCAGACTTTTCAAACCCACAAACAGAGAGAATGAGGTAGAAGAAGAGAATTAAGAATGAAACACAGATCCAAATCAAAACGCAAACCTTTGTGAATGAGACCGAAATAAGATTGATTCGACTAATTCACAGTGGGAGTCGAGGCGAAAGAGATTGAGTGAACAAAGGTTTAGATTCCGTTGATTTTTTCGTTTGCACAGTGGCGTAGATTTGCTCCTCTATTTTCCTTCAGTTTTGCTATCCGATTTGGTTTGGTGTGTAACCCATTTTTTGCTTTACAAATAAAATGATTAGAGTTTTACAAGAGTGAACCATTTCCATGGTGGATCCTTTTGTGAACGTGCTGGGTAGGTTTTGTTTTGGATGGGCTCATAAGCCTATTGGTAGAATATTTTTATGCACACCCTCAACATCAGTATGTTCATTCATTTTGAAGGGATGATGGGCCTGTTTAGGCCCATATGATTCCCTGTTGTAGAGGTTTTTTTTTAGTTTTTAGTTTTTTAATAATTATTTTGATTGTTACCATTAATTATTTAGCTAATTATTGTGTTAATAATTTCAATTAGTTTTGTAAAATTTTTTTTAATAAATATTGTGGTTATATTTTATCTTTTTGTTCATGATAATTTTCGGGTCGATGAAGAGACCTCAAAGTTGTTGTTCGTCAAATTATTGATGAATAATAACAAATCCAAGACCAAAACTTCTTTTTACCTTTTCATTTCCAATTTTTATTCATTTTTATCGTTTTTCGGTCAATGACGAAACTCAAAGAATTATTATCGGTCAAATTATTGATAGATAATGATTTACCTGAGACCAATTTCTTTTCTCTTTCAATTTCTTCTTCATTTTCGATTTTATTTAATTTTTCTCGATCTATGAAGTCTTTCGATTCGTAAGGGTCGATTTATCGAAGTCGATAACCTTCACAATTTCAAATCTATGGAAAATGACCATTTGGGTCATTTTCTTTACTTTGGGATCGTGATAGGATACCTTCGATTAATCGACATGATGTTTATGATTAAGACGAGATCTTACCCTCTTTTAGTCCGTGCGACACGATTAAATTGAAGAATGATCCTCAATATCATTTCTCTATCTTGCTTTTAGCACGAATATTAATTTACGCGGCCTTCTATAGTTCGACTTTCATCATAAGTCAAGCTACGATGGTTTAGCGTTACATTTCGTCCCGATTCAATTCATAACAAACTAACTACTAACTTTTACTTTCCGTCAAATATACAACTGTTTTATTTTCAGTCAAATATACTCTCATTTAAATTCAGTCATTATACTATATTGTTCATATCATACTCATATTCATCTTATTCATCTTATTTATTCATATTCTAAAACACTTAATAAATGATCGAAATGCTAAAAGCCTAAATTGGTGGACTGTTGGATCATTGGACTTTTTCAGGAACCCTAGCTTGGAGTTGTGCTTGACTTTTGCTCAAGGCTTACTTTAGGAGACATTGCACACACACGGCTTCCTCTTGGGATACCTGACAATGAGACCCTTTATTTCGTGTAATCCCGGGTAATTTACATGTACCCCTCTCCCATTCCAATGTATGTTTCCTATTTCTTTGATTGTGGTTTATCTTCTAGGAGCACCCATAGGAACTAGCGTAGATAAAATTATTTTCAAACTAATTCTCGATTCGTCATCGAGCCATTTTTAAACACCCCTCGTAAGTTGAGTGCTCGTCCGCATTCGCCATCAACCTATCGCACACACTTTCACTATCGATTCGATATTGGGAGCATCCTCAAGGACTAGTATCGTTTCTCACACCCTAACCCTTGATTCATCGTCAAGCCGGTTCCATTTTCAACCAAACCCTCGACTCGTTGTCGAGCCATTTTCAAACCAATTTCCATCCCAACACCTTTTGCACACGAATATAAGTCAAACCCTTAATCCAACGTCAAGCGGATTTTCATAATCAACATCAATCAATTAACAACTATTTAATTCTTTTCAAGGTGAAAAGAGGGGGATTAAGCCTTTGATCTCTCTTTCAGTTGTTTGGATGCGAGTTATCTTACTCATGTGTGAGCAATTGACGCATCTAAGTAATATTTCCAACTCGACAACATTCAACTATCGTCCAACCAGTCATCATTTCAAACACCATTCAAACACAACTTCTTTTCAAGATGAAAAAGAGAGAGAGCCAAGTCTTTGACTCTTTCTCCCAATTACTTGGGCCCGAGGAGCCTTTCTTATGCTTCGAGTAATTGTCATCCAATCCCAACCTCACCTTTCAAACATAATTCCTTCTTTTCAAATATGAAAAAGAGAGAGAGTCAAGCCTTTGACTCGCTTTCCCGATTACTTAGGCTCGAGGAGCCTTTCTTACGCTTCAAGTAATCATCATCTGATCCCACTTCAAACCAATTCAACCTTATCCCTTTTCGTGGTTGTTACCACGAACTACGGACGCTCTAATTCTTCATTCATTCTTGAATGTAAGATACGTAGGCACAAGATTTCTATGATCTTGGCGAGCTACCTCCCCTCCATCTTCTCGTTTCCCTCATCTTTTCGTGGTCGTTACCACGAACTACAGACGCTCTGATTCTTCATTCTCGTTTGAACGTAAGATACGTAGGCACAAGATTTTGATGATCTTGGCGAGCACACTTTTCTATTTCTCCGCCATTCCATTCACACCTTTCTATTTCTCCTCCATTCCGTTCACACTTTTCTATTTCTCCGCCATTTCGTTCACACTTCTATCTTTCTCTGCCATTCCGTTCACACTTCTATCTTTCTCTGCCATTCTATTCACATTTTTATCCATCTTCCATGTCCCCTATACTTTCCCGTAGTCGAACTACGACGCTCTGATTTCTCATTCTCGTCCAAATGAGCATACGTAGGCACAAGGGCCCCAATCCTTGACGAGCATCCTATCCTATTAACCACTCATTTCCCCTTATCGTCTCTATCCTTTTGTCGTTTCATTTTGCATTTAGTATTGAGAAGAGAACAACTAAGCTTAGCTAACATTCATCACAATTCGAATTAAGAGGTTCTCGTTGAGTACAACGGACGTGAAGGGTGCTAATACCTTCCCCTCGCATAACTGACTCCCGAACCCGGAACATCAGGTTGCGACGGTCGTGTTCCTTTTTGTTTTAAGAGGTTTTTTTGATATTTTCCTCTCCCGTTTATTCGGGATAAATAAAGTTCGGTGGCGACTCTGTCGAACCACATTTCCGCGCCTTTTGCGCGAGGGTCGTTTCTCCGAAATATCTTTGTGATTTTTCGAAGCGCGGCAACAGCAACAAGAGATGATGAGCTACATGCAACATATGAAAGCATCACAAGCTCAAACAAACGAAGGTATCTAAAAATGCCCGTCATTGAAGCAGAAATGACAAGCAAAGACATGGACAACAAGAGCAGGATCAAAGAGGATTTGGCATGCAGTAGCATTCACACAGGTTCTATTTTTCCTTTTTCCACATTTTATCAAAATATTGAGGACAATGTTTGGTTTAAGTGTGAGGGGAGGAACTTTACCGCTTTGACTTTGTCGCTTTCTAGTTAGGTTTATCATTTTCTAGTCCATTTCATGTTTTTAGGAATTTTATCTGTTTTTAATGTTTTGTCGAGTCATTGCATGTGTCGCCGAGTCTTTATGCGTGGTTTTCACTTGTTATTAAATTTCCCCAAAATTTTAAAATTTTAACCTCCAACAATTTTTTTGCTTTGATTCATGGCATGACACTTTGAAAATATATAGTTTGTTTTAAATTTAGCCTATGTTAGAGAGACTTGGAAAAGTTTCGATAAAATCGACACCGTCCTTACACCCTAAACCCCCTAAGTATGCAAAATCAATTTGAGTACCCATTATGCCAAAACCTTAAGCTCGAATTTTAGAGTAACCCCTAAGTAATTTATTTAAGCAGTCAGCAACATCCTAAACACACACTAAGTAAGAAGTCGATGCAAATAAGTGTATGATCTCTGGTTTAAATTGAGAAATTAAGAGAGAGAGAGAAAAATGAATGATAAGATATGTTCCTTCTAAGTTAGGTGGTCCTCACCCAATCACTTAGCCCAACGGTACAAATTGTTTAAGTTTAATTGATGCTCAAGCATATTTGTCGAGAAAAATGAAATAATAATGAGATCATAGTCACTAACAGGTTTACTTACCATGAATGTGTATGGATAACGAGCTTAATGTGATTGCACTATAATGAAATGGGGTAAAAGAGAGCAAGAGATATAGGTTGAGTTATAATGGCATGATTTAGATAGGTTTGCATAAGAAAGGAGTTTTTGAAATTGTTTCATTACGGTATCCTTGGTATCTATATTTAATACCTATCAATCTAATATTAGCCTAGTAGCCACGTATGATCAGAGTCTCGTTATGCCTTTGTTTCGAACCATGTTTTTTTTACCGTGTTGGTTGATTGCTTGAGGACACGCAATTGTTTAAGTGTGAGGGTATTGATAACACGAAAATGTATCATTTATTTCGACCCAATTCGTATGCAATTTAATGTTGTTTTACTTGTTTTTCGTATTATTATGTCGCATTATGTTTTTGTTTCGGGTATTTGTCGAATAAGAGCATCTGTGCGGGAAAATCAGGAAAAGAGCAAAAAAATGAAGAAAAAGTTCAGAATTTTCCATTCTCTGGTATATGGCATTCGCCATTACCCTAATAGCGTTCTCCATGTATCCAATCCATGTAATCAGCAAATTAAAGCTAATGCCAGTCGCCATTTAGTTCAGGAACGTGAAAATAACTGCCCACTACAACACTATTTTGGAGGTTTCTCCCACTTTCTCCATGACTCATACATGCTCTATGGAAGTTAGTAAAGGAAATTCCTCCTATAAATAAACCTTGGATTCATAATTTCTGGTATCCAACTTTTATACGCGGAAGCGCTGTTCGTAGTTTTAGGCAGAAATCATAATTGTAAAAGGGGTAGTTTTCTCACATCGAGAAGTTACTCCCCCATTAGTGTTTAGGCCTATAACTAGTGTAACTTTCTTGGATCAACAATCTTGCCTTCAATTTAATTTCGGTTTTTATTTCGGGTTCCTTTACATTCATCGTTTTTTTTCCTACTTTAATTTCCGCCATTTACTTTTACACTTTATTTTTCTGCCATTGCTATTGTTTCAAGCTTCTACTTTTTTCTGCAAACATCGCTTTAAATTATTTTAAACCATTTATTATGTCTTTATTTAATTCAAAAACCCAAAAAAAAAAAATTCGCAACCATGTCTGGCTAAATTGTCTTGAGACCGGTATATGATGATTGTCGTTGTCGACGAGACTCAATAATGAAATTAGGTGTGAAACGTTAGTAATTTCTGTTTTGGCTTTAGTTCCAAGTTTGTCTTAATGTTTTGTCACGAGAGTAAAAAGAAAATTAAGGTTCGAGCCGATAGCGCGAGAGTGTGAGGATTGAACTGGATAGTGGGAACTGGATAAGTGAAACCACATAGCATCTCAAAGTATTCATTCCATCCTAGTTCACACACAGTCTTCCAGAAGTTAAAGCCTAACTTAAGTAACTCATCAAAATCTACAAACTTTTCATTAATGACTATCAGTTGATTCAAAGAAGAATTTACTAGGAAACTCATCTCAAGTTTGGCTTGATCAACACACAACCACAGAGAAAATAAAAAGGAAAAGAACTGAACAAGACTCCTAAAGGAATAAGTAAATTGTCAGAAGAAGGATAAATTGATGTTTCACGAGACAGGGGATAGTGACAATAAGTATTCAAATAAAACATCATTACCCAAAGGTTCTTATCCATCATATTTCTTGAATCTACTAGATGAATTTTACCTTTATGAAAATTTAAGTATTATAAAAGTCTTTGAAAAACCTTTACTTAAACTTCTTTATCATAAGTAAAGAATCATCTTTTGAATCTCAGAATCTGACAACTATTAGAATCTATCATCCATCAAAGTCTAGTAGAACTAGACTAAGAAAGAGAGATATCTTCTTTCAATCATAAGTCTCTAAGATTCTATTTAGAGCCAACACTTCCTCTTGAAAAAAGAGTCATGAGTGATAAATTAATATTGAATTATTTCCTTTGACATCTAACAAACGACAACAACATCACAAAAAGTGAGGAAACTGTTTTTATAAATATGATCATCATCTAGCTTAATGAAATATTCAGTATAGATAAATACAACAGAGTTTCTTCTTATAGATTTCTGAAGATCCTTTCAAAGAAGTTTCTCTAGAAATCTAACAGAAACTTTGTATTAACATCTACACAAATATCTCATCGAATCAAAAGATAAGCTAGAAAAGAACAAGCATACCCTTTTTCTATCATTTTCTCAGTCAGACACGTATCAGTATTCAGACTTGACCATAAAGTCTGAACACTGGTTCGAGTAGATTCTGATTCAATGACTGTTAAACCAATGACTCCACTACTCTCACCAAACTCAGTACTTCTAGAACCTGAGTCTGGGTTGCGAGCTTTTCTTCCATCAAATGTTGTAAACAACCTTTGATAAACGTTGTGGAAGATGCCTTTGCTCCTTTCATTGATATCTGCAGCAAACACATTTAAATCATGACACTCATATTTCTATGAGACCATATATAAATGTTCAGACAAACTTTCTTTCTCCTTATGCCATATTCTGATAGCAGTACCATGATTCATTCCAGAGTATCAGTCTAGAATAAAGCATAATATGAACAAGATCTTGTTCTCAGCAGAATCATTAATTTTATTGTCTTGACTCAAGACAATGAGATCTTTGATAAGTAAAGAACCAGATGATGTTAGCTATCATAGAATGGCATTAAAAAATTAAAGAACCATCATCTAATTGCCTGCAATATACAAAGAAAAATTGAAGGTATCTCATTGACTTGTCATTTAATACAAATTCCATGATGGCACTCAATCAAGGAGCAATGGAGTCTCTTAAGATATCACCTTAAAGAGCAGACTCCTTATTATCAAATAATGAAGTAAGATAGACTTGACATAATCTCTTTCTCTTCAATACTTGATTTTTATTTTAGGACTCAGATGCTTCTTTAGAAGCAATAATGACTGGCAAAGCCAGATTATTCTTTTATCTGAATCCTGTTCTAATATCATCTTTAAAAGAATATGCAATGAAGATTAACTAACATTAGGTTCTGGTAGTGTTTGTCCATGGTTTCAGATCTGTGAAATCAGTTGAAATACAAGTATTTCAGAAGTTTTTAAAGTTACTCATCTATCAACAGATATTACAACCTATCCACCTGGTTAAGAAGTGCTTCTAACAAGAAATATAAGTTCCTTATCATCAGACACTTCAAAGAACCAAGCTTTAGGAAATTTGATATGTTAGATATCTTTTCGTTATCTAATTTCATTTCTTTTCTTTGAAGATTTGCAGGATAAACCAATAGACCACAATAAATTCAAGTTGTATAACTTCTTGAATAACTGTGACCTCAAGTTTGAATCAAAACCAATCTTCTCAGAATTTGCTTGAAAGATCAGATGAAATGTAATTAGACAAACTTCAAAACTGAATCTCATAAACCTGAGCACAAGGATTCAAAGATAGTCCAAGCATCAGACATATCAATGATGTTGACATACTCATAAGTGAGATGGAGCTCCTACCAGAATTCAACTGCCTCTGAAGATATTCAATAGCTTCTTCTGAGCTGGTGATAGAGACTTTCAAATTGATTATTTCTACACCATCAACTTCTATATTAATACCTTTTTCAAGGATATTCTATAGACCTTCACAGTTTCTTCTTGATTCGAATCAAATCTTCACAAGACTCATTTTCCATCCTTGATTTAAATAGTTGTTTCTTGGGTGAAACCCATAGAGACAAAGATGTAATTTTCTCTTCTCTTCTTCGTACATTTATGCCCATCACCATGAATATTTATCTTCTTCTCTAGAACAACCTCTTGAATGTAATCCATGTCTGATTCACTTCCTTTTTGTTGTACATTGTTCTTATGCAATTTTATTGTTGTTACTTGTGAATTAGAAAAAGTGAGATAAATTAATCTTGCGTGTTTATCATGATTGATCAAGATCATGATGACAATTAAGAACCAAAACTCATTTACCCATACATTTGAGAGAACCTTTTCTATGTGTTCTTCATTCACATTTATCTAATCCCTTGACTAACACCTTGTGCTTTTAGATTGGTCGTGAGATATTCTGAAACTGTTCATCATCTTCATCCTTAGTCTTTTCAATTTTCGAGGACCTTGATCTCTAAAGATAGTGATTGAAGGAGACTAGTGGTACATTAGGGTATCTAATATTTTTGTGTGAAGTTTTCTCTTTGTAACAGGTGCGGGTATCATTTCGTGAATGCAATTTGGTTTTCTTTGTTATTGATAAATGGAGGTTTTCGATATACTCCAAGGAAGACTTTGGCGAGATAAAGTATCAACGGTCTGTAAGGAGGAATGGGAAGTTGTCCTTATTTGGTGGCGTTGGAGAAAGATTACCCACATGCAAAGTTAGGAGTGGTTAAATATACACTTAGTTAATATAAATCGCTCAGACAAGAATTTGGTGGGATTAGAGGGATCATCACACACGAATATTTGGAGCAGGTTATTATGGATAACGAGGTTATTGGATCAAGATCTTGAGGGATCTTGTTTTTATTAGCAGTTTGAATGTCTGCATCAATAGAGGAAATTATCGTGTCATAGTTTGTTATAACCAAAATGCTTGTATCGAACTTATCAAAATAGTGGAAGATCGTGACTATTTTTCAGTGGTTAATTAACACCATTGAAGAGTGGAGTAGGCAAAGTGAGTACGAACGCTGAACCACTATATGTCTTTGTGTATCTTTTCTTTTTTCCCTTAACTCCTTTATTTTACTAGCATCCATTAATATTGCTATTGCATATATTGCATAATTGCATTGATTGTATGCCACATAAGATAAGCTTTGTTTTATAGAGATTTCATGTATAAGCTTAAATATGTGGTGTATCAATATTATTGAATTATCATGAATCTCATTATGTCTTGATAGAATATCTATGTGAAAAAAATTTTAATTGCTTTGTTTAAAGCTGTTTTAGTTGTCTTGTGATTGGCTTGCATTAGAAGCAATCAAGCCTTTACTAATATCTTGTATTATTTCACTTGGTTTAATTGATTAAGATACTTCTAAGCTCTTTTGTTGTTGTGTTTTACTTCTGCACTTTTTAAAATCTCTAATTTTGTTTATGAGACTTAAAATATTTTTGAAATTGTCTTAAGAAAAAATTGTCTATTCAACACCCCACCCCCTCTAGACCTCTTTGTATCCATATTCTCACCCATCACATTCATTCTTGTATGTAGTCTAGTCCCTACAAGCGCATATTCTCACCCATCACATTCATTCTTGTATGTAGTCTAGTGCTAACAAGCGCGTGTATTCGAGACATTACAATTGCACTCCAATTTGGTGGGGTTTTGAAGGACGTCACTGGATATCTCGTTTCGTGTTTCGTGCATCAAGTTGTAAAGGAGACTAAGAATGTCTCGCAACACAGGAGATTGAGGATGATGAGAGTATGTCATTGAATCCAATAAAAAACATACTGGATATCTCGTTTCGTGTTTCGTGCATCAAGTTGTAAAGGAGATTAGGAATGTCTCGCAATACAAGAGATTGAGGATGATAAAAGTATGTCATTGAACTCAATAAAAAACTTATTTATTTCTTCCATAATTTTGTTTGTGTTCAATTAATATTAATAAATTATTTTTGTTATTTATTTTAATTTAATAAAGTATTATTGTTAAATATTTATTCACTGGGTTCACAATATGTTTGAATTATATAATTTGAAACAGTTTAAAGGTAGTAGTATAAAACAATAATATATATATAATCAATCAAAATCATTATATTTATCATATCAATAATTTAAAAATAAAAATGTGACTATGTAGAATACATGTTCGATATTGGTTCACAAAGTAAATATAACAATGGGCGCTACATATTTCATATTTTTAATTTTGAAAACTACTTAATTTGGATTTTTGGATCCCTTGTTTTCCCTAGTTTTACTATGAGCTTTGGATCTTTTTTTTTTGTTGAAACGTTTTAAAAGATGAACAAGAAAATGATATCTTTCAAAGTCTAATAATACAATTTATCTCTTCTCGTGCCACTCTTTTGCCAAAATCATATATTGTTCCCCCTTTAACTTCCAAACGATACAACGTTTGACAAAAACATATCTTGTCTTTTTCATTTTTGTTTTTGAAAATCACTTTCTTTTTTATTGGACGTCCACCCTTAGTTTGTATAAAAAATCAGTTCACTTACTTAATTTTGTTTAAATGTTTTTTTTTTTTGGGTTCAATTCCCCCCCCCCCCCCCCCCCCCCCCCCTTCATTTTACATTGTGTCATTTTTTTCTGTCTTAAAATATTTTAAAATATCAATATGATTTTTTTTTACTACTATAGTTTTATTTTATCATTAAATATAATTAATAAAAACATTTTAATAAATATATAAAAAAATATTTAAATAAATAACATTAATTTTATTATTAAAATTAATATATTTAAAAAAATTCTTAGATAGACACAAACATAACAAATAATATTATAAATAATCAATCACAATTTTTTATTAACTTAAAAATAAAAATATTTTTTCTCCTTCATAATCACAAAAATCCCATAAATTAAATTAAAAACAAATTAAATTTAAACTTTTTTATTTTTTATTGGATGTTTTTTAAAATATGAATTTATGTAATTTTATATATCTAATATTCCCTCCGTTTTAAAATGACTTTAGAAGAAAATTTATGTTTTAAAATGATTCTCGTTTTCACTTTTCGATACAGTAATAATTACTATTTTTTCAATTGTATCCTATAATTACTACTCTGTATATTATTTTTAACATATTAATAAAATTAATTTAATAAAAATACAATATTTTATAATAATATTATTGTATTTTTTAATATATATATATATATATATATATATATATATATATATATATATATATATATATATATATATATATATATATATATATATATATATATATATATATATATATATATATATATATATATATATATATATATATATATATATATATATATATATATATATATATATATATATATAAACAACGACAATATTTTAAAATAGAGACTAAATATTTTAACAGCTATGTATAATATAAATAAGACAGACTTAGTAAGGATGTAATAATGAGTAGCATGATTGTGTCTGCCTTAACTTATAAAGAAAGAAAAAATTTAAGAAAGCAATGCTACACCTGCTGTCTTGCATTTCCAAGGTTCTGAACACGCAATGTTGACGTCAGATCAAACACTCCTTAAAAGGATTCAACTAAAAACAACTTTTCAATAAGTTATGGATATGGATAATGGATGTATTTATTTTGTGGTGCTCACTTTTGTCGACAATTTAAACCAATTTGGCGTCCTATTATTTTTGGTGATATATTTGAAAAACTAAATTATTCAAAAAACTACTTTAATAAATACTACTGCTATTATTTTATATGGAGAAAGCGATAGAAACTCGTACACACATTATTATTTTTAAAGAGAAATTTAATGATATGTTTGATCGTGATGACCATCAATTTTGATACATTCGTTTGTCGTCGGAGGTGTTTTGAGCTTTTTAATATTCGTTGATAAGATTGTGTAATGTATGCCGTCCATTTAGATACAATCATAAAAACTGTCTCAAAATTAAATCTGATAATCTTACGAACAAATGAGTTTTTTTTTAAAAATTAAATTAATAATAAAATAATATTAAAAAATATTAAATAAAAAATTAAATTTTAATATTATTCTATTTAAAATAATTTCAGAGAATTTTAATGATAAGTTCCATCATTGAAATTGATGGTCATTACCATCCAACAAATCATTAAAATTTTATCTAATCATTACGTAATTTTATTTCATGAAACAATATTATAACTTTTTTTATTTAATTTTATTATTAATTTAATTAAATAAAAATAAATAAATAGGCGCATGCTTTAGGGTGTGTTTGGTTCGGGGTAGATGGAGGGGAGGGGAGGGGAAAATTTTAATTAAATATGTTTGGTTCAAATTTTAGGAGGGGAGGGGAGCAAAATCCCTCCAAAACACACTTTTTGGTTCTCTCCGAATTGGGGGGATTTGGAGGGGAGGGGAGGGAATATGATTTTTGATATTTAAAAATTATTATATTTACTAAAATATCCTCAGTTTAATTTTATTATTTCAAAACTATTTGTTATCTTTTGTGTTACGGTTTTTTCTCGATTGTTTTCATCAACTTATTATAATTGTTCTCCATCTTCAAATTATTTTATAATTTTTATAATTAATATAAATCATAATCATTATCTTTTTTTTATTAAAAAAATTATGTTTCGTTATATTCATTTTTTTATTTTAATTTTGTTATGTACTCTATCATATTTTCTTTTATATCAAATTGTAAACCATATCATTTTATTTATTTTTGTTTATTCATTTTATTAAATATTTTGAACCATTAATATTTAGTAATAAGTTATTTTATATATTTGTTTTGTTATATAATTCATCACAATTTAAACGATGTTATTGACATATAGTTTAATTTATGTTGGAAAGTTATAAGTCGAATCGATTGTACTCAATTTTTAAACTTTATGTGACAAATAAATATTTTTTTAATCACTCAATATTAAAAATTTTATTACCAACAAAAATACGCACGAATTTTTCACATTTTAATATCATATGACTTATATAAGATCATAAGGATAAAAATGTAAATTATTAATAAAACCCCTCCCCTCCCCTTCTGAACCAAACACATTTTTAATTAAAATCCCTCCCCTCCCCTCCCCTCCTCTCTTTTGAACCAAACACATATTTGATTAAAAAATTCCTTCACCTCCCCTCCCCTTCATTAAAATCCCTCCCCTCCCCTTCCCCTCATTTGAACCAAACAGACCCTTAGTGAAACAATACATGCGTCAATGACATTAATGTATCTGTTTTTAACAAAGATTCATTTATGTAATTTAGAGTGTAAATGCGACAAGTCGCATCTTTTTTATTCTTATTTTTTTAAGATATAGTTACTTTGCTAAATAATTTGAAAGGATGATTTTAAGTTTTTTATTTAAAACTTAATTATGTTTTTAGAAAAAGTTTATTTTTGACAATATATTTTAAAAATTAAATTATTCAAAAAAATAACATTAATTAATATAGTATTATTTTATTTAGAGAGAGTGAGAAAAACTCGTACACACAATTTGAAGTTGCGAAATTAAATTTAAATAAAAAAAATTTCATTAAATAATATTAATTTTATTTATTGAATTCAATTTTTCATATTATAGATATTTTTTGTAAGTGAATATATTTTATAAGTAATTATTAAATCATATGCTGTATATGTATGTTTTATGATTTTTATTTCTGACAAAATTTATGAATTATTTTAACAAACTAAAGGCATGTTTGTTATAGATTAAATAACGTTTTCTTTAAATATATTTTTTAAATATGTTTTATGAAATATTTTTGGAATATATTTTATAAAATAGTAGAAGTTATCTTAAATTTATTTTTTAAAATTTAAAAAATAATTTAAACATTCATTAATTATATATTTATTATTAAAATTTTAATATAAAAAATTGAATGATTAAAAAAATATCAACTTTTTTCATAAGAACTATTCAAAAAACTTTAAATTTACTGATTTTTTATATTAAACAAAACTATAGGAATAAAATAAAATATTTAAAATATATTTTTTGGGAAGTTATTTTTAAAGTAATTTTTAATAATACTTTATAAAAATATATTTTTAATATGTGATGTGAAATACAATTAAGAGATAGTTTTCTCACATATTTGATAGCAAGAAACTATATATCTTAGAGCATATAATGAAATTAATGAATGAATATTCAAATTTTAAGATTGGAGTATTTATTAAAGGTTCATTGGACAGACAAATGAGGGAAAAAATTTCCCCTTATGTGGCATAAGTGGAATAAGGAAAAAACGGGTTATTTTTTAAATCTTAGAGGGAAATTTTTTCTCAAGCGATTGTTTTTTGGACACCTTACTGACAATATATGATAAACGGATAGAATATAAATCTAATTTGAACTTGATTATCTAAATTCAATCGAATGATTTAAGAGTGTGTTCGTTCAATATTCGGATATTCTGATATATTTTATCATGAACTGTCCCTTTATAAATTTAATAAATATATTTTAATCCATAATAAAAAGTAAGGGTTAAATATGTTTGTAATTCTTTTAAATGTCTCAAATTTTATTTTTAATTTCTCAAAACATTTTTTCATAGAATAATCTTCATAATTTTTTTTATCAACAACACTTTTGAGCTATAATACTAAAACTGTTGTTAAAACTGTCGCTAATTCAGTCAGTAAATAATAAATCGTCGTTAATTCTATCTCTAAGTTGTAAAAACGCCGTTAAGTTTCAGAAGAGATAAAAAAGGTGAATGAAATGTTAGAAATAATTTATATTTTACAAAACTTAGTGACTAAGCTTTGTTAGGTGGCAATTTAGTACTTTAGTATGTTGCCTATGTGTCATAGTTTTCTATGTATAAATAGACTAGTGATAGATGTCATTTGATGTAATTCTTCCTTACAACTTTGTAGTTGTCATTTGCAGAATATAATTCTCTCATTCTATTCATCTCTTTTAACCTTGTGCACCAACAATTAGTATCTAGAGCTCCGGTTCGGATCCATTGGGAAACACGAGTGAAATAGTGAGGCGTTGTGTGATTGATTTCATTTCTTGAATTCGTGTTGAATCTTGAATAGAATCGTAACAGATTCACTTTTTCTGATTATGCGAGATTGGGAAACAATGTGTTTGGTGATATCTGAGTGATTGCACAAGGTTGAAGATGAACGATAATAGTGGTCTGAGCACCAAGCTTCTAGTGTTTGATGGAAAAAACTGGACTTGTTGGATGATTCATATGCCTGTACTGTTCGATGCTCAAGATGTGCTTGATCTTGTCACTGAAGGTTACGCTCCAGTAGCAGCAAATGCAACAGAGGAATAAAAGAACGCGCAGAAAGATACAAGGAAGAAAGATCAGAAAGCATTGTTCTACATCCATCAGTGTGTGGATGCAAATGTGTTTAAGAAAATCGTTGATTCAACAACGGTGAAGGCTGCGTGGGATACACTGGTCAGGTGCTATGGTGGTAATGTATTAGTGAAGAAGGTGAAGCTTCAGTCTCTACGAAAGCAGTATGAGAATCTCAACATGAAGAACAATGAAAAGGTATCTGAGTACATCTCCAGAGTGATTCTGATCACTAATGAGATGAAAATTTATGGAGAAACCCTTTCTGAACAAGTAATTATTGAGAAGGTATTGAGATCTCTTACCCCTTAGTTTGATTATATTGTGGTAGCAATAGAGCATTCTAAAGATCTGAGCATCATGAGAATTGAAGAGTTGCAAAGTAGTCTAGAGGCACAAGAGTTGCATCTGACTGAGAGAACTTCTGAAAGGGAAGTAGAGCAGTAGGCTCTGAAAATAATTTCTGGTAAGAAGCATAAAAAACAATCTTGGTCCGAAGTTAGAAGAAGATCTGATGGTGCTCAGAAGTCAGAAACCTCAACTTTTGATAGGCAGAAGAATGCTCAGAAGGGAAAAGATAGGTATGATAAGAAGAAGATCCAGTGCTACTGTTGTAAGAAATTTGACCATTTTGCTGCTAATTGTTGGTTAAACAAGGAAAGAAAGTCAGAAGAAGCAAATATAGCCAGAAGTTATGATGATGAATCTGTGCTCTTGGCTTCTGAATCTGATGATATGGATTTGACAGACTGGTGGTATATGGACACTGGCTGCTCAAATTATCTTACTGGAAATAAGAAATGACTTGTTGACTTTGAGTCTGATAAAAGGACAAAGATCAGATGTGCTGATGATAAATACCTCAACACTAAAGGTATAAGAAATGTCAGAGTCGTTCTGAACAATGGGAAAACATCATTGATTCAGAAAGTGTGGTATGTACCTGACATGTAAAGTAATCTGATGAGTGTGAGGTAACTAATTGAGAAAGGTTTTTCAGTTACCATGAATGACAGTCTTCTGAAGTTGTATGACTGTAATCAGAAGCTGATTATGGAGTCAGAACAGGGAAGGAATAGAACATTCAAGGTGAATGTAAGAACTGCAAACTCTGAATGTCTTAGTGCAACCAGTGTTACGAAGGAAAGTGAGTTGTGGCACAGAAGATTTGGTCATCTGAATTTCAAAAGCTTAAGGCATCTGAATTCGAAAAAGATGGTACATGGAATTACTACAATTAAGAAGCCTAAGAAGTCATGCAAAATGTGTAAGGAAGAAAAGCAACCAAGATTGTCATTTGCGTCAGAAGTAGCTCCAACAGCAAAGCGATGGAAACTCGTACACACACTATTATTTTTAAAGAAAATTTTAATGATATGTCTGATGGTAATGACCATCAATTCTGACACATTCGTTTGTCGTTGGGGTGTTTGAATTTTTCTAGTATTCGTTGATAAGATTGTGTAATATATGTTGTCTGTTTAGATACAATCATAAAAGTTATCTCAAAGTTAAATCTGGTAGCCATTACGAACCAACGAGTTTTTTTTAAAAATTAAATTAATAATAAAATAATACTAAAAAATCATATGTTGTATATGTAGTTTTTTGATTTTTATTTTGACAAACTAATGGCATGTTTGTTACAAATTAAATAACGTTTTTTTAAATATATTTTTAAAATATATTTTATGAAATATTTTTGGAATATATTTTATAAAATACTAGAAGTTATCTTAAATTTATTTTTTAAAATTTTAAAAATAGTTTAAACATTCATTAATTATATATTTATTATTAAAATTTTAATATAAAAAAATTGAATGATTAAAAAAATCTCAATTTTTTTCATAGAAACTATTCAAAAAACTTTAAATTTACTGATTTTTTATATTAAGCAAAATTATAGGAATAAAATAAAATATTTAAAATATGTTTTTTTGTGAAAGTTATTTTTAAATTAATTTTTAATTAATATTTTATAAAAATATTTTTTTTAATTGTATTTGTGATGTGAAATACAATTAAGAGATAGTTTTCTCACATAATTGATAAGAAACTATATATGTTAAAGCATATAATGAAATTAATGAATGAATAAGATTGGAGTATTTATTAAAGGTTCATTGGACAGACAAATGAGGGAAAAAAATTTCCCTAATTTTCTGCGGCGTAAGTGAAATAAGGAAAAAACGGGTTATTTTTTGAATCTTAGAGGGACGTTTAAATGGGTAGAATATAAACCTAATTTGAACTTGATGATTTAAATTCAATCGAATGATTTGAGAGTGTGTTCGATCAATATTTGGATACTCTATTTGATATATTTTATCTAAATCGAATAAAATTATTCTAATTTATAATTAAAAAATAAGGATTAAATATGTTTATAATTATTTTCAAATTTTCAAATTTTATTTTTAATCTCTCAATACATTTTTTTCATAGAATAATCCTCCTAAATTTTTTTATCACCAACACTTTTGATCTATAATACTAAAACTGTTGTTAAAACTGTCACTAATTCAGTCGCTAAATAATAAATCGTCGTTAATTCTATCTCTAAGTTGTAAAAACGTCGTTAAGTTGTAGAAGAGATAAAAAATGTGAATGAAATGTTAGAAATTATTTATATTTTACAAAACATAGCGACTAAGCTTTGTTAGAGGATAATTTAGTACTTTAGTTAGTTGTCTATGTGGCCCTAGTTTTCTGTGTATAAATAGACTAGTGGTAGATGTCATTTAATGTAATTCTTCCTTACAACTTTGTAGCCGTCATTTGCATAATATAATTCTCTCATTCTATTCATCTCTTTTAACCTTGTGCACCAATAATTGATATCTAAAGCTCCGATTTGGATCCATGGGGAAACACAAATGAAACAGTGAGGCATTGTGTGATTGATTTTGTTTCTTGAATTCGTGTTGAATTTTGAACGAAATCGTAACAGAATCACATTTTATGATTCTGTGGGAATGGGAAACACTGTGTTTGGTGAGATCTGAGTGATTGCACAAGGTTGAAGATGAACGGAAATGGTGGTCTGAGCACCAAGCTTCTAGTGTTTGATGGAAAAAACTGGGCTCGTTGGATAATTCATATGCATGTACTGTTCGATGCTCAAGATGTGTTTGATCTTGTCACTGAAGGTTAGATTCCAGTAGCGGCGAATGCAACGGAGGAACAAAAGAACGCGCAGAAAGATCAGAAAACACAGTTCTACATCCATCAGCCTGTGGATGCAAATGGGATACACTGGTCAGGTGCTATGGTGGTAACACATCAGTGAAAAAGGTGAAGCTTCAGTCCGTATGAAAGCAATATGAAAATCTCAACATGAAGAATAATGAGAAGGTATCTGAGTACATCTCTAGAGTGATTATGATCACTAATAAGATGAAAGCTTATGGAAAAACCCTTTCTGAACAAGTAATCATTGAGAAGGTATTGAGATCCCTTATCCCTCATATTAATTACATTATGGTAGCAATAGAACATTCTAAAGATCTGAGCACCATGAGAATTGAAGAGTTGCAAAGTAGGCTAGAGGCACAAGAGTTACGTCTGACTGAGAGAACTTCGGAAGGGGAAGTAGAGCAGCAGACTCTGAAAATAGTTTCTGGTAATAAGCATCAGAAACAATCTTGGTCAGAAGCCATGAGAAGTTCTGATGGTGTTCAGAAGTCAGAAACCTCAACTTTTGATAGGCAGAAGAATGCTCAGAAGGGAAAAGAGAGGTATGATAAGAAGAAGATCCAGTGCTACTGTTGTAAGAAATTTGACCATTTTGCTGCTAATTATTGGTCAAACAAGGAAAGAAAGTCAGAAGAAGCAAATATAGCCAGAATTTCTGATGATGAATCTGTGCTACTGATGGCTTCTAAATATGATGATACGGATTGAGACACTGGTGGTATATGGACACTGGCTGCTCAAATCATCTTACTGGAAATAAGAAATGGCTGGTTGACTTTGACTTTGGTAAGAGGACAAAGATCAGATGTGCTGATGATAAATACCTCAACGTTGAATGCATGGGAAATGTCAGAGTCATTCTGAACAATGGGAAAACATCATTGATTCAGAAAGTGTAGTATGTACTTGACATGAAAAGCAAGTGTGGGGCAACTAATTGAGAAAAGTTTTTCAGTTACCATAAAGGACAATTTTCTGAAGCTGTATGACTGTAATCAGAAGCTGATTATGGAGTTAGAACAGGGAAGGAATAGAATATTCAAGGTGAATGTAAGAACTATAGACTCTGAACATCTTAGTGCAACAAGTGTTGTGAAGGAAAGTGAGCTATGGCACAGAAGATTTGGTCATCTGAATTTCAGAAGCTTAGGGCATCTGAGTTCGAAGAAGCTAGTACATGGAATTTCTACATTTAAAAAGCCTAAGAAGTCATGCAAAGTGTGCATGGAAGGAAAGAAACCAAGATTTCCATTTGCGTCAGAAGTAGCTCCAAGAGCAAAGCATGTCGTAGGAGTAGTGAATTATGACGTGTGTAGTCCATTTCTAATATCATCAATCAGAGGGAATAAATACTTCGTGTCATTTGTTGATGAATTCACAAGAATGACATGGGTATGCCTTATAAATTTCAAATACGAGGTGTTTGCTGAATTCAAGAAGTTCAAAATGAAGGTTGAGAATCAGAGTGGTTAGACTCTGAAGATTCTCAGAATCGATGGTGGAGGTGAGTATAACTCCACTAAGTTCAGAAAGTTCTGTGAGGAGAATGGAATTAAGCATGAGGTTACTGCTCCTTATACTCCTCAACACAATGGTTTTGCTGAGAGAAGAAATTGTACTTTCCTTGATATGGAGAAAAGCATGCTGAAGAAGAAGAAGCTTCTTAATACCTTATGGGGAGAAGCTGTTGCCACCGCAGCATATGTGCTCAACAGATGTCCAACGAAGAAGCTGAAGAAAATAGTTCATATTCAGAAGTGGACTAGAGATAAGAAAAGTGTTAGTCATATGAAGGTATTTGGTTTTGTATGCTACAAACATGTTCCAGAAGCCAAAAGACAGAAACTGGATGATAGAAGCAAAGTAATGTTACTAGTGGGATACCACAATACAGGCGCACACAAGCTCTATTGTCCAAAAACTAATAAAGTTGAATTCAACAGAGACGTCATTGTAAAGGAATCAGAAACTTGAGATTAGAATAAGTCTCAATCAAACTCTAATGTGAGAACTTCTGAAGAAAGTTCAGAATTAGAAGTTTCTGAAAATGAGTCAGAAACTAGAGAAGATTCTGAAGCTGAAGTAGACTCTGATGGTGATTCTGACTCCGAAGGAAACTCAGACGGTGAAAATGATTCTGATCCAGATTTTGGTGATGATTCAGACTCTGGGAGTATTCCAAACTCTGAAGGCGGTCAAGGTTCTGGAGGAGGTCAAATTTCTAAAGCAAGTGCTTCTGAAGGAGAAGCTTCTGAAGATAAAACATCTAGAGTTCAAGCATCCGAAAGAGATTCTGAACGAGGTCAGAGGCCACAGAGAATCAGAAACATTCCGAGAAGATTTACAAAGTTTGATATGCTAGAAGACACTGAAGTAGATTCTGAAGGAGAAGTTATTTAGTGTGCCACGTTAGTAGATTCTGAACCCGTAAGCACGGAAGAGGCTCTTGAGCAGAAATTCTGGCTGAAGGCCATGAAAGAAGAACTTGATGCCATAGAGAGGAACAAGACTTGGAAGCTGACATAACTTCCAAAGGACAAGAAAACCATCAGCATCAGATGGGTTTTCAAGCAGAAGCTAAAGCCAGATGGATCAATTGGTAAACACAAAGCGAGGTTAGTAGCAAGAGGATATCTGCAGAAACCTGGGCTAGATTATTCTGAAGTGTTTGCACCTGTAGTGAGACATGAAACAATAAGTCTGGTGATTACAATAACTGCTAACAGGAATTGGCCTCTAATGCATTTAGATGTGAAATCTGCAATTCTGAATGGTCGATTACAAGAAGAGGTATACGTGTCACAACCTTCTGGATTTGCTAAAAAGAATCAGGAATGGATGGTGTACAAATTACATAAAGCTTTGTATGGATAGAAGCAAGCGCCCAAAGCCTGGATTTGAAGATTGATTCATTTTTCAAGGAGCAGGGGTTTCAGAAATGTGAGATGAAGTACAATGTTTATGTTCAGCATACTTTTGAAGGAAATATGATTCTCGTGTGTTTGTATGTTGATGACATACTACTGCCAGGGAGTTATGAACAAGAAATAACTAAGTTCAAGAAGGTGATGATGAATGAGTTTGAAATGACTGATCTCGAAAAAATGACATATTTTCTAGGGATGAAGTTTATATACCCTAAGAAGGGTATCATTTTGCATTAGCTGAAGTATGAACTTGAACTTCTGAAGATATTTAAGCTGCAGAACTGTAAGGCTGTTATCACACCTGCATATACATAAAAAACTGGGTTCTGATTCTGATGGTGAGGATGTGGATGCTACAACCTTCAACAGTTGGTTGGTTCTCTGAGGTATCTGTGTAATACTAGACCTGATATCTGCTATGCATTTGGGATGATTAGTAGGTTCATGAGTAAACCTAAGTGGTCTCATTACCAAGCTTCTGTCAAAATTCTGAGGTATATCAAGGGAACTCTAAAGTATGGAGTTCTATTCTCTTCTAGACGAAAGATCACTATGCCAAAAATGGCCTTTAGCAGCGTTTTTTTTGACCTTTAGCAGCGCTTTAAAGCGCTGCCTAAAGTGGCGCTGCTAAAGGTAAAGGCAGCGCTTTTTTTTGTCGAAAAAACGCTGCTAAAGGCATCCCTTTTAGCAGCGCTTTTTTACCCCTTTAGTAGCGCTTTCAAAGCGCTGCCTATTCTCCCTCCCCCTCCCCCCTGTAGCAGCGCTTTATGAAAGCGCTTTTGTAGACCACCCTTTAGCAGCGCTTTTTTAAAGCGCTTTCTTAGACCCCTCCTTTCCTAACCTATATCAGTGCTTTTTTATGCCTATTTTCACCCTTTAGCAGCGCTTTCTTGTAAAAGCGCTGTCTATACTTCACGTTTTTAAATTTTTTTTGTTTGTAAAATCACATTTTTTATATATTTTTAGACAAACCTGCTTATAACAATTAAATTCCCTGCTTATAATTCAGGCCTTAAATATAACTTGGCCTTTAAACATTGTAATTCAACACTTGGCCTTTAATTCAACACAATATAACTAAACATTGTACATTATACAATAACACTTTGCAATTTACACATAATTAACTCAAGTATAATTTACACATAATTTAAACATTGTACAATATACAATATACAATATACAATATACAATATACAATATACAATTTACACATAATTACAAATCCAATATACATTATAGAATTCTTAACTCAATCATAAATTGACACCATTCTTCCTTAATTTCTTCCAATTTTACTTTCGAGTACGTAGCGCATCTGAATTCATCAAAATACTACATAATATAACAGAACAAACACGATTTAATACTAATTACTCAGATGAAATATTAGTTAATTATCAAAATGAATCATATAACTCATGAATTGATCCATACCATGATTGGAATCTCTAATTGACCAGAAAGAATAATTTCCTTCATAAAGCGCAGTACAAAATATCCGCAGTCAATCCCACCACGCTGACGAGGACACTGTATTAGGAAAAAAGCGAACGAACATTTATCAGGATATATAGTTTAAATAGTTTTATAAGTAGAACCACTATAACAGTCAAACATGGGAAAATATACCTCCACTCTGATCCAGTTGATGTTGTTAGCCCTGCTTTTTGGCACTGTTGCATCTCTCTGTGCTCTGTATATTTGTATAACTCTAACATAATATAAACACATATTTAGAACAATGTCACATAATAAATAAACATATATAATTATTCAGAACACTATACATCATCACTTACGTATCAACCATGTTCTTCAGATTTTCATATTTGTTTGTATCGCCATCCAATGAATCTATATAATACACTATTTCTTTAATCAGATTAATTGCGACCAACAACCAGTGACCACTATAAAATAAGACAACAGTTTAGACGGAAATGTTATATAATATGGCAAAAATCGAACAATTATAATAAATGAATTTAGAATAAAAACTAACCCATGACCAGTATTATATGGCAACATAAACAACTTCTCCGTATTCGCACCCATAAATCTCTGGACTGTGTACTCTTTGACTGCTTCTGGTGTCTGGTCTATTGTCCGTGAGTTGAGACTGCTAGCAGATAAGAATGCGAATACTGAAGTCAAATCAGCGGGGACCAACAACTTGTCATACAAGCGCCTAAAAAAAATATAATCAACATTAGATTATTCAGTTAAACGAGCGAATTTTAAAATGTTCAATTATCTAATTCAAATGGATCGAAGTACCTGATGTAGGAATGCATAACCCCGACGCCCAATTCTAAATGTTTGAAAACCTGGTCGAAATCCTCCTTAGTAAGTGTTTCGGAATATTCAAAACCGAAAATACCTTGATCCATATGTATTAGACGGATGCCGCCCTCAGGCACGTCTGTTGTCCCTACATATGTTTGAAGGCACGACCTAAATTGAGGAACAAATGCTCTTTTTGTCTCGACCTTTTTTTTGGGCACCTTGGAAGTTTCAGGCATGTTTCCCTTACTGACTTGTTGCGACTGCTGATCAAGAACCTAAAAGTCATATATAAGTTCAGTAAATAATTTATAATAAAATAATCACTTAAACTGTAGTACTAGTACCTATAACTTTGATGCAGCTGAATCGGTATCCCGCACAATAATTTTATCATCTTTTGTTTTGGATTTTGTGGGAGTCTAAGATCATCATGTCAATAAGAAAGTGTAAATGTCAGAATAACTTTCACGTATGGGTAATAAAACATTGGAATATTACAAGGTTCAACCTACCTCATCATCCATGAAAATGAGATTCGCCGGCCATGCTACATAAGCTCCTATCGCGTCTCCCACCACTGTTGCGTCTGATACATCGTCTGGCATAGGCAACAACGCCCCCCCTCTAATGCAATATCAACAAATACTTTCAAAAATCCAGCAGGGAGGGGTTTATGGTGAAGTAAGTCTCCCAGGGTGTTATGCACCTTTCCCTTGCCAACCATGCGATAAGTCGGCGACGATAAATATAGTCGACAAGGTGAAATGCCCTAAACAAATAATGATCAATTAATGTGTCAATTAAGAAAAATGTGCTAAATTAATTTCAATGTAATATATACAATTACCTCTGGAAGCTTCTGCGGACAACCGATACTATCTTTGTCACTAGTAGCTTTACTGGCCTTTGGAGCGCGCCTTTCGGACATGTATCTCTCCTTATCCTTCTGTAATTCACGAATTTGAGCTTTCATTTCCTCCAAAGTAGCCATCACTTCTTTATTGGTTGGATTTTTTTTCCTTGGCTGCTTATACAGTTTGGATGGAGTGACACCAAATCCCTTGCCCCTCACACGCCCAGAGTACTCAGGAATATTCAACACCCGACTCAATAAACTCCTGCAATCATCGTCTTCAGCAGGAGTTATAGTCTGGGATAGGGACTCCTGAAATATAGATAAAAGCATATTTAAATATTTTATACACTTTGTTCAAACACTTTGTTCAAAAACTAATGTTGTACTTACACATTGTTCAAACACTTGTTGAACTTCTTCTTGGACGGCTCCATCTCTTCCCACCCGGGCAGCCTTCCATACGACATGGTCCGGAAGAGATGTCGCATCACTTTTCTCCTCTTCCAACTACGCATTAAGACGAATAATAAAGCATTATATCCTATTATGTATACTTACTATTTTTTGTAAATAGATCATATTAAAGCATATATATGCACTTACTAATTTTTGTTCTAAGCGTGCATATCCCAAACGCCCCTTTCTATATGGATACGCAGGGTTTGATGCCCGTTCCCGATTTACGCCACTCTCAACCTGAAAAAACAAGTTTAAGTCATATCAGTTTGTTTGTGGAATAGGTATATATACTATACATTGTTCATGATAAGTTGTACTTACTTCAAATTCTTTGGTTCTTCGCTTCGCAACAAATGTCTCCCATTCTGCATCCGAAATCAAATCAGCGTACTTCGCTGGACGCTCCGACTCTACAAAGTTGCCATCAGAATCTTTAAGATATTTGTTGGTTAAAAACGCTCTAAATCCCCTCAAGCGTTTTCCGGCCAACTGAATACAATATTTTCTCCTAGAATCCTCAATATTAAAAGATCTCTGCAAACAAATACACATACATATAACATGTTAGTATAATTAATTTAAAGATGTAACTGTCAACATAATTAAAAATGATCAAATCTCATACTTGAATCTCGGTCCAAATTTTATCCTTAGCCGCTTTCAATGCAGGAATTCTCCAGTTATCGCAAGTAATCGGAACTTGCGAACGTACAACTGCTCCAATATAACTTGTCAGCAGCGCACCATTAGGCTCAACCAACTGATCTCTTTCATTCCAATGGACATCGTACTTTACACCTCTATCTCTCGCACGGATGATACTTTTCATTATCGTTATGCCTCTTTTAATTTCGCCTTCAACGTCTTTGGGTGTTTCTTTTCCATCATGTGATGTTTCCTCGTTGCTGGCCATAATATACCTGTAATTCAGAATAACAACAACAACAACAAATATCAACAACAATAACAACAAATGTCATATTAAACAACAACAACAAACCATCTATATCAAATATAAACTATAACACAATATCATATATATATATATATATATATATATATATATATATATATATATATATATATATATATATATATATATATATATATATATATATATATATATATATATATATATATATATATATATATATATATATATATATATATATATATATATATATATATATATATATATATATATATATATATATATATATATATATATATATCATATATCATATTAACTATATCAAATATAAACTATAACAAACCATCTATAAACCATCTATATCAAATATAAACTATAACACAAACCATCTATATCAAATATAAACTATATCAAATACAAACCATCTATATAAACTATAACAAATATAAACCATCTATATCAAATATAAACTATAACACAAACCATCTATATAACACAATATAAACCATCTATATCAAATATAAACTATATCAAATACAAACCATCTATATAAACTATAACAAATATAAACCATCTATATCAAATATAAACTATAACACAAACCATCTATATAACACAAATATAAACCATCTATATCAACTATAACAAATACAAACCATCTATATAACACAATATAAACCATCTATATCAAATATAAACTATAACACAAACCATCTATATCAAATATAAACTATATCAAATACAAACCATCTATATAAACTATTTTACATCAACAACAACAACAATATCATATATATCTCATATATCATATTAACACAACAACAAATAACACAACAACAACAAAAACCATCATTGAAAAGATAAAGACCATCTATATCATCAGAACAACAATGGTGAAAAGATAAAAAAAAACAAGAAAAGCAGAGTAAAGCTTCACGTACCGTAACAATGGTGGACCGACAATGCAGACAGATGGATGAACTCAAAAACGGACGGTGAACGGTCGGTGATGGTCGGAAGGATGATCGGACGAAAGAAGTTGATGGTCGGACGATGAACAGTGGTTCGTTCGTTCGTTTTCGTTCGCCAGAGAAAGAAGAAATGTGTTGCGTGACTGTTCTGATTCTATTAAAATTCTGGAGGGTATTTTAAAATTATAATATGAATACCTATAGCAGCACTTTTAAAGGCCTTTAGCAGCGCTTTTAAAAGCGCTTTCATAGGGTGCCTTATCAATTCCATATAGCATCGCTTTATATAAAAAGCGCTTTCTAAGGGTCCCCCTTTAGCAGCGCTTTTGAAAAGCGCTTTCGTAGGCCCCCCCTTTAGCAGCGCTTTTTAAAAGCGCTTTCTTAGGCCCACCATTTAGCAGCGCTTTTTTAAAAGCGCTGTCTTTGGTAGGCGCTTTTTTTCTTTTTTTTTTTACTGGCCCTTTAGCAGCGCTTTTGTATAAAGCGCTGTCTTTCTATGCGCTGCTAAAAGTGATTTCTGGCGTAGTGGATTGAATCAAAACTTCTGAGTTATTCAGATTCTGATTGGTGTGGAGACAGAGTTGGCAGAAAAAGTACTTCTGGGTACTTGTTTAAGTTTCTGAGAGGTCATATTTTTTGGTGTTCCAAGAAACAACCTGTTGTTGCACTGTCAACTTGTGAAAATGAATATATCGCAGGCGCTGTTACTGCATGTCAAGCTGTGTGAATTCTGAACTTACTGCAGGATTTGAAGATCAAAGTTAACAAGCCTCTGAAGCTGATGATTGATAACAAGTCTGCAATCAATCTTGCCAGAAACCCAATGCTGCATGTAAGAAGCAAGCATATTGAGACTAAGTATCACTTTATGAGAAATTAGATTCAGAATGAAGTGTTAGAAGTTGTGCACTGTAGCACCCAGAAGCAATTGACAGATGTTCTGACGAAAGCTATAAAGACCGATCAATTTCTTGTCTTAAGAGACGGAATTGGTGTTGTCAGTTTTGGGTAAATATAAATTAAGGAATGGTGTTAGAAATAATTTATATTTTACAAAACTTAGTCACTAAGCTTTGTTAGAGGGTAATTTAGTACTTTAGTATGTTACCAATGTCACCTTAGTTTTCTGTGTATAAATAGACTAGTGGTAGATGTCATTTAATGTAATTCTTCCTTACAACTTTAAAGCCGTCATTTGTAGAATATAATTCTCTCATTCTATTCATCTCTTTTAACCTTGTGGACCAACATGAAAAACTTAAAGATAATTATTTTTTAAATAAAATATTTTAAGAGATAAAAAATGTGAATGAAAAATTTGAAGATGACTATTCTTTAAATAAAATATTTAAGAGATTAAAAACAAAATTTGAGATATTTAGTAAGACCACAAATATATCTAACCTAAAAAAATTTATTATAAATTTTATTTTAAAAAATAGTTAAAATAAAATTAGTTCTTAATAATATTTATCCTATATTGAAACATTCTTCACCTAACTACACGTCCATTTTCAAACGAATGTTTGATTCATGAACTGCAACGGTTGACGGTCCACCCAATCTGACTTAGTAGTATTTTATTCCATCACGTCTTTAGCAAATCTAATGCATCCCATTAGTATAAAAGGCTAGTAAGGAACCATTTTCATTACATAAATAAAAATCATTTTCTATACATAAAAAAAATGGCAGAAACTTCATCAATCAAATGCGGTCTTAGGTTAGCCGGCAAAGTTGCCATCGTCACTGGAGGTGCCAGCGGTATCGGCAAAGAGACGACTCATCTCTTTGCCAATCAAGGTGCACGTATAGTGGTGATTGCTGATATTCAAGACGAGTTGGGAATTCAAGTGGCTGAATCTATTGGCAACGATAAGTGCATATTTATTCATTGTGATATTAGAATTGAAGATGATGTCAAAAATCTTATTCAATTAACTGTTGATACTTATGGACAAGTAAGTACAACTTTTTATAGAATTTCTTACAAAAATATTATACAAATAGATAATTTTAACGTGTATTGATTTTTTTTCTTTCTTTTTCACTACAGATAGATATTATACATTGTAATGCTGGGATCGTGAGTCCAAGTAATCAAACCTTATTGGAATTGGATGTTTCTCAAGCTAACGGTGTGTTTGCAACTAACGCTATAGGAACTGCATTGTGCGTGAAACACGCCGCACGCGCGATGGTGGATGGTAAGGTGAGGGGTAGCATTGTGTGCACGGCGAGCATTTCTGCTAGCTATGGTGTTACGACAGGGACAGATTACTCCATGTCAAAGCATGCGGTATTGGGGTTAATGCGCTCAGCGAGTGTGCAACTTGCAAAACATGGTATAAGAGTGAACTCTGTGTCGCCAAATGGATTAGCAACACCGCTGACTGAGAAAATGCTAAACGCAGATGCAGAGACCGTGGAAAAGATATTTTCAAAATATTCAATGTTGAAAGGAGTGGTTTTAAGGACTAATAATGTGGCAGATGCTGTGTTGTTTTTGGCATCTAATGATTCTGATTTTGTCACTGGTCTTGATCTTCGTGTGGATGGAAACTATATTACTAATGACGATGTAATTTAAGGGATAAAGCATCACACTTCTAGTCGGAGTGTTAGAAGTGTAAGGAGTGATGCACATGAAACAAATAAATGGAATAAAAGATGATGATTGGTTGTATGGTGTTGTGAATTTGGGCTTTAGCCTAAATTGTATGTTTGTAATATTGATGTTGTGTAATTTTTCTTTTGGATTGAGTGTCTGCAGTTTATGTTCTATGGTGTATATCTTTATATCTTTAGGCATTGCTTATGCCTTGTATTAATGCTAGTCTTTTCCCTTCTCTCTGTAAAAAAATGGAATAAGATAAATATTTAAATGCAATATTTTGATATGATAAATATGTAATTTGTATTTTTATGGGATGTGTCATACATATTTGGTTAATTGTGTCATTCTCTTGCATTTAAATTTTAAGTGTTTCAATTATAGTGTTACCTCTAATATTGGATATAATAGATTTTGAGTTTTGAATTAAAAATATTATATCATACATTAGGAATAGGGCTGGAAATGAGTCGAGTCGAGTCGAACTCACCTCAGCTCGGCTCGACTCGTTAAGAATTGTTCGAATTCGAGTTCGAGTTCGAGTTCAACACGAACTTTTTTTTAAGCTCAAACTCGACTCGTTATAAGTTCACGAACAGTTCGGTTCGACTCGTTAGTTTCATCTCATTAGGTTCAGCTCACATGGTTCACGAACTTAAAAATTATTTTTTTAAATATATATATTTTTTAGTATATTTGACATTTTAAATAAATATATATTTTTTAAATAAAATATTAAAATAAAATAAAAGTTATCATATTGAAATTTAACTTTATCTTCGAAATCTACTAATTCAAAACCTACACAACTTTCAAGAGATACATTTGAGAGTCTAATTCAAAAACTAATAAATTGAAGATTAAATTTGTCTAAGATTTGAAGTAAATATTTAAACCTAATCTTAAAGACAGTATAATTCTTTTCATATGTAATCGAGTTGACTCATGAACTTAACGAGTCGAACTATGTATAGTTCAAGTTCAACTCATTTAGTTAACGAACTTAATTTTTCGCTCATACTCAATTCATTTGGTTCATGAACCTAGTTCAACGATTTAATTGTCGAGTCGAATTCCGAACTATCTTCGAGTTGGTTTGGTTCATTGCCAGCCCTAATTAGGAATTATGATTAAACATGTGTAAAATTCAGTTAAGATATGAAATATGTCTATTTATTATTCCTTAATTCAACAGAAGTGAAACATATCCGACTCACATGTTGCATAATTGGTAATATATAAATTAATATCATTTATATTCAGTTATATGACTCTAGTCCATTCTCTTAATATGAGTTAATCTATAGAAGTCTAATCTCCGGACAGTACATCTTATATTTAAGATAATCAACGTTCCAAAATGACTAAAATATAAATGAAATAAAAAATAACTGGAATAAACAAATGACCAACGTGTAAGAAGTGATGCACATGAAACAAATAAATGAAATAAAAGAAATATCACACTTCTAGTCAGAGAATAGTAATATTTTGATATGATAAATTATGTAATTTGTATTTTGTTTATGGGATGTGTCATTCATATTTGGTTAATTGTGTCATTTTCTTGTATTTTAATTTTAAGAGTTTAATTGTCACACTGCAATTAATACGTTTAGAATAATGATTACAGTGCTACTTCTGTATACTGGATACAATAGATTGAGTTTTTAATTAAAAATTACATGATATATATCTTTATACTATTCTTTAATCCAACAGACGTGTAACTATACTCCAGTGATACATCTTCTTCTAAGTTCTATCTTGAATGCCTCTTATTTGGAAAAATAGAAATGATGTGAAATGAGATACTAATCTCAATTTTTTCTTTAACTAGGACCACCAATTTCCTAACTACATGTTTATCTGATCTTAGTTTCATACGACATTATGTTCCACTCTTATTATAAGTCTTGTTTTATCTTTACTTCGGTACCCAAGTCCACGAAGTTGCATTGCCTCTACCGCTTAAGAATTTATGTTTTTATTACTTGTATTTATCTTTTGATTTTGTTTATTTTGTTATTGAGTCTCCTATCATGATTCTCATCTTAGGATGGAGTTTTAAATTCGTTTATACGCATACATAGATCAATTTATTTGATTTTAGTCTAAGCAATGTGCTTCTAAGTTAATTTATCGATATTTTAGATCAAGAAACAATTTTGAGAATAATTCAAATCACGACAAGGTTGGAATCTCAAAAACACTTCACATTTTACAAAATTTGAGATTTTGGAAGGGTGATTCGAAATCATACACTTCCATGACTCGAATGCTAATGCCCAAGAATTGTTTTCACGTTGTCATGATTTGAATCACAACATCCACGACTCAAATTATGGAAGCTTGATTCGAATCACAAATTTTCTGATTTGAATTAGACACAAAATGAATATTTTGGGATTTTGTTATGTAAATGTGATTCAAATCAGAGACTTTTATGACTCGAATCACATGACTCATATCATAGAAGCATGACTTGGGTCGCGGCTGGCAAAATGACAGAGTCGCCATCATCCTTTATTCGTTCCTAAGAAACAAGGAAACAATAATAAAACCTAATAACTAAGGGCATGAGACTAGGTTCGTGAGTCGGTTAAGTGAGGGGAAGGTACTAGACACCCCTCACCTCCATTGAACTCAATGGAATCCTCCTTCAATTTTAGCGCGAGTGTGTCTCTAAGATATTTTTGCTTATTATTTATTCATTGTTTAATTATTTATTTATTTACAAAATTTTCTAACATTGGTTAATAAGGGAAACCCTAAAAGGACGTTTTTTTTATTATTGTACTCGCTAGAGTCTTAAAAATGTTGGTGTGTTGGTTGTTTTTATCCCTTGAAAAATTCTTGCGCATCAGAGGCGGAGAAGTCTTTGATTTTGAAACTTGCCTCAATGGACAAGGGCAGAGGACTTATAATTTGAGGTGAGTTAAGTAGATTTTATCCCTTTGATTAATTGCAAAAATCCCCTTAATTTGATTTAGAAAACAAATTGATAATGACAATATATATATTAAAATATTATAAAATCCTATATTTTTATCGCTTGATCCCTTATCTTGATTTTATACCCTTTAAACCCTAAAAGTTTATCCAAAATTTATCCCATTTTATCCCATGAACTATCCATTAATTATCCCTAAGAACTAACCTATTTCACAATCCCATAATTAACCATGATTAACCCTAATCCAAAACCTAATATTATTAATCCCAATATTATCATAAAATTCCTTAACCCTTTTCCTAACCTAATTACATATTTAATTATATATCTCTTGTACCTTTTATATTGTAGAACTAATTAATCCTAGTATTATATTAACCCTAAATTAGTTTAATTAATTAAGATCATACCCCTAATTACTACTTATTGTAAAATGTTAATTAACCCTAACTATTAAATCAAACAAATAACGGACCAAAGATTCCTAATTATCAATTAACTAATATAACTAAATTAAAAATAAGAGGACTCGGGGTGCAAGTTCCATTGGATTAATAATTGAGTTATGTAAAGAGGGTGTTGGAAGCAATACAGAGAGGCCCACTAGCCCTCTCTGAGCCCAACTTGCAATAATCAACCCAGGAGATTCAACAGCTGACTCTCAACTAGGGACATAGGATAGGCTAACCACGGAGTCAACATGATTGGATATGGTGCATTAGATGAGATGACCGAAAGAAGTAATCCAAATGGGTGGACGAGATGCAAGTCAACCTGGGGACTACGGTGCACTTGGCTCTTTTAGATGAGTCAAAGTCCACTCATTAGAGGGTCTCAGATAGAGCCACGTGCGGTCTGTCAAAGGGGGTCTGGGAGCGCCTTTTAAACACCCCTCACTTCAACCCAGATTCATTCCCCCCCTCGTTTCTCTCTCTCTCTCTCTCTCTCTCTCTCTCTCTCTCTCTCTCTCTCTCTCTCTCTCTCTCTCTCCTCTCTCTCTCTCTCTCTCTCTCTCTCTCTCTCTCTCTCTCTCTCTCTCTCTCTCTCTCTCTCTCTCTCTCTCTCTCTCTCTCTCTCTCTCTCTCTCTTCTCCCTACCGAGCTTGGCCTCTAGCCGCCCTAAACCACCATGTTCTCCAGATCTCCAATTAAACTTCAACCGAGATCTTCATATCTTTATCCAATTCTCTAGAAACCTTCAACCCAAAGAACCCTAACCTCGAACTCATAGAACCATAACCGTATTATGCTACCCAGATGAGCCATAGGGATGAACCCTAACAATGTTTACCCCTTTCCTAAGAACCCTACGGTGACATGGATTAACCCTAACCATTTCCAGATGAGCCATAAGGTCCATACGAAGAACCCTAACCCCAACCTTATAATCTAAGAAACATCATCCATCCTCAAATCAAGGAATCATGATCCTCTTAACCCAAATTAAACATCACAGACAATAATCCAAATAAAAAATGGAAACCCTAAACAAAACCTAAGCACAAATCAAAACTAAACAACCACAATCTAGAAGAAGTACATGTATCAATGGTTTCAAAGAAAACACCTACCTTTCCGGCCGTGTCCGATCTAAGTTGCGTTCCCAATCCTTCTCCTTTTTTTGGCTTATTACGCTTACTTTTGTTGAATCTACTCTCTAATCTCCTTCTTAATGTGTTGCACCCTAAAATTTGCTCAACCTATTTCACCTGGTTTATGTTTTAATTGCATTATCATTTTGCATCATATACATAGTATAATCATTTGCACATCATAGCATAACATGCCTCCAACAAGGGATCAAGTGCCATTCTTATCTAAGGAAGCACATCAAGGGGCCTTATTCAAGCTTAAGACCATCCAAGTCATCAAGGAGTAATCTGAAGCTTTGAGAAGAGTTAAGTGTCAACAAGTGGATTTCTCTCCTAACTTGAGGTGTATTGGAGGTCATCCATGGGGTATGAAGCATGGAATTATGCATTTGAGGTGTGTATGGATCCTATGGGAGGCCTAGAGATCCCTATGGAAGCTTAGACAAGTCATGGTATCAAGTTCAAGAATCACAGTTGAGAGGTGTACAAGTAGGGTTTCATCTGGGTAACCCTAGGTCAAGGAGAGCAAAGAAAGGGCATCAAGACCCATCTCTAGGTCATGGAAGTCATGGATTGATATGTTAAAGCATGTGTATGTATGAGTCAAGATCAAGTTCAAGAGAATCAAGGGTGGTTAGAGGTGTTTGATATAGGGTTCCTAGGGTAAAATCCCCTGTATAGCACTGGACTTCCAAGCCACACAAGTCCAAATAAAAGTTTCAAATGGATTCTTGGCCAACATGAAACTTGTAGAACTTATCAATAGATTTAATTTGAGTACTATAAGTCTTAAAGAAGATTTGTGGAACTCAAGTTATGGTTCTTGCAAGTTATGGGTCATCAGAGGATATTGAAATTTATCTGTGAAAGTCACTTAACTTCCAAGCAACTTTTTCCCATCAAGGAGTTTTCAAATGGATTCTTGGCCAACATAAGAATTGTAGGGCTTGATCTTAGCTTTAATTTGAGTACTATAAGTCCTCAAGAAGATTTATGGAACTCAAGTTATGATCTTGGCAATCCAGGGGTATTTTGGGAAAATTGAATTATAGGTCATTCTTCAACATAGGTCAAAATCTTTATCTTCCACTCCTCAAATGAAAAAATGTTCAACATGAGATGTGCTTAAAATGATGTTTTTAGGTCAGATGAGAAGTAATGGGTGATTGGAATGGCTTGTATCACAAAGTGTCCCAAAATGGCCTAAAATGGGAGATTTTTCAAATGACTCAAGAGAGAAAAAATGGTTTTGTGACTTGCAAGGCATAAACATGGCATATGGGTAGTCATTTTGAATGGAAATTGAATTTCAAACACATTGGCAATGTCACAACTTTGAGATGAGCCATGGTTTTATGAGTTGCTTTGGAAATGGCTTTCTTACATCATAAGTAACATATGCAAAACCATTCTTTAGAGCATAATCAAGGCCTTAACCCTTGCAAATCCATTCAATTTGTCATTTGAGGAGAATTTGGATCAAAATCAAGTGTTACAACAAGCTAGAACTCAGCTGCCACATACAAGCATGAGATGATACTTTCAAATGCAAGAGATATTGGATATCTCACATAGATCATTCCTGAAGTTTCTAGATGATTCCTATAGGTTCTATATAAGATTTGTGATGGATTCAAGGCATTGGTTGGTGCAGATTGAGAGAGATTGGAGAGATTGAACTTTGAATTTTCACTTTGCAAATCCAAATCGGTTACACCAATTTGATCCATTTCAATCCAAATTTTTGCATTCAGAAGCTTGATCATGTGTTGGTGATTGATTCCAGATAGATTGCTGACTAAGATTGTCGAAGAATCGTGAGATAGCACTTTGAGTTCATCTCTTGCAAGTCAGAGTCGAATTTGGCAATTCAAGAAGATTCAACCCCAATTGATGCATACAAAAGCTTGGTAATTGATCATTGATCGTGTCTAGAGGATCTGGAAGCTTAATTTGAAGTTTTTCTTGTTCTGTTCATCCAAAATTCGCAGGTATGTAAACTTTACCATGCGGCTTGATTCATGTAGAATTATTAGGTTTTAATAGGTTAGATGCAATGTAGAACATGGCTAGGTGCTTTCTGGTAACTAAATTCAATGTTTAGAGACAATTTTGGGTCGAGCACATTTTCTGTTGGTGGACATATCTTGCAGTTCTTGGTGACTTAATCATAGTTAGATAGTTAGAATGACTCAGTGTAGCATGGTGATGAATCTAGGCTTATCAATTTTAGGTTTAGTGAGGTTTGAATCTTGAGCAATTTCTGAAAGTTGTTTCGTGATTTAAAATGGAGAAGGATGCAGTGTTAATGAAGGACATGGTTGAGTTGCTCGTGGAAAAACGAGTAGGATGATGTGTTTAGTGTTGAGTTTAGGTGAAGATTAATGATGCTGATGATTGGAGACGACGGTGGCGCCACCTCCGGCCACCGTCTGATAACCTTTCCCTCCAACCTTTTGAATTGGGGAAGACAACACGAGGACCCTAGGATTAGTGTGGACTTTGACCAAAAACAATAACCAAGGGCCAGGATGCGTTCCAATTTCGTGAGAGAGTCTGAGAGGAGCTAAACGCTCCGTTTCATTAATAGAATTGGCATGGGCTTCATGATTTTGTTGCTATTGACACACCCTTTCCCAGGTCCCTTTGAAAATACACATGAATTGCTTGCTATTCAGCACACAAGTTTTCCAATTTCCCTTTATTTCCTGATTTGTTTTAACATGTGGTCTGGGCTTAAGGCGCGCTTGTTATTAACACCCCCTCCTGGGCCTAATTTTGGTTTATAACTGGGATCCATTGCTATTTGACACGCCTGTTTGTCAATTTCCTCTTGTTTTCTTTTATTTTTATGTTTAAAGCATAGTTAGGAATTAATTCCTATTAAATTGAAAAATAATCATTTTAGGATGAGATTTTTTTCCCTAGTTCCCTTAGGACTTCTAGAAAATTGTGAAACTAAAAAAATATTAATTTCATGCATTTTATATTTTCTGGCATATTTTACAATTTTATTGTTTTTATTTTGCATTTGTTTGATACTTCATTTTTCTGAATTTAGTATGAGAGATTGGGGCATGATTTTTGATTGATTCTTGTGAGGTTGATTAGATTAGGGAAGCATGTACCCTTAGGAATTTTGTCATAATTTTGTGAATAAAATTTAGGTTAGTTGGAGTGGTGAACATAAGGAGTGTTAGATTAGGGTTTCACAGCAACTAGTTGTAGTTTAGAACATAGTTTGGGGACTTAATGATTGATATAGGTTCTGGGATTTATATGGGGTATTGGATATAGGCTTAGGTCCCCTTAGAAATTTAATTAGGATTTTATAATGAGCATTACTATTTTATTTGATTTTTGCAAATTGAGTGATGTTTGTGTGTTTCCCTTTTGGGCTTTTGGTTTGCTTGTTGGGTGTGGGTTATTTCAATTGGGTGTTGGGCTTGGGCTTGGATTATTGGAGCTTATGGAGGCTTGAATGATGATTGAAGACAAAGGATAGAACTTGGAGCATGAGGATTCTTCTACTTGAAGGTGAGTTTTGAAGACTTAGGAGATAGGAAAAATAGGGAGAGCCTTAGATTAGACTGATTTCTTCATACAAACATAGAAAGCATATTGTGCTTCTATTCCTCTCTATGACACAAAGTCCTTCTAAAGTATTCACATCCCTTCTTTGGAGGGATAAGTGGCTTACTTTAGAAGTAGAACTTTGAGGGAACCATTCTCTGACAATGTTAAACACTTATAGGCCTCCTTTGGTTGTCAATAAGCTGTTCAGCATTACAACTTAATCTGATCAGTGATGCTCTTCTGGAGTGCTTGCATTGAAGATAGAAGCCCATTGAAGATAAGAAGTGTATTGAAGATTGGTTAAGATGAAGCTTGTGCCTGTCAAAGCTGGACAACTGTTGAAATTAGGGTTTTTTTGCTTTCTGAATCTGTTTGCTGTTGGGGTTCATTGCTTGCTAGAGCTTGGGGTTTTTCTTGGAGATAAGAGCTTATCTAAAGCTTGGGGATCATTGAAGATGGAAGATGGGGTCTTACTTGAAGGTGTTACTGTCAACCTTTTTGCTGTTGATCAACTGTAGCGGTCAGAGCTGTTGTTGTTTGAGTTGCTGCTGTAGGAGCTGGATTGTTGCTGTCAATGCTGGTGCTGGTGTTGTTTTCTTTGGTTGTATTATTTGTTGGCTTATTCAGCTTGCCCCATAGGTTTGAAGTGAAGCTGTTTCACTTTGCCTGTTGTTTTCCCAGGTTCGAGGTTGAGTGGGACTCCCTTGCCTCGCTTGTATTGATGCATTGCATGCATGTTTATTGTTTACTGTATATATTTGTTTCTTTTCCGTTTATCCCCTAGGATCTCTGATTTCCTCTGTGCAGGAGGGAATTATGACAGACATTAGGTTCTAACCCATGCATGACAACATTAGGTTAGTTTTATTCCCTTTTCAACCCTAGGGTTTTTTTAGAGCTTCTTTCTCTTCTCGTCTTAAACAACTCAAAAACACAGTAATAAGGTTAATCGACGTCGTACGTTACGAGCCTTAAGCTATTTGAGAAAAGGGTGCTGGAGAGCTTCTTTCTAGTAGTATGACCGCTTAGTGTGGTACCCTTTGGGTGACACGCGACGTAGTCACTCTCAAATCATAGTCTCTAGTGCGTCAGAGATTGCAAACAAACTAAAAAACACTTCTTGCGTAAAAGACTAAAAAAAAACATCAAAGTGTCAGTTTTGTCCGCTTGGACTCTTAATCAGAAGAAACCCCTTTTCAGAAAGATAAAAAACAGTCAGACAAGCCTGTGTCTTCCATAGCCCGAACTACGTTTGCTCTGATCTTTCATGTTGTATGAAAGTACGTAGGCATAGGATGCCGTATCCTAGCGAGCAACCTTCCCCTCCTTTCCCGTAGGTAGGCGAACTACGTGGACTGTGATTTCTCGTTTCAGACGGGAATACGTAGGCATAAAGTGCGATACTTTGCCGAGTCATTTGATTTTCTTTTAACCGCAGATCTGTAGAATAGATAGAATAACATTCCGTACTAGAAAACAAGCGTGGATCTCGTCGAGTACGACGGACGTGAGGGGTGCTAATACCTTCCCCTTGCGTAATCGACTCCCGAATCCAGGATTTGGTTGCGACGACCATTCCTTTCACGTTTTGCATTAGGTTTACTCTGAGCGTTTCCTTTCCCTCCGTTGGGATAAATAACACACAGTGGCGACTCTTCTGTCATAGCCGACACCAATTTTCGCAGTAGCGACAGCTGGCGACTCTGCTGGGGACTCCAACAGTTCCTTACACGAGTCAGTCCTAGCGCTTGTTTTCCCGTCGTGGGTTTTGTATGGGTTTACATTTCTGTCTTTACTTTCCACATTTTATTGTCAGCTTTATATTGCTATTGCTGTTGTGGGGGTGGGATGATCTATTGAGAGATAAGTTGGACCTGGGCTTGAGTGCACCTAGAATTAGTTGTGGAAAGTAGTGGGCGCGTGCATGCTTTGCATGTACCAGTGTCCTGCAAAATCCACGCTCGGACGAGGTTCTTCTGGTTGACTTCTTTTTCAACCCTTTGGGTTGAGGGGGGTTGTTGGTTAGTTGGATTGTCGACTCCAGGGACCGATCATTTGGAAGTTGGCTAAGTGAGGCCTCTTCAGGACATGATGATGCCACACCTTCTGGGTATCGTATCATCAGTCTTGAAAGTCTGTGACACCGACGACCGCATAGGATGCCGTACCTTGAGTCAGTTGATAGGACGCCCACCCGTGAGAGGGATTGGGGCATGCAGGAAACTTGACCTCCAGACTACCCGGTCTTCTTGATATTGGATCAGTATGTGTGGTTACTTGAGGTTCTTCACCAGAGCAGTGTTATTGGGTCTGTTGAGACCAGGTGGAAGCATTGCGGTTGATCTTTTGAGACCAGGTTATGAGCAGTTTGTGGGTCTATTTGAGACCAGCATGGTGGATTGGGCTTCTCAGCCATGTGCACTTGATCCCTGTTGCATGTTGCATATTGCATTGTTGCATACTCATCCTGCATATCATTAACGTGTGTCTGTGCTGCAGGTGCATTTTCATACTTCTGATTCTAGTTGCCCGGATTTCTGTCTGCTGATATTATGGATACCCTAACGAAGACTGTGGCGTACAGGTTGCCTACTCCAGATGTTTCTTCTTTGCTTGGTTTGATATCTCTAGCTGATGATGATGTGAAGAGAAGCTTCAGGAAGAGCTATGGGAAGTTACTTAGATTGGTTTATAAACCATCCATGTATGAGCGTAACGGATTGTACACGCTAATGCAGTTCTATGATCCCCCGCTGAGGTGTTTTACTTTCCCTGACTTCATTCTGGCTCCGACCATGGAAGAATATGCCGAGATCTTAGAGTTGACCATTTAGAACAGGGTACCTTTCATTCATATGGATGTCGAGCCCAAACTGGAGGATTTGGCTGCTGCCTTGCATTTAGACTCCTCAGAGTTGCTGTTAACCTCGTGGAATGGAGTTTCTGGTTTCTCTCTCAAGTTCTTGGTTGGGAAAGCGCAAGAGTATGCCAAGAGTGGATGTTGGACTGTGTTTAATGCTATTCTTGCCCTGTGCATCCATGGCATTGTACTGTTCCCGAACCTGCCTGACTTCGTTGATCTGGATGCATTCTATATATTTGCTTCAGGAAATCCTGTGCCTACTTTGATTGGAGATTTCTATCACTCACTGCATTATAAGAACGAGAACAGGAGGGGCAAGAACGTCTCTTGTTGTGGGCCTTTACTGTATATGTGGTTTGAGAGTCATCTGCCCAAGAAGGGTATCTTCGCTGAGTCTGCAGATACGGTGGATTGGTCTGAGCATCTGATGAGACTTTCTTCAGAAGACATTGTCTGGTTTAATAAAGATTTGCTGGGATCTGGGATCATCTACAGCTGCACCGGATATCCTAACGTTCCTCTGATTGGGAGGAAAGGGTGCATTAACTACAATCCTTCATTGTTGATCAGGCAATTCGGGTATGCTTTGAAAAGCCCGCCAAAAGAGGAGGAAGTGCAGGAATCTCTGTACTTCACAGGTGATTTGAAGGGGGAACTATTGTCCAATCTTCAGCATGCTTGGAGAAACATCAACAGAAGGGGTAAGCCATTGTTGGGTAAAAATGATTGTCAAGCCTACGCCCCGTACAAAGTCTGGATCCAAGATAGAGCAAAGCAGGTGCGGATGCCGTTTCCTGCAGTATTACCTCCTGCTCCCCTCGTGGTTGAGGAGCCAACTACTGTGCCTATTGAGAGGTATGAACAGGTTGTGAAGGATAAAGAAGAGCTAATGAAAGCCAACGAGAAGTTGGAGGAAGATTTAGTGCAACTCAGGAGCGAAAGGAATGAGGCCGTATATTCCTTCGAGCAGCAAACGAAGCTGGTGAATCAACTAGGCACGGAACTGACTGAGCAACGAAAGAAGCGTGAGCGATTGGGGATAGATTTCAAGAGCTCTCATGATATGCTGGAGTCTAAGAAGAAAGCACTTGATATAGCCTACCGGGATATCTCTGCATTCAATAAAACCTGGAACGCCACGCTGACCGGCAATAAGGAAAGAGAAGACAAACTGAAGCTGCAGATCTCTGAGCTGGAAGGTCAGTTGAAAGCTAGCCGGAAGAGGTTGGAAGAAGAGGTTACGCGGAGGTATGATGTCCAGAATGCCTTGAACAAAGTTATCAAGCGCAAGAAAGAGTCTGCATCCCAGAAACGGAAGCTAGAAGATTGCTTTGGGGAAGGTGTTTGGGAGGAATCCATTGGTGATCTCCAGCGTGTTATCAGGCAAAGAGACTCGCTCGTCGAAGAGTTGCTTGCTCAGCCGAATCATCCCAAGACTAAGAGATTATTAGAGGAGTACCAGGCATATGGTCGCACTTGATTATCTCATGTATTGATGTGTATGCTTTATTTATATTGTGTTGGCCATCACCAGGATTGTTGGTTGAGGTCATGCCTTCCTATTGTACAATCAGTAATATTGTATTCCTGACTTGATGGGATTTTCCGCAATATATGAGATGTTTTCTATGATTGGGTTTCGAGCTTCTTATTACTATCAATGTCACTGCACTGACACTTTGGCACTAGAATCAGGGGTTGATCTCCCTAACGCACAGACACATACTGCATCTGCATATCCATTTTGCATTGCTAGTTACTTGTTGAACTTGTATCTCATTTCCTGCATCTCCAGGTTTCTCAGGATTGACGAACAAAGAGTCCACCGCTACTCAACCCAAAACAACTGCAAGAGAATCATGGATCAAGTCCAAGTGGAGATGCAGGAAATCTGCGAGAAGCTGAATCTGTTCATGCAAGCAATGGAGAACATTGCTAAGGGCCAGGAGAGCCTCCAGACTTTGGTACAGCCGTTGCTGACGCAGACTAATGGGAATGGAAACAATGACCACAATTCTGCGCACGTTGAAACTATTCCGGAGGATGGGCCCCCTACGCCTGTGGTTCCACCTGTAGTGACCCCACCTGTTGTGGTTGTAAACGATGGCGCTGGCGCTGACAATGGCAACACAGGGAATGGAAATGAGACTGTTGTTAACAATGTTGGATTTGGGGACGCCAACCAAGGCGGTGGTAACAACAATGGCGGTAATGGTTTTGGCAACAATGGTTTTGGCTACAATGATCAAGGATTTGATTACGTCAATCAGGACGGGAAATTCGGCTTCAATACTCAGGGTTTCGGTTACGACAGTTTCGGTAACGCAAACCAGGGGTATGGTGGATTTGGTAATATGAATGGTGCTGGGGTGATTCCTGTCAAAACTAGGTTCGGACCTGTTAGGGTCAACCAGGGTTTCGGTACCGGGGGATGAGGTCCCATGATCAATCAGCAAGGGTTTGGTCGCAACACTGGGTATGACGGGTATGGAAATGAAAATGTGAATTGGGGTGAAGACCTCTAGGAGGACGCCTTTTCTGGAAGAGGCATGGGATTTGAAGGACCTGTTGATCCTGTGCAGAGGATCAGAATGCTTGAAGAACAGATGAAGGGGGTAGTGAATCAAAACTCCACCGGCTTGGATATGACTACAATGGGCTTGGTACCAGGGCTGAGGGTGCCGTTGAAATTCAAGGCTCCCACCTTTGACAAGTACATGGGGGACACCTTCCCTAAGGTCCATGTCCGCTCTTACTATAGAAGGATGTTCGCGTATTCAGACGATGAAAGGATGCTCATGCATTTCTTTCATGATAGCTTGTCAGGACCTTCACTTGAATGGTATATGGGGCTGGAGCCCACGCAGATCAAGACCTGGAAGCAGTTGGCTGATGCTTTCGTGACACATTACAAATATAACAGCGATCTGGCGCCAAACCGGGTCCAATTGCAGGGTTTGTCACAGAAGAACGGTGAAAGTTTTAAAGAGTATGCGCAAAGGTGGCGCGATATGGCAGGGAGGGTGCGTCCTCCTTTAATTGAAAGGGAGATGAATGACATGTTCATTGGGACATTTACGGGGTTGTTCTACGAAAAATTGTTTAGTGTGTCATTGAGCAGTTTCTCAGATTTGATTCTGATGGGGGAGATGATCGAGAACGGAATTAAAGTTGGAAGGTTCCAAGCAGGTGAGTCTACCTCAACCGGAGGTGCCAGAAAAGCATTTGGTGGTAGACGACAGGGGTGATACTAGTGCCGTGTTTGGTGGCAGGGGCCGGGGCAGAGGTAGAAATCAGTATGTTCAGCCGCAACAGATAGCTAGTGTCACTATCCCGCTTCCTCAACAAAGGCAGCCACAACAACAACAACCACAGCAACAACAAGGACAGAATCCTGGTCAGAGAAGGGTACAGAATGCGAGACCGAAAAGAGTGTTCGACGCACCTCCTTCCACGTATGCAGAACTCCTCCAGACCCTGCTAGGGTTGAACTTGGTTGAAAAGAGGACTTTGGAACCACCTACGGGGGCGGTACTTCCTTACGAATATGATGCCAACAAGCATTGCGAATTCCATTCCGGGGCACCCGGGCATGATGTAGAAGCTTGTCAGGCATTTAAACACAAAGTTCAGGATTTATTGGATAGGAAAGCTATCAACTTTGGACAGGTGGGTCCAAATATCGTACAACAGCCTATGCCCAATCACGGGGCAAACGCCATCTTGACAGAAGAAAATTTGAATCTAGTGATGGATGTCAATGAGCTGAAGACACCGTTGGGTGAGATTAAAAGCACGCTGTTAAAAGGGGGTGTATTCCCGGGTTGTGATGAGTTTTGCTTGGATTGTTTGACCCAGCCAGAGGGTTGTAATGAGTTGAAGCAGGGTATTCAGGCTATGATAGATGAAGGTACCTTGCAATTTGATAGAACCGCGGTTGAAAAGCCTATAGAGGCATTGTGTGATGAGCAGAACGATGTTGCGACGGTGACGATTCCGAGGAAAACAATAACGATAACGGCGCCCGCCAGGCGGCCGACGATCACAATTACCAAAGCAGGACCAGTCCCTTTTGAGAGTAATAAAGCAGTGTCGTGGACTTATGGATTGGAGGTATATTGCGACGGTGAGAAAATTGAAGTCAATGGACAACCAGCGGGGGTTGTAGATAATGTTGTCGGAACAGGGGGTATGACCAGAAGCGGAAGAATCTTCACGTCACCCGAGGTAGAGGCGGAAAGATTAGCCAAGGGTAAAACCAAGGTAGCTTAGGGTGGTCCTTCTCAGTCGAACGAAAAGGAAACGTCACTTAAGGATGTGGAGGAGTTTATGAGGCTCATTCGTAAAAGTGATTACAAAATCGTTGAGCACCTCCAGCAAACGCCGTCAAAAATTTCCATCCTATCATTGCTGTTATGTTCTGAGGCCCATCGGAACGCTTTGCTGAAGATTCTAGACACGTCGTTTGTTCCTCAAGAGGTTTCTGTTAATCAGTTAGAAGGGGTGATGGCGCATGTCAATGCGGGGTACAGTTTGGGCTTCACAGACTTTGATTTGACTCCGAGAGGGCGAGAGCACAATATGGCATTGCATGTGTCAGTAGAATGCCGGGGCACGGTCATGTCCCATGTTTTAGTAGACACTGGATCTTCCCTGAATGTGCTACCGAAGAAAGCCATGATGAAGTTAGATATTAGGGGGATTATCTGCACGCCCAGTGACTTAGTGGTGAGGGCGTTCGATGGAACGAGGAGGTCGATTTTCGGATCGATAACATTACCGTTGCAGGTGGGGCCTGAAATATTTGAAACCGAATTCTATATAATGGACATCCATCCATCTTATAGTTGTCTTCTTGGGCACCCCTGGATCCATGCTGTCAGGGCAGTCACATCCACGTTACACCAAAAGCTGAAGTATATGGTTGGGGATAGTGTCGTCACTGTTTGTGGAGAGGAAGATATTCTGGTTAGCCATTTATCTTCGTTCAAATATGTGGAGGTCGACGGTGAAATACACGAAACACCCTGTCAAGCCTTCGAGGGGTTGCGAATTAAAGACAAAGTTCAGGGTTCCAGCAAAATATCAGACGTGGCAGTGTCATCCTACAAAGAGGCTCAGGCTCTAGTGCAGGCAGGCAAAACTAAGGGCTGGGGGCAGGTATTGGAGATTCCCGTGAAGAATGACAGGTTCGGGCTTGGATATCATCCTTCGTCATCAAAATCCTCTTCAGGAGCGTCCAGGTTCAAGGGACCAGTCACAATTACACCAAGCGGGGTGAGCTTCGAGACTATCAATGCTATTTCCGATTCTGAAGAAGGAGATAGCGACTGTGATATGGACGCGTGGATCAAGCCAAGCGTGCCAGGACAAAGTCTCTGCAATTGGTCTATCCGGGAAACTGTTCCTGTGACAACTAAACAGTAATGATTTGTTTTCTTAATTGTTGAATAATCCCGTGTCCTACCCGGGGCATAGTGATTTTGCTTAGGGCCATTTGGTTATGTACATTACATTGTTTAATCATGAAATAAAGACGTTTTTCATATACAAATATTGCGATCCCTGTTTTTTCCGTTTTTGTGTTTTACAATAAAATGGCAATGTGGTTATTTGCTTTGTCTGTGTTTTGAAGCATTTAACCATTTCCTTTGTAGGATTACTATTTCAGATGACATCTATGAACCGCCTATGACTCACTTCGACTTTGAGCACCCGGTATTTCAGGCTGAGGAAGAGATTGTCGAAGATGGCGAAGTGCCAGAAGAGTTGACCTGGTTATTGAAACAAGAAGAAAGAATCATTCTACCTCATGAGGAAGTCATTGAGATTATCAATTTGGGGTCGGAAGAAGTTGTGAGAAACATCCGTATAGGGGGTGCGCTGCAGAGCGACATCAAGCAAGGGTTGATTGAGATGCTCAAAGAGTACAGTGATATATTTGCTTGGTCGTACGAGGATATGCCTGGGTTGGATACGGATATGGTTGTTCATCGTCTGCCACTGCGAGAGGAATGTCCGCCTGTTAAGCAGAAACTCAGAAGAACCAGATCGGATATGGCTGTGAAGATCAAGGAGGAAGTTCAAAAACAGTGGGATGCTGGTTTCCTAGCTGTTACAAAATATCCCTCATGGGTCGCTAATATTGTGCCAGTGCCAAAGAAAGACGGTAAAGTGCGAATGTGTGTAGACTACCATGATTTGAACAAAGCGAGCCCGAAAGATGACTTTCCACTTCCTCACATCAATGTGCTGGTTGATAACACTGCGCAGTTCTCCGTATTCTCCTTCATGGACGGCTTCTCAGGCTATAATCAGATCAAAATGGCGCCAGAAGACATGGAGAAGACTACCTTTATTACTCCCTGGGGAACATTTTGCTACAAAGTGATGCCCTTCGGATTGAAGAATGCTGGGGCAACATATCAGCGTGCTATGACAACTCTCTTTCATGACATGATGCACAAAGAAATCGAGGTTTATGTTGATGATATGATTGCCAAATCCCAGACGGAGGAGGAGCATTTGGTTAATCTGATGAAACTGTTCAAGAGACTTAGGAAGTTCAGGTTGAGACTGAACCCTAACAAGTGCACCTTCGGGGTGAGATCGGGCAAACTAATGGGGTTTATCGTGAGCGAAAAAGGAATAGAGGTTGATCCTGCAAAAATAAAAGCAATACAAGAAATGCCGACGCCTAAAACAAAAAAAGAAGTGCGTGGATTTTTAGGGAGGTTGAACTATATCGCCCGATTCATATCTCACCTAACTGCGACATGTGAGCCGTTATTCAAATTGTTGAAAAAGGATCAGGTTGTGACCTAGAATGAAAATTGTCAAAAGGCGTTCGACAAGATAAAAGAATACTTGCAGGAACCTCCTGTTTTGATACCCCCAGTGGCCGGGAGACCTTTGATTATGTATTTGACGGTTCTTGAGGAAAGTATGGGTTGTGTTCTCGGTCAACACGACGAGACCGGATGCAAGGAGCATGCGATCTACTATTTGAGTAAGAAGTTTACCGACTGTGAGTCCAGATACTCAATGCTCAAGAAGACATGTTGTGCGCTAGCCTGTGCCACCAAACGTTTGAGGCAATACATGCTGAATCATACGACCCTGCTAATTTCAAAGATGGATCCAATCAAATACGTGTTTGAAAAGCAAGAAATCTCCGGAAGAATTTCCCGATGGCAGATGGTGTTAACCGAATACGATATCCAATATGTCTCACAAAAGGCTATTAAAGGCAGCGTTCTGTCGGAGTACCTTGCGGAGCAGCCTGTTGAGGACTACCAATCGATGAGGTTTGATTTTCCTGACGAGGATATCATGTACCTGAAAATGAAGGATTGTGAAGAACCGTTGCCGGACGAAGGACCAGAGTTGGGTTCCAAATGGCAATTAATATTTGACGGAGCTGTTAATTCCTATGGTAGCGGAATAGGTGCAATTATTACTACTCCTCAGGGGTCGCACATCCCCTTTACTGCCCGATTGACCTTTCCCGTTACCAATAATGAGGCTGAATATGAGGCTTGCATCATGGGTCTGGAAGAGGCTATTGATTTGCGAATCAAGCATCTGGATGTGTACGGAGACTCAACTCTAGTGGTGAATTAGATTAAAGGAGAATGGGAGACACGCCATCCCAATTTGATACCATATATGAATTATGCACGGAGATTGTTGCCTTTCTTTGACAAGATGGAATTGCATCATGTGCCGCGAGCAGAAAATCAAATGGCTGACGCCCTGGCGATATTGTCTTCAATGTATAAAGTTAACTTCTGGAACGAGGCTCCCCAAATTGTTATCTCTCGGCTCGATAGGTCTGCCTTCATATTTGCCATCGACGAGGCTCCCGACGGTAAACCCTGGTACTTTGACATCCAGAATTTCCTGAAGAACAAGGAGTATCCGACTGGGGCATCCAGTCGAGATCAGAAGACTCTCAGGAGATTGGCTGGCAATTTCTATTTGAACCCGGACGGTGTCCTCTACAAAAGAAACCACGACTTGGTGTTGCTACGTTGTGTAGACGAGAAGAGGCGAAATTGCTCATGGAGGAGATACACGAGGGTACATTTGGTATGCATGCTGGTGGGCATGCTATGACAAGAAAACTGCTGCGGGCATGTTATTATTGGTTGACTATGGAAACAGACTGTTTTAAGTTTGCAAAGAGGTGCCATAAATGCCAAATTTATGCGGACAAGGTCCATGTACCCCCAAGTCCTCTGAATGTGATGTCATCACCGTGGCCGTTCTCGATGTGGGGAATTGATATGATCGGGAGGATTGAGCCTACGGCATCAAACGGACACCGGTTCATCTTGGTGGCAATTGATTACTTCACCAAATGGGTGGAAGCAGCATCATATGCCAATGTCACCAAACAAGTGGTCGCCAGATTTATCAAACGAGATATTATCTGCAGATATGGAATCCCTGAGCGGATTATCACCGACAACGGTTCAAATTTGAATAACAAGATAATGAAAGAGCTGTGTCAGAATTTCAAGATTGAACATCACAACTCTTCTCCTTACCGACCCAAGATGAATGGCGCTGTTGAAGCGGCCAATAAGAACATAAAGAAGATTGTCCAGAAGATGGTTGTGACGTATAAGGACTGGCACGAGATGCTACCTTTCGCTTTGCACGGTTATCGTACGACGGTACGCACATCAACCGGGGCAACCCCTTTTTCATTGGTATACGGGATGGAGGCAGTGTTACCGTTAGAGGTTGAGATTCCTTCCTTGAGGGTTTTACGAGATGCCCAACTTGATGAGGCAGAATGGGTTAAAGATAGACTGAATCAGCTCAGCTTAATGGATGAGAAGAGGCTAGCTTCTCTCGCATACGGTCAGTTGTATCAGAGTCGGATGAAGAAAGCATACGATAAGAAGATACACCCTCGAAGCTTTCAGACGGGCGACCTTGTGCTGAAGAGGATTCTCACGCCACAAACAGATCACAGGGGTACATGGACCCCTAACTACGAAGGTCCATACGTTGTCAGAAAAGTCTTCTCTGGAGGAGCCTTGTTGTTGTCCACCATGGATGGTGAAGACTTTACGTCGCCTGTGAATTCGGACGCAGTTAAAAAATACTTTGCCTGAAATTGACCCGCTGGACAGTAAAAAGAGAGTCCAGGCAAAAATGGGGCATCCCGGCGAACCATAAAAAATGAATAAAAGGTTCGGGCAAAAATTAGGGATAAAATTGAAAAGATGTACACCCGCGAAGTCGAAAACCTGCAAAGGGCGACTTCGGCAAAAAAGGGTATCCCGGTGAATTGAAAACCCGCAAAGGGCGATTCACGCAAAAGTTAGGGATTGAAAAAGCAAATGGCTGCGGTCCGGATTTGATACTACATTGCTTAGTGATTTGGGAGTACCTGAAGGTTCGTTTATCCAACACAATCTCTTCCGAAAAGTGAATACCGGGAAAACGCCAGAGTCAGGCGAATCATAGGAGGATCAGCTCATGATGTTTGTCTGCACCACGTTGCCGACATGTATACAAGTATTGTTTTGTATTTTTATGCTTTTTGTGCATATACGTATGTGTGTGTGCGTAACTTCCTATTTTCAGGAGTTGCATCCGATGTACAAAGCTTCGCCTATTTGCAGGCTCAATCAATAAAACATGTTATTCAGTATTTGATGTTTGTGCTTTACTGTTTTGTATGTGGAAAACGCCGATGTTTCGATGAACTCGCATGTGCATAACTTTGCTGGCCCTTGCCAATAATTGCTAAAACTTCGAATTGACTGAAGTAATGTCGCGGATGCTAACCCGAATAGATTTGGTTGTATAGATTTGTTTCGTTTCGTTTGTGTTTTGCAGGGTTCTTGCCCTTGAAGCGGACAATCAGAAAATGGTGGCCCCAGCCAGAGGCCCTGGAAGAAGGACGTGACCCTATTTCCCAGTAGGTCGCACCTCATCCCAAGAGGTTGAGACGATGATTATCCCTTACCAAAGGAGGGATTATTTTCCCCAGAAGAGTATCCTCATGGAAGTTGTCCACAGGATATCCCCAGCAAGACAAGATCAGTGTCCCATGTAGAGGTTATACTCCCCAGAGAGCCGAGTATGTGCGCATTCAATCCCCAGCTGGGAGGATTTCCATGGCGCATAACCAAGATAGTAAGTTCAGAAGGATTATCCCCACCGAGGATGGTTTTCTTTCTCCCCACACGTCGTCGTGCTGTCATCAGGATGATTATCCCCAGCGGAGTGGTAGTTCCGAGTTTGTAAACTGTACCCAGACAGTTGTCTCCCAGAAGGGTGATTCTCCCCCAGCTGAGTTAATCTTCCCAACAGGTGTTATTTTTTCCTCCTAGTGGAAATCGATGTGTAATCTCTCCCTGGCAGAGTTGGTTGTATTTCCGGCATTTATTTTGCCAGAATACTGCGCGATACCCGTTCATCCCCAGCAGGGTGGTATTTATCCTCAACAGCCGTGTTGAAGCCAGCTTGTCAGAGCCTTCCCCAACAGCCTGAACCTGCATTTCCATTTGCATACATTATCATATTTGCATCTACCCAAAAAACACGTAGCATTTCCATGCCGTATGGAGCATTACGCCATTGCCAAACATACGCATTATGAAACATAAATCAGGTTGGTTAACCTTTTGCTTTCAGGTGTGTTTCTCAGCAGGAGTATGAAGTTATAGGTCAAATCTATTACCAGACGATCGAGGTCTCGCCGGGAGACATATGATGATGTAGTTCTTGTTATCATTCCCCACAGAGTTGCCGGTTGAAGTTTCTCTGATCCGACCAGTGGAGTGTTTTCTTCAGGTTTGCTGTCGCGACAGCATTTCAGGGTTTCATAAATCAAAATTTCAGAAGTGGTCACTTGTTGTCGAAACGGGTGTCGGGAAGTTATTTTCAGAATATCCCCAGTGGAGTTAGCTACTACCAAGAATAGGCAAATAAGCTATATCCAAGTTACTTTTCCTGTAAGAATCAGACAGATGTATTTTCCCGTATGAAACAGGCGGATGAACTTTCCTGTATGAATCAGGCAGATGTATTTTCCCGTATGAAACAGGCGGATGAACTTTCCTGTATGAATCAGGCAGATGTATTTTCCCGTATGAAACAGGCGGATGAATTTTCCTGTAAGAATCAGGCAGATGTATTTTCCCGTATGAAACAGAGGGATGAACTTTCCTATATGAATCAGGCAGATATATTTTCCCGTATGAAACAGGCGGATGAACTTTCCTGTATGAATCAGGCAGATGACTTTTCCCGAATGAAGCAGGCAGATGAACTTTCTGGTATCCAAATAGATGATTCTCCCGTGATAGACAGAGTATGTGAGTTGTGTTTTGATATTCGACAAAAGTATTTTCCCCAAGGAAGTCGCCGTGATTTCCTCGTGTTACTATCCCCAGTAGAGTCCTCATCAAAGTCGTTTGTGGGTTCGGGACCAACGGAGGTAGCTACTGCAGAGGTAGGCAGAGAAACAGTATTCAGATGAACTTTCCTGTATGAATCAGGCAGATGACTTTTCCCGTATGGAACAGGCGGATGAACTTTCCTGTAGTCAGGCAGATGACTTCTCCCGTATGAAGTATACAGATGGGGTTTCCTGTGTTTAGACAGATGATGTGCCTGTAGGGATAGGCAGATGAGTTTCGTGTGATTAAACAGAAATGTTTCCCCAGCGAAAGCGCCAGGAGTTTTCCGTAATGTGAAGTCCTGACGTGGACAAGATTGATTACTCTTCAGGGACCATTTATCCCCAGCAGATATCTTCCTTCATATTGGCGAAATGAGGGTCCTAACGTGGACAAAGTTCTATCCTCGCGATGATAGAATCTTTTTCGGGGTTGATGAAAATGATCCCCAGCATGGTCGCTAAGTTGTTTTCTCCGTATTAATAGACGGCAGAGTTTTAACATGGACAAAAGGGGAGGTGTTTTTGCGAAGATAGTTCAATACCTATGGCGTCGCACAGGTGGTTGAGGTTGAAATCTAAATTTTATTAGAAAATTGACCAGTTGTTGCCGTAACAACCGGATTCAGTTGATGGATGTTGTTCTCCAAGCAGTTTGTGCAGTTTATTTTTGCGGTTGGCAAATTTCTGGGTTCTTGGTATTCAACCGTCTCGTACCTCGATTGTTTTAAGGTCGTTCTCTCTTCACCCAGTCGGGTCCAAGCCATTTGAATAGGGGCAGCTGTTGCACCCTAAAATTTGCTCAACCTATTTCACCTGGTTTATGTTTTAATTGCATTATCATTTGCATCATATACATAGTCTAATCATTTGCACATCATATCATAGCATGCCTCCAACAAGGGATCAAGTGCCATTCTTATCTAAGGAAGCACATCAAGGGGCCTTATTCAAGATTAAGACCATCCAAGTCATCAAGGAGTAATCTGAAGCTTTGAGAAGAGTTGAGTGTCAACAAGTGGATTTCTCTCCTAACTTGAGGTGTATTGGATGTCATCCATGAGGTATGAAGCATGGAATTATGCATTTGAGGTGTGTATGGATCCTATGGGAGGCCTAGAGATCCCTATGGAAGCTTAGACAAGTCATGGTATCAAGTTCAAGAATCACAGTTGAGAGGTGTACAAGTAGGGTTTCATCTGGGTAACCCTAGGTCAAGGAGAGCAAAGAAAGGGCATCAAGACCCAGCTCTAGGTCATGGAAGTCATGGATTTCTATGTTAAAGCATGTGTATGGATGAGTCAAGATCAAGTTCAAGAGAATCAAGGGTGGTTAGAGGTGTTTGATATAGGGTTCCTAGGGTAAAATCCCCTGTATAGCACTGGACTTCCAAGCCACACAAGTCCAAATACAAGTTTCAAATGGATTCTTGGCCAACATGAAACTTTTAGAACTTATAAATAGCTTTAGGTTGAGTACTAGAAGTCTTCAAGAAGATTTTTGGGACTCAAGTTATGGTTCTTGCAAGTTATGGGTCATCAGAGGATATTGAAATTTATCTGTGAAAGTCACTTGACTTCCAAGCAACTTTTGCCCATCAAGGAATTTTCAAATGGATTATTGGCCAACATAAGAATTGTAGGGCTTGATCTTAGCTTTAATTTGAGTACTAGAAGTCCTCAAGCAGATTTGTGGAACTCAAGTTATGATCTTGGCAATCCAGGGGTATTTTGGGAAAAATTGAATTATAGGTCATTCTTCAACATAGGTCAAAATCTTTATCTTCCACTCCTCAAATGAAAAAATGTTCAACATGAGATGTGCTTAAAATGATGTTTTTAGGTCAGATGAGAAGTAATGGGTGATTGGAATGGCTTGTATCACAAAGTGCCCCAAAATGGCCTAAAATGAGAGATTTTTCAAATGATTCAAGAGAGAAAAAATGGTTTTGTGACTTGCAAGGCATAAACATGGCATATGGGTAGTCATTTTGAATGGAAATTGAATTTCAAACACATTGGCAATGTCACAATTTTGAGATGAGCCATGGTTTTATGAGTTTCTTTGGAAATGGCTTTCTTACATCATAAGTAACATATGCAAAACCATTCTTTAGAGTATAATCAAGGCCTTAACCCTTGCCAATCCATTCAATTTGTCATTTGAGGAGAATTTGGATCAAAATCAAGTGTTACAACAAGCTAGAACTCAGCTGCCACATACAAGCATGAGATGATAATTTCAAATGCAAGAGATATTGGATATCTCACATAGATCATTCCTGAAGTTTCTAGATGATTCCTATAGGTTCTATATAAGATTTGTGATGGATTCAAGGCATTGGTTGGTCCAGATTGAGAGAGATTGGAGAGATTGAATTTGAATTTTCACTTTGCAAATCCAAATCGGTTACACCAATTTGATCCATTTCAATCCAAATTTTTGCATTCAGAAGCTTGATCATGTGTTGGTGATTGATTCCAGACAGATTGCTGACCAAGATTGTTGAAGAATCGTGAGATAGCACTTTGAGTTCATCTCTTGCAAGTCAGAATCGAATTTGGCAATTAAAGAAGATTCAACCCCAATTGATGCATACAGAAGCTTGGTAATTGATCATAGATCGTGTCTGGAGGATCTTGAAGCTTAATTTGAAGCTTTTCTTGTTCTGTTCATCCAAAATTCGCAGGTATGTAAACTTCACCATGCAGCTTGATTCATGTAAAATTATTAGGTTTTAATAGGTTAGATGCAATGTAGAACATGGCTAGGTGCTTTCTGGTAACTAAATTCAATGTTTAGAGACAATTTTGGGTCGAACACATTTTCTGTTGGTGGACATATCTTGCAGTTCTTGGTGATTTAATCATAGTTAGATAGTTAGAATGACTCAGTGTAGCATGGTGATGAATCTAGGCTTATCAATTTTAGGTTTAGTGAGGTTTGAATCTTGAGCAATTTCTGAAAGTTATTTCGTGATTTAAAATGGAGGAGGATTCAGTGTTAATGAAGGACATGGTTGAATTGCTCGTGGAAAAACGAGTAGGATGATGTGTTTAGTGTTGAGTTTAGGTGAAGATTGATGATGCTGATGATTGGAGACGACGGTGGCACCACCTCCGACCACCGTCTGATAACCTTTCCCTCCAACCTTTTGAATTGGGGAAGACAACATGAGGACCCTAGGATTAGTGTGGACTTTGACCAAAAACAATAACCAAGGGCCAGGATGCGTTCCAATTTCGTGAGAGAGTCTGAGAGGAGCTTAACGCCCCGTTTCATTAATAGAATTGGCATGGGCTTCATGATTTTGTTGCTATTGACACACCCTTTCCCAGGCCCATTTGAAAATACACATGAATTGCTTGCTATTCAGCACACAAGTTTTCCAATTTCCCTTTATTTCCTGATTTGTTTTAACATGTGGTCTGGGCTTAAGGCGCGCTTGTTATTAACACCCCCTCCTGGGCCCAATTCTGGTTAATAACGGGGATCCATTGCTATTTGACACGCCTGTTTGTCAATTTCCTCTTGTTTTCTTTTATTTTCATGTTTAGAGCATAGTTAGGAATTAATTCATATTAAATTGAAAAATAATCATTTTAGGATGAGATTTTTTTTTCTTAGTTCCCTTAGGACTTCTAGAAAATTGTGAAACTAAAAAAATATTAATTTCATGCATTTTATATTTTCTGGCATATTCTACAATTTTATTGTTTTTATTTTGCATTTGTTTGATACTTCATTTTTCTGAATTTAGTATGAGAGATTGGGGAATGATTTTTGATTGATTCTTGTGAGGTTGATTAGATTAGGGAAGCATGTACCCTTAGGAATTTTGTCATAATTTTGTGAATAAAATTTAGGTTAGTTGGAGTGGTGAAAAAAAGGAGTGTTAGATTAGGGTTTCACAGCAACTAGTTGTATTTTAGAACATAGTTTGGGGACTTAATGATTGATATAGGTTCTGGGATTTATATGGGGTATTGGATATAGGCTTATGTCCCCTTAGAAATTTAATTAGGATTTTATAATGAGCATTACTATTTTATTTGATTTTTGCAAATTGAGTGATGTTTGTGTGTTTCCCTTTTGGGCTTTTGGTTTGCTTGTTGGGTGTGGGTTATTTCAATTGGGTGTTGGGCTTGGGCTTGGCTTATTGGAGCTTATGGAGGCTTGAAGTATGATTGAAGACAAAGGATAGAACTTGGAGCATGAGGATTCTTCTACTTGAAGGTGAGTTATGAAGACTTAGGAGATAGGAAAAATAGGGAGAGCCTTAGATTAGACTGATTTCTTCATACAAACATAGAAAGCATCTTGTGCTTCTATTCCTCTCTATGACACAAAGTCCTTCTAAAGTATTCACATCCCTCCTTTGGAGGGATAAGTGGCTTACTTTAGAAGTAGAACTTTGAGGGAACCATTCTCTGACAATGTTAAACACTTATAGGCTTCCTTTGGTTGTCAATAAGCTGTTCAGCATTACAACTTAATCTGATTAGTGATTCTCTTCTGGAGTGCTTGCATTGAAGATAGAAGCCCATTGAAGATAAGAAGTGTATTGAAGATTGGTGAAGATGAAGCTTGTGCCTGTCAAAGCTGGACAACTGTTGAAATTAGGGTTTTTTTGCTTTTTGAATCTGTTTGCTGTTTGAAGTTGTTTGCTGTTGGGGTTCATTGCTTGCTAGAGCTTGGGGTTTTTCTTGGAGATAAGAGCTTATCTAAAGCTTAGGGATCATTGAAGATGGAAGATGGGGTCTTACTTGAAGGTGTTACTGTCAACCTTTTTGCTGTTGATCAACTGTAGCGGTCAGAGTTGTTGCTGTTTGAGCTGCTGCTGTAGGAGCTGGATTGTTGCTGTCAACGCTGGTGCTGGTGTTGTTTTCTTTGGTTGTATTGTTTGTTGGCTTTTTCAGCTTGCCCCATAGGTTTGAAGTGAAGCTGTTTCACTTTGCCTGTTGTTTTCCCAGGTTTGAGGTTGAGTGGGACTCCCTTGCCTCGCTTGTATTGATGTATTGCATGCATGTTTACTGTTTACTGTATGTATCTGTTTCTTTTCCGTTTATCCCCTGGGATCTCTGATTTCCTCTGTGCAGGAGGGAATTATGACAGGCATTAGGTTCTAACCCATGCATGACAACATTAGGTTAGTTTTATTCCCTTTTCAACCCTAGGTTTTTTTTTAGAGCTTCTTTCTCTTCTCGTCTTAAACAACTCAAAAACACAGTAATAAGGTTAATCGATGTTGTACGTTACGAGCCTTAAGCTATTTGAGAAAGGGGTGCTGGAGAGCTTCTTTCTAGTAGTCTGACCGCTTAGTGTGGTACCCTTTGGGTGACACGCGACGTAGTCACTCTCAAATCATAGTCTCTAGTGCGTCAGAGATTGCAAACAAACTAAAAAACACTTCTTGCATAAAAGACTGAAAACCAACATCAAAGTGTCATTTTTGTTCGCTTGGACTCTTAATCAGAAGAAACCCCTTTTCAGAAAGATAAAAAACAGTCAAACAAGCCTGTGTCTTCCGTAGCCCGAACTACGTTTGCTCTGATCTTTCATGATGTATGAAAGTATGTAGGCATAAGATGTCGTATCCTAGCGAGCAACCTTCCCCTCCTTTCCCGTAGGTAGGCGAACTACGTGGACTCTGATTTCTCGTTTCAGACGGGAATACGTAGGCATAAAGTGCGATACTTTGCCGAGTCATTTGATTTTCTTTTAACCCCAGACCCGTAGAATAGATAGAATAATAATCCGTACTAGAAAACAAGCGTGGATCCCGTCGAGTACGACGGACGTGAGGGGTGCTAATACCTTCCCCTTGCGTAACCGACTCCCGAATCTAGGATTTGGTTGCGACGATCATTCCTTTCACGTTTTTCATTAGGTTTACTCTGAGCGTTTCCTTTCCCTCCGTTGAGATAAATAACGCACGGTGGCGACTCTTCTATCATAGCCGGCGCCGATTTTCGCAGTAGCGACATAATGCTTCCTTTCTTTTGTTTCAGGTGAAAGGGAGGTAGCTTAGCTCAAATGAATAGGGTTTCAAGGTGAAACCCTAATTTCTTTTTGATGAAAAACTTTGGTGAAGAGATTAAGGGATGCGCAGTGGCAGCTTAGTGTTTCTTCTTCGTCCCCAATGTTGTTTTAGGTTTAGGCTTATATAGATAGACTTTTAGGTTTAGAGATTAATTAAGTTGATTTGTATTTAGAAATATTGTATCTGATTGTTAATTGTAATTGATTGATTTAAAGATTTGATTTAGTTTTATATTTTTTAGGGTTTTGATTCACCATGTACCAGAACATATTTAGAAAAATCCAGTTTCTTTTTAATTTTTGCTTTTGACCCATTTCTGTATCTGTTTTTGCGCATTATAGGGTTTGGGAATTAGGCAATTGTGGATTTGCTTGGTTAACAAATTTGACCAAATAAAAATAAAAATAAATCTAAAATTCTGATAATTAGGAATAATAGTACCCTAAGAATAAATAATAATTATAATCATAATAATAATCCAATCTAATTAAGACCTTATTATGTGCTTTAATCCTAAGTCTAATAACTTTAATACTAATAATAATGAATTAACTTAATAATTTAATTTAGTAACCTTAATAATACTTTAATCTAATTGTTTCCCTAATAAAAATACTAACTTTAATATTAATTAATAATTTAACTTAACCCTACTAATACTAATAGTCTTAATAGAACTAAGATTCTCGCTATTAATATTAATAATAATAATACTTAAGCTAATAAAAAAATAATAATAATACTTCATAACATCCTAATAATAATAATAATAATTAAGAAATAGTACTAATTTTGACCATTTATAATTAATTAATAATACTATTTTTCCAAAAAAAAAACTCTTTCCTTTAACTAATATAAATATTCTAAAGCTATATTTAAAAAAAACACATTAAAATACTATTTTAAAAAACTAAAATCAAATCCTAAAAAGTTAAAATAGTCTCCTTTGACTTTTTATGTCATAGAGATTGAGCATATGACTTTTATGGGCTCCGGATTGGGCAATGACCTAAGTTCTAAGTTAGTAAAGATGGAAAAAATGATGGTCGAAATTTGCGGTATGACAAGTGTTAAGGGCTAATTTGTGTAAATAATCCCTAGTATTTTGTGGCCATTTTTCAATTGATTTCATTGGAATGTCTTGAGTTTTCCTTAGTTTTAGTGTAAATAAGTGGTTTTTAGCATAATTGCATAAATAGCTTTTGTTTTATCATTTTGGTGCAAAATTGTAGGTTTCAAAGCCTATGGGATTGATGGGAAGTTTAAAGGCTCAAAAAGCATGGCATATTGTGGTATTTTCTAAGATTCCAAGTGTTCCAGACCGGGCTTAGCGCAGGCAAAACGCACAAGGAGAAAGAGGGGCAGAAATATTTTGGGAAGTTCGCGCTAGGAGAATCAAGGCAGTTTAAGTTTGTTTTGCTGATCGTCCTCAGCGAGCTCTGATGGGACTCAACGTGATCACATTTTTTGTCCCATGTTGTAAATAAATCGTGTTAGATGTTTTGGAAGATTATTCACTTTTACATCACTCCAAAGGCATTTTTCTGATAAAAAATCATCAAGAACTCATAATCAAGATTTTGAAGCATCAATCTTCGAGTTTTTTGACGTTGATGCTTGTGAATCTCTTCTTGTTACTTGTTGAAGAAGCTACCATGGGTATGGATAGATAAATTATATTGTGTCAAGAATAAAGGTAGTTAATTATAAATAAGTATGTATTTCTTTTGATCTTTTATACGTGAGCAAGTTGATGGTCAATATAGAAGATTCTCTTTGCTTTTATTGAATATTTGTGGTTTAAATGATTGTGAGATACATCTTTTATGTCTTGATCTAAGTTTATCATCTATCAAAGACCAATTCTAGACATGGAAATGGAATTTGATATTCACTTTGTATCAGATCATAACGTTATTTGTATTATTTAATAGGTTGAGCATCATTGATTAAACAATACGGTAAAAATCAAAATATTATTTATACATGAGCGATATTTATGAGCTATACGTGAATATGTTGATTATTAGAAAGTTTACATGCTCGATTAATAAAATACATACTATTTAGGTTAACGAAATCTAATCTTGACATGCTTTTTAGACCGTTAAAAGCTCAACTTTTTACCATTGATAATTACTTTTCATGCAATCGAAACTTTCTGTAACTATAACCATTGTAAAACCACCAGTTAAAGCATATTAAAATGTAGAACGACGATAATATCACTTCAATCCCTGTGGAGACGATAAAAAAAATACCCACCGAAAACACTTTCAACAAAATGGCACCATTGTCGGGGATTGTTATTATGATATTGCAAGCATTGCAATTGTTTATCTCGTTTTAAGTCTTTTGTATTGTTATCTCTTATCTCATTTATTTTCCCTTGTGTTTTTTAATTTGCTTGGTTAGCTTTTCAGAACTCTTTTTATGCGAGGAAGCGTACCTGTCGCTACTGCGAAAATCGGCGCCGGCTGAACAGAAGAGTCGCCACCGTGCGTTATTTATCCCACGGGAGGGAAAGGAAACGCTCAGAGTAAACCTCGCACAATACGGGAAAGGTATGGTCATCGCAACCAAAACCTGGGTTCGGGAGTCGGTTACGCAAGGGGAAGGTATTAGCACCCCTCACGTCCGTCGTACTCGACGGGATCCACGCTGGTTTTCGGGTATGGATTGTTATTCTATCTAAACTAAAGGTCAAGGGTGAAAAAGAAAATAAAATGAAAAATAAAAATGACTCGGCAAAGTATCGCACTTTATGCCTACGTATTCTCGTCTGGAACGAGAAATCAGAGTCAACGTAGTTCGCCTACCTACGGGAAAGGAGGGGAAGGTTGCTCGCTAGGATATCGCATCCTATGCCTACGTACTTCCACACTGCATGGAAGATCAGAGCAAACGTAGTTCGGGCCACGTACGACACAAGTCTGTCCTTGATTGATTTTATTCCTTCTGAAAAAGGTTTTTCTGATTAACAGTCCAAGAGGACAAAAATGACGTCTTGATGAGTTCACATTCTTTTACGGAAGAAGTGTCTTTTATTGTGTTTGAAATCTTTATGTGTTTTTCTGTTTGTTTTGAGAAAGAAAGAGACAGAACTCTAACCTACGGTTGCGAAGGGAAACAAGCTATCCTAATGTTATCATGCATGGGTTGAGACCTAGTGTCTATCATGCTCCTCTCTTGCACAGAGAGAAACAGAGATCCTACGGGATAGGCAGAAACAGAAACAATATCAGATATATACAGTAAAACAGTAAAATGCATGGATGCAACAATACAAGCGAGGCAAGGGAGTCCCACTCAACCTCGAACCTAGAAAACAATAGGCGAAAGTGAACAGGCTTCACTTTCAACCCAACAGGGTAAACAGCAAACAATACAGTTCAGAAAACCAATCAATGCATCAACAAATGAAATACAGCCAAAAGAAACAGCATCAGCAGCTCTGAATCAACAACTGGCTTCAAGCAATCTCCAATCAGCTACAGGCTTCAACAAGCATCAATATCCATCTTCATGGCCTTCAGACAATGGCTTTGATCATCAGTCTTCCATCTGCAATGCCTTTTCTTCAAGCTCAAACCTCCAGGATGAGGGATCAGTCACAAGAGAGAATCGGGTGTTAAGCAATCAGCTGACTACCAAAGGTGGTGAACAGACTGCTTCTAACACAAGAGACATTTTCTCTCAAGAGTTCTATCTCATAGACACTGTCACCAAGCCTTCCAAAGGAAGGGGGTGAGTGTCTTAGAGAGACTCTGAATCACAGAGAAGAATGGATGCAGACAAGGCAATCCATGTTTGAGAAACAAAATTTCTAATCTAGAGCTCTGCCTAGCTCCTAAACCCTAATCTCCTGAGCAACTGCTAGCAAGAAACTCCTCCTCAACTCTGACAGTTGATCTTCAATCTTTGAATCTCCAATAGCTTCATCTTCACAAATCTTCAGCTTCCCCAGGGCCCCAGGCAAACCCAATACCCAATCAAACAAGCAACAATTCCCAGAGGGCACACCACACCAGACAATAGATATACAGACAGTAATAATAGCAGTAGGGGAATCCTAACTGTTCTCTAAGGGATCTAATAGCTACCCATAGCCCCTATAGTCCCATAACTAACCTATTCAAACCCTAAGTCCTAAGGGAGAAAATTGAACTTCCTAAGTTGTCACCTAAAACCCTAGTTTTGTTCATGATATTCAAGCATTTATTAATCATCTAAAATTAACCTCTAAACATGGGAACTAAAATATTTCTACAAGCTTAACATCTCATCTAAACAATATGAAAAGAATGATCAAAAAATATTAAAGCATGTGAGAGAACAAAAATCATTAAAATGATGCATGAAATGTAACTATTTATTATGCTATTTATTTAGAAAATATGTAAAAAATATGAAATAAAACTAAAAATGAAATTTTATTTTCCTATAATATTCTAGACATTTTAATGAAAATATGGTAAAAAGAATGGATTAAAAAACATTTTTTATGAATTTATTATGATTTAATGAAAATGGCAAAAATTAGAATGAAATAAGAAAAATTAAAATGAATTAAAATGAGCAAGAGGGGGTATGAAGAGTAACTACGCGCAGTTCAATTCTGGATGGGCCTCATAAAGGGGGGTGTTGGTAGCGTTTCACACTGGGCCCAATCAACCATCAGAATTAAAAAACAAAAGGGAATCAGCTGGGGGTGAGAAAAGCAGCGAAAACACGTTGGAAAATGGTTTTGGGCCTAACTCGGGGGTGGGGATAACACAATCATCTGAGGCCCGCCCGTTTCAATTAATGAAACGGTGCGTTTAGGGCCAGGGTAATCTCCCTCCAATTCAGATTGAATATAGGCCATTGGATCACTCTAAAAGTCAAGAGTCTTACACCAAACGAAGGGCCACGATTTCGTCTTCTTCCTCATTCAACCTGAAACCTAGGGTTTCTGCCATGCGAGCTCATGCACGAGCTACCTTACACCAAACCGTTCTCACTCCACACGCAATGAATCCTCATGATGTAAACATGAAATCTGCTCAGAATTTCCTCCTCTATAATCCTATGGCCTTAGATCAATTTGAAACTCACCACAACACCAAACCCGCGCGCATCAAACTCTGGTTATCATGAGATTACTCTGAGATGCACCAAGATAATTCTCTCTCAAACCTATCCTAAACTGCTCTATACATCATGGTGATTAACCTGATCAATCCAACTAACGTTCTAGTGCATTAACATAAGAGATATTGATCCAAACAGTTTATGATACCTGCTAACAATGGACTCCAAATCACTCCAAATTCATCTAAACTAATCTCCTAACCACCTAGATCAATTCTACACTAACAAAATCATGCCTAACTAACTGAATCGAGCTGTGTGATTGAAAACTTACCTTGTGCAAAATCTTGCAAACAGCTATGGAGATGGAAGATCTGAGGCTTTTAAGTGTTGAATCTTGATCAATCCTTGAGGAACTTGATTCTGTATGCACAAACTTGGAGGTTCCTTGCTTGAATCATGCAATCCACTTGAACTTGTGATTTTGATGATCTTGAGAAAAGCACTCGAAAATGGATGATAACTACCAGAAACTTGCTTCAATTATGATCTATGATGATGATGGAATGAAATTGAATTGATTATGATGAAGATTGATAAAGAATTTGAGATATTTGGAATGAAACTTTTATGAAAAAGTGTGAGAAATCTTGTGAAATTCTTGGTGCAAATGAGGCCAACCCTTGCCAAATTCTCCTTTCATGAATATATAGACCCCAAATGAACATTCTAGATCCATCTTGCACATTCCCTTGTTTTCAAACTTTGGCTCATTTTTGATCATGTTTCTTAAATGATAAGCAACCATGGATAACTTCATTTTTTCCTTCTAAACTCAAAAAAGTGTATGAACCATTGTTCTTAGAATTGTTTTTCCATTCAAAATCATATATTGGAAGTCTCCATTTGGACTTGTAAATCTCCCAAACCATTTTCCAACTTGAAATTATTCACTTTATAAGCCTTTTTAGTTCATATTTTGACCTATCATGCAACTCCATGCTATGAGCTTCTCCAATAACTTGTGACCTTCTTTCTAGACTTAAAATCCCATTTGGAGCAAGTTTGATGTTGGAAGTTTTTCCATTTGAGGCCTCCTTGTATGAGTTTTGGGTATAGGTTAAAATGACCTGTAATTCACAAATGCCCAAAATACCCTTTGCTTGTCAAGACCATAAGTTGAGTTCTCCACATCATATGAAGGCATGCCATACCATTCTAGAAAGCTAAGACAATGAGGAACAATTCTTATGTTGACCAAGAATTCATTTGAAATCTCCTTGAGGGGTAAAACTAGCTTGGAAGTCAAGTCACTTTCACAGACAAAAGTTCAGACACCCCAGATGACCTGTAACTTGTAAGGACCATAACTTGAGTTCTATAAATCTCCTTGAGGTCTTCCACCACTCAAATTAAAGGTCTTGAGATCCTCTACAAGTTTCATGTTGGCCAAGAAGCCATTTGAAGCTAGCATTTTGACTTATCTTGCTTGGAAATTTGACCTAAACTAGGGGATTTTACAGAGAAACCCTAATTTAGTAACTCCTCTTCTCCTTGATTTCTCTTGAATTCTCCTTGTCATATCTCCATATCCTTCTTCATATGTTCAATATTGATTCCCACATCTCTCCAATAACCTTGAATGCCCTTTTAAGTCAGTCAATTGACCTAGGGTTGACCTAGGGTTGACCCAGATGAAACCCTAGTTGACTGTCTTCAACTATAGCTCTTGTGCTTTCATCAATGACTTGTTTTCTTCTCCAAATGACTTTATAAGTCTCTCCAGATGTCTAGATGCTCTCCATGCTTTCACCTCACAGCTCATAACCCTCTTGTTGATCCTCAGATACCCTCAGCTAGGAGATGGACTCAAGGCTTGATCTGCTGAACTCTTTGCTTTCAAATTCTTTCTTGATGACTTGAATATGATTGAATTGGGATAATAACCTCTTGATAGGCCTCTAGAGATGAAAATAATGATTGGTCCCCTGTTGAATGACTTGCTATGCTTATGCTATGCAGATGGTTAGTCTATGTACATGACTCTACATGCAAATGCTAAAGATGATGAAACATAAATCCAAGGAATAAGGTTGAGCAAATTTTAGGGTGCAACAGCTGCCCCTATTCAAGCGACTTGGACCCGATTGGACGAAGAGCCCGGAGCCTTCAGACATTCGCGGTACGAGACGGTTGAATACTAGTGAAACCAGAAATTTGCCCACCCGCAGGAATAAACTGCGCTCCTGCTTGAGGAATGACATTCGTTAGCTAAATCTGACTGTTAGAATAACACACTGATCTCGCGCGACCGTGCTGGGGATTGTCTTCATCGTCCTGAAGAGGATTCTGTCATAACAGATTGCTTGCTTGTCCTCGTGAGGACTCTGTCTGTCATCAACACGAAGAAATCTCAACTAAAACTTGTCCACGTTAGGACTCCACTTACTGTCAACCCAGGAAAATCTCGGCAACTCCGCTGGGGATAATTCGTCTGCATTTCCATAAACTGAATCGTCCAGGTTAGGAATAACATTCTTCCACGTTAGGAGTAACGCTTTTATCTTTCCACGTTAGGAAGCAATCTTCTTTCCACGTAAAGAGAACTACATCAATCTGTCCACGTAAGGACTCCAATGCCATTTGACATGTCCGCGTCAGGACTCCGATCTTTCCACGTAATGAATTCACCTTTGGTTCTAAATCTGTCCACGTCAGGACTCAACTTCTCGAATCTGTCCACGTCAGGACCCCAATTTCTCCGCGTAAGGAATAAACTTCTTCTTCCACGTTAGGAATATCTTGATATGATCTGTCCGCGTCAGGACTAAACTCTCTTTCCACGTCAGGAATAATCCATTTCTTTCCACGTCAGGAATCAATCGATTTTCCACGTAAGGAATAAACTCGTCTTTCCACGTAAGGAAACCATTTTTCTTCCACGTAAGGAATGCTCTTGATATGTCCACGTAAGGACTCCGATCTTTCCACGTTAGGAATACTGTCATTTCCACGTAAGGAAACTATCTTCTGATACGTCCGTGTAAGGACTCATTTTTCCACGTAATGAATCATCTCAATCTGTCCACGTAAGGACTCCATTCTTTCCACGTCAGGAATACTGTCATTTCCACATAAGGAAACCTCTTCTGATACGTCCGCGTAAGGACTACATCTTTCCACGTTAGGAATCAATAATCTCTTTGATCTGCCCGCGTCAGGACACTGATCTCGTCTTGATTTATCCACGTTAGGACTCAGGCGTCTTCGATTCACTGAGGAAATAAGACTTGTCCACGTAAGGACTCACACGTCTTCGACTTGCTGGGGAAATATCCGCGTTAGGACTTACACCTTGCCAACAACACGAAGAAGGATAACTTCGTCCACGTCAGGATTCTTGTATCTTGTCATCACAAAGAAATACAAACTTGTCCACGTCAGGACGCACATTTCACCATTACGAATAAAGATATCCGTTGAAAACCAATGATCCACGTCAGGATACCAACACGAAGAGTAACCAATCTTTTGTCAACGTCATGACCTCCCTTTCTCCAAATTTCAAAAGACCGAATCTATCCACGTCAGGATTAACACACCTTACCAATCCGGTAAAACAAACCTGTCCACGTTAGGACGCCCACTTCTGAAGAAATCCCGTCATTCTAGGAATAAATTGTCTACGTCAGGACTTAATTCTTCAATGATCCTTTCCCACAAACTGCTCAGCACTGACGTGACAGCGACTTCGAGATGAACTCTACTGGGGATGTCTGAAAACCAACTATCGGACACCTGCTTCGAAATTCTGATTCATGCGACTCGTTGATGACAAACGAACTTTGCTTGGGAATAAGGAGATTCTTATCCTGGCCACTCTGGCTGGGGAAAATCAGATACATTTGCATAAATGACTCTGCTGGAGACAAAGAGAGTTTTATCACGATAACTCTGTGGGGGAATACCGCCGAAACTGACATTGTTATTGAATATCTCCTGCCGAGATCTTGACTGTTTGGTAATTTATTTGAGCAAGAGCTCTCTCCACCTGAACTACTGGAGTATAGAAACTGCTTCAGCAAAATAACTGCTGGAAGGATAACGCCGACTCGCCGGGGATAGCCTGATGCTACAAAATTATTCCAGCAAAATAAATGCTAATAGGATGAAGTCGACCCTGCTGGGAAGTTGGGAACTCAAACCACACGTCTTGTTGAAATAACCCCCTGCTGGGGAATAGCAAATGCGCACAGCACAATCGGACTTTCTGCTGGAACGCGAACTGATATTACCGGTATCTCTGACAAAATAAATGACAGGACCCACCATCAACTCTGCTGGGGAGAGTCTTGATCTTCAGATTCCACTGGAAGGAAAGAACACTTGCTGAAAAGAGAACTCCTCTGGGGATGGGATGATTCTCTCGGGGAAAATTAACTGACTCCACTGGGGGAGAGTGCATGACCCTGCGGGGGGAAAATGAACCTGTCTGAATACAGCCTTACGATCGCGGAATCACCCAACTCTGCTGAGGACGAGTAACTTCTCTGGAGCACGTCCTTTGGATAAGCTACGGCTAGCTGGGGAATTCTACCCTTCTTCAGGAAGAACATGCCTGACCTGCGTGGGGATCAAGCCTTTCACTATTGCAATCTTTTGATCACCTTCCTCGTACGGTTATGAAACCTGCAACAACACAAACAAGACACGACAAGCCTATGCAATCGAATCAATTCAGGTTAGTGACGCTACACTCAGTTAATTCAAAGCTTTAACAATTGTTGGCAAGGGCCAGTGATGTTATACTCATGCTAGCTTCATCAAACTTAGGCGTTTTATCGTGCGCAAAACAGTAAAGAACAGGCATCAAGTACTGAATAACACATTTTCATTGATTGGGCCCCTGAATGGGCGGAGTTTTTGTACACGGGATGTAACTCCTGAAAAGAGGAAGCTACGCAAAGCAAATATACAAGTATGCAAGTATTCACAAGAAGCATAAATATTGACAAATTAAATTTTGTACACATGTCGGCAACTGGATGCAGATGAACATCACGAACTGATCCTCCCATGACTCGTCCGACTCTAATGCTTTCCCGGTATCCGTCTTCTGAAGAGGTTGTATCCGATAACTAATTCCTCAAATGTATTCTCCCGCACTGATGCTCATTGAATACCAAATTCGGACCGCAGTCATTTGCTTTTCTCATCCCTAACTTTTGCGTGAACCGCCCTTTACGGGTTTTCAGTTCACCGGGATACCCCTTTTTGCCGAAGCCGCCCAGTGTAGGTTTTCAACTTCGCGGGTGTACATTTTTTCAATTTTATCCCTAACTTTTGCCCGAACCTTTTATTCTGTTTTTGGTTCGCCAGGATGCCCCATTTTTGCCTGGACTCTCTTTTTTCTGTCCAGCGGGTCTATTTTAAGCAAAGTATTTTTTAACTGCGTCCGAATTCACAGGTGATGCAAAGTCTTCCTCGTCCATGGTGGACAACAATAAAGCTCCTCCTGAAAAGACCTTCTTGACAACGTATGGCCCTTCGTAATTGGGGGTCCACTTGCCCCTGTGATCTGCTTGCGGCGGGAGAATCCTTTTCAGCACAAGGTCGCCCGTCTGAAAGCTTCGCGGAAGTATTTTCTTGTCGTACGCTTTCTTCATTCGTCTTTGATACAAACGACCGTATGCCAGAGAAGCTAGCCTCTTCTCATCCATCAAACTCAGTTGGTTCAATCTGTTCGTTACCCATTCTGCCTCGTCCAGCTGAACGTCTCGCAATACCCTCAGAGAAGGGATCTCAACTTCCAATGGTAATACCGCCTCCATTCCATATACTAACGAGAACGGAGTTGCCCCGGTTGATGTGCGTACCGTCGTACGATAACCGTGCAAAGCGAAAGGTAGCATTTCATGCCAATCTTTATAAGTCACCACCATTTTCTGGACGATCTTCTTGATATTCTTATTGGCCGCTTCGACAGCGCCATTCATCTTGGGTCGGTAAGGGGAGGAGTTGTGATGTTCGATCTTGAAATTCTGACAGAGCTCCTTCATCATTTTGTTGTTCAGATTAGAACCATTATCCGTGATTATCCGCTCGGGAATCCCATATCGGCAAATGATATCTCTCTTGATGAATCTAGCCACCACTTGCTTCGTTACATTTGCGTAAGACGCTGCTTCCACCCACTTGGTGAAATAATCGATTGCTACGAGGATGAACCGATGCCCGTTAGAAGCCGTCGGCTCAATCTTTCCAATCATATCGATTCCCCACATTGAGAATGGCCATGGAGATGACATCACATTTAGAGGACTCGGAGGCACATGTATTTTGTCAGCATAAATTTGGCACTTGTGGCACTTTCTTGCAAATTTGAAACAATCAGTTTCCATCGTCAGCCAAAAGTAACCTGCCCGCAGCAGTTTTCTCGTCATAGCATGTCCACCAGCATGCGTGCCAAATGCACCTTCGTGAATTTCCTCCATGAGAAGCTTTGCCTCTTTCTCGTCTACACAACGCAACAACACCAAGTCGTGGTTTCTTCTGTACAAGACGCCATCCGGGTTCAAATAGAAATTACCCGCTAATCTCCTGAGAGTCTTCTGATCTTGACTGGATGCCCCAGCCGGATACTCTTTATTCTTCAGGAAATTAAGGATATCAAAATACCACGGTTTGTCATCAGACGCTTCATCAATAGCAAATACATAAGCTGGCCTGTCCAACCGAGAGATAGTGATCTGGGGAGCTTCGTTCCAGAAATTGACCTTGTACATGGAAGACAAGGTGGCAAGGGCGTCAGCCATTTGATTTTCTGCCCGCGGCACGTGATGCAACTCAACCTTGTCGAAGAAAGGCAACAATCTCCTGGCATAATTCATATAATGTATCAAATTGGGCTGCCGTGTCTCCCATTCCCCTTTGATCTGATTCACCACCAGAGCTGAGTCTCCGTATACGTCTAAATGTTTGATTCGCAAATCAATGGCTTCCTCAAGCCCCATTATACAAGCTTCGTATTCGGCCTCATTGTTGGTAACAGCAAAGGTTAATCGGGCCGTAAACGGGATGTGCGACCCGTGCGGCGTAGTGATAATTGCCCCGATTCCGCTACCGTAAGCATTCACAGCTCCATCAAATATCATCTGCCATTTGGACCCCGGCTCTGGTCCTTCGTCTGGTAACGGCTCTTCACAATCCTTCATCTTGAGATACATGATATCCTCGTCAGGAAAGTCAAATCTCATTGATTGATACTCTTCAATAGGCTGCTCCGCCAGATACTCAGACAACACACTCCCCTTTATCGCCTTTTGCGAGACGTATTGAATATCGTATTCAGTCAAGATCATCTGCCACCGGGCAATCCTACCTGACAACGCCTGCTTTTCGAATATATATTTGATTGGATCCATCTTCGAGATGAGCATGGTTGTATGATTCAGCATGTACTGCCTCAGACGCTTGGCGGCCCAGGCTAGCGCGCAACAAGTTTTCTCCAGCATTGAATATCGAGATTCACAATCTGTAAATTTCTTACTCAAATAATAGATTGCATGCTCTTTTCTCCCCGTCTCGTCGTGTTGACCAAGAACGCAACCCATGCTTCCCTCAAGAACCGTCAAATACATTATCAAGGGTCTCCCTGCCACTGGGGGTATCAAAATAGGAGGCTCCTGCAGATACTTCTTTATTTTATCGAACGCCTTTTGACAATTTTCGTTCCACGTTACAGCTTGATCTTTCTTCAACAGCTTGAATAATGGTTCACACGTGGCCGTTAGGTGAGATATGAACCGGGCAATGTAGTTCAATCTCCCTAAAAACCCGCGCACCTCTTTCTCTGTTTTAGGCGTCGGCATTTCTTGAATCGCTTTTATTTTAGCAGGATCGACCTCTATTCCTCTTTCGCTTACGATAAACCCCACCAGTTTACCCGATCTCACTCCGAAAGTGCATTTATTAGGGTTCAGCCTCAGCCTGAACTTCCTAAGCCTTTTAAACAACTTCAACAGATTCACCAGATGCTCTTCCTCCGTCTGGGATTTGGCAATCATATCGTCAACATAAACTTCGATCTCTTTATGCATCATGTCATGGAAAAGAGTCGTCATCGCACGCTGATATGTTGCCCCAGCATTTTTCAAGCCAAAGGGCATCACTTTATAGCAAAATGTTCCCCAAGGCGTTATGAAAGTAGTCTTCTCCATATCCTCTGGCGCCATTTTAATTTGATTATAGCCTGAAAAGCCATCCATGAAGGAGAATACAGAGTATTGAGCAGTATTATCAACTAACACGTCAATATGAGGAAGTGGAAAATCGTCTTTTGGGCTTGCTTTATTCAAATCTCTATAATCCACGCACATTCGAACCTTGCCATCTTTCTTTGGCACCGGTACGATGTTAGCAACCCATGAGGGATACTTCGTCACAGCCAGGAACCCAGCGTCCCACTGTTTCTGAACCTCCTCTTTGATCTTCATTGCCATATCTGGTCGAGTTCTGCGAAGCTTTTGTTTGACAGGCGGGCAGTCTTCTTTCAGTGGCAGGCGATGCACAACCATATCTGTATCGAGCCCTGGCATATCTTGATACGACCAAGCGAATACATCATTATACTCTCGGAGCATTTCAACCAGTTTTCGCTTGATATCACTCTGCAATGCGGCTCCAATACGAATATTCTTCTCAACCCCTTCCGACCCCAAATTGATAATCTCGATAACCTCGTCGTGAGGCAAAATGGCTCTTTCCTCTTGCTTCACCAACCAAGACAGTTCTTCAGGAACGTCGCTATCTTCGACAACCTCTTCTTCGGTCTGGAATACCGGGTGCTCGAAGTCGGGACGAGTCATAGGTGGTTCAAGGATGTCATCTGAAAATGTTATCCTGCAAAAGAAAGGGTTAAGTGCTTCAAAATGCGTATACAGCGGATAACCACATTGCCCTTTTATTGAAAAATACAAAACAAGAAAGACAGGGATTACAGTATTTACACATGAAAAAAAACGCCATTTATTTAATGGTTAACGAAGCAATGTTTATAACAACACAGCCCTAAGCAAATCCTGATGCCCCGGGCAAGACATCAGATTATTCAACAATTAATAAAGCAAAGCATTACTGTTTAAAAGTCACAGGAACAAGCTCCTGAATAGACCAGTTGCACAGTCCTTGTCCTGGCGTGCTTGGCTGAATCCAGGCATCCATATCACAGTCGCTGTCCCCTTCATCGGATTCTGAAGCAGCATTGACAGATTCATGGCATACTCCACTGGCAGAGATGGTGATTGACTTTCTGAAATGAGGGGCCCCCACAGAAGGAGTTGATGACGACGGTCGGTACCCCAGTCCGAACCGGTCCATTTTCACCGGAATGTCCAATACTTTGCCCCAGCCCTTGGCTTCTCCTGCCTTTACTAGCGCTTGAGCCTCTTTATACGAAGAAACAGCTATCTCTGGCACTTTGCTTGGCCCGGGACTCTTGTCCTTTATGCGCAAACCTTCGAATGCTTGGCATGGCGTCTCGTGGATCTCCCCGTCGACTTCCACATATTTAAACGAAGAAAGATGGCTGACCAGGATGTCTTCTTCTCCGCACACGGTGACGACACTGTCTCCGACCATATACTTTAACTTCTGATGCAGGGTTGACGTAACTGCCCCTGCCCCGTGAATCCAAGGTCTTCCCAGCAAGCAGCTGTACGCAGGCTGTATATCCATGATATAAAACTCCGTTGCAAACACTTCCGGCCCCACTTGCAGGGGCAATGTGATCGATCCGAAGACTGTTCTCCGCGTGCCGTCAAACGCTCTGACTACCAAATCACTTGGTGTGCACAAAATCCCTCGAACATCCAGCTTCATCATAGCCTTCTTAGGCAGCACATTCAAAGACGACCCGGTGTCAACCAATACGTGCGACATTGTCGACCCTCTGCATTCAACAGATACATGTAATGCCATATTATGATCCCTTCCTTTCGGAGTCAAGTCGAAATCAGTAAAGCCCAGACTGTGGCCCGCATTTACATGTGCCAATACTCCTTCTAGCTGGTTCACGGAGACATCCTGGGGTACAAAAGAAGTGTCCAGGACTTTCAGCAAAGCGTTTCGGTGAGCCTCCGAACATAACAGCAATGACAGAATAGATATTTTGGATGGCGTTTGCTGCAGATGCTCCACAATTTTATAATCGCTTTTCCGAATTAAGCGCATGAATTCTTCGACATCCTTAGATGCTGCTTCTTTTTCATTTGCTTGTACCGGAACATTTTCAACCACTTTCCCTTTCCCTTTCGCTATCCTTTCGGCTTCTACTTCAGGAGATATAAAGATCCTGCCGCTCCTCGTCATGCCTCCTGAACCCACAACATTATCCACAACCTCCGCTGACTGCTTGTTAACATCGATTTTAATCCCGTCACAATACACCTCTAGCCCATATGACCATGGGACCGCCTTCGTGTTCTCATACGGGATTGGCCCGGCTTTAGTTATAGTAATCGGTGGTCGCTGAACTGGTGCTGAAATGGTGATCGTCTTCCTAGGAATTGTCACTGTGGCAACATCACTCTGATTATCCATTACTGCCCCTGCCGGCTCATCAGTTGCTGTTCTATCAAACTGCAATACACCTTCATCAATTAAGGCCTGAACGCCTTTCTTCAAATCCTCACACCCCCCAGACAGGGCCCAACAATCTAAGCAGTACTCATTACAACCCGGGTAAACACCTCCCTGCAACAGTCGGCTTTTTATTTCGCTCAGCGGCGTCTTTAAATCCTCAACATTCATAATCAGATTCAGACCTTCCTCAGTCAGCACGGCATTCGCCCCATGATTAGGCATGGGTTTCTGGACTATATTCGCACCGGTCGTTCCGAAGTTGATAGACTTGTTGTCCAAGAGATCCTGCACAACGTGCTTAAAAGCATGACAACCTTCTATATCATGGCCCGGGGCCCCAGAATGAAACTCGCAGCGCCTATTTGCATCATAGCCGAACGGGGGAGTTCCCGTTATCGGTGCCAAGGTTCTTTTCTCCACCAGATTCAATCCCAACAAGGTCTGCAATAAATCAGCATAGTTAGAGGGAGGCTTCTCGAACACCCTTCTCGGCTTACCACCCTGGAATCTTCTCTGAGCTTGTTGTGCCCCCTGCTGAGGCTGCTGCTGCTGTGGCATTGGTTGCTGCTGAACCTGTTGTTGTTGCTGGATTGGTTGTTGTTGCTGGATTGGTTGTTGTTGATACGGGATGGTGACACTCGACACTTGCTGCTGCTGACGATATTGATTTCTTCCCCTGCCTCGGCCTCGGCCTCGGCCTCCAAATACCGCGCTAGCTTCGCCCTGACGGCGCCCACCATAAGCTTTCCTATGACTGCCAGATGCAGTTGATTCATCGACTTGGAACTTTCCTTGCTTAATGTTCCGCTCAATCTTTTCACCCATCAAAATCAGATCTGAAAAACTAGCCAGAGACGTATGAAATAGCATATCATGAAACAGCCCGGTGAATGTGCCAACAAACATGTCGTTCATTTCTTTATCTTCCACAGGAGGACGAACCCTGGCAGCCATATCGCGCCACCTTTGCGCGTATTCTTTAAAACTCTCTCCCTTTTTCTGCGAAAGCCCGGCCAACTGGACCCGATTGGGTGCCAGGTCACTGTTATATTTGTAATGGGCTACGAACGCCTCTGCTAATTGCTTCCAAGTCTTGATATCAGTGGGCTCCAACCCCATGTACCATTCTAAGGAAGGACCCGATAGGCTATCCTGAAAGAAATGCATGAGCATTCTTTCGTCAGTGGAGTATGCAGACATCTTTCTGTAATAAGCTCGTACATGCACTTTCGGACATGTATCTCCTTTGTACTTATCGAACGCAGGCGCTTTGAACTTGATTGGCACCCTCAGCCCAGGTACCAAGCCCATTGTTGCCATGTCCAGACCCACAGCACTCTGGTTTAGGACTCCTTTCATTTGCTCTTCCAGCATTCTAATCTTTTGAGAATCATCCATCGGCCCGTCAAAACCCCCTCCAGAGAAGGCGTCCTCCTGCTGATCCTCTTGCCACATACCGTTCCCAGCCCCGTATCCATCATACGCATTATTACGTCCAGCTCTGACCTGATTCATCCCCGGAACTCGGCCTCTGTTGCCATACCCTTGAATACCTCCAGCAGGACCACCAGCCATAAAACCAGCACCGTTTCCGTTTCCAAAACCTCCGTAGCCCTGATTGACCATACCATAACCATCTTGCCCAAAGCCCTGGGCATTAAAGCCATACTTGCCAGTATTGTCGAATCCCTGATCGTTGAACCCGAACCCAGCGTTGACAAAGCCATTGCCTCCGAGATTATCTCCTACATGGACATCACCCAGCCCAGCGTTGTGGACAGCAGTTTCATTTCCAACTCCGACGTTACCATTCACAGCAGTGGTAGCGTTGTTGACGTTAGCAGCATTCACATTGACGACAGGCGGAGCCACCGGCGTGGGAGTGCCGTCTCCATGAGCAGTATCAACCCGGACAGACTGATGATCTTCGTTACCATGACCAGCGTTGCGAGCCAATAGAGGCTGAACCATGGCCTGCAAATTCTCTTGCCCTTTTGCTATAGCCTCCATGGTCTGCATGAAGAGGGCGAGCTTCTCGCGTACATCCTGCATCTCATTCTGAATCTGGTCCATGACTTTCCGACAGTTGGATCGTGTAGAATAGCGGTGCGGATGTTGATCTGGAATCCTGTTAAGTACCTGAATCAAAGCAGGAGATAAGACACCATTCAAAGATTACCTGTTATGCAAGATGAATATGAATGCAATGCAATGTGTCTGTGCATTAGGGAAGTTCATTCCCCCAGTTCTAGTGCGAAGGTGCCGGTGCAGTGACAGTGTTGACAATAAGAATACCGGAGCTGAATCATAGAAAGCCTCGTGTGTAACAGAGAGAATCAATAAGCCCAGGGTACAATATCAATGAGAGTACAAAGATGGCATGACCTCAACCAACAATCCTGGTGATGGTCAGCACTATGCAAATAAAGCATACAAATAATGGAATGATCAGATCCTCCCAAAAGTCTGGTACTCCTCTATCAACTTCTTGGTCTCCGGATGGCTTGGTCGATCGAGCAGCCCTTCAACAAGCTGGTTTCTCTTTTTAAGGACACGGCGTACGTCTTCAGCAGTTTCTTCCCATGTTGCTTCTCCGAAGCAATCTTCTAACTTTCGCTTCTGGGACACTGCTTCATCTCTAGATTTGATCGCCTTGTTCAGTGCATGCTGGACACTATACCGGTTCATCACTTCCTCCTCACACTTCTTGATACTAGACTTCAACTTCTCTTCGAGGTCGGAAATTTGCTGCTTTAGCTTATCTTCCCTCTTCTTGTTGTTGGTGAGAGTAGCATTCCAAGTCTTATTGCAAGAAGATATCTCTCGGTGTGCTGCGTCAAGCGCCTTCTTTTTGGCTTCCAGCATGTCATGGGAACTTCTGAACTCTTGCCCCAGACGTTCGCGCTTCTTCTTTTCCTCGGTCAACTCAGCTCCTAACCTGTTTACCAGCTCAATCTGTTGTTGGAAAGCATATACGGCCTTGTTCTTCTCACTGCGTGCCTGGGCTAGCTCTTGCTCTAACCCTTCATTAATCTTCATTAAGGCTTCTTTCTCCCTCACAACTTGTTCATATACTTCCCTAGAAACAGTGGTCGGCTCCGCTACCGGAATAGGAACAAGAATTGGTGCATCTGGAAATGGCATCTTCAACTGACTAGCCCTCTCTTGAATCCAAGCTCTATAAGGTGCATAGGCCTGACAGTCATTCTTTCCCAACAACGGCTTCCTTTTGCGGTTAATACGCGTCCAAGCATGTCGCAACTTGGCTAATAATTCCCCCTTCAAATCTCCCGTGAAGTACAGAGATTCCTGTACTTCCTCCTCTTGAGGTGGATTCTTCAGTGCATATCCGAACTGGCGAATGAATAGAGAAGGGTTGTAATTGATACACCCCTTCCTTCCTATCAATGGCACATTAGGGTACCCAGCACAACTGAAGATGAGCTCCGATCCCAACAAATCTCTATCAAACCACTCCATATCTTCCGACGATAACCTCATCAAACGCTCCGGCCAACCAACTGGAACTGTAGTCTCTGCAGCAGATCCTCTCTTAGGAAGATGACTCTCAAACCACATACTCAATAAGGGTACACACAGATGAACATTCTTTCCTCTTCCCTTCTCATTCTTGTAATGCAGGGAGTGGTAGAGATCTCCGAGTAAGGTAGGTACAGGATTACCAGCGGCAAACAAGTAGAAAGCATCGAAGTCCACAAAATCCGGTATATTGGGGAATAAAACTATGCCATAAATGCACAAAGCCAACACAGCATTGAAAGCAACCCAGCACCCATTCTTGGCGTACTCTTGAGCTTTACCAACTAAGAACTGAAATGAGAAGCCTGGAACTCCACGGGAAACAGTAGTCACAAGTTCAGAAGCATCAACATGCAAGGCTTTTGCCAATTCCTCCGGCTTGGGTTTGGCATCATAATGAATGAACGGAACCTGGTTCTGCACAGGCAGCTCAACATACTCAGCGTATTCCTCCAGGGTTGGTCCCATAATAAAGTCAGAGAACGTGAAACACCTCAAAGCAGGGTCGTAGAATTGCATCAAAGCATACAGCCCATCTAACTCTACCTCTGTAGGTTTGCACACCAATCTCAGTAATCTACCATAACTCATCCGGAAACTCCTACGAACACCCTCATCAGCAAGAGAGATCAATCCCAGTAAAGGAACAATATCAGGCGTAGGCAATTTGTAAGCAACTGTTCTCCGTAGGCTAGTCATGATCAAACACTCAGAAGTCTGGGCACTAGAACTAGGGAAATGCAAATGCACCTGCAGCACAGACACACGTTAGTGAAATGCAAATGATAATGTATATGCAGGGATGCAATGCAAGTAACATTCAACAGGGACCAAAGCTGCAACTGCATAGCCTAAACCCAATCAAGAAAGGTCTCAGATAGACCATCCAGAAGTCATCAACCCTGGTCTCAGATAGACCTAAAATAGAACTCCAACACTGGTCTCTGACAGACCTCAAACCATAACTCACTGGTCTCTGATAGACCTCAAATCCCATCTATAACTGGTCTCTGACAGACCTCATAACACATCTCCAACTGGTCTCCGACAGACCTCATAGCTCTCCCAATGGTCTCTGACAGACCTCAGAATAAATCTCCAAATGGTCTCTGGCAGACCTCATAACTCTCCATAAATAACCCGGATCTCTGATCAGGAAATAACCGGTAGTCTGGAGGTCTAGTTACCTGCATAGCCCTGGTTCCCCTCACAGGTGGGTGGCCCTATAACTGGCACAAGGTACGGCATCCTATGCGGTCGTCGGCGTCACAGACTTTCAGGGTTGATGATACGATTCCCAGAAGGAGTGGCATCATCAAATCCTGAAGAGGCCTCACTCAGCCAACTTCCAAATGATCGGTCCCCAGAGTCGACAATCCAACTAACCAGCAACCCACGCCAACCAAAGGAAGGGGCAGGAGGCCAACCAGAGGAACCTCGTCTGAGTGTAGATTTCATGGGACACCAAAGCAAGCAAAGCAAGCGGGCGCCCACTAATTTCTACTCTAATTCTAGGTGCACTCAAGCCCAGGTCCGGCTTATCTCTCAATATCAGAACACCCGTCACACCCCAATACAGCAATAATAAACAATATATAAAGCTGAAAATACAAGGTTAGAAATATACAATAACTCCATACAGAATCCTCGACGGGAAAACAAGCGTTAGGATTGACTCTCTCAAGGGACGTTGGATCCCAAATGCGTAAGAACCATCGCAGTCCTTAGCAGCCAGGGGACGTTGGATCCCCAGCAGAGTCGCCAGCTGTCGCTACTGCGAAAATCGGCGCCGGCTGAACAGAAGAGTCGCCACCGTGCGTTATTTATCCCACGGGAGGGAAAGGAAACGCTCAGAGTAAACCTCGCACAATACGGGAAAGGTATGGTCATCGCAACCAAAACCTGGGTTCGGGAGTCGGTTACGCAAGGGGAAGGTATTAGCACCCCTCACGTCCGTCGTACTCGACGGGATCCACGCTGGTTTTCGGGTATGGATTGTTATTCTATCTAAACTAAAGGTCAAGGGTGAAAAAGAAAATAAAATGAAAAATAAAAATGACTCGGCAAAGTATCGCACTTTATGCCTACGTATTCTCGTCTGGAACGAGAAATCAGAGTCAACGTAGTTCGCCTACCTACGGGAAAGGAGGGGAAGGTTGCTCGCTAGGATATCGCATCCTATGCCTACGTACTTCCACACTGCATGGAAGATCAGAGCAAACGTAGTTCGGGCCACGTACGACACAAGTCTGTCCTTGATTGATTTTATTCCTTCTGAAAAAGGTTTTTCTGATTAACAGTCCAAGAGGACAAAAATGACGTCTTGATGAGTTCACATTCTTTTACGGAAGAAGTGTCTTTTATTGTGTTTGAAATCTTTATGTGTTTTTCTGTTTGTTTTGAGAAAGAAAGAGACAGAACTCTAACCTACGGTTGCGAAGGGAAACAAGCTATCCTAATGTTATCATGCATGGGTTGAGACCTAGTGTCTATCATGCTCCTCTCTTGCACAGAGAGAAACAGAGATCCTACGGGATAGGCAGAAACAGAAACAATATCAGATATATACAGTAAAACAGTAAAATGCATGGATGCAACAATACAAGCGAGGCAAGGGAGTCCCACTCAACCTCGAACCTAGAAAACAATAGGCGAAAGTGAACAGGCTTCACTTTCAACCCAACAGGGTAAACAGCAAACAATACAGTTCAGAAAACCAATCAATGCATCAACAAATGAAATACAGCCAAAAGAAACAGCATCAGCAGCTCTGAATCAACAACTGGCTTCAAGCAATCTCCAATCAGCTACAGGCTTCAACAAGCATCAATATCCATCTTCATGGCCTTCAGACAATGGCTTTGATCATCAGTCTTCCATCTGCAATGCCTTTTCTTCAAGCTCAAACCTCCAGGATGAGGGATCAGTCACAAGAGAGAATCGGGTGTTAAGCAATCAGCTGACTACCAAAGGTGGTGAACAGACTGCTTCTAACACAAGAGACATTTTCTCTCAAGAGTTCTATCTCATAGACACTGTCACCAAGCCTTCCAAAGGAAGGGGGTGAGTGTCTTAGAGAGACTCTGAATCACAGAGAAGAATGGATGCAGACAAGGCAATCCATGTTTGAGAAACAAAATTTCTAATCTAGAGCTCTGCCTAGCTCCTAAACCCTAATCTCCTGAGCAACTGCTAGCAAGAAACTCCTCCTCAACTCTGACAGTTGATCTTCAATCTTTGAATCTCCAATAGCTTCATCTTCACAAATCTTCAGCTTCCCCAGGGCCCCAGGCAAACCCAATACCCAATCAAACAAGCAACAATTCCCAGAGGGCACACCACACCAGACAATAGATATACAGACAGTAATAATAGCAGTAGGGGAATCCTAACTGTTCTCTAAGGGATCTAATAGCTACCCATAGCCCCTATAGTCCCATAACTAACCTATTCAAACCCTAAGTCCTAAGGGAGAAAATTGAACTTCCTAAGTTGTCACCTAAAACCCTAGTTTTGTTCATGATATTCAAGCATTTATTAATCATCTAAAATTAACCTCTAAACATGGGAACTAAAATATTTCTACAAGCTTAACATCTCATCTAAACAATATGAAAAGAATGATCAAAAAATATTAAAGCATGTGAGAGAACAAAAATCATTAAAATGATGCATGAAATGTAACTATTTATTATGCTATTTATTTAGAAAATATGTAAAAAATATGAAATAAAACTAAAAATGAAATTTTATTTTCCTATAATATTCTAGACATTTTAATGAAAATATGGTAAAAAGAATGGATTAAAAAACATTTTTTATGAATTTATTATGATTTAATGAAAATGGCAAAAATTAGAATGAAATAAGAAAAATTAAAATGAATTAAAATGAGCAAGAGGGGGTATGAAGAGTAACTACGCGCAGTTCAATTCTGGATGGGCCTCATAAAGGGGGGTGTTGGTAGCGTTTCACACTGGGCCCAATCAACCATCAGAATTAAAAAACAAAAGGGAATCAGCTGGGGGTGAGAAAAGCAGCGAAAACACGTTGGAAAATGGTTTTGGGCCTAACTCGGGGGTGGGGATAACACAATCATCTGAGGCCCGCCCGTTTCAATTAATGAAACGGTGCGTTTAGGGCCAGGGTAATCTCCCTCCAATTCAGATTGAATATAGGCCATTGGATCACTCTAAAAGTCAAGAGTCTTACACCAAACGAAGGGCCACGATTTCGTCTTCTTCCTCATTCAACCTGAAACCTAGGGTTTCTGCCATGCGAGCTCATGCACGAGCTACCTTACACCAAACCGTTCTCACTCCACACGCAATGAATCCTCATGATGTAAACATGAAATCTGCTCAGAATTTCCTCCTCTATAATCCTATGGCCTTAGATCAATTTGAAACTCACCACAACACCAAACCCGCGCGCATCAAACTCTGGTTATCATGAGATTACTCTGAGATGCACCAAGATAATTCTCTCTCAAACCTATCCTAAACTGCTCTATACATCATGGTGATTAACCTGATCAATCCAACTAACGTTCTAGTGCATTAACATAAGAGATATTGATCCAAACAGTTTATGATACCTGCTAACAATGGACTCCAAATCACTCCAAATTCATCTAAACTAATCTCCTAACCACCTAGATCAATTCTACACTAACAAAATCATGCCTAACTAACTGAATCGAGCTGTGTGATTGAAAACTTACCTTGTGCAAAATCTTGCAAACAGCTATGGAGATGGAAGATCTGAGGCTTTTAAGTGTTGAATCTTGATCAATCCTTGAGGAACTTGATTCTGTATGCACAAACTTGGAGGTTCCTTGCTTGAATCATGCAATCCACTTGAACTTGTGATTTTGATGATCTTGAGAAAAGCACTCGAAAATGGATGATAACTACCAGAAACTTGCTTCAATTATGATCTATGATGATGATGGAATGAAATTGAATTGATTATGATGAAGATTGATAAAGAATTTGAGATATTTGGAATGAAACTTTTATGAAAAAGTGTGAGAAATCTTGTGAAATTCTTGGTGCAAATGAGGCCAACCCTTGCCAAATTCTCCTTTCATGAATATATAGACCCCAAATGAACATTCTAGATCCATCTTGCACATTCCCTTGTTTTCAAACTTTGGCTCATTTTTGATCATGTTTCTTAAATGATAAGCAACCATGGATAACTTCATTTTTTCCTTCTAAACTCAAAAAAGTGTATGAACCATTGTTCTTAGAATTGTTTTTCCATTCAAAATCATATATTGGAAGTCTCCATTTGGACTTGTAAATCTCCCAAACCATTTTCCAACTTGAAATTATTCACTTTATAAGCCTTTTTAGTTCATATTTTGACCTATCATGCAACTCCATGCTATGAGCTTCTCCAATAACTTGTGACCTTCTTTCTAGACTTAAAATCCCATTTGGAGCAAGTTTGATGTTGGAAGTTTTTCCATTTGAGGCCTCCTTGTATGAGTTTTGGGTATAGGTTAAAATGACCTGTAATTCACAAATGCCCAAAATACCCTTTGCTTGTCAAGACCATAAGTTGAGTTCTCCACATCATATGAAGGCATGCCATACCATTCTAGAAAGCTAAGACAATGAGGAACAATTCTTATGTTGACCAAGAATTCATTTGAAATCTCCTTGAGGGGTAAAACTAGCTTGGAAGTCAAGTCACTTTCACAGACAAAAGTTCAGACACCCCAGATGACCTGTAACTTGTAAGGACCATAACTTGAGTTCTATAAATCTCCTTGAGGTCTTCCACCACTCAAATTAAAGGTCTTGAGATCCTCTACAAGTTTCATGTTGGCCAAGAAGCCATTTGAAGCTAGCATTTTGACTTATCTTGCTTGGAAATTTGACCTAAACTAGGGGATTTTACAGAGAAACCCTAATTTAGTAACTCCTCTTCTCCTTGATTTCTCTTGAATTCTCCTTGTCATATCTCCATATCCTTCTTCATATGTTCAATATTGATTCCCACATCTCTCCAATAACCTTGAATGCCCTTTTAAGTCAGTCAATTGACCTAGGGTTGACCTAGGGTTGACCCAGATGAAACCCTAGTTGACTGTCTTCAACTATAGCTCTTGTGCTTTCATCAATGACTTGTTTTCTTCTCCAAATGACTTTATAAGTCTCTCCAGATGTCTAGATGCTCTCCATGCTTTCACCTCACAGCTCATAACCCTCTTGTTGATCCTCAGATACCCTCAGCTAGGAGATGGACTCAAGGCTTGATCTGCTGAACTCTTTGCTTTCAAATTCTTTCTTGATGACTTGAATATGATTGAATTGGGATAATAACCTCTTGATAGGCCTCTAGAGATGAAAATAATGATTGGTCCCCTGTTGAATGACTTGCTATGCTTATGCTATGCAGATGGTTAGTCTATGTACATGACTCTACATGCAAATGCTAAAGATGATGAAACATAAATCCAAGGAATAAGGTTGAGCAAATTTTAGGGTGCAACAGCACCCGCAGATCAACTTCTTTTTAATCCTGAGAATTGAAAGTACTGCTCGTAAACTTAAAAGAAAAACCAGAAGGAGAAGACAACTAGCTAAGGAAAGAAGAGAACACGAAGGAACTTATAGTAGCACTCCATCAATAACTCTCATTTTTACACCATTCATGGCGGATCCACAACCACCTCCACCTCACGTAAGAGGCCCTTATACAAATAGTCTAAGGAGAAATGCTCAGTTTGCTAGAACTGTGAACAATGCAAGACATTCAGACATGAAGAACGAGATACTTCAAATTTTGTATGCAAACCCCTTCACAGGGCTTGATCATTAATATCCTTACACACACCTTACAAAATTCTATGGGGTTTTTAACACAATTGGAGCTTCATAAGCGGATGAAGAGCAAGTGTTCAAGATACTATTCCCTCATTCTTTAATAGGAAAAGCAAAATAATGGTATCTTGATCAACCTACTCAAATAATGACTGATTGGAATGTGTTGGAAGAAAAATTTCTTGAAAGATTCTTTCCACATAATAGGTTCATGGAAGAAAAGACTTCAATTGCGGTGTTTGCTCAAGGTGTTAGTAAATCTCTTAATGAAGCTTGGGAGAGGTGCAAATAAATGCTAAGGAAATGTTAAGATTATGGTTTTGATGAACTCACACACATTCACATTTTCCAGAATGGGCTCCAACCTCAACCAAAACTTCATTTGGATGCATCCACGTGTGGCTCTTTGATGTAGAAGAGTGTGGAAGAAGGCATAGCCATTATTGATAGAATGACACTCAACGATCATCAAGGCTAACACAACCGAAGCACGACACAAAGGAAATTGAGAATCATCGAGTTGGGCACAAATAATGCAATTCTAGCCTAAAAAAATTGCTATCTCACCAAGTGGAGTTACTCACCCAACAAATGTTGAAGCTTCCATAACAAATCAAAAAGATGCAAGAAATTCCTAACAAACATCAACAAATTACTTCTTGTGAATTCTGCAAAGGGGACCATCATACTGGATATTATCCTTCGGTTGAAGAAGAAGTGAATTATATGAGAAATCCAAATTAAAATCAAGGCTATCAACCAAGGCAAGCACCTTATTAAAGCAACCATGGTCATGAACAAAGAGGAAATCACCAAGGTTATCAACAAGGTAGGAGATAAGATACCAGACCTTCAAACTGTCAAAATCCTTATCAAAACTACAATAAACCTTCACAACCTCAAGGTGGAAATTCAAAGATGGAAGACATTGTCACTCAATTCATGCAAATGTCTATGGCTAAACAAAAGAGTACCAATGAGACTATCAAAAATATTATGACTCAAGTTTTTCAATTGTCTAAGAAACTAGCCGATCAACATAAAAGAACTTTCTCCATAAACACTCAAGAAAATATGAAAGAGAATTGTAAGTCTATTCTTACTCGTAGTGGTAGAAAAATTGACATGGGAATTGGTGAGGAAGTTGAGGAAGAGGAAGTTGTAGTTGAAAAATAGAAGGAAAAAGATGAGATTGAAGTAGAAAAGAATGTTGTTAGAGACTTAGTTGAAAAAGAGAAAAGAGAGAAAAAAGAAGTAGAAAAGAAAAAGAGGAGAATAAGAAAAAGAATAAAAAAGGAGAGGAGAAGTTGAATAATATTCCAATTAAAAATTTGCCATATCCTCATGCTCCTTCTAAAAAGGACAATGCTAGGTTCTTGGATATATTTAGTCAATTGCAAATCAATATTCCATTTTCTGAGGCACTTGAGCAAATGCATACATATGCCAAATTTATGAAGGATATCCTTACAAAAAAGAGAAGATATACGGATCAAGAAACAATCACTCTTGATGCTAGTTGTAGTGCAATCATTCAAAGGACTATACCACATAAAGAAAGTGATAAGGGAAGAGTTACATTACCTATCACAATTAGAAATGTTTACATTTGGAAAGGTTTGATTGATTTGGTCTTTAATATCAACTTGATTCCATTATCTGTTGTGAAAAGGTTAGGAAGTATTGAGTTGAAAACAACATGAATAACATTGCAATTGGCCGACAAGTCTATAACCCGTCCTCACGGGGTAGCGGAAGATGTGCTAGTAAAGGTTGATAAGTTCTTGTTTCCGATTGAATTTATTGTAATTGACATGAAGGAAGACGATGATGCCCCGTTGATTCTTGGTCGACCTTTCATGAAGACCGTTAGAATGATGATTGATATCGATGATAGTCTAATGAAGATGAGAGTTCAAGATGAAGAAGTTTGCTTCAATCTCTTTAAAGCCATGAAGCATTCAAAGGACAAAAGTGATTATTTTCGACTTGATGCAACTGATGAGGCGATAATAGAAGTAAAAAGGAAAGTTCATGTGTCCACTCCCCTTGAAAAAGCTTTTACAAATGCACACAAAATTCTCAATGAGGATGAAGAAAAATAAATTAAAGAATGTCTAAGAGAGCTTGAGGCAATGGAAGAAATTCCTCCTTTTGAAGCAAAAGTTGAGATTTGAAAGAAAAACTAAAGATAGAAGAGTCCAAACTTGAAATGAAGATGTTGCCTTTACACTTGAAGTATGTATTTATTGAAGAAGATGGGCATAAACCAGTGATTATAAGCAACACACTATCCAAGAATGAGGAAGAAAAATTGATTGATGTCTTGAAGAAAAATCAAAGTGCAATAGGTTGGACTTTTTCCGACTTAAAAGGAATAAGTCCATCTTATTGTATGCATAAGATATTGATGGAAGATGATTTCAAATTGGAAGACCAACCTCAACGTCGCTTGAATCCTACCATGAAAGAGGTGGTGAGGAAAGAAGTGGTGAAGATGTTGGAAGCCGAAATGATTTATCTAATCTCGGATAGTCTGTGGCTTAGTCCTGTTCAAGTGGTGCCTAAAGGATGGAATGATGGTGATTCATATTACACCTACATTAGATCTCCGTATTAAACCTACATTAGATCTCTATATTAAACCTAAAAAGTGGTTCCTATAAAGGGTGGAATGGCGGTGATTCCTAAAAAGTGTTTTCTTATCGAAGAATGCCTTTCGGGTTATGTAATACACCTGCAACCTTTCAATGGTGTATGTAAGCTATTTTTTCCAACTTGATCGAGAAATGCATCGAAGTGTTTATGCATGATTTCTGTATTTGGTCCGTTATTTAATCTTTGTTTGAAGAATTTGGATATTGTGTTGGGAAGGTGTGTGGAAAACAATTTGGTGCTCAATTGAGAAAAGTGTAATTTTATGGTTACGGAAGGAATTATGTTTGGCCACAAAGTCTCCTCCAAAGGCCTTGAAGTTGATCAAGCCAAAGTTGAAGTCATTGAAAAATTTCCATCACCATTGAATGTGAAGGGAATTCGAAGCTTCTTGGGTCACATGGGATTTTATCGAAGATTCATCAAAGAATTTTCAAAGATTGCAAAGCTTTTGAGCAACTTGCTCAACAAAGATAAGTCTTTCGATTTTGATAATTCTTGTTTGATGGCTTTTAATTATTTAAAATAAAAATTGTTACCGCACCCATAATCATCGCGCCCGATTGGAAACTTGATTTTGAATTAATGTAGGACACGAGTGATTATGCTGTTGGCGCGATACTTAGTCAAAGAAAGAAAAAATATTTTCATGCTATACACCATGCAAGTAAAGTTTTAAATGAATCTCAAATAAATTATGCAACGATAGAAAAAGAGCTTCTTGCAATAGTGTATGCATTAGAGAAATTTAGGTCTTGCCTCATTAGTTCAAAAGTTGTTATGTACACAAACCATACCGTGATAAAGTATCTGCTCACCAAACCTGATTCTATGCAGAGGCTTATTCCATGGATCCTTTTGTGGCAAGAATTTGATTTGGAAATTTGCGACAAAAGGGGTTTAGAGAATTTGGTGGCAGGTCACTTATCCTGTTTGGTCAATATGGAGGTGTCCAAGAAAGAAAATGAGGTAAAAGAAAAGTTTATAGATGAAAAGTTGCTAATGGTGCAAGTTATACCTTGGTTTGCCAACTTTTCAAATCACAAGGCAACCGGGTTGATACTGGAGGATCTAAATTGGAACAAGAAAATGAAGTTCTTATATGATGCAAAACACTATGTGAGGGATGAACCTTATTTGTTTAAGATTGGTGCTGATAATATTCTACGAAGGTGTGTTTCGAAGGAGGAGCCCAGACATATTATTTGGTATTGTCACAACTCACCGTATGGTGGTTACTATAATGGTTTGAGAATGAAAATAAATTCCTTTAATCAGGCTTTTATTGGCCTTCTTTGTTTAAATATGCACATGTGCATGCTAAAAGCTGTGACAATTGTCAAAGGGTTAGAGGAATTGGAAAGCGGAACGAAATGCACCTACAAAGTATGTTGGAAGTTGAAGTATTTGATTGTTGGGGCATAGACTTTGTTGGTACATTTCCTCCATCCTTTTCTAATGAGTACATTCTAGTGGTGGTGGATTACGTATCCAAATGGGTTGAAGTGATTGCTTCCCAAAAAGTCGACACTAAAACAGTGATCAAGTTTTTAAAGAAAATATTTTTCCCGTTTTGGTACTCCTAGAGTGTTGGTAAGTGATGGAGGATCACACTTTTTCAATCTGCAACTTGAAAAAACCTTGGAATATTTTGGTGTAAAACATAAAGTGGCTACACTGTACTATCCACAAGCAAACGATCAAGCCAAGGTATCTAATAGAGAGATTAAGAAAATCTTGGAAAAGACGATGTCTAATTCAAGGAAAAATTGGTCTCTAAAACTCTTGACATAGATTTAGATTTCACATTCACGTGAGTATCAAATCTTAATGCTATGTGTTTTTTGATATGTTGAGAGATTATCAATTGAATAATATGGTAGAACTCTCGTCAGCATGGCAGGCATGCACAATGATATGAGCGATATGTGATGATATTGATGAGTGTTTTCGGTTGTGTACAACTGGTTAGTAAATTTTCGTATTAGATAGGTGGATGATATTCGATCCTGATAAACTCTCATATCTCTTTGAAACTTTATATTTTTCTTTCATTCGTTTTACATAGTGTAGCTTTAAATTAAACCATTTAAGCCAAGCTTAAAATCGTAGAGAGTATTGAACAATATTGATGTCGAACCGATCCCTCTGAAGACGACAAAACTGGATACTTACTTACTTTTGCTTGTCGATTTACCGTAGCAATAAAATAGTATCGTTGTCGGGGACTGGTTTTAATATTAATCGCGTCACAACAATTTCTATGTTTTTAAGCTTTGTACATTTGTCTATAGTGTATAGGTATATACTTATTTATATTCATACTTTTGTACATTTGTCCATATATAGATACTTGTTTATATTGATACATTTATACATTTGTCCATGTATAGGCGTGATTGTTGGTGAAAAGGCAGCAAAACCAGGAGCAACAACTAACCAAGCTAAATATAGGCGTTGAGATAACAACGTAAAACAAGTGCTTGTTGGGAGACAACCTAACATTTGTAAATTTTGTAGTTATGTAGTAGAGGTAGTGTTAGGCGATAATGGATGAAAAACGTGAAATTCAGATGCATTTATGAGTTTCTGCACGGACCTGCTCGCGCTGAGCATGGTCTGTGCATGCTAAGTGCACCTTGTTTTTTTGCATGCGTTAAGCGCACTATATAGGGGCTAAGCGCACCCTGCTATTGTGCCAGTATAAATTCTTTTCACTCGGTCCTCTTACCCACTTTCACCTAGGCCATTTACAGTAGTAACTAATAGTAGTAAATTTTTATAATTTTTGTTTGTTGTTTGTATTCAAACATTGATCTAAAGGTTTGAAGAAGCATGGAGTAATTGTTTCAAGTTTGAATGTTTCAACATGCAAATGTGTGGTAATGATAGTGTTTGACGTTGGTACAATGTAAGGTACATGTTTAATGCTTTCTAGAACATAGCATGAATATGAAACTTGTAATTTGCACAAATATCATATCATTCATTCTTTTCCACTACTTGTTCATTTTTGAATCACTTTAGAAAAAGCCTAAATGTGAGGTATCTTTCCATTGTTTACTATATGCATAAGAGACCAACATTCTTGTTTTAACTTGGTTGTATTATGTTTAATCTTGCATTTATGTTGATTTGTATAAAAGCATGAAAAGGATCAACGCATTTTTTTAAAAAATTGAGCGTAACCATCCAACCAAAAGTAATTTACCTTGTGAGTGAGTGAGCATTTGTTAAACCCCATTGAGCCTTTTCGTTAGGATCCATCTTGGTGTTGAACTGTGAACTTGTGCACGAGTAAGTAGTTCATCATGGATTCTAATTTTGTTTCTTTGCACTTGAACCCTCAACCATATATTGTGGTTAGAATTTTTTCCTTGCCTTAGAAAGTTGGGAGCATTCATGTCACTATGTGTGGTTGTATTCAAGTTGGGGTGAGTAATGATTAGTTGCTTAAAATTTGGTTTCTAGAGGTTGAAAAATAAAGTGGTTGAAAAAGAAAAAGAAAAAAAATGTGAAAAAGAAAGAAAAAAAGAAAAAAATATATTGAATAAGATTAAGGTTGTAATTTTTAGTAATGAGAAAAGGTTGTATAGTTTTTAATTGCTTGAAAATGTGGGAAGTGATTTCTCTCATATAACTAGACAATTTTGTTTCATTGCCCTTTAGATATGACCCTTCCTTGTTACCCAATCCACATTACAACCCTTGAAAGTCCTTGTGATTTATGCTTTGATGCTTTTAACATGAGTTTTTTTGGATGAATGCATAATTTAATTTGTTGTTAGCAAGATTGTTGGGTGAGAGTCAAGCCCCTCGTGTTTTTGTTTTTCATCTACCGATGAAGTGTGTGCTAGGTGTGATTCATTTTTTATTAGTGTATTATCTTAGAATTTTTGACATTTGTTTTCTGTTTAGGATTTGTTTCATTTTCATGTTGTCGTTTTAGTAAAGTGGTAAGCATTGCTTTGTTTGTGCTATTTCTTTTGAACCATAAATTTGTTTTCGATTTATAAACTTGTTGATTCATGATTTCTTGAATGTTTTTTTTTGTTTGTTTAGGTTGGAGAGACCTTTGTTTGAGGACAAACAATATTTTTAAGTTGGGAGAGTTGATAAGTGCCAAAATATCATTATTTTCAGTAGTATTTTGTGACACCTATCGGTTCAATTTTTGTGTATTAATGAGTAAAACCCTGACTTATATGTAAATAATAGCTTAATAGTTTATTCATGTAAATATTGTATAGGTTAATCATTCTTTATCTTATTTTGTAGGATTTATCGCATTATTGAAGCATGAGACATCAAAGGAAAAAGCATGGCTTCAAGGAAGCATTTTTGGGAATAAAAGTTTTGTCATTTGTTTGTATGCATTGTAGGAGCTTTGGCCATAAAAGAACATGAGTTTTGCTTCTTAAATGCATAATTTTGAAGTTTTTGATGGCGTTCAGCGCACTCTAAGTGCGCTTGCAGTAAGAGAGGCAGTGGGGAAATTTCACTTTTTGGGCCAAAAGCATGCTTTGAGCAGGCTGAGTGCGGTCGTGCTTTGAGCCGGCCAAGCGCAGTCAAAGTACGCGTTAAGGAGGCTTAAGTGCAATAAGTAGAAGCCCCACGAACGGGCTCCTGATGGGGCTGAGCGCGATCTGTGATTTTTGGACTTGTATAAATAGAAATGTAAACAAATTTTTCATTATCTCTTCGGGAATTTTATACCCATTTGATCAAATATGATTCTGTAGAGATAGAGGCTTAGAAACAACATTAGGGGTTGCATATTGATGATTTAGAGTTGGATTTGCATCAATAGTCTTTACACCGTGTGAGTTGTCAGTTCATCTTCCTTCTTCTCTTTTTATTCCTTCTTGTTGAGGGTTTGTATGTAAGTTTACGTTGATAGTATGTATGTTTATTGACCATGGCGTTGTATACGATCTATTTCAGAAATCTATATTGATGTCATCTTTGTTTGCTTGTTTTATTTTTGATTTGAACCGTTATTGAGAAATACTCTTCAGATCTAGATCTAAGATGAACATCTATTAGATTATGAATTCTAGACATTAATTTAGATTTAACATTCGCGTAATTATCGAATCTTAATGCTCCATGTTATTTGATAGGCGGAGAGATCGTCAATTGAGCGATATGTGATGATATTGATGAGTGTTTTAGGTTTTGTACAACTGATTAGTAAATTTGTGTATTAGATAGGTGGATGAAATTCGATCCTGATAAAGTCTCATATTGTTGCACCCTAAAATTTGCCCAACCTTATTCAATTGGTTTATGTTTCAATATCATTAGCATTTGCATATAGAGTCATGTGCATAGTCTAATCATCTGCATAGCATAAGCATAGCAAGTCATTCAACAGGGGACCAATCATTATTTTCATCTCTAGAGGCCTATCAAGAGGTTATTATCCCAATTCAATCTCATTCAAGTCATCAGGAAAGAATTTGAAAGCAAAGAGTTCAGCAGATCAAGCCTTGAGTCCATCTCCTAGCTGAGGGTATCTGAGGATCAACAAGAGGGTTGTGAGCTGTGGAGTGAAGGTATGGAGAGCATCTAGACCTTATGAGAGACTTACAAAGTCATTTGGAGAAGAAAGCAAGTCATTGATGAAAGCACAAGAGCTATAGTGGAAGACAGTCAACTAGGGTTTCATCTGGGTCAACCCTAGGTCAACCCTAGGTCAATTGACTGACTTAGGAGGGCATTCAAGTCTATTGGAGAGATGTGGGGATCATCATTGAGCATATAAAGAAGGATATGGAGATATGACAAGGAGAATTCAAGAGAAATCAAGGAGAAGAGGAGTTATTAAATTAGGGTTTCTCTGTAAAATCCCCTAGTTTAGGTCAAATTTCCAAGCAAGATAAGTCAAAATGCTAGCTTCAAATGGCTTCTTGGCCAACATGAAACTTGTAGAGGATCTCAAGACCTTTAATTTGAGTGGTGGAAGACCTCAAGGAGATTTATAGAACTCAAGTTATGGTCTTTACAAGTTACAGGTCATCTGGGGTGTCTGAATTTTTGTCTGTGAAAGTGACTTGACTTCCAAGCTAGTTTTGCCCCTCAAGGAGATTTCAAATGAATTCTTGGTCAACATAAGAATTATTCCTCATTGTCTTAGCTTTCTAGAATGGTATGGTATGCCTTCATATGATGTGGAGAACTCAACTTATGGTCTTGACAAGCAAAGGGTATTTTGGGCATTTGTGAATTACAGGTCATTTTAACCTATACCCAAAACTCATACAAGGAGGCCTCAAATGGAAAAACTTACAACATCAAACTTGCTCCAAATGGGATTTTAAGTCTAGAAAGAAGGTCACAAGTTGTTGGAGAAGCTCATAGCATGGAGTTGCACAATTGGTCAAAATATGAACTAAAAAGGCTTATAAAGTGAATAATTTCAAGTTGGAAAATGGTTTGGGAGATTTACAAGTCCAAATGGAGACTTCCAATATATGATTTTGAATGGAAAAACAATTCTAAGAACAATGGTTCACACACTTTTTTGAGTTTAGAAGGAAAAAATGAAGTTATCCATGGTTGCTTATCATTTAAGAAACATAATCAAAATGGATCAAAATTTGAAAACAAGGGAATGTGCAAGATGGATCTAGAATGTTCATTTGGGGTCTATATATTCATGAAATGTGCATTGATCAAGGGTTGGCCTCATTTGCACCAAGAATTTCACAAATTTCTCTCTTACTTTTCATTGAAGTTTCATTCCAAATCTCACAAATTCCTCACCAATTTTCATCCACTTCAATTCAATCTTATTCAATCATCATCATAGATCATAATTGAAGCAAATACTTGGTGGTTAGGATTCATTTTCGTGCATCATCTTCAAGAACCTCAAAACTGCAAATTCTGTTGGACAGCAAAATTCAAGCAAAGAATCATCATAACACTGCATACAGAATTCATACCTGAGTAATTGGATCAAGATTCAAGCCTTGGAGGTCTCAAATCATCAATCTCCATAGCTGTTTGCAAGATTTTGCACAAGGTAAGTTTTCCTTCAAACAGCTCGATCTAGTTAGATAGGCATGATTTTGTTAGTGTAGAATTGATCTAGGTGGTTAGGTGATTAAGTTAGAAGAATTTGGAGAGATTTAGTGATGGTTAGTGACAGGTGCCATAATCTGTTTGTGTTCGAATCTCTTGGATGAGTGTGTTATAATTGCAGCTTGATAGCATGTGTTAGTCTCCATTAGATGTAGTTTAATTTAGGTTAAGTCTGAGGAAGAATGGTGAAGGTTTATACCAGTGCATTTCAATGGAGGCAGGATGTTGATTCAATCGAATTTGTTGATGTGGTGAATTTCAAAGTGAATTGATGCCCTAAGCTTGTAGAGGGAGAGATTTGGAACAGATTTCATGTTTATATCGTGTGGATTCATTGCGTGTGGAGTGAGAACAGAAAGGGAGAAAGCTGTGCGTGCATGGATGTTCATGGTGTTGGAAACCCTAGTTTCAGGCCAAGGGAAGAAGACGAAATCGTGACCCTTCGTTTAGAGTAAGACCTTTGACTTAGGGTAGGATCTAATGGTTGTTGTTTAATCTGAAATTGGAGGGAGATTACCCTGGCCCTAAACGCACCGTTTCATTAATTGAAACGGGCGGGCCTGAGTGCTGTTGATAACCACACCCCCAAGGTTGAGCCCAATACCATTTTCAACGTGGATTCGCTACTATTTTCACCCCCTGCTCGTTTTTAGTTTTTATTGTTTCTGACTTGATGCTGGGCTTAGCCAAAAGCGCTATTTGCACCCCTATATGTGGCCCATTCTGGATTTATAACTGAGCGAGTTACTCTTCATACCCCCTCCCTCATTTTCATTCATTTTATTTTTCTTATTTCATTTTAATATTTCATCAATTTTCATAAAATCATAAATAATTCATAAAAAATGTTTTTTAACCCATTCTTTTTACCATATTTTCATTAAAATGTCTAGAATATTATAGGAAAATAAAATTTCATTTTTGGTTTCATTTCATATTTTTTCCATATTTTCTAAATAAATGTCATAATAAATAGTTACATTTCATGCATCATTTTTATGATTTTTGTTCTCTCACATGCTTTAATATTTTTTGATCATTCTTTTCATATTGTTTAGATGAGATGTTAAGCTTGTAGAAATATTTTATTTCCCATTTTTGAGAGTTAATTTTAGGTGATTAATAAATGCTTGAATATCATGAACAAAACTAGGGTTTTAGGTGACAACTTAGGAGTTTGATTTCATTCCCCTTAGGACTTAGGATTTAAATAGATTAGTTATGGGACTATATGGGTTATGGGTAGCTATTAGATCCCTTAGAAAAAGTTAGGATTCCCCTACTGCTATTAGTACTATCTGTATATCTGCTGTCTGGTGTGGTGTGCCCTCTGGGGATTGTTGATTGTTTGATTGGGTATTGGGTTTGTCTGGGGCCCTGGGGAAGCTGAAGATTTGTGGAGATGAAGCTATTGGAGATTCAAAGGCTGAAGATCAACTGTCAGAGTTGAGGAGGAGTTTCTTGCTGGCAGATGCTGAGGAGATTAGGGTTTAGGAGCTAGGCAGAGCTCTAGATTAGAATGATTGTTTCTCAAACATGGATTGCCTTGTCTGCATCCATTCTTCTCTGGGATTCAGAGTCTCTCTAAGACACTCACCCCCTTCCTTTGGAAGGCTTGGTGATGGTGTCTATGAGATAGAACTCTTGAGAGAAAATGTCTCTTGTGTTAGAAGCAATCTGTTCACCACCTTTGGTAGTCAGCTGATTGCTTAACACCCAATTCACTCTTGTGACTGATCCCTCATCCTGGAGGTTTGAGCTTGAAGAAAAGCCATTGCAGACGGAAGACTGATGATCAAAGCCCTTGTCTGAAGGCCATGAAGATGGGGATTGATGCTTGTGGAAGCCTGTAGCTGATTGGAGATTACTTGAAGCCAGTTGTTGATTTAGAGCTGCTGATGCTGTTTCTTTTGCTGTATTTCATTTGTTGATGTATTGATTGGTTTTCTGAACTGTATTGTTTGCTGTTTACCCCGTTGGGTTGAAAGTGAAGCCTGTTCACTTTTGCCTATTGTTTTCTAGGTTCGAGGTTGAGTGGGACTCCCTTGCCTCGCTTGTACTGTTGCATCCATGCATTTTACTGCTTTACTGTATATATCTGATATTGTTTCTGTTTCTGCCTATCCCTTAAGATCTCTGTTTCTCTCTGTGCAAGAGAGGAGCATGATAGACACTAGGTCTTAACCCATGCATGATAACATTAGGTTAGTTTGTTTCCCTTCGCAACCGTAGGTTAGAGTTCTGTCTCTTTCTTTCTCAAAACAAACAGAAAAACACATAAAGATTTCAAACACAATAAAAGACACTTCTTCCGTAAAAGAATGTGAACTCATCAAAACGTCATTTTTGTCCTCTTGGACTGTTAATCAGAAAAACCTTTTTCAGAAAGAATAAAATCAACCAAGACAGACTTGTGTCATACGTGGCCCGAACTACGTTTGCTCTGATCTTCCATGCTGTGTGGAAGTACGTAGGCATAGGATGCGATATCCTAGCGAGCAACCTTCCCCTCCTTTCCCGTAGGTAGGCGAACTACGTTGACTCTGATTTCTCGTTCCAGACGAGAATACGTAGGCATAAAGTGCGATACTTTGCCGAGTCATTTTTATTTTCATTTTATTTTCTTTTTCACCCTTGACCTATAGTTTAGATAGAATAACAATCCATACCCGAAAACAAGCGTGGATCCCATCGAGTACGATGGACGTGAGGGGTGCTAATACCTTCCCCTTGCGTAACCGACTCCCGAATCCAGGTTTTGGTTGCGATGACCATACCTTTCCCGTATTGTGCGAGGTTTACTCTGAGCGTTTCCTTTCCCTCCCGTGGGATAAATAACGCACGGTGGCGACTCTTCTGTTCAGCCGGCGCCGATTTTCGCAGTAGCGACAGCTGGCGACTCTGCTGGGGATCCAATGTCCCCTGGCTGCTAAGGACTGCGATGGTTCTTATGCATTTGGGATCCAACGTCCCTTGAGAGAGTCAATCCTAGCGCTTGTTTTCCCGTCGAGGATTTTGTATGGAGTTATTGTATATTTCTAACCCTGTATTTTCCAGCTTTATATATATTGTTTATTATTGCTGTATCTGGGGTGTGACGGGTGTTCTGATATTGAGAGATAAGCCGGACCTGGGCTTGAGTGCACCTAGAATTAGAGTAGAAATTAGTGGGCGCCCGCTTGCTTTGCTTGCTTTGGTGTCCCATGAAATCTACACTCAGACGAGGTTCCTCTGGTTGGCCTCCTGCCCCTTCCTTTGGTTGGCGTGGGTTGCTGGTTAGTTGGATTGTCGACTCTGGGGACCGATCATTTGGAAATTGGCTGAGTGAGGCCTCTTCAGGAATTGATGATGCCACTCCTTCTGGGAATCGTATCATCAACCCTGAAAGTCTGTGACGCCGACGACCGCATAGGATGCCGTACCTTGTGCCAGTTATAGGGCCACCCACCTGTGAGGGGATTCGGGGTTATGCAGGTAACTAGACCTCCAGACTACCGGTTATTTCTTGATCAGAGATCCTGGTTATTTATGGAGAGTTAGGAGGTCTGTCAGAGACCATCTGGAGATGTGTTCTGAGGTCTGTCAGAGACCATTTGGAGATGTATTCTGAGGTCTGTCAGAGACCAGTTATAGATGGGATTTGAGGTCTAGCAGAGACCAGTTGGAGTTATGGTTTGAGGTCTGTCAGAGACCAGTGTTGGAGTTTTATTTTAGGTCTATCTGAGACCAGGGTTTGATGACTTCTGGATGGTCTATCTGGGACCTTTCTTGATTGGGTTTAGGCTATTCAGCTGCAGCTCTGGTCCCTGTTGAATGTTACTTGCATTGCATCCTTGCATATCCATTATCATTTGCATTTCACTAACGTGTGTCTGTGCTGCAGGTGCATTTGCATTTCCCTAGTTCTAGTGCCCAGACTTCTGAGTGTTTGATCATGACTAGCTTAAGGAGAACAGTTGCTTACAAATTGCCTACGCCTGATATTGTGCCTTTACTGGGGTTGATCTCTCTTGCTGATGAGGGTGTTCGTAGGAGTTTCCGGATGAGTTATGGTAGATTACTGAGATTGGTGTGCAAACCTACAGAGGTAGAGTTAGATGGGCTGTATGCTTTGATGCAATTCTATGACCCTGCTTTGAGGTGCTTCACGTTCTCTGATTTTATTATGGGACCAACTCTGGAGGAATACGCTGAGCATGTTGAGCTGCCTGTGCAGAACCAGGTTCCGTTCATCCATTTTGATGCCAAACCCAAGCCGGAGGAATTGGCAAAAGCCTTGCATGTTGATGCTTCTGAACTTGTGACTACTGTTTCCCGTGGAGTTCCAGGCTTCTCATTTCAGTTCTTAGTTGGTAAAGCCCAAGAGTATGCTAAGAATGGGTGCTGGGTTGCTTTCAATGCTGTGTTGGCTTTGTGCATCTATGGCATAGTACTATTCCCCAATATACCGGATTTTGTGGACTTCGATGCTTTCTACTTGTTTGCCGCTGGTAATCCTGTGCCTACCTTACTCGGAGACCTCTATCACTCACTGCATTACAAGAATGAGAAGGGAAGAGGGAAGAATGTTCATCTTTGTGTGCCCTTGTTGAGTATGTGGTTTGAGAGTCACCTTCCTAAGAGAGGATCTGCTGCAGAGACTACAGTTCCAGTTGGTTGGCCAGAACGCTTGATGAGGCTATCGTCGGAAGATATGGAGTGGTTTGATAGAGACCTGCTGGGATCGGAGCTCATCTTCAGTTGTTCTGGGTACCCTAATGTACCGTTGATAGGAAGAAAAGGGTGTATCAATTACAACCCTTCTCTATTCATTCGCCAGTTCGGATATGCGCTGAAGGATCCACCTCAGAAGGAGGAAGTGCAGGAATCTCTGTACTTCACCGGTGACGTGAAGGGGGAGTTATTAGCCAAGTTGCGACATGCTTGGACGCGTATTAACCGCAAAGGGAAGTCGTTATTAGGAAAGAATGACTGTCAGGCCTATGCCCCTTATAGAGTTTGGATTCAAGAGAGGGCCAGTCAATTGAAGATGCCGTTTCCAGAGGCACCAATTCTTGATCCTATTCTGGTAGAAGAGCCGACCACTGTTTCTAGGGAAGTCTATGAACAAGTTGTGAGGGAGAAAGAAGCCTTAATGAAGATTAATGAAGGGTTAGAGCAAGAGCTAGCCCAGGCACGCAGTGAGAAGAACAAGGCCGTATATGCTTTCCAACAACAGATTGAGCTGGTAAACAGGTTAGGAGCTGAGTTGACCGAGGAAAAGAAAAAGCGCGAACGTCTGGGGCAAGAGTTCAGAAGCTCCCATGACATGCTGGAAGCCAAAAAGAAGGCGCTCGACGCGGCACACCGAGAGATATCTTCTTGCAATAAGACTTGGAATGCCACACTCACCAACAACAAGAAGAGGGAAGATAAGCTGAAGCAGCAAATTTCCGACCTCGAGGAGAAGTTGAAGTCTAGCATCAAGAAGTGTGAGGAAGAAGTGATGAACCGGTATAGTGTCCAGCATGCACTGAACAAGGCAATCAAATCTAGAGATGAAGCAGTGTCCCAGAAGCGAAAGTTAGAAGATTGCTTCGGAGAAGCAGCATGGGAAGAAACTGCTGAAGACGTACGCCGTGTCCTTAAGAAGAGAAACCAGCTTGTTGAAGGGCTGCTTGATCGACCAAGCCATCCGGAGACCAAGAAGTTGATAGAGGAGTACCAGACTTTTGGGAGGATCTGATCATTCCATTATTTGTATGCTTTATTTGCATAGTGCTGACCATCACCAGGATTGTTGGTTGAGGTCATGCCATCTTTGTACTCTCAGAGATATTGTACCCTGGGATTATTGATTCTCTCTGCTATATATGAGGCTTTCTATGCTTCAGCTCCGGTATTCTTATTGTCAACACTGTCACTGCACCGGCACCCTCGCACTAGAACTGGGGGAATGAACTTCCCTAATGCACAGACACATTGCATTGCATTCATATTCATATTGCATAACAGGTAATCTTTGAATGGTGTCTTATCTCTCGCTCTGTATCAGGTACTTAACAGGATTCCAGATCAACATCCGCACCGCTATTCTACACGATCCAACTGTCGGAAAGTTATGGACCAGATTCAGAATGAGATGCAGGATGTACGCGAGAAGCTCGCCCTCTTCATGCAGACCATGGAGGCTATAGCAAAAGGGCAGGAGAACTTGCAGGCCATGGTCCAGCCTCTGTTGGCTCGCAACGCAGGTCATGGTAACGAAGATCATCAGTCTGTCCGGGTTGATACTGCTCATGGAGATGGCACTCCAACGCCAGTGGCTCCGCCTGTCGTCAATGTGAATGCTGCTAACGTCAACAACGCTACCGCTGCTGTGAATGGTAACGTCGGAGTTGGAAATGAAACTGCTGTCCATAACGCTGGGCTGGGTGATGTCAATGTGGGAGATAATCTCGGAGGCAATGGCTTTGTCAACGCTGGGTTCGGATTTAACGATCAGGGATTCGACAACACTGGCAAGTATGGCTTTAATGCTCAAGGCTTTGGGCAAGATGGTTATGGTATGGTCAATCAGGGCTACGGAGGTTTTGGAAACGGAAACGGTGCTGGTTTCATGGCTGGTGGTCCTGCTGGAGGTGTTCAAGGGTACGGCAACAGAGGCCGAGTTCCAGGGATGAATCAAGTCAGAGCTGGACGTAATAATGCGTATGATGGATACGGGGCTGGAAACGGTATGTGGCAAGAGGATCAGCAGGAGGACGCCTTCTCTGGAGGGGGCTTTGACGGGCCGATGGATGATTCTCAAAAGATTAGAATGCTGGAAGAGCAAATGAAGGGAGTCCTAAACCAGAGTGCTGTGGGTCTGGACATGGCAACAATGGGCTTGGTACCTGGGCTGAGGGTGCCCATCAAGTTCAAAGCGCCTGCGTTCGATAAGTACAAAGGAGATACATGTCCGAAGGTTCATGTACGAGCTTATTACAGAAAAATGTCTGCATACTCCACCGACGAAAGAATGCTCATGCATTTCTTTCAGGATAGTCTATCGGGTCCTTCCTTAGAGTGGTACATGGGGTTGGAGCCCACTGATATCAAGACTTGGAAGCAATTAGCGGAGGCGTTCGTAGCCCATTACAAATATAACAGTGACCTGGCACCCAATCGGGTCCAGTTGGCCGGGCTTTCGCAGAAGAAGGGGGAGAGTTTTAAAGAATACGCGCAAAGGTGGCGCGATATGGCTGCCAGGGTCCGTCCTCCTGTGGAAGATAAAGAAATGAACGATATGTTTGTTGGCACATTCACCGGGCTGTTTCATGATATGTTGTTTCATACTTCTCTGGCAAGTTTTTCAGATCTGATTTTAATGGGTGAAAAGATTGAGCGGAACATTAAGCAAGGAAAGTTCCAAGTCGATGAATCAACTGCATCTGGCAGTAATAGGAAAGCTTATGGTGGGCGCCGTCAGGGCGAAGCTAGTGCTGTATTTGGAGGCCGAGGCCGAGGCCGAGGCAGGGGAAGAAATCAATATCGTCAACAGCAGCAAGTGTCGAGTGTTACTATCCCTTATCAGCAACAACCAATTCAGCAACAACAACCGGTTCAGCAGCAACCAATGCCACAGCAGCAGCAGCCTCAGCAGGGGGCACAGCAAGCTCAGAGAAGATTCCAGGGTAATAAGCCGAGAAGGGTGTTTGAGAAACCTCCCTCTAACTATGCTGATTTATTGCAGACCTTGTTGGGATTGAATCTGGTGGAGAAAAGAACCTTGGCACCGATAACGGGAACTCCCCCGTTCGGCTATGATGCAAATAGGCGCTGCGAGTTTCATTCTGGGGCCCCGGGCCATGATATAGAAGGTTGTCATGCTTTTAAGCATGTTGTGCAGGATCTCTTGGACAACAAGTCTATCAACTTCGGAACGACCGGTGCGAATATAGTCCAGAAACCCATGCCTAATCATGGGGCGAATGCCGTGCTGACTGAGGAAGGTCTGAATCTGATTATGAATGTTGAGGATTTAAAGACGCCGCTGAGCGAAATAAAAAGCCGACTGTTGCAAGGAGGTGTTTACCCGGGTTGTAATGAGTACTGCTTAGATTGTTGGGCCCTGTCTGGGGGGTGTGAGGATCTGAAGAAAGGCATTCAGGCCTTGATTGATGAAGGTGTATTGCAGTTTGATAGAACAGCAACTGATGAGCCGGCAGGGGCAGTAGTGGATAATCGGAGTGATGTTGCCACAGTGACAATTCCTAGGAAGACGATCACTATTTCAGCACCAGCTCAGCGGCCGCCGATTACTATAACTAAAGCCGGGCCAATCCCGTATGAGAACACGAAAGCGGTCCCATGGTCATACGGGCTAGAGGTGTATTGTGACGGGATTAAAATCGATGTTAACAAGCAGTCAGCAGAGGTTGTGGATAATGTTGTGGGTTCAGGAGGCATGACGAGAAGCGGCAGGATCTTTATATCTCCTGAAGTGGAGGCCGAAAGGCTAGCGAAAGGAAAAGGGAAAGCGGTGGAAAATGTTCCGGTTCAAGCAAATGAAAAAGAAGCAGCATCTAAGGATGTCGAAGAATTCATGCGCTTAATTCGGAAGAGCGACTATAAAATTGTGGAGCATCTGCAGCAAACGCCATCCAAAATATCTATTCTGTCATTGCTGTTATGTTCGGAGGCTCACCGAAACGCTTTGCTGAAAGTCCTGGACACTTCTTTTGTACCACAGGATGTCTCCGTGAACCAGCTAGAAGGAGTATTGGCACATGTAAATGCAGGCCACAGTCTGGGCTTTACTGATTTCGACTTGACTCCGAAAGGAAGGGATCATAATATGGCATTACATGTATCCGTTGAGTGCAGAGGGTCGACAATGTCGCACGTATTGGTTGACACCGGGTCGTCTTTGAATGTGCTGCCTAAGAAGGCTATGATGAAGCTGGATGTTCGAGGGATTTTGTGCACACCAAGTGATTTGGTAGTCAGAGCGTTTGACGGCACGCGGAGAACAGTCTTCGGATCGATTACCTTGCCTCTGCAAGTGGGGCCGGAAGTGTTTGCCACGGAGTTTTACATCATGGATATACAGCCTGCGTACAGCTGCTTGCTGGGAAGACCTTGGATTCACGGGGCAGGGGCAGTCACGTCTACCCTGCATCAGAAGTTAAAGTATATGGTCGGAGACAGTGTAGTCACCGTGTGCGGAGAAGAAGACATCCTGGTCAGCCATCTTTCTTCGTTTAAATATGTGGAAGTCGACGGGGAGATCCACGAGACGCCATGCCAGGCATTCGAAGGGTTGCGCATAAAGGACAGGAGTCCCGGGCCAAGCAAAGTGCCAGAGATAGCTGTTTCTTCGTACAAAGAAGCCCAAGCGCTAGTAAAAGCAGGAGAAGCCAAAGGCTGGGGCAAAGTATTGGACATTCCGGTGAAAATGGACCGGTTCGGACTGGGGTACCGACCATCGTCATCAACTCCTTCTGTGGGGGCCCCTCATTTCAGAAAGTCAATCACCATCTCTGCCAGTGGAGTATGCCATGAATCTGTCAACGCTGCTTCAGAATCCGATGAAGGGGACAGCGACTGTGATATGGATGCCTGGATTCAGCCAAGCACGCCAGGACAAGGACTATGCAACTGGTCCATTCAGGAGCTTGTTCCTGTGACCTTTAAACAGTAATGCTTTGCTTTATTAATTGTTGAATAATCTGATGTCTTGCCCGGGGCATCAGGATTTGCTTAGGGCTGTGTTGTTATAAACATTGCTTCGTTAATCATTAAATAAATGGCGTTTTTTTTTCATGTGCAAATACTGTAATCCCTGTCTTTCTTGTTTTGTATTTTTCAATAAAATGGCAACGTGGTTATCCGCTTTATACGCATTTTGAAGCACTTAACCCTTTCTTTTGCAGGATACCATTTTCAGATGACATCCTTGAACCACCTATGACTCGTCCCGACTTCGAGCACCCAGTATTCCAGACCGAAGAAGAGGTTGTCGAAGATAGCGACGTTCCTGAAGAACTGTCTTGGTTGGTGAAGCAAGAGGAAAGAGCCATTCTGCCTCACGACGAGGTTATCGAAATTATCAATTTGGGGTCGGAAGGGGTTGAGAAAAATATTCGTATCGGAGCCGCACTGCAGAGTGATATCAAGCGAAAACTGGTTGAAATGCTCCGAGAGTATAATGATGTATTCGCTTGGTCGTATCAAGATATGCCAGGGCTCGATACAGATATGGTTGTGCATCGTCTGCCACTGAAAGAAGACTGTCCGCCTGTCAAACAAAAACTTCGCAGGACTCGCCCAGATATGGCAGTGAAGATCAAAGAGGAGGTTCAGAAACAGTGGGACGCTGGGTTCCTGGCTGTGACGAAGTATCCCTCATGGGTTGCTAACATCGTACCAGTGCCAAAGAAAGATGGCAAGGTTCGAATGTGCGTGGATTATAGAGATTTGAATAAAGCTAGCCCAAAAGACGATTTTCCACTTCCTCACATTGACGTGTTAGTGGACAATACTGCTCAATACTCTGTATTCTCCTTCATGGATGGCTTTTCAGGCTATAATCAAATTAAAATGGCGCCAGAGGATATGGAGAAGACTACTTTCATAACGCCTTGGGGAACATTTTGCTATAAAGTGATGCCCTTTGGTTTGAAAAATGCTGGGGCAACATATCAGCGTGCGATGACAACTCTCTTTCATGACATGATGCATAAAGAGATTGAAGTTTATGTTGACGATATGATTGCTAAATCCCAGACAGAGGAAGAGCATCTGGTGAATCTGTTGAAGTTGTTTAAAAGGCTTAGGAAGTTCAGGCTGAGGCTGAACCCTAACAAATGCACCTTCGGGGTGAGATCGGGTAAGCTCCTGGGGTTCATAGTAAGCGAAAGAGGAATAGAGGTCGATCCTGCTAAAATAAAAGCGATTCAAGAAATGCCGACGCCTAAAACAGAGAAAGAGGTGCGCGGGTTTTTGGGGAGATTGAACTACATTGCCCGGTTCATATCTCACCTAACGGCCACGTGCGAACCATTATTCAAGTTGCTAAAGAAAGATCAAGCTGTGACATGGAACGAAAATTGTCAAAAGGCGTTCGACAAAATAAAGAAGTATTTGCAGGAGCCTCCTATTTTGATACCCCCAGTGGCAGGGAGACCCTTGATAATGTATTTGACGGTTCTTGAGAACAGTATGGGTTGTGTTCTCGGTCAACACGACGAGACAGGGAGAAAAGAGCATGCAATTTATTATCTGAGTAAGAAATTTACAGACTGTGAATCTCGATACTCAATGCTGGAGAAAACTTGTTGCGCGCTAGCCTGGGCCGCCAAGCGTTTGAGGCAGTACATGCTGAATCATACAACCATGCTCATCTCGAAGATGGATCCAATCAAATATATATTTGAAAAGCAGGCGTTGTCAGGTAGAATTGCCCGGTGGCAGATGATCTTGACTGAGTACGATATTCAATATGTCTCGCAAAAGGCGATAAAGGGGAGTGTGTTGTCTGAGTATCTGGCGGAGCAGCCTATTGAAGAGTATCAATCGATGAGATTTGACTTTCCTGACGAGGATATCATGTATCTCAAGATGAAGGATTGTGAAGAGCCGTTACCAGACGAAGGACCAGAGCCGGGGTCCAAATGGCAGATGATATTTGACGGAGCTGTGAATGCTTACGGTAGCGGAATAGGGGCAATTATCACTACGCCACACGGGTCGCACATCCCGTTTACTGCCCGATTGACCTTTGCTGTTACCAACAATGAGGCCGAATACGAAGCTTGTATAATGGGGCTTGAAGAAGCCATTGATTTGCGAATCAAACATTTAGACGTATACGGAGACTCAGCTCTGGTAGTGAATCAGATCAAAGGGGAATGGGAGACACGTCAGCCCAATTTGATACATTATATGAATTATGCAAGGAGATTGTTGCCTTTCTTCGACAAAGTTGAATTGCACCACGTGCCACGGGCAGAAAATCAAATGGCTGACGCCCTGGCCACCTTGTCTTCCATGTACAAGGTCAATTTCTGGAACGAAGCTCCCCAAATCACTATCTCTCGGTTGGACAGGCCAGCTTATGTATTTGCTATTGATGAAGCGTCCGATGGCAAACCGTGGTATTTCGATATCCTTAATTTCCTGAAGAATAAAGAGTATCCGGCTGGGGCATCCAGTCAAGATCAGAAGACTCTCAGGAGATTAGCGGGTAATTTCTATTTGAACCCGGACGGCGTCTTATACAGGAGAAACCACGACTTGGTGTTGTTGCGTTGTGTAGACGAGAAAGAGGCAAAGCTTCTCATGGAGGAAATTCACGAAGGTGCATTCGGTACGCATGCTGGTGGGCATGCTATGACGAGAAAACTGCTGCGGGCAGGTTACTTTTGGCTGACGATGGAAACTGATTGTTTCAAATTTGCAAGAAAGTGCCACAAGTGCCAAATTTATGCTGACAAAATACATGTGCCTCCGAGTCCTCTAAATGTGATGTCATCTCCATGGCCATTTTCGATGTGGGGAATCGATATGATCGGAAAGATTGAGCCGACGGCTTCTAACGGGCATCGGTTCATCCTCGTAGCAATCGATTATTTCACCAAGTGGGTGGAAGCGGCGTCTTACGCAAATGTAACGAAGCAAGTGGTGGCTAGATTCATCAAGAGAGATATCATTTGCCGATATGGGATTCCCGAGCGGATAATCACGGATAATGGTTCTAATCTGAACAACAAAATGATGAAGGAGCTCTGTCAGAATTTCAAGATCGAACATCACAACTCCTCCCCTTACCGACCCAAGATGAATGGCGCTGTCGAAGCGGCCAATAAGAATATCAAGAAGATAGTCCAGAAAATGGTGGTGACGTATAAGGATTGGCACGAGATGCTACCTTTCGCTTTGCACGGTTATCGTACGACGGTACGCACATCAACCGGGGCAACTCCGTTTTCGTTGGTATACGGAATGGAGGCGGTATTACCATTAGAAGTTGAGATCCCTTCTCTAAGGGTATTGCGAGACGTTCAGCTGGACGAGGCAGAATGGGTAACGAACAGATTGAACCAACTGAGTTTGATGGATGAGAAGAGGCTAGCTTCTCTGGCATACGGTCGTTTGTACCAAAGACGAATGAAGAAAGCGTACGACAAGAAGATACTTCCGCGAAGCTTTCAGACGGGCGACCTTGTGTTGAAAAGGATTCTCCCGCCGCAAGCAGATCACAGGGGCAAGTGGACCCCCAACTACGAAGGGCCATACGTTGTCAGTAAGGTCTTTTCAGGAGGAGCTTTATTGTTGTCCACCATGGACGGAGAAGACTTTGCATCACCTGTGAATTCGGACGCAGTTAAAAAATACTTTGCTTAAAATAGACCCGCTGGACAGAAGAAAGAGAGTCCAGGCAAAAATGGGGCATCCTGGCGAACCAAAAACAGAATGAAAGGTTCGGGCAAAAGTTAGGGATAAAATTGAAAAAATGTACACCCGCGAAGTTGAAAACCTACACTGGGCGGCTTCGGCAAAAAGGGGTATCCCGGTGAACTGAAAACCCGTAAAGGGCGGTTCACGCAAAAGTTAGGGATTTGAAAAGCAAATGACTGCGGTCCGAATTTGATTTTTCAATGAGCATCAATGCGGGAGAATATGTTTGAGGAGTCAGTTATCGGATACAACCTCTTCAGAAGACGGATACCGGGAAAGTATAAGAGTCGGACGAGTCATGGGAGGATCAGTTCGTGGTGTTCATCTCCATCCAGTTGCCGACATGTGTACAAAATTTAATTTGTCAATATTTATGCTTCTTGTGAATACTTGCATACTTGTATATTTGCTTTGCGTAGCTTCCTCTTTTCAGGAGTTACATCCCGTGTACAAAAAACTCCGCCCATTCAGGGGCCCAATCAATGAAAATGTGTTATTCAGTACTTGATGCCTGTTCTTTACTGTTTTGCGCATGATAAAACGCCTAAGTTTATTGAAGCTAGCATGAGTATAACATTACTGGCCCTTGCCAACAATCGTTAAAGCTTTGAATTAACTGAGTGTAACGTCACTAACCTGAATTGATTGGATTGCATAGGCTTGTCGTGTCTTGTTTGTGTTGTCGCAGGTTTCATAACCGTACGAGGAAGATGATCAAAAGATTGCAATAGTGAAAAGCTTGATCCCCACGCAGGTCATGCATGTTTTTCCTGAAGAAGGATGGAATTCCCCAGCTAGCCATAGCTTATCCAAAGGACGTGCTCCAGAGAAGTTCCTCGTTCTCAGCAGAGTTTGGCGATTCCAAGATCGTAAGGCGGTATTCAGACAGGTTCATTTTTCCCCGCAGGGTCATGCACTCTCCCCCAGTGGAGTCAGTTAATTTTCCCCAAGAGAATCCAGCCATCCCCAGCGGAGTTCTCTTTTCAGTAAATGGTCTTTCCTTCCAGTGGAATTCGAAGGTCAAGGCTCTCCAACGCAGAGTCGATGGTGGGTCCTGTCATTTATTTTGGCAGGAATACTGGTGATATCAGTTCATGTTCCAGCAGAAAGATCAATCATACCAGGTGCATCTGCTATTCCTCAGCAAAGTCATATTCCCCAGCAGGGGGTACCTCCGCAAGGTATTTGGTTTGAGTTATTATTCCCCGGCAGGGGGTTACTTCAACAAGACGTGTGGTTTGAGTTCCCAACTTCCCTACAGGGTCGACTTCATCCTACCAGCATTTATTTTGTAGCGTCAGGCTATCCCCGGCGAGTCGTCGTTATCCTTCCAGCATTTATTTTGCTGAAGCAGTTTCTGTACTCTAGTAGTTCAGGTGGAGAGAGCTCTGGCTCAAATAAATTACCAAACAGTCAAGATCTCGGCAGGAGATATTCAATGATAATGTCAGTTTCGGCGGTATTCCCCACAGAGTTATCGTGATAAAACTCTCTTTGTCTCCAGCAGAGTCATTTTTGCAAATGTATCTGATTTTCCCCAGCCAGAGTGGCCAGGATAAGAATCTCCTTATTCCCAAGCAAAGTTCGTTTGTCATCAACGAGTCGCATGAATCAGAATTTCGAAGCAGGTGTCCGATAGTTGGTTTTCAGACATCCCCAGTAGAGTTCATCTCGAAGTCGCTGTCACGTCAGTGCTAAGAAGTTTGTGGGGGAGGATCATTGAAGAACCCAGTCCTAGCGCGGACAATTTACTCCTAGAATGACGGGATTTCTTCAGAAGTGGGCGTCCTAACGTGGACAGGTTTGTTTTACCGGATTGGTAAGGTGTGTTAATCCTGACGTGGATAGATTCGGTCTCTCGAAATTTGGAGAAAGGGAGGTCATGACGTTGACAAAAGATTGGTTACTCTTCGTGTTGGTGTCCTGACGTGGATTATTTGTGTCCAGCAGATATCTTTATTCGTAATGGAAATGCGCGTCCTGACGTGGACAAGTTTGTAGTTCTTTGTGATGACAAGATACAAGAATCCTGACGTGGACAAATTTATCCTTCTTCGTGTTGTTGGCAAAGTGTAAGTCCTAACGCGGACATTTCCCCAGCAAGTCGAAGGCGCGTGAGTCCTTACGTGGACAAGTTATTTCCTCAGCGAGTCGAAGATGCCTGAGTCCTAACGTGGACATATCAAGACGAGGTCAGTGTCCTTACGCGGACAAATCAAAGAAATTATTTTTCCTTACGTGGAAAGAAGTGGGTCCTAACGTGGACGATGTAGTCCTTACGCGGACGTCTCAGAAGTGATTCCTAACGTGGAAATGACAGTATTCCTAACGTGGAAAAAGAGAGTCCTTACGTGGACAGGTTAAGATGGCATTCCTGACGTGGAAAAATGAGTCCTTACGCGGACAAATTGGAAAGAAGTTGGTATTCCTTACGTGGAAAGATCAGAGTCCTTACGTGGACATATCAAGAGCATTCCTTACGTGGAAGAAAAATGGTTTCCTTACGTGGAAAGACGAGTTTATTCCTTACGTGGAAAGATTGAGTCCTCACGCGGACATATCAAGATTGATTCCTGACGGGGAAAGAAATGGATTATTCCTGACGTGGAAAGAGAGTTTAGTCCTGACGCGGACAGATCGAAGAAGATATTCCTAACGTGGAAGAAGGAAATTAGTCCTAACGTGGACAGGTGCAAGAAAAGTTGAGTCCTGACGTGGACAAGTTCAGAAATAGTTGTGTTCCTTACGTGGAAAGATCGGAGTCCTGACGCGGACATGTCAAGTGGTATTGGAGTCCTTACGTGGATGGATTGATGTAGTTTTCCTAACGCGGAAAGAAGATTGTTTCCTGACGTGGAAAGATGAAAGGGTTAGTCCTGACGTGGACAGACGCAGAAAAAATGATTCCTAATGTGGACAGGTGTTACTCCTAACGTGGAAGAGTTTTATTCCTAACGTGGACGATGCGGTTTATGGAAATGCAGACGAATTATCCCCCAGCGGGGTTGCCGAGATTTTTCTGGGTTGACAGTAAGTGGAGTCCTAACGTGGACAAGTTTCAGTTGAGATTTCTTCGTATCGACGACAGACAGAGTCCTAACGTGGACAAGCAAGCAATCTGTTATGACAGAATCCTCTTCAGAACGATGAAGACAATCCCCAGCACGGTCATGCGAGATCAGTGGGTTACTCTAACAGTCAGATTCAGCTGACGAATGTTATTCCTCAAGCAGGAGCGCAGTTTATTTCTGCGGTTGGCAAATTTCTGGTTTCACTAGTATTCAACCGTCTCGTACCGCGAATGTCTGAAGGCTCCGGGCTCTTCATCCAATCGGGTCCAAGTCGCTTGAATAGGGGCAGCTGTTGCACCCTAAAATTTGCCCAACCTTATTCAATTGGTTTATGTTTCAATATCATTAGCATTTGCATATAGAGTCATGTGCATAGTCTAATCATCTGCATAGCATAAGCATAGCAAGTCATTCAACAGGGGACCAATCATTATTTTCATCTCTAGAGGCCTATCAAGAGGTTATTATCCCAATTCAATCTCATTCAAGTCATCAGGAAAGAATTTGAAAGCAAAGAGTTCAGCAGATCAAGCCTTGAGTCCATCTCCTAGCTGAGGGTATCTGAGGATCAACAAGAGGGTTGTGAGCTGTGGAGTGAAGGTATGGAGAGCATCTAGACCTTATGAGAGACTTACAAAGTCATTTGGAGAAGAAAGCAAGTCATTGATGAAAGCACAAGAGCTATAGTGGAAGACAGTCAACTAGGGTTTCATCTGGGTCAACCCTAGGTCAACCCTAGGTCAATTGACTGACTTAGGAGGGCATTCAAGTCTATTGGAGAGATGTGGGGATCATCATTGAGCATATAAAGAAGGATATGGAGATATGACAAGGAGAATTCAAGAGAAATCAAGGAGAAGAGGAGTTATTAAATTAGGGTTTCTCTGTAAAATCCCCTAGTTTAGGTCAAATTTCCAAGCAAGATAAGTCAAAATGCTAGCTTCAAATGGCTTCTTGGCCAACATGAAACTTGTAGAGGATCTCAAGACCTTTAATTTGAGTGGTGGAAGACCTCAAGGAGATTTATAGAACTCAAGTTATGGTCTTTACAAGTTACAGGTCATCTGGGGTGTCTGAATTTTTGTCTGTGAAAGTGACTTGACTTCCAAGCTAGTTTTGCCCCTCAAGGAGATTTCAAATGAATTCTTGGTCAACATAAGAATTATTCCTCATTGTCTTAGCTTTCTAGAATGGTATGGTATGCCTTCATATGATGTGGAGAACTCAACTTATGGTCTTGACAAGCAAAGGGTATTTTGGGCATTTGTGAATTACAGGTCATTTTAACCTATACCCAAAACTCATACAAGGAGGCCTCAAATGGAAAAACTTACAACATCAAACTTGCTCCAAATGGGATTTTAAGTCTAGAAAGAAGGTCACAAGTTGTTGGAGAAGCTCATAGCATGGAGTTGCACAATTGGTCAAAATATGAACTAAAAAGGCTTATAAAGTGAATAATTTCAAGTTGGAAAATGGTTTGGGAGATTTACAAGTCCAAATGGAGACTTCCAATATATGATTTTGAATGGAAAAACAATTCTAAGAACAATGGTTCACACACTTTTTTGAGTTTAGAAGGAAAAAATGAAGTTATCCATGGTTGCTTATCATTTAAGAAACATAATCAAAATGGATCAAAATTTGAAAACAAGGGAATGTGCAAGATGGATCTAGAATGTTCATTTGGGGTCTATATATTCATGAAATGTGCATTGATCAAGGGTTGGCCTCATTTGCACCAAGAATTTCACAAATTTCTCTCTTACTTTTCATTGAAGTTTCATTCCAAATCTCACAAATTCCTCACCAATTTTCATCCACTTCAATTCAATCTTATTCAATCATCATCATAGATCATAATTGAAGCAAATACTTGGTGGTTAGGATTCATTTTCGTGCATCATCTTCAAGAACCTCAAAACTGCAAATTCTGTTGGACAGCAAAATTCAAGCAAAGAATCATCATAACACTGCATACAGAATTCATACCTGAGTAATTGGATCAAGATTCAAGCCTTGGAGGTCTCAAATCATCAATCTCCATAGCTGTTTGCAAGATTTTGCACAAGGTAAGTTTTCCTTCAAACAGCTCGATCTAGTTAGATAGGCATGATTTTGTTAGTGTAGAATTGATCTAGGTGGTTAGGTGATTAAGTTAGAAGAATTTGGAGAGATTTAGTGATGGTTAGTGACAGGTGCCATAATCTGTTTGTGTTCGAATCTCTTGGATGAGTGTGTTATAATTGCAGCTTGATAGCATGTGTTAGTCTCCATTAGATGTAGTTTAATTTAGGTTAAGTCTGAGGAAGAATGGTGAAGGTTTATACCAGTGCATTTCAATGGAGGCAGGATGTTGATTCAATCGAATTTGTTGATGTGGTGAATTTCAAAGTGAATTGATGCCCTAAGCTTGTAGAGGGAGAGATTTGGAACAGATTTCATGTTTATATCGTGTGGATTCATTGCGTGTGGAGTGAGAACAGAAAGGGAGAAAGCTGTGCGTGCATGGATGTTCATGGTGTTGGAAACCCTAGTTTCAGGCCAAGGGAAGAAGACGAAATCGTGACCCTTCGTTTAGAGTAAGACCTTTGACTTAGGGTAGGATCTAATGGTTGTTGTTTAATCTGAAATTGGAGGGAGATTACCCTGGCCCTAAACGCACCGTTTCATTAATTGAAACGGGCGGGCCTGAGTGCTGTTGATAACCACACCCCCAAGGTTGAGCCCAATACCATTTTCAACGTGGATTCGCTACTATTTTCACCCCCTGCTCGTTTTTAGTTTTTATTGTTTCTGACTTGATGCTGGGCTTAGCCAAAAGCGCTATTTGCACCCCTATATGTGGCCCATTCTGGATTTATAACTGAGCGAGTTACTCTTCATACCCCCTCCCTCATTTTCATTCATTTTATTTTTCTTATTTCATTTTAATATTTCATCAATTTTCATAAAATCATAAATAATTCATAAAAAATGTTTTTTAACCCATTCTTTTTACCATATTTTCATTAAAATGTCTAGAATATTATAGGAAAATAAAATTTCATTTTTGGTTTCATTTCATATTTTTTCCATATTTTCTAAATAAATGTCATAATAAATAGTTACATTTCATGCATCATTTTTATGATTTTTGTTCTCTCACATGCTTTAATATTTTTTGATCATTCTTTTCATATTGTTTAGATGAGATGTTAAGCTTGTAGAAATATTTTATTTCCCATTTTTGAGAGTTAATTTTAGGTGATTAATAAATGCTTGAATATCATGAACAAAACTAGGGTTTTAGGTGACAACTTAGGAGTTTGATTTCATTCCCCTTAGGACTTAGGATTTAAATAGATTAGTTATGGGACTATATGGGTTATGGGTAGCTATTAGATCCCTTAGAAAAAGTTAGGATTCCCCTACTGCTATTAGTACTATCTGTATATCTGCTGTCTGGTGTGGTGTGCCCTCTGGGGATTGTTGATTGTTTGATTGGGTATTGGGTTTGTCTGGGGCCCTGGGGAAGCTGAAGATTTGTGGAGATGAAGCTATTGGAGATTCAAAGGCTGAAGATCAACTGTCAGAGTTGAGGAGGAGTTTCTTGCTGGCAGATGCTGAGGAGATTAGGGTTTAGGAGCTAGGCAGAGCTCTAGATTAGAATGATTGTTTCTCAAACATGGATTGCCTTGTCTGCATCCATTCTTCTCTGGGATTCAGAGTCTCTCTAAGACACTCACCCCCTTCCTTTGGAAGGCTTGGTGATGGTGTCTATGAGATAGAACTCTTGAGAGAAAATGTCTCTTGTGTTAGAAGCAGTCTGTTCACCACCTTTGGTAGTCAGCTGATTGCTTAACACCCAATTCACTCTTGTGACTGATCCCTCATCCTGGAGGTTTGAGCTTGAAGAAAAGCCATTGCAGACGGAAGACTGATGATCAAAGCCCTTGTCTGAAGGCCATGAAGATGGGGATTGATGCTTGTGGAAGCCTGTAGCTGATTGGAGATTACTTGAAGCCAGTTGTTGATTTAGAGCTGCTGATGCTGTTTCTTTTGCTGTATTTCATTTGTTGATGTATTGATTGGTTTTCTGAACTGTATTGTTTGCTGTTTACCCCGTTGGGTTGAAAGTGAAGCCTGTTCACTTTTGCCTATTGTTTTCTAGGTTCGAGGTTGAGTGGGACTCCCTTGCCTCGCTTGTACTGTTGCATCCATGCATTTTACTGCTTTACTGTATATATCTGATATTGTTTCTGTTTCTGCCTATCCCTTAAGATCTCTATTTCTCTCTGTGCAAGAGAGGAGCATGATAGACACTAGGTCTTAACCCATGCATGATAACATTAGGTTAGTTTGTTTCCCTTCGCAACCGTAGGTTAGAGTTCTGTCTCTTTCTTTCTCAAAACAAACAGAAAAACACATAAAGATTTCAAACACAATAAAAGACACTTCTTCCGTAAAAGAATGTGAACTCATCAAAACGTCATTTTTGTCCTCTTGGACTGTTAATCAGAAAAACCTTTTTCAGAAAGAATAAAATCAACCAAGACAGACTTGTGTCATACGTGGCCCGAACTACGTTTGCTCTGATCTTCCATGCTGTGTGGAAGTACGTAGGCATAGGATGCGATATCCTAGCGAGCAACCTTCCCCTCCTTTCCCGTAGGTAGGCGAACTACGTTGACTCTGATTTCTCGTTCCAGACGAGAATACGTAGGCATAAAGTGCGATACTTTGCCGAGTCATTTTTATTTTCATTTTATTTTCTTTTTCACCCTTGACCTATAGTTTAGATAGAATAACAATCCATACCCGAAAACAAGCGTGGATCCCATCGAGTACGATGGACGTGAGGGGTGCTAATACCTTCCCCTTGCGTAACCGACTCCCGAATCCAGGTTTTGGTTGCGATGACCATACCTTTCCCGTATTGTGCGAGGTTTACTCTGAGCGTTTCCTTTCCCTCCCGTGGGATAAATAACGCACGGTGGCGACTCTTCTGTTCAGCCGGCGCCGATTTTCGCAGTAGCGACACATATCTCTCTGAAACTTTATACTTTTATTTAATTCGTTTTACATAGTATAGCTTTAAATTAAAATATTCAATCCAAGCTCAAAATCGTAGAGACCGTTGAACGACATTGATGTCTCACCGATCCATATTGAGACAACAAAACTGGATACTTACTTACTCTTGCTTTCTAATTTACCGTAGCAACAATGACCCCTATCTATTTAAAAGAAGTCCTAAAGGCTACTTTTTAGGTGTGTTACAGGTACCGAAGCAGATAATATTATGTGGCACAACTATAGCTCAGTTTATGCAGTCTACCATAGTGGGGAAAAGACTGTAGCTAAGGTGTTACAAAGTGGTTTTTGGTTCCCAACCTTGTTTCAATATTGTGATTCTTTTGTATTAACTTTCCTTGAATGTAGAAAATAGGTAATATTACAAAGAGAAACAAGATTCCTCTTAATATCATGTTAGAGGTAGAGCCATTTAATTGTTGGAGAATTGACTTTATGGATCCTTTTCTCAAATCTAACTCTAATCTTTATATTCTTGTATGTGTTGATTATGTTACCAAATGAGTTTAAGCGACTTCTTGTAGTGAAAATGATGCCCACACTGTTACTCTTTTTTGAAAAAGAATGTTTTTCCTAGGTTTATAGTACCTAGAGTATTGATCAATGATGGGGGGCACATTTCTACAACAAGTATATGGAAAGTATGTTGGAAAAGTATAATGTGAAACATAAAGTATCCACACCTTACTACCCGCATACTTGCGGGCAAGTAGACGTTTCAAACGAACAACATAAACAAATTCTAGAAAATATAGGTGCATCATCACAGAAGGATTGGTCAAATAAGTTAGATGAAACTCTTAGGGCATATAAAACAAATTTCAAGGTACATTTGGGATTCTCTCTGTATCAATTAATTTATGGTAAAGCTTGTGACTTACAATTGGAATTAGAACATAAGATATATTGGGCTGTGAAATTTTTAAATTTTGATGAGAAGTTTACTAGAAGAAAAAGATTGCTTAAGTTGGATGAATTAGAAGAGATGTGCATGCACTCTTATGAAAATTTCTTGATCTACAAAGAAATAACAAAAATATATCATGATAAGAAGTTGGTCAAGCGAGACTTCCAACCAGGACAACAAGTTTTCTTTTTAATTCTAGAATGAAACTCTTTCTTGAGAAGTTGAAATCAAAGTGGTCAGGGCCGCTCATTATTAAAGAGATACTCCCGACCGGTGCTGTAGAAATCTGGAAAAAAATGATGCATTTAAATTTAAAGTGAATGGACAACGGTTGAAACAGTACTTTAGAGGTGAGATACCTATTGCAAAGGTTTCACTTGTGCTTTCAGAATCTTATAATGTAGTAGTCAAGCTAGTGGTGATAAAGAAGCGTTTAATGGGAGGCAACCCACCAGGTTTAAAAATTAAAACAATTGGAAGTTTGAATTTTAGTCATTTACAAGTTAGTTTAAGTGATTTGTTTTAAGTTTTTGTTGTTTTGGTAATGCTAAGAAGTATTAGAGTATGAATTTATGGACTTAGAAGTATTTGGAAAGAGAAAAATGGAGTTAAACCTCTAGAAAAATCGTGCCACAGTTCTAATGCATCGCAGAGTGATTGAAGCTACATCGCAACATGATGAGGATGGATTGTGGTGCGATGCCACATGTTCCTAACCATTGACAAGTGAGGGAAAAAAATTGTTGATCATTGCGGCACGATGAGGGATAAATTGCACTGTGATGGCATCAAATTTTGGTTATAAATAAAAGTTTCTAGGCCACTTCTCTTTGTAGCTTCCAAATCCTATTCTAGTTCTATCTCCTTACTTACACAAAGTCACATTGAATTCACATTTTTCTTCACTTGTTGTGTTATCTTGTTTTTAGTCTTTTGTTGTTACTGAGCTAATGGCACTTACGCACAAATGAGTTTTTGATCCATCACAGTCAGCCGCTCCACGATAATCAATAGTTCCAACACATAAATTCCTCTATTGAGAGCACGTTAAAAGACTTTTGAGAGTGAAGAATTACACGGTTGTGTCCAAAAAGGCTTTTGATATATAGAATTTAGAAATTCGCAAAGAGTTGACACAATTATTAGAAGAAAAACGACGGATTAGGTTAAACATTTTGATCAAGGATTAAGTTAAACAATTGGGTTGGAATTTCACGCAAATATGTTAAACCATGCTTCAGATGACTACACTTCCATTACTAGAAAAATGTAATTTAGCTTCCCAGAATTAACGTCGAGCATCAACACCGATTTTAATACTCAAAGGTAGCGTTGGCTAAGCCCACACTAAGTAGTTTTTTAAATTTATTTTAATTACAAGATAGTTAGACCCGACCAAGCCGAGTCTATTTGATAAAAAATAGTTTTTATTTATTTAGACACAATCAAACCGAGTCTACTATATTATTATTATTTTTTATTTTATTACGTAGCATTAACCTAGCCAAATCTATAAATTTCAGATGCTAAATATTTTACTAGATAATGTTGGCCAAGTCAAGACTACTGTATTTACTATTTCAACGGTCTCAAACACATGACTCTTTGATGATGACAATAAGTTCAACTAACTACGCTGAACATGCTAACTATTTATTTCTTCAAACAAAATTATATTTATCCTTATTCTTTTTTTTTCTTTTCTTTTTTCTTTAAATTTTCATTTCCCTCTCTATTTTTTTCCTCTTCGTTTTCATTTTATTCTTTTTATTTCTCAATTTCTATAGATTTTAATTTTTCCTTTTTGTTTTCATTTTCCCATTTTCTAATCTTCTTGTAAACAATCAAAACTAGGGATGAAAATGAGTATCTATGGAATCTGGTACTAGTCTTCCGCTACCTATTTCGTTTAATAAATATGATACTCGTATCTGTCACATATTGTCTCTATTGCGAAAATCGGCGCCGGCTGACAGAAGAGTCGCCACCGTGCGTTATTTATCCCAACGGAGGGAAAGGAAACGCTCGAAGTAAACCTCGCAAAACACGGGAAAAGGTATGGTCATCGCAACCAAAACCTGGATTCGGGAGTCGGTTACGCAAGGGGAAGGTATTAGCACCCCTCACGTCCGTTGTACTCGACGGGATCCACGCTTGCTTGGGTTGTACGGATTACACTTCTATCTAAACTAAAGGATGAGGTATGAAAAGAAAAGAAAACATGACTCGGCAAAGCATCGCACTTTATGCCTACATATTCCCGTATGGAACGAGAAATCAGAGTCAACGTAGTTCGCCTAACTACGGGGAAATATGGGTGAAGGTTGCTCGCTAGGATATCGCATCCTATGCCTACGTACTTCCACACAGCATGGAAGATCAGAGCAAACGTAGTTCGGGCTACGCACGACACAAGCTGTTCAAATGTCTTTTATGAAAAATCTCACCTTAAACAAGGGTTTTCTTATTGCAAAAAGGTTGGTGTTTGTTCAAATCTTTTGACGGAAGAAGTGAATTAATCTCTGTTATAACCTTTATTAGTGTTTTTCTGTTGTTTTGAAGGAAGAAGAGACGACACTCTACAAATCCTAGGGTTAAAAGGGGATAAAAATCTACCCTAATGTTATCATGCATGGGTTAAGACCTAGTGTCTATCATGCTCCTCTCTTGCGCAGAGAGAAACAGAGATCCTAAGGGAATAGACGGAAACAGAAACAGCAGATATATACAATAAAGCAGTAAAATGCATGGATGCAACAATACAAGCGAGGCAAGGGAGTTCCACTCAACCTCGAACCTAAAAACAATAGCAAAAGTGAACAGGATTCACTTTCAACCCAGCAAGTTAAACAGCAAACAATACAGTCTGGGAAATTCAATCAATACATCAAAATTAAAACAGCTAAAAGCTAAACAGCAAAAGCAATCTTCATCAGCATCTGGCTTCAAGTCATCTTCAGGCTTTGAGCAGGCATCAGCTATCTGCAAGCTTTAAACAGGCATCAGACTTTAACTTCAATCTCCCAATGGCTTTTCTTCAAGTCCTAACCTCCAAGCTGAGGGATCAATCACAAGAATGAACTGGGTGTTAAGCAATAAGTTGACCATCAAGGGTGGCAAACATACTGCTATCAACACAAAGAATATTTTCTCTCAAGAGTTCTATCTCTTAGAAATTAGTACCAAGCCTTCCAAAGGAAGGGGGTGAATGTCTTAGAGAGACTCTGCATCACAGAGAAGGATGGAGGCAGTCAAGACCTTCCATGTTTGAGAATCAAGTTTGCTACTCTAGAGCTCTGCCTAACTCCTAGATCCTACAAACTTCATCAGCTGCCAGCAAGAGATACTCCTCATCAACTCTGGAAGTTGGTCTTCACTCTCTGATCTTCAAATGGGTTTCATCATCTCAGGCTTCAGCTCAAACCCCAAGTCCCAAACAAACCCAATACCCCACACAAACAAAATAATAACCCTAAAGAGGGCACACCACACAGTCAATCAAATATAAGCCATATACTAGTAGCAGTAGGGGAATCCTAATATTTTCTAAGGGATCTATCCTATACCCATAACCCCTATAGTCCCATACCCCAAAAACCAAATGAAAATTCCTAAAAGAACTAATCTATCTCACCTATGCTCACTTAAAACCCTAATTTTCACCATTTTAATCTCACCTTATCAAGTCACCTAAAATTTAATCCTAAAAATATGAATTAAATCCTATATACAAGTTGAAGTCCTATGCTAATCACCCTAAAAAGAATGAACCCTAAATCTAAGGGGAACTATTAGAACAAAAATCAATAAATTTGAGTACCAAACTAAATCCATTAAAATGCTATTTACAAGAAAAATGCATGAAAAATATTAAAACAAAATAAAATTCCAATTTTATTATTTAATATTTTTCTAGACAGAATTATTGATCTACCACAAAAAGAAGAAATTAAAAATATCAATTTTCCCATTTTTTATGATTTTTTAAAGGTGTTAGAAATATTAAAGAAAACAAAAATCAAAAATATGAATTAAAAGGGGAGGGGGTGTTGGAAGCAAGCTCGCCCAGTGTCGCTACTGCGAAAATCGGCGCCGGCTTGACAGGAGAGTCGCCACCGTGCGTTATTTATCCCTCAGAGCGGGAAAGGAAACGCTCGAAGTAAACCTCGCAAAGACGGGAAAAGGCATGGTCATCGCAACCAAAACCTGGATTCGGGAGTCGGTTACGCAAGGGGAAGGTATTAGCACCCCTCACGTCCATCGTACTCGATGGGATCCACGCTTGGTGTTTATAGGTAAAAGGGTGTGTTATCTATCTACGCTACTGGCTGGTCTGAAAAGAAAATAAAAGGACAGGACTCGACAGAACATACGGTGTTCTGGGCCTACGTATTCCCTCGTGCAATGGGAAAGTCAGAGTCAACGTAGTTCGACTTCCTACGACTAAACGGGGAAAAGGTTGCTCGCCAGGACATCGCGTCCTGTGCCTACGTACTTTCATCTGAAATGAAAGATCAGAGCAAACGTAGTTCGGCTAACTACGGGTAAACAGGGGCTCTCACACAGCAGTGAGAAAACAAACTAGTCTCTAAGGCTCGGGAACCTACAACTACGATCTGGTCTCACATGCGCTCGGGCAAGAGAAAGGGGAACAATTAGTCGTTAGCGGGAAAGTCTCGATCGCACAGCCGCGAGAGAACAAAGGTTAGTCGTTAGTGTGCTCGCTAGGATATCGCATCCTATGCCTACATATCCTCGTCTGGAACGAAGAATCAGAGCAGCTGTAGTTCAGCTAACTACGAATCAAGCTACTCCAAAGCTCCTACAGAAAGGGAAGGGAAACCCTAGAACTATAGCTGAGAAACAGGGGAATCTACCTACTGCTATCACACCTGGTTGACCATCCTAATGTCTATCATAACAACTCCGCAGCGGAGAAGTCAGAGCTCCTAAGGGATCATGGCAACAGGACTAAACTACAAACAAGAACTGCAACGTAAAGAAATACTGAAAATATGCATGAATGCAACAACTAAACAAACAAGGCGCGAAGGCCGCAAACTGCAGAGGCAAGGGAGCTCAGCTCTACCAAATACCAACAAGCAAAGCCACGCAATAACAAACAAGCAGAAGGAGGACCACCTCAACTTCTCATGCACACAAAGTCTACTTCTAAGATGCACCTACTCAGCAACTATCTAGATGAACCTAAGTCTAATGCAACATAACATCACACAAGTCAAACAAATCAAAGGGACTAACCCTGAACAGGGCCTCAAACAAACCTGAAACAAGCTCCTAATAACTCTCTAAACAAAACTCTATACAACACCCTAAGCAGGGATCTAAGCAACAACTCTAATCAAAACCCTAAGCAAGGATCTAAACAAACTCCTAGGCAAGAGGAATCAATCCCATTCTCCAAGCTTCAGAACAAGCTTACCAGAGAAAGGAAGCTAAGCAGACAAGCCCATAGTGCTTTCCTCAGGAAAGTACTAGGAGATTACTACTCAGGAGTCATATCCTATGCGGCTCGACAACTGTGATCAGTTTACATCCCTCCTCAGGAGAGATTAAACTCACATGAAGGCTCCGGCGTCACGGGATATTTGGGAAAGAACCTATATGCACTAAGGGAACTAAGTGAGCAGACTCATAGGACTTTCCTCAGGAAAGTACTAGGAGGCTGACACTTAGGAATCGTATCCTACGTGGCTCAACAACTGTGATCAGTTTACATTCCTCCTCAGGAGGAATTAAACTCACGAGTTGGCTCCAACCTCACTGGATACTTAGGAAGTCCTAGACAAACTATTGGAACTAAGTGAATAAACCCATAGGACCTTCCTCAGGAAAGTACCAGGGGGTTTCCACTTAGGAATCGTATCCCATGTGGCTCAACAACATGTGATCAGTCCATATTCCTCCTCAGGAGGAATTAAACTCACAAGTCGGCTCCGACATCATTGGATACTTACGAAGGAGGTGAGAAGGAAGGATGAAAGTCATTCATAGTGCCTTCCTCAGGAAAGTACCATAAACTCCCTTCAAACTTCAGGATCTCGAACCTCGCAAACAGACAACAAGCTCCTAGACTAAGCCTCGATCCACTGCAACTCTGCAAGCTCCAACAGGACCTCCATCAGCTCCCACCTTCAAGAAGAACCCACAGGCCAACAAACTACAGGAGACTATCTCTGAAGTTCAACCACAGTTGAACTTCAAAGTCAGAAGTCATCAAGACTTCTCCTATCTTCAGGCTCAGCCAAATCACAGCAGAACATCCTATGAAAATCTATCAAAAATCTAATGGGAAACCTACATGGCTCTAGGACAACATACTGAAAAATCAGAATAAAATTCAATACCAGATGAAAGAAATAAAATCAGCAACACAGACATGCCAACAGACCAATTTATTCAACCTCAATAACAGTGAAAAAATGCAATTAAAATGAAAATGCATGATTGAGCTAATATTTCTGCACTATAAAATTCTACACCGAGTTACGAGTCTACAGAAAAAAGAACGGAATTATTTGACTAATTCTACCATTTTTTATGAATTTTTTAATGATATGCATGCATTGAAAATATTAAGAAAAAACAAATCAATTAATTGAAAAATATGCAAAATATAACCAACAAAACATAAAACGTCACTTTTATTTTTATTTAATTTTCTAAACATTTTTTATGAAATGGATGGAAAAAGAATTATTAACAAAACAATTATATTCACTTATTTATGATTTATTTAATATGCCAAGAAAAATATAAAAGAGAAAAAAAATAAAAGAAATAACCTGGGGGGGGTTCAATCAGCAATGAACTTATGAGGGATTCTACATTGGGCCCTGATTGGGGGGTGCCAACAGCAGTTGGGCGCAGGGCCCAGTCTCCTCAAAAAATAATGAGTAAACTCAGAAAAGAAAACAACCCGGGGGTGCTATTAGCAGCTTATTTCAGTTTGTTAATCTTTGGGCCTACGCCCAGGGGGGTGCGAAAAGCAACTGGGGCCTAAGGCCCAATTCAATCCATTCTGCCTCTCATGCGCCAGGGGGGGGGGACAAGCAATTGGCGTGGTGTAGCATTCAGAAAACACGTTTGGGCTTAGCCCAAAACCTCAACCCTGATCCAACATTCAGCTGAACAAAACCTGAGTCATCCCCCAAACCCTAACTACTGTTCACCCCTAGAATTTGCGCCGTTCCTCTCAAGCTCCCTCTCAAACTCCCTCTGAATCCTGAACGAAACCTACACCCTAATCAACTATCAAACACGAAAAATCTTCATCTCACACTCTCGTTTCAAAATCATCATGCTACCCTGACATTCAATCCAGCTAAACAACAAAGATAGGGCGAAGGAGTTAGAGAGAAAAACCTGGGTGGTGCTGTGAAGACGACGTCGTCTGAGGAGACTCTTGAAGATCCTAGATCTACTGATGAGCGAGAATGCCCTTTGAATTCCTGACGCAACGAGCTAGGAGCCTTCTGGAAAGATTGAAGGAGATTGGAGATTCGTTGAAGGCGCGAGGAGATCTAGGGAGCTTTTTCTGAGAACCTAGAAGATTCTGAAGGAAACATTGAAGGTCTTGAAGATCTGGAGATGAAGCAAGAACGAGCGTAGATCTTGAAGCTCGCTGGAGAAATTGAAGACCTAGGAGCGTGAAGTTCTTGATGATGGATCTCGCTGGATCGTTGAAGAAGACTGAAGGTGTTGCTTCGTCTATTGAAGACCTCTCAAAAGATGAAGAACGTAACAATGTTCTTGAGGTTCGCTGAGGAGAATGTTGAATCTGTTTCGTCGTTCTTGGTGGTTGCAGTTTCTGGAGATCGTGGACGAACAAGATCAAGACGATGAAGATGCTTGAGTACGCGGTGGACTAACACGGATCTTGTTGGACGATGATGAGAGAAGATGTGAAGATCTGGAAAGATTGTGGATAAGGATGAAGATTCTGGTGAAGATAGGTTTTCCGGCGAGATTGCGCTTTCCGGTGAGGGGCGAACGGAGTAGAAAGATGAAGATCTTGAGGGTTCTGGAGATTTTGGTGGTTCAGGTGGGTTGGACGGTGGCCGGCGGCGTGCGGTTAGGGCTGATGCATGGCCGCCGGTGAGTTTCCAGGTGAGGCTCCGGCGATGGGTGTGGGGGCGCCAAGTGGCTCAGGGACTTGTTGCATGGGATACGCGTGTCAGCGGAGAGAGAGAGGGTGAGCTTCGGTGGGACGCGTGGCGTGATTCTGGGAAGTCTGAGTGGGAATGCGTGGGCCCTTCTGTTTGCTACACGTGTCATCAATATTTATATCACTGAGAAGGCTAGAACTCTCTAGAAGCTCCTGGAGATTACTGGAAAAATGGCTGGAACGAACTGGGCTGAATTGGACCGTTTTTGGACTATTTTTGCTGAATTCTTTGGACAAAAATGACTGGGCCTCAAACAGAACCCCCCATATGGGCCCATACGAACAAAAATGAGTAAAAACTGTACAAAAAAAACTGAATTAAAACAGTTAACTAAACCTAATTAACTCTAATCAATTATTAACACCTAATTAACTAATATCAACCTAATTAAATCTGAAAACAATTAAGAACCTAATTAACTCTAAAAAAAAAACAATTAAGCTAATTAAACTCTAAAAAATGATTAAAAGTCTAATTAACTCTAAATCAATCTAATTTCCTATTAAAATTCCAATATTATTTAAAACTAGTATCTATTATTAATAAAAGAAACTATATTATTTTCTATATTATCTAAAAACACTTAAACCCATTTAAAATCTATAGAAAAATTCTAAAAATGATTTAAAAATTCTTATAAAATCCTAAAAAGAAAATTAAACCATTAAAATACAAAAAAACCTATTTTAAATTCCAGAAAAATCTATAGAGCCTGTTAAAAATTCACAAAAGCCTATAAAAATCCTAAAAATGCAGATGAATGCAAATGACTCCCGTAAAAGCGCACGAGACCAGATCGAATCGAACAGAGACCCCCGGGCATCAGAATATCCTCAAAATCACTGAAAAATCACCGAGGAGCGCACAATTTCCTGAAAATAAAACCCCGATAATCTGGACTGGGTCTGCCATATCTGATAGACAAAAATCAAGCTGTCAACTCTGATATCCCCTACTTGTGCACAAAAATCATACATCTGAGCTGTGAATATGAAATTAAACCATGAGTCAGATAGGAGAATCGGTTGGTCAAATTTTAGGGTGCAACAGCTGCCCCTATTCAAGCGACTTGGACCTGAAAGGTTTGAAGAGCGCTCAGCCTTCAAACATTCAGAGGTACGAGACGGTTGAATACAAATAAAACCCGAAAATTTGCCAACCGCGAGCATATACTGTTAACTGCTTGGAGAATAAAGTCCAGAAAACCGAGTCCAGTCATTGCGGCACCAAACTGACTAATCATCTGATAAAGAACTCCTGACTTGAATACCCGTTGCTTGTGATACCCCATGTAACAAACCCTGATCATACTTGATTCTTTCACATTGCCTACTGATAGGCAGGAAGAGAAATATACTCACATCACCCAAAGATGGACGGGAAGATACCCTGATTGAATACTCACCTCGTCTAATGATAGACGGAAAGACAACATTAATCTCCAAATTCACATCGCCTAAGGATAGACGGAAAGGCATTCATTAATCTCCATACACACATCGTCTAAGGATAGACGGAAAGACACCATTATCTCCATGTTCACATCGTCTAAGGGTAGACGGCATCACCATGATCTCCATATTCACATCGTCTAAGGGTAGACGGCAGAAATAATTCTCCAAATTCACATCGTCTAAGGGTAGACGGGATCATCCTGATTGATGAACAAATCAATTCACATCGTCTAAGAGTAGACGGGAAGGCACCATTAATCTCTAAATTCACATCGTCTAAGGGTAGACGGCGGAAATACTCAATCTCCATACACACATCGTCTAAAGGATAGACGGGAAGTCACCATAATCTCCATACTCACATCGTCTAAGGGTAGACGGTATCACCATAATCTCCATCTTCACATCGTCTAAGGGTAGACGGTATCACCATAATCTCCATCGTCTAAGGGTAGACGGTATCACCATAATCTCCATCTTCACATCGTCTAAGGGTAGACGGTATCACCATAATCTCCATCTTCACATCGTCTAAGGATAGACGGTATCACCATAATCTCCATCTTCACATCGTCTAAGGGTAGACGGCATTATCCTGATCAACATTCACATCGTCTAAGGATAGACGGAAACAAAGCCTGAACGCATACTCACATCGTCTAAGGATAGACGGAAAGACACCATTATCTCCATATACACATCGTCTAAGGATAGACGGCAAGACACCATAACGCAATTCAACACCATCCCTTGAATTTCAGAATCCTTCTGTCTACGGGAATTGATGAAAAAGTCAACATCTTTGAAGGGGCCACATCGTCAGTATGGACTAACGGGAAGAAAAACCACCTTTTAAGAAACATGTCGTCAATAAGAATCGACAATCACGAAAACTGAACATTCTTCGAAGAGCCTCGACATCAATAAGGATTGATGGTCAGAAAAGTCTCTCTTAAACGTCATCTCATCCAATGAACAGAAAGAGAACCAACATTCAAAATCATTTTGAAACCCCTCAACAACTAAGGATAGCCGGAGAAGACTCGCTGGGGAAACACCTCATCATATGCATGATCTGGCAATAAGAAACCCGCTGGACAGTAACCGAAACTTCACATCGTCTACTGATAGACGAAAAGAAAAGCTACTTATTAGAGAAGCTCTGTTTTGAACTCCATTGAAGATTGCCTGAAAATTCACATCGTCTACTGATAGACGGAAAGGAAAGCATCTCCTGGGAGAAACCCCTTCTTGAAATCTTACTGCGATCACCCGCAACTTCACATCGTCTATGGATAGACGGAAAGAAAACCACATTCGTACTCCAGACGTCTAATGATAGACGGAGAAATCCACTCATTGGAGGAACACATCGTCAATATGAATTGACGGGAAGAAAAGCTTGTCAACATCAGATGACTGACTGATCAAAGCATAATTGCTGCCTGATCTGATACAAATAATCCGCTGAATCGTCTGAATACTGTTGCTGGATAAATGCCTCTGAACTGATCACAGAGTAATTCATGCGCCATATGAGGCTGATAGACAATCTGACTTATGCTTTGTGTGCACATGCAAATGCTTTAGTCTTTCTACAGCGTAATGCTCCATCCTGGATGAAATGCTACGCATTTTGAAAATGTCATGCGGGTATGATGCAGGTATGATGCATGCAATATGCTAGCAGGCTCGAGCTGCCGGAGAAGGCCGGGTACAGACAACCACTTCAGCAAAATAAATGCTGAAGGCGAGGCCAACTTTGCTGGGGATAACCCGGATATCACTGAATCGTCCTAGCAAAATAAATGCTGGGAGAGTGAAGTCAACTCTGCTGGGGATACCGGGAACTTAACCGAACACTTTGACGAAGTAATACCCTGCTGGGGAATGCAACTCCGCTATGAAATAGCAGACGTGCTGAATATGATTGGACTCCTCTGGGGATAGCTTATCCATACCAATGACAAATTGGTCTCTGCTGGAGACAATGGAGGGAGTCCTCCCGCGTACTGACGAAGCTCGGATCTGGAAAATGATGCGCCAACACAGGTGGGCTTCACAGTAATCGCAAACTTGGATTTGAGCTCTTAAGCCATCTTACTGGGTTAGGTCCAACTGACGCTGGAAAATATTCTTCCTGAATACACAGCCTTGAAGGGTCAAGGGATAATGACACAACTTCCCGCATTCATCTCGCTCTCGAAAATCGACTGTATCTGCTCGAATAACTCTGAATGGCCTTATAGGTACGGAGAACAACAATCCTTTCGCTTCTGATATGCCTCAGCCTACGGGACCTCTGTGGGGATAGTCCCTGAAAGGAAATCTGCAAATCTGAGCCCTGATGGTCTGATATAACATGCTTCAGCGCTCTGAACTTCTGAGAAATACTTCTCCTCACCTGCTTCTCGCATAACCTTTGCGCGCTCAAGATGATCTGCCCCTGACTGCAATGACCTTGCTCCGATTATCTGATTCAGAGTAGTACCTTCTGACTATGCCGTATTCACCGAATCTCAACCTGATTGCCCCAGGATAACTGACTTCGAGAAGCTGACCTGACTGGGGATCACAATAAAAGCTTGCCCCTGCTCTCGGAATATTTGGGGCGTTCTACATTCTATCTTGACCATACTTTCCATTGTAGGAAGCTTTTCTGCCGTCAAGCGCTCACTCGCAAGTAAAACAAGTTGTTATGCATAAAAGATGTATTAATGCAACACATATGACAGCTTTGACATCCAATCTGTTCACTGGGAAAAGGAAAAACAGTTTATGGCATATAATGCACAAAACATTTGTCGACATCAGTATCAACATGGTAAGAGGAACCTTTTAGGAGTCAGAATCGACGCGACCTTTACCGGAGTATGCTTTCGAAACAACCTGCTTCAATTAGGACTTTTGAAAGGTTGTAACGTGGTCAGGTTCATGGTTTTGAAAGAAAGGATAAAGGCTCAAATTTTACTTTAACCCACCCGTTCTCCTTGATGTTCTCCCATCCTACATTCAGCTAACTCGACCTTAGCGCTCACCTCTCAGAGGCTGAAATATAGGAGTGATAGTTCGAGAAACTTGTGGATTTTGGAGTGACAGCCACTCACCTTTCGTCTTTGACACTTGAGGTCACACGACTCGTACTTCCATCGAGGATTTTTCTTTTGATCCTTTTCATCTTTTTCTCTTCATATCCCTAACTTTTGCCTGGACTGACTCCTTTTGAGTTTCTTTTGATCTTTTTAAGTCCAGCGGGATGCCCTCATTTTTGCCTAAGTCATTTGTTTTGAATTTTTCTTGACTTAGCGGGCTTTTGATTCTTTTTCTTTCATTTTTTCCTTTCAAACAAGTCGTGTGACATTGGTTGTCTGACTCTTTGGGAATGATGTGGCTGTCCCACTCTTGATTGAACCATTGTGGTCTTTTAGGCACGACCTCTAGGGATGTGATTGATCCTCGAACGGACACTCCTTTTGCAATTTGGACGCTCGGTCAAATTAGCTAACACCTACCCTGCCCCAGGTTAAGATTGAGGGTTTTTTCGTTTTCAGAAAGAAACTCCTACTACAAGGCTCAAAGGGGTTGACGAGGGATTATCTTCCTTATATCTCCGGTGTTTAAGGATTTGAAACAATGCCTGTACATCATCAGCAGGTTTTATTTCAAAAGCATACAATATCGGAATTTGCATGTCGGTCATTTTCGTCATCCTCCCCAAATTCTTCTTAACCAAGCAGTGGATATTTGCAAAACAGTTAGTGAACACGAATGGATTCAATCAAAACATGCACATTTATTTCATTATCATCAATTTGACTGAAAACAACAAGTTTTACAAACAAGTTTACAAATTCAAACAGGAAAGCAACTACAAATGCAAAGGAATGACAAGCTAAAACAAAGAGAATATGCTAGCTTCTGAGAATCGGGCTTTCACATCTGCCCTGCTGCTGAACCAGCTATCTTTATTAGAGGTAACCCGATGCTGTCTTGATCTGCTTTCAATGACTCAAACAAATTATAGAGCCCTTTCTCCTTCATTCAAATGATTTGGGGACCTCTCTGCCCGAAGCTGATTGCTGCACTGTCAAGCAAATCCTGCACTTTGTGCTTAAAAGCATGGCAGCCTTCTATATCGTGACCCGGGGCTCCAGAATGAAACTCACAGTGCTTGCTTGCGTCATAGCCAAACGGGGGAGTTCCCGTTATTGGTGCCAGAGTTCTTGTTTCTACCAGATTCAATCTCAACAATGTCTGCAACAAATCGGCATATGTTGAGGGAGGCTTCTCAAACACTCTTCTCGGCTTGCCACCCTGGAATCGTCGTTGAGTTTGTTGTGCCCCCTGCTGAGGCTGCTGCTGCTGGTATCGGGTTGACCCTTGAGCACCCTTTGCATCAAATGCAACATTGGTTTCTTGATCTTCAATGTACTGAACACTCTCCTTATGCTTAACCATTTTCTTTCTTAGATCTGCCCCAGGAATAGGCAACAGTTGTGGGCCTGGAGATTCTGACACCATGGATTCCAGGATACGCTTCTGACCCACTGCAGCTTTAGAAACATCTGTCATTTTAGCATCGACTGAGACAGGAGCAATATGCACAGCTACGCCGCCCGGCGTGAATTCAATATCGTGCGAGTCAATCAGGTCTTGAACATTGTGCTTAAAAAGCATGACACCCCTCGATGTCATGTCCGAATGCCCCAGAATGAAATTCACATTGCTTACCGGCATCGTACCCTTGAGGAAACGCTTTCGTTGGTTGTGTCAATGCTCTTTTCTCCACCAGATTAAACCTCAGTAAGATCTGCAAGAGTTCAGCATATGTCATAGGCGGTGCCTCAAATATTCTCCTTGGCTTTCCTTCCTGGATCTTCCGCTGAGCCGGATGTATCTTCTGTTGCTGCTGCTCAGGTTCCACGTGCACAGGTGACGCGAGCTTTTTCATTGCGGCTTCGAATAGCTGATCGTCTTCTTTTCTAAGCACATTCTTGACTACTTCCATGATCAAGCTCATTTGGGTCTTCAGCTGACTGTTCTCCTCTTTGAGAATCTTCTGCTCTAGACGCATCTCTTGCATGTCTCTCATCATCTGCTCCAGCTGGCTTCGGACTTCGATCAATTCAAACTGATTCTGTTCCATATCTCTGAGGGAATTCCTGCAACAAACTGGATGCTGAAGAAATAAGACCCACGGTTCTGATATACCTGTTAAATGATAATGCAGCGCAGAAAGCAAACACACATTCATAACGAGATAAAGAGAAACCCAAGCTATAAGCAAACAGACGAACATCTCCCATAAATGTACAACCAACAAAATCAGCAGGTAAGCACAAATGAGTCTGAATATAACGACCCCATCCAACAATCCTGGTGGTGATCGACAAATACTGATGCACAAAAGCTAAACGGGTTAGGCAGAGAAACAGATGCGACACCCGGCATAGAAACCTCTAGAAACTTCCCCCATATTCAACTGAACTCTCTGATTGACAATCTTCAGAGCACACACTTCCTGTGGAGTCTTCCATGACATTAACTGACGAACCCCCACAACTGGAAGATGGAAAATCATTAATCTGAACACAACCCTGAGGCGTGATGCAAATACGGCTAGAGTCTAACAGATCCTGAACCTGACTTCTAAGCACCTTACAATCATTTGTTGAATGCCCCTGTGCCCCATCATGGTACTCACAGAGGGCGCTGGCATCAAAACCCGGAGGATACGGTGGAATCACCGGCTTAGTCTCTTTCAGCACTATCAATCCGCTTTTAACCAGATCTGGCAACAACTGACTGTACGACACCGGTAGCTGAGTAAACTGCCTTTCAGGCTTCCTTGGTCTTCGTGGAGCATGCTGACGCGATCGCCAATAGGATGATCGTTGACTTGAAGTGTCTGAAAACTGATCCTGAGATGCTAAAGATTCTGAGGTGGCATCATCTCCTTCCCATTCTTCTTGAGAACTGACAACTGACTCAATCTCATTAACTGGGATGCAAGGAACACCTCGAAACTTTCCACTCCTGAGTCCTCGCTCAACAATCTCTCCCAGCCTCATCAGGCCCACAAAGTTTGTGCAGCTGAACAATTTGTCAAAATAATGGCCTTTCAGAGTACCCAAGAAGATGTCAACCAGTTCTCTTTCCGGAAGCGGTGGTCGAACACTAGCAGACAATTCTTTCCACCTTCGCAAATACGCTCTGAATGATTCATTCTCCGCTTGAGACAATTCTTGCAGATCTACGAGACTAGGAGTCAAATCCAAGTTGTAATCGTACTGCTTTATGAAAGCTCTGGCTAAATCCACCCATGATCGAATCTGGTTACTTTCCAATTGCACATACCATCTCAACGATGCCCCAGTCAGGCTATACTGAAAGCAATGGATCATCAATTTGTCATTTCGCACAAACGAAGTCATCCTTCGGCAGAACATCATCAAATGCAGCTTCGGGCAGCTATCTCCCGTGTATTTTTCAAATTCCGGCACTTTGAACTTGTACGGTAACACCAAGTCAGGAACCAAACACATGGCTACAGCATCCAGGTTAACAGCATCTTTCGCTTCCAAGGCTTTCATTTGCTCTTCCAACACTCGGACTCTTCTACCATAGTCAAGAGCTCTTGGATCTACTAACCCGGTCATTGGAATATCTCTCCGGTAATTCATCACAGGGAAATCAACACATTGATTGTTAACAGGAGGATATCGTTCATTTTGGGCAAGAAACTGCTCATGCCGATCTCTGTTCTCAACAGCTGGCTGTACAACTTGGTCTGCAGTTAGATTGTTCGCTTGCGGGAAGCCTTCCATAGTATCATACTGATGGTTGGGCGCCATAGTAAACCCTCCCTGGGTATTAGGAGACTGGAGATTGCCTTCAGACATAGCCACCAATTACCGGTAACTGATTATACTGCTTGATTCTTCTCAAATCTGCTTCAGCCCCTTGGTCGTCTTCAACACTCCACTCTTGCCTCAAATAGTTCCCCGAGAATCACTTTCTGGTGAAAACAAAGGCTGGATAAGTGCTCTGACCTGCTAAATGCTATGCAATATGATTTATGCAAACAGAAATACAAAAATGCTAACGTGCATGTGTGCATTGGAGATATTTTCCCTCCAATTCCAGTGTCAGTGGTAGCAAGACGAGATAAACCATAAAGACAACATTTGGAAAAACCCTCATATATTGATTAGCATAACAGTCTTGTCAAGAGGTTACATAACTATGCTCCATACAGCTGATATGACAATGAGGATCCCAGCCAACATGCCTGGTGGTGATCTCAACATACAGAATACAAGAGAGAAATCAAATACGGGTACGGTTGCGGAAGTCCTCGACCATCTTCTTTGTCTCTGCATGATCTGGTTGATAAATCAAACCTTCTATCAGTCGATCCCTCTTCCTGACTGTCCCCTGGATGTCTCTGACAAAGTCTTCCCAAGCCTTATCATTAGCATCATCCCCAGGTTTGGGTCTCTTGGCATCTGCTCTATGCTGGAAATCTTCCAAGTTCTTCATGGCATCTATCAACTTGCGCTCGGCTTCGTATCGGCGACAGGCTTCTTCTTCAAGCTCTTCGTTCTTCCCTTTGACCTGTTCTTCTAACTGAGCAATCTGTGTCTTCAGCTCTCCTTCTCGCTCCTTGCGCTTGGTCATAGTGAGATCCCAGTGTTCTCTGAACTTGGCCAGCTTTGTGTAGGCCCTTTCCAGCTCTTGCTTCTTGGTGGACAACACACTACTAACTGAGTCGACATCTAACTCCAGACGCTTCTTGGTTTCAGTCAATTCCAATAGCGTAGTCTTCAGATGTTTCAGAGTTTCATCCTGCTGCTTAGAGATATATCCTGTTTCATTATTTTCATGCCGAAGCTTGGCATTCTCCCGCTCTAAAGCCTCTTTAGCCCTGGCTAGCTCTTCTTTCTCCGCCATCAGCTGCTTGTAGACCTGAATGTCCACAGTGGTAGGTTCTTCTACCGGAGGAGGATGCAATGGCTGAACTGCTGGATATGGCATAAGGAACTTCACAGCTCGCTCACGAATCCATTCTACATATGGGCCAGGACCTCGAGTATCCCCTCTGCTACCTGAAAGCTTCCCTCTCTTGTGCAAGTTTTTCCAGGCTTTCTCAAGTTTGGTCAGCATCTCTTTCCCTATTGCCCCGGTGAGATACAGAGATTCCTGTATCTCCTCGGGCTTTGGCGCTCCATGAGGTATGTACCCAAATTGCTTGATCAATAAAGAAGGGTTATAGTTGACACAACCTTTCCTTCCTATTAACGGAACATTCGGGAATCCTTCGCCTTTGAGTATGACTTCAGCTCCAAATACTTCTTTATTGGTCCATACCACGTTCTCAGCAGTTAATCCCATTAAGCGCTCGGGCCATCCTAGAGAATTGATAGACGTGACAAAAGGACCTGACTTAGGCAAATGACTGGTGAACCACCTGCATAGGAGAGGGACACAACAAGACACATTCCTTCCTCGTCGCTTTTCATTCTGGTAATGAGTTGAATGGTGGATATCTCCCAGCAAAGTAGGAACTGGGTTTCCCGCAGCCAAAATGTAGAAGGCATCTGAATCAACAAAATCAGGAATGTTCGGGAACAACACGATGCCATACACACATACAGCAAGGATGACGTCAAAAACATCCCATTTACCCTTCTGGGCATACTCTCGAGCCTTATCCACTAAGACATCCAACGGAAATCCCCATACGTCTCCTCTTCTGATCATCTTCCCAGACAACTCAGACTCTTTCAAGCACAGGATGGTAGAAAGCTCAGCCAGCTTAGGCTCAGCGTCCGTACGATAAAAAGGCATTTGCTCACGGATCGGTATATCCAGAAGTGCAGAGTACTCCTCCAGGGTAGGAGCCAAAACGAAGTCGGGAAATACAAAACACCTGAGCTCTGCGTCGTAAAACTGTAACAGGGTATAGATGCCGCTGGTCTCGTAAACAGATGGCTGATAAACGTAGGTCAGAATCCTCCCATATCTCTTTCTGAAGTCACCCATTCCTCTCTTCTTGGCAATAGCCATCAATTCTAACAATAGACTGATATTCGGCGACGGAAACTTATAGGGCAATACTCTCTTCAGGTTTTCCATGTCTTGCTAGGAACGAACACCAGAACTGGAAGGGAAAATATGTACCTGCAATACACACACGTTAGTTGAATGCAGATGGTAATGCAATGATGCAATATGATAAATAATGCAATCTGCGAACACAGGGCTATGCTGTAGCCTGAAGAGGAATATCTCTGTGATCAAGAACAGAAAAAACCAATCACGGTCATCAGAATCTCATGCCGATAACTATCATCTGATACTCAAAATATCAATCCCCTGGTAAGAAAACCATTCGAACCTCTGTATCTGACGAAAATACCATCTGATAATAGCCTCAACCTCAGATAAGAAACCCATCTGACCCAGACAACACCTGGAGATGAATCAAGAACACCATCTGATAAAAGTACTGAACCATGGTTTCTGGAGGCCAGTTTTCCTGCAATAACCCGGTCCCTCTCACAGGTAGGATAAACCTAATCCACGGACAAAGGTACGGCATCCTATGCGGTCATCAGCGTCACAGACTTTCATGAGTGACGATACGATTCCCAGAAGGAGTGGCATCATCAAATCATGAAGAGGCCTCACTTAGCTGACTTCCAAATGATCGGTCCCCAGAGTCGACAACCCTTACGTCTGGACTCCTCTCAGATCCTCAGGACCGGAAAGGAGCACCTCTGCAAGAATCTCGTCTGAGCGCAGATTTTCGTAGGGAACTGTGCCTGCTCAGCAGACAGGTTCGTCTACTACTTCTCCACAACTATATCTAGGTGTGTACTCAAGCCCAGGTCCGGCTTTCCACTCACAGTAACCTCCCTTTGCCCACAGCAATAATCATAATAATGTAATGCTGGAAAATAAATGCGGAAAGGTAAAGGTACAGAAAAGTAAAGTGCAGAAAAGTAAAACACACTATGCACAACACCCAACGAATAAACACCCAAGCGCTAGGATTGACTCGCGTAGGGGATGGGAAACGGTCCCAGCATAAGGGATGGGAAAAGTCCCTAGATCTGCTATAGGTCCCCAGCAGAGTCGCCAGCTGTCGCTACTGCGAAAATCGGCGCCGGCTTGACAGGAGAGTCGCCACCGTGCGTTATTTATCCCTCAGAGCGGGAAAGGAAACGCTCGAAGTAAACCTCGCAAAGACGGGAAAAGGCATGGTCATCGCAACCAAAACCTGGATTCGGGAGTCGGTTACGCAAGGGGAAGGTATTAGCACCCCTCACGTCCATCGTACTCGATGGGATCCACGCTTGGTGTTTATAGGTAAAAGGGTGTGTTATCTATCTACGCTACTGGCTGGTCTGAAAAGAAAATAAAAGGACAGGACTCGACAGAACATACGGTGTTCTGGGCCTACGTATTCCCTCGTGCAATGGGAAAGTCAGAGTCAACGTAGTTCGACTTCCTACGACTAAACGGGGAAAAGGTTGCTCGCCAGGACATCGCGTCCTGTGCCTACGTACTTTCATCTGAAATGAAAGATCAGAGCAAACGTAGTTCGGCTAACTACGGGTAAACAGGGGCTCTCACACAGCAGTGAGAAAACAAACTAGTCTCTAAGGCTCGGGAACCTACAACTACGATCTGGTCTCACATGCGCTCGGGCAAGAGAAAGGGGAACAATTAGTCGTTAGCGGGAAAGTCTCGATCGCACAGCCGCGAGAGAACAAAGGTTAGTCGTTAGTGTGCTCGCTAGGATATCGCATCCTATGCCTACATATCCTCGTCTGGAACGAAGAATCAGAGCAGCTGTAGTTCAGCTAACTACGAATCAAGCTACTCCAAAGCTCCTACAGAAAGGGAAGGGAAACCCTAGAACTATAGCTGAGAAACAGGGGAATCTACCTACTGCTATCACACCTGGTTGACCATCCTAATGTCTATCATAACAACTCCGCAGCGGAGAAGTCAGAGCTCCTAAGGGATCATGGCAACAGGACTAAACTACAAACAAGAACTGCAACGTAAAGAAATACTGAAAATATGCATGAATGCAACAACTAAACAAACAAGGCGCGAAGGCCGCAAACTGCAGAGGCAAGGGAGCTCAGCTCTACCAAATACCAACAAGCAAAGCCACGCAATAACAAACAAGCAGAAGGAGGACCACCTCAACTTCTCATGCACACAAAGTCTACTTCTAAGATGCACCTACTCAGCAACTATCTAGATGAACCTAAGTCTAATGCAACATAACATCACACAAGTCAAACAAATCAAAGGGACTAACCCTGAACAGGGCCTCAAACAAACCTGAAACAAGCTCCTAATAACTCTCTAAACAAAACTCTATACAACACCCTAAGCAGGGATCTAAGCAACAACTCTAATCAAAACCCTAAGCAAGGATCTAAACAAACTCCTAGGCAAGAGGAATCAATCCCATTCTCCAAGCTTCAGAACAAGCTTACCAGAGAAAGGAAGCTAAGCAGACAAGCCCATAGTGCTTTCCTCAGGAAAGTACTAGGAGATTACTACTCAGGAGTCATATCCTATGCGGCTCGACAACTGTGATCAGTTTACATCCCTCCTCAGGAGAGATTAAACTCACATGAAGGCTCCGGCGTCACGGGATATTTGGGAAAGAACCTATATGCACTAAGGGAACTAAGTGAGCAGACTCATAGGACTTTCCTCAGGAAAGTACTAGGAGGCTGACACTTAGGAATCGTATCCTACGTGGCTCAACAACTGTGATCAGTTTACATTCCTCCTCAGGAGGAATTAAACTCACGAGTTGGCTCCAACCTCACTGGATACTTAGGAAGTCCTAGACAAACTATTGGAACTAAGTGAATAAACCCATAGGACCTTCCTCAGGAAAGTACCAGGGGGTTTCCACTTAGGAATCGTATCCCATGTGGCTCAACAACATGTGATCAGTCCATATTCCTCCTCAGGAGGAATTAAACTCACAAGTCGGCTCCGACATCATTGGATACTTACGAAGGAGGTGAGAAGGAAGGATGAAAGTCATTCATAGTGCCTTCCTCAGGAAAGTACCATAAACTCCCTTCAAACTTCAGGATCTCGAACCTCGCAAACAGACAACAAGCTCCTAGACTAAGCCTCGATCCACTGCAACTCTGCAAGCTCCAACAGGACCTCCATCAGCTCCCACCTTCAAGAAGAACCCACAGGCCAACAAACTACAGGAGACTATCTCTGAAGTTCAACCACAGTTGAACTTCAAAGTCAGAAGTCATCAAGACTTCTCCTATCTTCAGGCTCAGCCAAATCACAGCAGAACATCCTATGAAAATCTATCAAAAATCTAATGGGAAACCTACATGGCTCTAGGACAACATACTGAAAAATCAGAATAAAATTCAATACCAGATGAAAGAAATAAAATCAGCAACACAGACATGCCAACAGACCAATTTATTCAACCTCAATAACAGTGAAAAAATGCAATTAAAATGAAAATGCATGATTGAGCTAATATTTCTGCACTATAAAATTCTACACCGAGTTACGAGTCTACAGAAAAAAGAACGGAATTATTTGACTAATTCTACCATTTTTTATGAATTTTTTAATGATATGCATGCATTGAAAATATTAAGAAAAAACAAATCAATTAATTGAAAAATATGCAAAATATAACCAACAAAACATAAAACGTCACTTTTATTTTTATTTAATTTTCTAAACATTTTTTATGAAATGGATGGAAAAAGAATTATTAACAAAACAATTATATTCACTTATTTATGATTTATTTAATATGCCAAGAAAAATATAAAAGAGAAAAAAAATAAAAGAAATAACCTGGGGGGGGTTCAATCAGCAATGAACTTATGAGGGATTCTACATTGGGCCCTGATTGGGGGGTGCCAACAGCAGTTGGGCGCAGGGCCCAGTCTCCTCAAAAAATAATGAGTAAACTCAGAAAAGAAAACAACCCGGGGGTGCTATTAGCAGCTTATTTCAGTTTGTTAATCTTTGGGCCTACGCCCAGGGGGGTGCGAAAAGCAACTGGGGCCTAAGGCCCAATTCAATCCATTCTGCCTCTCATGCGCCAGGGGGGGGGGACAAGCAATTGGCGTGGTGTAGCATTCAGAAAACACGTTTGGGCTTAGCCCAAAACCTCAACCCTGATCCAACATTCAGCTGAACAAAACCTGAGTCATCCCCCAAACCCTAACTACTGTTCACCCCTAGAATTTGCGCCGTTCCTCTCAAGCTCCCTCTCAAACTCCCTCTGAATCCTGAACGAAACCTACACCCTAATCAACTATCAAACACGAAAAATCTTCATCTCACACTCTCGTTTCAAAATCATCATGCTACCCTGACATTCAATCCAGCTAAACAACAAAGATAGGGCGAAGGAGTTAGAGAGAAAAACCTGGGTGGTGCTGTGAAGACGACGTCGTCTGAGGAGACTCTTGAAGATCCTAGATCTACTGATGAGCGAGAATGCCCTTTGAATTCCTGACGCAACGAGCTAGGAGCCTTCTGGAAAGATTGAAGGAGATTGGAGATTCGTTGAAGGCGCGAGGAGATCTAGGGAGCTTTTTCTGAGAACCTAGAAGATTCTGAAGGAAACATTGAAGGTCTTGAAGATCTGGAGATGAAGCAAGAACGAGCGTAGATCTTGAAGCTCGCTGGAGAAATTGAAGACCTAGGAGCGTGAAGTTCTTGATGATGGATCTCGCTGGATCGTTGAAGAAGACTGAAGGTGTTGCTTCGTCTATTGAAGACCTCTCAAAAGATGAAGAACGTAACAATGTTCTTGAGGTTCGCTGAGGAGAATGTTGAATCTGTTTCGTCGTTCTTGGTGGTTGCAGTTTCTGGAGATCGTGGACGAACAAGATCAAGACGATGAAGATGCTTGAGTACGCGGTGGACTAACACGGATCTTGTTGGACGATGATGAGAGAAGATGTGAAGATCTGGAAAGATTGTGGATAAGGATGAAGATTCTGGTGAAGATAGGTTTTCCGGCGAGATTGCGCTTTCCGGTGAGGGGCGAACGGAGTAGAAAGATGAAGATCTTGAGGGTTCTGGAGATTTTGGTGGTTCAGGTGGGTTGGACGGTGGCCGGCGGCGTGCGGTTAGGGCTGATGCATGGCCGCCGGTGAGTTTCCAGGTGAGGCTCCGGCGATGGGTGTGGGGGCGCCAAGTGGCTCAGGGACTTGTTGCATGGGATACGCGTGTCAGCGGAGAGAGAGAGGGTGAGCTTCGGTGGGACGCGTGGCGTGATTCTGGGAAGTCTGAGTGGGAATGCGTGGGCCCTTCTGTTTGCTACACGTGTCATCAATATTTATATCACTGAGAAGGCTAGAACTCTCTAGAAGCTCCTGGAGATTACTGGAAAAATGGCTGGAACGAACTGGGCTGAATTGGACCGTTTTTGGACTATTTTTGCTGAATTCTTTGGACAAAAATGACTGGGCCTCAAACAGAACCCCCCATATGGGCCCATACGAACAAAAATGAGTAAAAACTGTACAAAAAAAACTGAATTAAAACAGTTAACTAAACCTAATTAACTCTAATCAATTATTAACACCTAATTAACTAATATCAACCTAATTAAATCTGAAAACAATTAAGAACCTAATTAACTCTAAAAAAAAAACAATTAAGCTAATTAAACTCTAAAAAATGATTAAAAGTCTAATTAACTCTAAATCAATCTAATTTCCTATTAAAATTCCAATATTATTTAAAACTAGTATCTATTATTAATAAAAGAAACTATATTATTTTCTATATTATCTAAAAACACTTAAACCCATTTAAAATCTATAGAAAAATTCTAAAAATGATTTAAAAATTCTTATAAAATCCTAAAAAGAAAATTAAACCATTAAAATACAAAAAAACCTATTTTAAATTCCAGAAAAATCTATAGAGCCTGTTAAAAATTCACAAAAGCCTATAAAAATCCTAAAAATGCAGATGAATGCAAATGACTCCCGTAAAAGCGCACGAGACCAGATCGAATCGAACAGAGACCCCCGGGCATCAGAATATCCTCAAAATCACTGAAAAATCACCGAGGAGCGCACAATTTCCTGAAAATAAAACCCCGATAATCTGGACTGGGTCTGCCATATCTGATAGACAAAAATCAAGCTGTCAACTCTGATATCCCCTACTTGTGCACAAAAATCATACATCTGAGCTGTGAATATGAAATTAAACCATGAGTCAGATAGGAGAATCGGTTGGTCAAATTTTAGGGTGCAACACCCAGTTGTATTCTCCAGATGGGCCACAAAGGGGAGGCGCGTACAGCAATTGGCGCTAGGCCCAGTTGGTTTCAGAAAATCAGTTAAAAAATAAAAGAAAAAGAATAAATCCACGGTGCGTTTAGCAATCAATTCCAGTGTTATTTCCAATTGGGCTTCGCTGGGGGGTGGGGATATGAATCTGAGTCCAAGGCCCATGGATGGCGTTTAAGTAATACGGTGTGTTTCGCTTAGTCAATTCCCTCCATTTTCCAGCTTCAAATTAAGGCCGTTGGATGAGAGTATTTGGTCAAATTGAGTGGCAAGATCCTACGGCTGATGGTCATCTTCTTCACACGACCTCTAGGGTTTTCAGAACCAGCATCCATGCAAGAAACTTCACCTTCCTCGTTCTCTTTCCTCCCTCAACCAAACGCCACGACCTTAAGACCAAAACTACTCTACTCTTCACCCTCTACAAGACCCCAACCCTAGATTTTTCTGAAACTCACCCTAAAATGAAATACGATAGGTAGAAGTTCTGGACACACTTGAATTGCACTGGGATTAATCATGACAATTCCAAGTTCTAATGGCACCAATGCACTCTCCATGTTTCACTGATCTCCACAAGCTATTACACGATCATTATAATTCAATATCCAGCCTAATCTTGATCATCAAAGAATCAACACCCTGTTATGGAACCTCATAGAACTCTCTCTAATTCTCAGGAATCAATCACCTAAGGTCTCTAATCATGTTTACCCTAGCCATTTCATCTAATAATGCATAAATAGAGAGATTCGAATGCTTTTGCAAACCTGAAAAATGGTGATGGCAAGTGTATCTACACTCCAATCCACTGCTTGAAACTTGTCACAAATGATCTTCAATGGCTGAGAATCTTTCTGTTTGCAAGATCTTGGATGGACAATGCTTGGACTGTGAGATTGGATCCAACTTGCTTCACTTGCAATTTGGAAGCTACACCTTCAAACACTCATCAATGGCCACTCTAATCTGTGTGTATGTGTTCAATATGATCCAGAAGATTGATTTGTGGAGAAGAATTCAATGGAGATGAAGAAACAATGGAGTTTTAGATTGATTTGCAAAAATGGAAGAAAATGGTATATCACTCTCTCTTCACCCTCTTTTCACCAACCCCTTGCACCAATGATTCACACTCCTTATATAGATGATGATGGACAGATCTAGAAGTTTCTAGATTGATCTTAAAATGATTCTAGAATGTGGTGGAAAATTCATGAAATTCTCATGACATGATACTTTGAACCATCTCATATCTCATGCATACACCCTTTCACATTTGTGCTAAAATCTCCTTACATGAGATATTGGAATGATATGCAAGCTCCTTGCCTTGAAATTTCACTTATGCCAAGTTTTCCATACTTGCCTTATTATGCAAGTAACAAAAATACAAAGCAAGTCCAAAATTTAACCCCTAACTCAAAAAAGTGGCTGAACCAATGTCTCTAAAATGATGTTTGGAATCAATTTGGTATATTGGATGACCCATTTTGGATTTGTAGATCTCCCAAACCAATTTTTCATTTCAACTTTTTCAACTTATATGCCTTTTTTAGGTCATTTTTCACCAACTTTGGTCAAGTCTTGTTCTATGCATTTACAAACTTCCATGACCTATTTTCTTAACTTAAAATGACATTTTGAGCAACTTTGATGTTGTGAAGTTTTTCAATTGAAGCTTCCTTGTATAAGTTTTAGGCATAGGCTAAGAATGACCTGTAATCCTCAGATGACCAAAATACCCTTTGCTAGCCAAGACCATAAGTAGAGTTACACAAATCATATGAAGGCATACAATACCTTCTTAGAAAGATAAGACAATAAGGAACAACTCTCATGTTGGCCAGGAATCCATTTGAAATCTCCTTGAAGGTCAAAAGTTGCTTGGAAGACAGATAACTTTCACAGACAAATTTCAGTGCCCTCAGATGACCTGTAACTTGCAAGAATCATAACTTGAGTTCTATAAATCATATTGATGACTTCCACCACTCAAATTAAAGCTATAAAGATAATCTACAAGTTTCATGTAGACCAGAAATTCATATGAAGCTTGCATCTTGAGTTACACTGCTTTGAAGTTTGACCTAAATTAGGGGATTTTACACTGAAACCCTAATTTAGTAACTCCATTTCTCCTTGATTCCTTCTGATTTTTCTTTAGCACAACATCATATCCATATCCATGTAGCAAATAATGAATCCCACATTCTTCAAATGATCCTTGATGCCCTTCAAAACACTTCTTTGACCTAGGATTGACTTAGTGTTGACCCTGATAAAACCCTAGTTGACTGACTTCAACTGAGGCTCTTGCAATCATTCCAATGACTTGGTTCTTCAAAATTATCACATGGGCTCTTCATAGCATCCATACACACCTCATGCTCTTGGCTCATAGCTCACACTTCCTCTGATGATCCCCAAACAACCCCAGGATAGGAGAGAATTCACTGATCAACCTGGCAGCTCTTCAAAGCTCAAATTCTTCCCTGATGACCTGAGTAGTCTTGAATATGAATGAAACCCTTGGATATACCTCTTGAGATAAGAATAGCACTTTGATCCCTTGATTAAGATAGCTTGCTCATGCTATGTAATGCAGATGAATACACTATGTACATGATGACAACGCAAATGACTATGCAATTGAAACATAAACCTAGGTTAGAAAAGGTTGAGCAAATTTTGGGGTGCAACACATATTTATGAGAGTATCCGTAGATTTTGAGATACCTTCTAGTATTTGTAGATATCCATGAATACTTTTCTTTAAAAAATCTTAATTTATTAATTTTTTCTTATATGATGTAAATAGAAAATTATGTGTATTACATTTGAAGAGGACGTAAGGCAAGAAGAAGATACGAAAGAAAAACGTACGCAACTAGCGATTAAGTAAAAATAAAATTACTAAGTTAAATTAAGTGGTTATTAATAAAAGGAAGATAAGCGCACGCTTGAAGGAGATAAGCGCAGCCATAAAAAGTACAAGATTTTTTTTTTTGCATTTTTACATAATGCACTATATAGATGGGCGAGGACAGCTGAACCCCAACTATATGTGCACACTTTATTAATGTTGTGCAACAACGGTAAATACATAATATTTACAGTATTTTCAGTACTGTTTGGAAATAAAAAATGACCAAACAATATCATAATATAGCACCGAGTTTTAAGTAACTTCTCATGCTCGGTGGATTCCTCATTTAACACGATACTATTGTAGTGTTGTCTAAGGTATTTCAAATTAATACCTTGTCCCCTAGGTCGACCCTCACGTTCTGGCTGATGTGTGTTGACACAAAGAGGGGCACCCAGTAAATCTTTGCAAAGTTGGTTATTAACACCAACTTTGTCGTTGACGGTCTTACCGTTGATGTGTAGGCCAAGTAACATGTATACATCCCATAAAGTTACGGTACATTCACCGAAAGGTAAGTGAAATGTGTGTTTATGGTCTCCAGCGTTCTAACAACGCTAGAATAAATTTGGGATTCAATGAGTACGATTTGATTTTGATCAAATCACCAAACCCATATGCTTCAAGGCATCCCTCTATTAAGGGCCGTGTGGTATGTAGTCATGCACACGACTGAGAAACCTTGATACATCCTGCAAAAGAATTTAAATGCCATTAGGTTTAAAGGAAAATTAAACTTCATAAAGATCGACAACAAAAAAGAAAAATACTTACAAACTCTGCGATGTTCTCAATTGTGCCTCTGTGATTGTTGCCCATTGTGAGCAGAGACATTGTGGGTTAAGTTTGCTGAGTGAAGTTTGCAGGGTGACAAGAAGATTTTGTAGAACGTATGAGGAGTAGAGTTGGTAATGGGATGAAAAGTGTTTGTTCCTTGATGAACATGTATTTATAATGGTCAAATGTGATGAGATGAGTCACATGAAAATGCATGCTGAAGTGTACAAGTTCCTAAGTGCAGAAGTCACATGAAAATGCATGCTGAAGTGTTCAAATTTATAAGTACAAGAGTCACATGAAAATGAATGATGTGGTGTTGTCATTCATGCAGAGTGTTGTCAAGAATGCACGGGACATGGGTGAAGGGAAGCGTGCAAGTGTAGTCTTGTCATGCATGTGAAGTAAAAAACATTAGTGTAATGTTGTCATTCATGCAGAGTGTTGCGAAAATATATCTTATGCTAGAGTGTAATGTTGTCAAGCATGCATGTAAGTGTAGTCTTGCCTCACATGATTCTTGGTCATTAGAGTGCAGATGGTAGGCATGCAGAGTGCAGGCTAATACTATAGCCATGTGTATACATTTATTAGTAAGAATCTTGTAGGCATGCATAGAATCAGAGTGGAGACGGTAGGCATGTAGAGTGCAGACGGTAGGCATACAGAGTGCAGACTAATACTGTAGCCACGCGTATACATTTATTAGTAAGAATCTTGTAGATGCGCATAGAATAAGAGTGTAGACGGTAGGTATGTAGAGTGAAGACGGTAGGCATTCAGAGTGCAGACTAATACTGTAGCCATGTGTATACATTTATTAGTAAGAAACTTGTAGACATGCATAGAATCAGAGTGTAAACGGTAGGCATGCAGAGTGCAAACAGTAGGCATACAGAGTGCAGACGATAGTAGGGTTTAGTCTTGTCATGCAGCTCACCGTGTAGGCACGCAGAGTTTAGTCTTGTCATGCAACTCACCTTGTAGATGTAATATTAAAAATCAAGATTTTATTGTTATTAATATAGTAGAGATAGCTGATTTATTATCATATCAATCAGTAAAACAATCCCTTCAAACAAAAGTTTACTAAAATTTTAACTATAGCTCAAATACCACAATACATGATTAGTGCACATTTAAACGGTGAGGTTTTTGAATATAACTTAGCCGGTTTCAATTTTAGAAATACTGATCTTACTAGATTTATGATTGAAAAAAGGTCAAATTTTTTACACTTGAAGTAGAGATTAGAAAAGAAATTACAATGTGGTCCAGTTGGCCAAATAATCTACAAGAATCCTGTGTTCTTTGGCGCGCACGATCAAGCAAAATTTTCCCATTAAAGATTTGAGACGATGAAGATGTGCGTAACATGTTCCGCAGTCATGAGTATTCCGGTTTCTCAGATATTGTGTTATATATTACGTTACAACAACAACAAATGTCTCAACAACTTGATTCTTCTCAAGTTTTTTATGAATCTGATGAGGAACACGCTGAAGTCGATGCCATTGATGAAGAAGAAGAAGCAGCTAAAGTCATTGTTGACGACATGGTAAACAACGAGGAAAAGGGGGTTCCACCCAGTCATGTTTATTGCCCACCTCAACACATGACAACTCTCACTTAGGTGACGATGAACCCTCAACAGATATTTTTTACAACCCTAACTACACAACAGAAGGACTATTAAAAGAGGGCGACGAGTTTCGTACAAAAGAAGATTGTGTCTGAGTAATTAAACAATATCACATGGAATTATCAGCAGATTATAGAGTCGATCGAACAAATCCGACTCTATATAAGATCTATTGTCGTAACGAGGTGTGTCCATTCCGATTAACATCGTCTTTTCGGAAGAGAAGTGATTCATGGAAGATAAGGTTAATGGGTCCAGCCTACACTTGTATAATCACGAATCTGATGCAGGACCATCGCAAGCTCAGCTCTCAATTGATTTGCAATGAGATTCTATCGGTCATTAGCGACAACCCGTCTTTGAAGGTGAGTACCATAATTTCACATATGGTTCAAAGGTACAATTACACTCCTTCATATCGGAAAACATGGATAGCTAGGACTAAAGCGGTTGAAAGGGTGTTTGGAAATTAGGAAGAGTCTTACAAAGAACTTCCAAAATTCTTGGTGGCTCTTAAACAATACTCTCCAAGGACTGTTGCCATATTGGAGACAATGTCGACGTATACACCAGGCGGGACTTGGGTTAGTGGAAATGGCATTTTTCACAGACTCTTCTGGGCGTTTGAACCATGTATCAAAGGCTTTGCTTATTATAAACCTATAATTAAAGTTTATGGCACATGGTTGTATGGGAAATATAAGGGCACACTACTCACGGATGTGGTACAGGATGGGAATAACAACATTTTTCCAATAGCCTTCGGTATAGTTAAAGGGGAGACTGCTGAGGGTTGGAGTTTTTTCCTAAAAAATATCCGCTTTTACGTTTCTCTCCAACCTAACTTATGTTTGATCTCTGATAGACACCCATCAATCGATAGTGCATACGAGAACCTTGATAATGGTTGGCAGGATCCTCCCTCGACCCATGTGTATTGCATAAGACATATCGACCAAAATTTCATGCGGGAAATCAAAGACAAAATACTAAGGAAGAAGGTTGTGAACGCATGATATGCGCTAACAGAGCCCATATTCAAACACTACCATGACGAGATCATACTGACAAACACATATGCATTAAGATGGATTGATAATATTGATAAAGAGAAACGAACACGGGCATACGACAATGGGGTGCGATGGGGCCACATGACAACTAACCTTATCGAATCAATGAATTCTATTTTCAAGGGAACTCGAAACTTACCGATAACTGTCTTGGTACAGGCAACATCTTTTAGGCTCGGGGAACTCTTTGATAGAAGACGTACAAAGTGGGGTTTAATATTACAATCTGGTCAACTGTACAGTAATAGTTTAACAACATTCATGAGAGACGAAGCTGCCAAAGCCAACACACATATGGTCACAATCTTTGACCGTAATAAAGGTTGGTTCAGTATTGTCGAGTCGATTGATCACAATGAAGGAAGGCCTAGGGGATGTTACCGAGTGGAACTGAATAGGAGTTGGTGTGACTGTGGAAAGTTTCAAGCATTTTGTATGCCTTGCTCTCATATTATAGTAGCATGTTCAAAGGCGCGCCAGGACCCAACCAACTATCTTTCTACTATTCACAAAGTGATAAGTCTATGCAATGCCTACACATGTAACTTTCAAGTGGTGGCAAAGGAGGGTTGTTGGCCTCTATACAAAGGAAAATTTTTCTGGCATAATGAATTGATGCGAAGAAAGAAAAAGGGTCGCCCTAATAGCACACACATTCGAATAAAGATGGATGCAACAAACAAGATGGTCAGATTATGTAGTTCGTGTCGCAACCAGGACACAATCATACAAAATTTCCTAATGTAGGATCATGCACAAGATCATAGTTTCTAATGTAACCGTGTCCCTTTAAATCAACAGCAAGTTTCATTCCATTTAAAGCATAGTTAAGTGATTACAATTAGCAAGCAACATAAATTAAACAAACATAACTTAATATCACAACAACATTCCGAAAATAACAACAACAAACCCACATAAAACAGAACAATGCATCAAGTTATCTATGATATTACAACTATCAACATTATCTTCTTTGGTGTTAACATCATCACAAGGACACCAACATCATTTTCCACTTTTCTCCAATCATGAGTAACTCTATTTCTCCCTGACTCCTCAACCAACCTCTCAATTTTCCTAATCTTTTCACCTGCAGCAATATCTCCTTCTAGCCAGCGGTTCAGTTCCCTATGCAAATGCTCCAAAGTCTGCGTGTTCCACAATAGCACCTTCATTGGAGGCTTTGTTGCTGAAAAATAAAATAGGGTGTTTATTTTCATTAGAGGAAATGTTGGACACGGTTCCTCCGATGGTGATGATGACGACGATGAACGTTGATTTAAAAATGCAGATATTCTAAACTGAATTCAAAATTATGAAGACTTGAGTCTATTGGTAAAAATTGTTGTGAAAAACTATATGAGTGTGCAATCTTATTTATAGAAAAATAAAATAGTACGGACGCCATATGATATGCCTTAAATATCCTTAAAAATTTATATATTTTTTTCAACAAATATCAAATATCAAAAATTAACAATGTAGGGTTTAAACAAATATCAAAAATCAAAAATTTAAAATATCATGAATTATATTTATTATGTTTTAAAAATATCAAATATCAATTTTTAAAACAAATATTAAAAATAAAATAAAAATAACAAAAAAAGTGATAAAATATCTAAATATTATAATTCAAAAATATAGCAAATAGTTTTAATAGAATTTTTAAAAAAAATATTAAAAATTAATAAAAATAAAAAAACAAAAAAAAATCCTACATGAGATGCGACATATGATATGGCGACTCAATGTAGGATACCCTAACTCATGCGCCATATGAAATGGCGAATCAGGACATCCAGACTTAAGTAGCCATTTCATATGACGACTCCTCTGCAAAACATGGTCATTTCTGTAATTTTTTTAATATTTTATTTTATTTCGTATTTTATTTGAAAAACAATATTATATTAAAAAAATTTCTAACATTAACCTAGCCGAGTCTATAAATTTCAGATGCTAAATATTTTACTAGATAATGTTGGTCAAGTCAAGACTACTGTACTTACTATTTCAAAAGAAATTGAATATGGACATGTCAGGTCTCAAACACATGACTCTTTGATGATGACAACAAGTTCAATTAACTACGCTGAACATGCTAACTATTTATTTCTTCAAACAAAATTATATTTATTCTTATTCTTTTTTCTTTAAATTTTCATTTCCCTCTTTATTTTTTTCCTCTTCGTTTTCATTTTATTCTTTTTATTTCCCAATTTCTATAGATTTTTGTTTGCCTTTTTGTTTTCATTTTCTCATTTTATAATCTTCTTGTAAACAATAAAAATGAGTATCTATGGAATTTGGTACTAGTCTCCCGCTACCTGTCTCATTTAATAAATATGATACCCGTACCTGTCACATATTTATGAGAATATTTGTAAATTTTGAGATACCTTCAAGTATTTGTAGATACCCATGAATAATTTTCTTTAAAAAATATTAGTTTATTAATTTTTTCTTATATGATGTAAATAAAAAATTATGTGTATTACGTTTGAAGAAGACGTAAGGCAAGAAAAAGATATGGAAGAAAAACGTACACAATTAAAATTTAAATAAAAATAATATTATTAAGTTAAATTAAGTAGCTCTTAATAAAAGGAACAAGTATGTACCCACATCTATGGTTTTTTTCCATCCCCAAACAAATAAAAAACCCTAATTTCCAATTTCATTTCTATTTTCCCTTTATCCAGTTTCTATTCTTTTCATTTTCCCTTTTCGTTTTCCTTTGCCTTTTTTCTAACCTTCATGTAAACAATCAAAACCATAATCTTCATTTAAACAAATCAAAAGCCCTAATTTCCAATTCCATTTATGTTAAATGTAATTCGTAATGTGTCGAAGTCGAAATAGTAAGGAAGCAGTCAAAGTCTAAGTCAAGTGTCGAAGCTTTCAGTGTGTCGAAATAGTTTGTTTTGACACAGATTTGTTTTGATGAGATTTGATATGATTTAGATTAGATTTGATTTTGAATATTTTGGGCCTTTTATGTTTTGGGCATTTATAAACCTAAAACTATAAATAGGTGCCTTGCTTTGTAATCGAATAGAACAGATTTCACAATTGCAGAGTTTAGCAAGTGAAAGTTCAATAGTAATCAGAAATCCCACAGTTTGTGGGTAACACAATTTTCTCCAAATATTTCTTCTCTCATTCTTATCTTTCTTGCTGTTTGTTTGTTATTCTTCTTCTCTTTTGCTGTTCTTGATAACTCTTTACTTGTTATCACCATTACTATCATATTGTGGGGTTGTTCATCAATCTTGAGATCAAGATTGAAGGGAATTCTTCATAGGGTGTGAGGTGAATTTCCAACATCTGGTATCTAGAGCTCCGGTTGAGAGATTCAAGGAAGGAAGATAGTGATGACGATGAACTATCTGAACGGAAATATTCTGGAGACCCTGCCAATCTCAAGAAATACAATTATGAGAATTGGTGCAAGCATATTAAGGTGATTTTCTGTTATCAAGATCATTGGGATCTTGTGAAGGACGGAGTAACATCGCCTGGGGAGAACGCAACGGAGGAGGAAAAGGATGCGCACAAAGAATTGAAGAAGAAGGATTATAAAGCACTCTTTATTATTCATCATTGTGTTGATCCTGAAAACTTTGAAAAGGTTAGTGATGTTGATTCAGCAAAAGAAGCATGGGAGATTCTTGAAAAGTCGTTTGGAGGCGCAAAGAAGGTGAGGTTACAAACTCAAAAGAGAACCTATGAGTTGCTTCAGATGGAAGACAACAAAAGCATTACAGATTTCTTCACCAGAGTTACAAAGTTGGTGAATCAAATTAAATTATATGGAGAAGCGCTGACGACGAAAGCAGTTGTCTCAAAGATTTTGAGATCGTTGGCTCCAAAATTCGACCACGTGGTAGTTTCCATAGAAGAGTCGAAAGATCTGTCAGTGTTGACGAAGGAAGAGCTTCAAGGGACTCTTGAATCTCATGAATAGAGGATGGATGAGAGAGCTGCAGGAAAGTCAAAAGATATGACTTTGCAGGCGCAGTCAGAAAAGGAAAGAAAAGGCAAAGGTAGCTGGAATGGCAACAAAGGAGGAAACCAGTCGAATAAGAAGAAACCTTGAAACCAAAGAAACCAAAGAGGTTGTGCTGCAGGTAAAGGAAGAGGTGATGGTCGAAAGACAGACAAAAGCCACATTCAATGTTTCAATTGCCAGAAGTATGGTCATTATGTTAGTGATTATCCAGAAAGGAAGAGAAATCAAGACACTGGTGCAAAGTTGGCGAAACATGAAGAAGAAGAAACATTGCTAATGGTCACAACAAAAGATGAAGAAAGATTCCAAGATCAGTGGTACTTGGACTCAGGATGCTCATCACACATGACTGGAAGGAAAGATTGGTTTGTCAACATGAAGCCCTCGTCAAAGAACACATTGAAGTTTGCAAATAACAACACTCTAGTAGCTGAAGGTATTGGTGATGTTCTGATTATGAGGAAAGATGGCAAAAGGTCAACAATTTCCAATGTGTTGTACATACCAGGCATGAATAGTAATTTGCTCAGTATAGGGCAGCTTGTCAAAAAGAACTAGAAGGTAGTTATCAAAGACAAGATGATGAGAGTTCTTGACGCAGGTGGAAGATTAATCTTGAAGGCTCCAATGTCTCAAAATAAGACCTTCAATATTAAACTCAATGTGATGGAGCACATATGTCTAGCAACTACAACTAGCAGAGATGAGTGGTTATGGCATTTTCGACTAGGTCATCTCAACTTTAATGACATCAGAGAACTGAAGAGAAGAAATATGGTTTCAGGATTACCAGAAATTGACATTCCAAGGGAAGTCTATGAGGAGTGTGTTCAGTCGAAACAACACAAGAATAACTTCAGCAAGGATGCAGGAAGGAAGTCGAAGGCAATACTTGAAGTCATATACTCTGATGTATGTGGTCCAATCCAGGTGGATTCGATTGGTGGAAATAGATACTTTGTCACGTTTATAGATGATTACAGTAGAAAGTTGTGGACTTACATAATCAAGAAGAAAAGTGATGTGATTGAGGTATTTTCTAGATTCAAGTCCATGGTCGAAAGACAGAGTGGTCGAAAGCTGAAAATTTTGAAGACTGATGGTGGTGGAGAGTATGTGTCGAAAGAGTTCGATACACTATGTGTAAAAGAAGGGATTGTGCATGAGGTGGTGCCACCCTACACTCCACGGCAAAATGGGATTGCAGAACGCAAGAACAGAACCATCATGAATATGGTGAGAAGTATGTTGAATGGAAAGCATCTACCTAAAGAATTATGGGGAGAAGCAGTTTCGACAGCAACATATATATTGAACAGATGTCCGAAAAAGAAGCTTGAAGGAATCACACCGGAAGAATGTTGGTCTGGTGTCAAGCCTAGTCTCAGTCACTTGAAGGTGTTTGGATCTATAACACATAGACATGTGCCAGATCAATTGAGAAGGAAGCTTGATGATAAGTCGAATCAAATGATCTTGATAGGATATCATTCGACAGGAGGTTACAAGCTGTTCGACCCAGTAAATAAGCAGGTAGTGATCAGCAGGGACGTGATCATAGATGAGCTTAAAGAATGGGATTGGACTGAGAATGCCAAGAAGGATTCAGTGAGAATCTCTTGTGAAGAACCAGCCACTGAATTCGAAATAGAAGTTTGACAGGAACCATTTGCAGATGAAGCAGGTTCAAGCAGACCTCGAAGAACAAGACACATGCCTGCAAGGTTGCAAGAATGTGTAATCACATCAGATGATGTAGTCGATGAAGAGGGTGAGCTGGTACATTATGCTTTCTACGCAAATGTCGAACCAATCAATGCAGCTGAGGCATTGAAAGATTCGAAGTGGATGAAAGTAATGACTGAAGAGTTGGAGTCCATCGAAGTCAATGATACCTGGTCACTTGTCGAATTGCTGCAAGGCAAGAAGGCATTTGATGTGAAGTGGGTTTAAAAGGTGAAGGTAAATCCTAAAGGAGAAGTAACTCGACACAAGGCGAGACTTGTGGAAAAAGGATTTCTTCAGAAGGAAGGAATCGACTTTGATGAAGTATTCACACCTGTTGCTAGAATCAAAACAATCAGGTTAGTTGTTGGTCTAGCAAATATGAACAACTGGCACACATGTCAGATGGACGTGAAGTGTGCATTCCTTAATGGCCCCTTAGACGAAGAAGTTTATGTTGCACAAACAGCTGGGTTTGTGAAACAAGGCAAAGAAAGGTGTACAGGCTTCATAAAGCCCTGTATGGACTTAAGCAAGCTCCAAGAGCTTGGAATAAGAAAGTTGACAACTTCTTAAGGGAGAAGGAATTTGTGAAGTGTACAACTGAGCATGGAGTATATGTAAGAAGAAGCAACAGCGAATTACTTATACTATGTCTCTATGTTGATGATTTGTTGATAACAGGGAGTTGCAAGAAGGAGATCGAAGATTTCAAACATGACCTGAGTGAGGAGTTTGAAATGTCAGACTTGGGAAATCTTCCATATTTCCTTAGCATCGAATTCTACAAGACAAGTAGAGGTTTGATGGTGCACCAAAGAAGATATGCAAGAGAAATACTCAAGAGATTTGAGATGCAAGATTGCAACCAAACCTCGACTCCAGCTGAGCCCAGATTGCAACTGTCGAAGGATTCAGATGAAGATGATGTCGACCCAACCCAATACAGAAGACTTATTGGGTCACTTAGATACCTTTGTCACACAAGGCCTGACTTAGCATACAGTGTTGGTATGGTAAGTAGATCCATACAGAAGCCAAAGGTATCACACCTAGCAGCGGTGAAGAGGATACCGAGATATCTAAAAGGAACTCTCGACTATGGCATTTTGTTTCTAGTAGCTGATGAAGGAAAAGAATACAAGTTAGTGGGATACACAGACTCCAGTTGGTGTAGTGATGTTGAGGATCGAAAACCCACAGATGGGTATGTGTTTATGTTAGATGGTGCGCCTATTGCTTGGAATTCGAGAAAGGAACCAGTAGTAGCATTGTCATCATGCGAAGCAGAATATATAGCTGCTTCTCTTTGTGCATGTCAAGTAACTTAGATGGTGAATTTGGTCGAAGAAATCACAGGGAAGAATCATGGAGCAATTACCATGAAGATAGACAGCATGTCAGCTATCAACTTGGCGAAGAATCCAATAGCTCATGGTCGAAGAAAGCACATCAAAATGAGGTTCCATTATCTTCGAGAGCAGGTAGCATAAGGGAAGATGAAGTTGGAACACTGCAGAACTGAGAATGAGATTGTGGATATCATGACGAAGGGAGTGCAAGTCGAAGGCTTCAGAAGACTAAGAGCCATGATGAATATAGATAGTTTAGACACAATGAATTAGGTGGTATGTTAAATGTAATTCATAGTGTGTCGAAGTCGAAATAGCAAGGAAGCAGTCGAAGTCTAAGTCAAGTGTCGAAGTGTCGAAGCTTTTAGTGTGTCGAAACAGTTTGTTTTGACACAGATTTGTTTTGATGAGATTTGATATGATTTAGATTAGATTTGATTTTGAATATTTTAGGCCTTTTATGTTTTGGGCTTTTGTAAACCTAAAACTATAAATAGGTGCCTTGCTTTGTAATCAAATAGAACAAATTTCACAGTTGCAGAGTTTAGCAAGTGAAAGTTCAATAGTAATCAGAAATCCCATAGTTTGTGGGTAACACAATTTTCTCCAAATATTTCTTCTCTCATTCTTCTCTTTCTTGCTGTTTGTTTGTTATTCTTCTTCTCTTTTGTTGTTCTTGATAACTCTTTACTTGTTATCACCATTACTATCATATTATGGGTTTGTTCATCAATCTTGAGATCAAGATTGAAGGGAATTCTTCATAGGGTGTGAGGTGAATTTCCAACAATTTATATTTTTCCTCTTCTCATGTGTCTGAATATGGACTTGGTAGCTTATAAATAAAAAATTAATCTCAATAAACTACTACCGTAGCTACCTTGTGAGTAACATTGTTGAGGTAGGTTATTGTGAAAGTGGAGAAGGACTGTTAGAAGAAGAAGAAAACATGACTAACATGGCCATGTTTGCGGGTGCTGACAAAATTTCTTTTGAAGAAGTTATGAAGAGTGAAAAATGGAGAAATGCCATGAATTTGGAATTAGAATCAATATAAAAGAACGACACTTGGGATTTATGGATATTCACTTGCAATGATGAGCTTGTATATAAGCTTGTATATATGTTAATGATTTGATATTCACTTGCAATGATGAGTCAATGTTGTCTTTTATAGTTAAACACTTTCACTTTCTCTTATTGCCATTGATTCTGACTTGGATAAGTAAATTCTTTTTGATCAGTTTTCACATCTATGATTATGCAAGTCACTTTGTTAGGCCTTGAGCTAACATTGTTCCATCATCTCCAGATTCTTCTGTTCTTAAACACGAAGTTATTAAGAGAAATGTTTGTTTCCTAGAGTTTCGTCTTTGTATAATATTTGTATTTGCGTGAAGTCTGATATGTTTTTAATCATTGACAGTGTCGTTTCAATTAAGCATGGACCCTTTGCCCTCTAGGGGTAATCAAAGGGTCTTGCAAGGTCAAGAATCATCGACTGGAGAGGAAATTTGGCAGACAACAATGATTCTTATATGTAGAGAAGTTCGTTGTGTGGTCACCAGCAAATGATGAAGAATTTGATGTTGTTTCTACTTCTAGAAGATACGGATCGATGAGAGAGATTTGTGTGGAAATAAGCTGAATCACTTTTCTTAAGTAGAAAGCAACAATATCTATTCTGATAGAATTTGTCTCTTGTTGATTTAAGATTGTAAGAAGTCAAAGAATTTACTCTTAAATTTTCATTTTTTTTTATTATGTGTTTAAGAATGTTAAGTTGAGGAACCTTCGTTGATGTATTTCCTAAACTCATTAGGAGCTAAACTCTTATATGTTGAACATTATGAAATTTAATATGATTTAATTTTTTGTGTCAATGGATGAGATGTTATGACTGATTTTATTATGCATTATATTGTTATAAATCTGATTATGTGGTCCATCGTCTAGAAAAAGATAAAAGCTTGTTGATGTAAGGAATCCATTAACAAGTGGAACTCATGATAAATATGATTGAAAATACTATGATAGACATATTCACTAGAACAACTACTTCATGACTACAAATAATACATTTTATGACAAAACTTTAACCCTAGCCAATAAAAAACCGAGGTTTAAACCATAGACGCGTCACATTTATAGTTTTTTTTAATAAAAACTACCATATATTTCTTTGGTTGAACTGAAAACTGATGGATAAAGTATTTAGAGGACACATCTTTGAATACCAACAACTACATTTTAACACCTTTTAATTATTTTAAAATTTTTTATAACTTATTATCTTGGTTGGATTGGAAACCGAGGGGTGAAGCGTTTAGAGGACATACATTCGAATTCCAACAACTACAGTTTAACACCTTTTAATTTTTTCTAAATTTTTTTAGAACCTATTAGTTCGGTTGAACTGGAAATTGAGGGGTAAAGTATTTAGAGAACACACCTTCGAATTCTAACAACTACATTTTATCACGTTTTAATTTTTATAAATTTTTTGTATGACCTATTACCTCGGTTTTGGTGGAAACCGAGGGGTAAAGTAGCGTATTTTATTTATTTATGACCAATTTGATGAAAAAATTCAGAAACAAATTTTGTCGCATTTATAAAGTAATAATGGTTAAGACATTGCCAACTCATCAATCCACATGTCTGTGTATCTGTCTGAGTGACCCAAGTATTATAAAAGTAAGGAAGTAGCTTAAGACTACTAAGACAACTCACACACACACCTCAAAATATTTTCTTAAATATGTTTAATCAAACAAATAATTTTCTAAACCAATACAAGTGATTAAAAAGTTGTTCCAGCCTTTTTTCAAACTCTTTTTAAACAAACCAATCCATTGGTAAGTTGTGTCAATCGATTGAAAAAAAATTATAAGCTAACTAATCAATTAGAGCATCAAACTAATTGATTAGAAGAGTGCTAAAGGATTATCCAAATGATAAGGACATCACACTAATGACTTGCAACGACTCTATATCTAAAACTTCTTAATTAGGCTTGCTAGTCGATTAAAAATGAGATGTCTAACCGATTACAGCTTTATGCTAATTAATTAGATCCATGGATTATTTTCATTTTTGCTTTTTCGAACTACTATATAAATGAGGCATGTCTCCACTTCAAATTATGCCACTTTCTATCATTTTACTATTTATTTGGAATTTATTTCTCTAATCTCCTTCTCCATCTCTAGAAAAAAACTAATTTCACTTTATATTGCCTTAGTTCTATTATGTGAAGCTTTGCTTGTGAGGAAGGAATTTTTGTAAGTGATCATGTCAGTCATTTATATTCTTAAGGGTGTGATACACTTAAGAGATTGAGTTTGATTCTTGAATAAACTTATCATAAAATTTCTATAATTGGTTTCTTAAGCTTTTCCAAAAAAAGATTTGTTTTGGTTATATAGATCATCCATAAATCTTTAAACGGTTTGTTACCTTAGCCTGGGGTAAAATCGGTCGTTTGTTAAGGATAAGCCTGTAAAAATTCTCAAGATTAGATTGTACTAAGGTTCGTACGCATAACCTTCAAAAGCTCAAAGTTTATAGTCAAAATATCAAGAAGATCTCTTGAGGACAGGACTGGGCCAACCTTCAGTCAAACCTATATAAATCTTTGGTGTTATTTCTCTAACCCCATCCTTTTAATTTATGCAATTTACTTTCATTACTTTTTTTTTTTGCTGTAAATCACTAAACCAAAATTACTAATATGATCTTAATCTATAAATGTATAAACTTAATCACAAATTTTAAACACCACAATTCACTCTTTCCTTGTACTTGAAGTCGCCTGTTCGACAATCATCATGCATGGGCATCAAATGCCACATGTTCTTCCTAAAGAAACGCTAGAAGAACTCACCATCGTAAACTTCAGATAGATCGTAAAACATCTAATTTAATGAATTTACCCTTATTTGACCTTGCTCTTGAGGGAATATGGACTTGGATACTTTTATTCGGACTGAAGAAGAACATCCAAGGTCTATGAAGCCCAAAAACATTTATGAGAAAGACATTGGAAGAAATGGGAGGTCGTGACCTCGGGTCCCCCGACTGTGGCTTTGGTTGCCCGGCCCAAACCCAAGACTATCCTCTAGTCCATCTTACCAACACATGGTAGATGAGGTTCCCAAGAGAAGATGGCTTAGTCTCACAAGAAAAAGAAGAAGCCATTGTTTAAATCTAGGAGGAAGAACTAGTCTTTCACCTACTCCCACATACTTGTTGGGAAATTAGGAGAAAATCGTTTCTCTCCTATTACCCAACTCAAAAGCATATCTATAAATATCATAACCCCTACAATTTGGAGGATCAATCACTAATTTTAGATAATCATAGCATAAAAGTCCTCTTGCAATCACACACATGAACATGTCACTCGTGTTGTAGTTCACAAGCACATATACCAAGTGATGTTGTATAAAAATTGTCAAAGAATATGAAGAAAATTTTGAATTTTGTGAGTTTTAGGGAATATGAATAAGACCAACAATCAAAACCCAAAATTTTTTTTAGTAACCGATTTTAATATCGCTTACTCGGTCATAAAACTTGGTCTAAATCATGTAGTATTCCACGTCAGTGTCATTTAGCTTCACTCATTGACTTTGACTAACAAAATAGATAAAAAAGACTAACATGATTTAGTTTGTATAACTAAAAGACTAAAATGACAATTTTTAAATTTATAGGACCAAAATAAACCCATAGTATAAGACACATGACCAAAAAGGGTTTTAAGCCAAATAAAACTAGATCTAGGAAGATTTTGAACTTTTCCAAGATTTTAAATTTAAACTTTCCTCATATAGTTAGTTGTTCAGATCGTATCTCTCATCCCCTTCCTATTTTATTCTTTATGCCATAAGGATGACTTGTTGATGGATTCAATTTGTGGATTATCTATAGAGAGTATTTTGGCAAAATTCTAGTATCGTTGACCTTGCAAACTGGGTTCAATTGTAAGAAACATAGCATTTTAACATCCCAAACCTATAAATAATTTTCTCCCAATAGAAGCGTCTGACTCTTTTATGTTGTGGTCGTTGATACTGCATCTGCCTTATCTTACTCGGTGAATTAATCCACGCCTATAAGTAGGAATTTTCTCCCAATAGAAGCGTCTGACTCTTTTATGTTGTGGTCCTAAAATGTCAACCCAACATATGGAAACGCCATAAAAAGGTTATAGAATGGAGTATTTTTTAAGGGGTGTGACGTAGATATGAAAATTGTTGACACTTAACACACTTACCGACAAAGTGTGAGTAGTCTTTTAACAAGGTTGCCCAATAGTGTGAATTTTTCACCCTAATACTCATATTTCACCCTATTATTTATCATTATACCCACCCTTTCAAATTAATTTCTATTCTACCCACATTTCAAACAAAAAAATTTTTCTTATAAGGGAGGCGACATCCCCTATAGAGTCACCCTTATAATTATAAGAGGGGTGTCATCCCCTATGGAGTCACCTTTATAATTATAACGGGGGCGCCATCCATGATGTAGTCACCTTTAAACGAATTTTTTAAAGTTATTTGTAATAAATAAATGTTAAATAATATTTAACAATTAAATAAAAATTAAAAATTAAATTGTATTTAATAAATAATATATTAAATAATAATTAATATTTTCATTTAATAACAAATGAATACATATATGGCACACTAATTTCTACGACTAGGTCGAGGTAAATGTCCGCCTGTACCGCATCCTCTAGTAAGTACGTTTCTTCGTGGTCTTTGTGGTGGGGTCGGGTCCAATGGGTCGTCTTTAAGAAATTGGATTATTTGGATCATTAAAAATATAATGATTATTACAACATAAACTAAGATATAACAACAATCAAAGTAATATCATCAGTTCCGAACATCATAGACCTAACTTCGTTGTCATCTGTAATTCGCACCCACTCCTGCCATATATTTCCATCTGCAATCGAGAAGTACGAAACAAGTCTTTCAATACTTTTAATTTGCACCCACTCCTGCCGTATATTTATTAAATACAATTTAATTTTTAATTTTTATTTAATTTTTTTAAAATATTTTTTTATTAAATATTATTTAATAAATATTATTTAACATATTATTTATTAAAAATAACTTTAAAAAATTTGTTTAAAAGTGACTCCATCATGGATGGCGCCCCCCTTATAATTATAAGGGTGACTCCATCATAGATGACGTCCCCCTTATAATTATAAAGGTGATTTCATAGGGGATGATGCCCCCCTTATAAGAATTTTTTTTTTGTTTGAAATGTGGGTAGAATAGAAATTAATTTGAAATGATGGATATAATGATAAATAATAGGGTAAAATATGAGTATTAGGGTGAAAAATTTCAATAGTGTCCGACCCTTAGGAGCTTGTTCTCCAATGATCTTTCCCATACGTAACTATAACATGCACCTTATGTAGATCCATTAATACCAAATTCGTCTTTTTCTCATCTAGACATGTTAGTAATGGCTTAGCCCTCCCCGTTTTGCATAATTTCCTAGTGACTAATGTGTACTTTAGTGATAGTTTCTTGATCCTTCTCACCTCTTATTTGTCTAAAGGTACAACTCTTTTTCCAAGTACTGAATGATATGAATCATCTAGCCTTCCTCTTTATTGGTGTTGTCAATGGAATTTACCATGATGATTTCAGTAATGGGAGTAGACATCATTTCTTGTATCATTGTTTTGTTTATTCCAAGATTCATTATACTTGTGAGCTCGGATATGAGATCTTTCTAAGAAATGTGCCCTCTTGGAAAATGCACTACTTCAAAGAATTTAAAAATGTTTTCTAGCTCTTACATGTTCCATAAATATTTCACCAACAAGGCTTATTTAGTTTGATACTCACCGATGACTTGGATGGTTATCAACTAGAATGGATTCTTCCCCTCAAGTTGGATGCTACCATTTTTTTCACTAAAGTCTAAAGAAAATGACATTTTAATATTTTATGCTAGCCATAAATGCTGTCTATTTATAGATATAAATAATACATGTTTTGTATAACTAATTTCTAATTTTAAGGGAGTGTTTCTGCTGATTCCTAACATCAGAAATAATTCAAAACTATAACATTTTATATAAACAATAATAGGAATGGTGGTTACACCTTAAATATAGAAACAACTTATAATTATCTATTATGCCCCCTCAAAATTGAGTCATCATGAATGACACAAATTTTATCTCTGAGAAGTGAAAATCTAGTTCGACGCAGAGGCTTTGTTAGAATATCTGCAGGCTGGTCTTTTGTAGAAATATGAAACACATGTTTTTCCAATTTGAACCATCTATCTCACAAAATGATAATATAGAGCAATGTGTTTCATTCTAGAGTGAAACACTGGATTGAAGTACAAGTAAGTTGTGTCAGTATTGTCACAAAAAAGAGTAGGTATATTAGATGGTACTCCAAGTTCACTCAATAGATTTAACAACCACATGATCTCAGCAGTAAATTATGTAAGCATGAAACATGATTTACACCAAAGTAAATTATGTAAGCTAAAGTAGATATTTTGTCATCATAATTGTCTCCCCAACCAGCATCAGTAAATGCTTGTAATTTAAGATGAAGTGGTTTTGCTAGCTTCAAAACATGACTAATAGTATGTTTAAGATACCTTAATACTCGCTTGAGTTGCTGAAGGTCCACTTGAGTTGGTTGATGCAAGAGTTGTGACAATTTATTAATTGCAAAGGACAAATCTGGTCTTGTCAAAGTGACTTATTGCAACTCACTAATGATACTATAAAATAGGTTTGAGTCGGTAGAGGCAGATCCATCATTTAGTTTGAGAGGAGTAGTCATACATAATGGTGTGTTGACTGATTTTGCTCCAGTTATATTAAACTTATCCAAGAGTTCTCTAATATAACCATGTTGAGATAATAAAAGACCTTCCTTGGTTGGAATCATTTCAATTCCAAGAAAATAATGAGGGAAACCAAGTTGTTTGCAAGAAAACTTATTGGAGAGTTCTGTCATGAAATGATTTAAAAAATGTAATATCACTGCCCGTCAAAAGTAAATCATCAACACATACTAATAAGAAAGCTTGTACACCATGTTTATTGTAAATAAACAAAGATGAATCAATTAGACTTGTATGAAACCCAACAGAAAGAACAAAAGCCTTGAGAGAATTATGCCATGCTCGAGGTGCTTGTGTTAAACCATGGATAGACTTATTGAGTTTGCATACATGTTGAGGAAATTCATTATGAATAAATCCTAGTGGTTATTGCATGTAGACATCTTCAGTCAATTTTCCCTGCAAAAAGGCATTATTAACATCTAGTTGATGTAACGACCACCCTTGAGCAAGTGCTAAAGTGAGAACCACTTTAATGGTTTGCGGTTTCACAACCGGTGCAAATGTTTCCTTAAAATCAAAACCAGGTGTTTGAGTGAATCCTTTTGCAACCAACTGTGCTTTATATCGTGCCACACTTCCATCAGGATTTCTTTTGATGCGAAACAACCATTTGTAACCAACTAAATTAGTGTGAGCTTGACGAGGAACCAGGGTCCAAGTACCATTGTTCATGAGTGCATTAAATTCTACAAAACAAGCATATCTTAAATGTGGTATTTTAAATGCTTGAGTAATGGTAGATGACTCAAGATTTTCCTGCAAATCATGTTTAGTTGCAGTAAATATTTTCTCGGGTTTGAATATATTATTTTTTGACCTTGTTACTATAGGATCACGTTGAACTGGATTTTTTGTCTTTGAAGTTAGAACCTGATCAGGTGAAGCGTTGGTGCTAAAACTTGTTAAATTATCACTAGTCAATGGTATCTCTGTTGTTACAGATGACTCGATAGGTAGTATTGACTCAGGAACTGGTGTAGGACTCAATACAAGGACTAGTGTAGTACTCGATACAGGGACTGGTGACTCAGATCTAGGTGTACAGCTAGGTACCAGTGACAAAGGTACAAATGTTTGGTTCGGTACAAGGATTGGTGCAGGACTGGATATAGGTAATGGTAGAATAGATGACACATACATATATGACTCGCGTGCTAGGGATTGGTTTGGTACCGGAGCTGAATTTTAATCTTGGTTAACATGAATAATACTATGTACAGCAGAGGCATGTGATGGAATTAGAGGACAAGTGGATGACGAATTAATTATGGATTGATATGGGAATGAATTTTCCATAAAATTGACATGTCTAGATACATATATCCTATTTGACAATGGTTCAAGACAAAAATATGCATGCTGAGACATGGAATATCCTAGGAATATGCAAGGTTTAGACCTGGGTTGAAGCTTATTTTGCATATATGGTTTTAGCCAAGGAAAATACAACCATCCAAAGGAATGAAGTTTATTATAATCTGGTTTTCTTTTAAACAATACTTCAAATGGAGATATCATATTAAGGATTGGTTTAGTATTGTTAATAAGGCACACAACTGTGGTGAAAGCAAATGACCATAGTTGAGGGGGTAAATTAGCATGATGCAAAAGAGCACGATTTGTTTCAACAATATGTCTGTGTCTCCTCTCTACTGTGCCATTTACCTCAGGTGTGTACGGTGGTGTGGTTAAATGAGAAATATCATTATTGGCAAGAAATGATTTTAATTTGATAAATTCTCCACCATTATTAGTGGAAAGAGAAATAATCGGAAAATTAAAATATTTTTCAACAATGGACTTGAATTGAACAAAAATAGAGAATACATATGACTTATGTTTAATTGGATACAACCATACATATTTATAAAAATGATCAATGATTAAATAGTATAAATAACCATCTAATTATCTAACGGGAGTTGGGCCCCAAACATCACAGTACAAAATTTCCAAAGGTTTGCTGCTTGTAAGGTGATGATTTGAAAAAGGAAGCTTGTGGTGTTTTGCACAGTGACAAGAAGTACATTCATGAGAGGCTGGAAGCTTTATTGGTAGATGATGATTTTCAGTCAGATGCTTTAATATTTTGAAAGAAGGATGTCCTAATTTATGATGCCATGTAGATGTAGAATGGATGCTTGTATGCAATGCTTGTGGTGGACTGGATGGACTAAATGCATTGGATAGATGATAAAGATCTTGTTTAAGTGGTTCTTGAAGCAGTGGTTGACCCGAGTTCAAGTCCTTGACAACAAAATGAGTTGGAAAAAATTCAATATAACAACCATTAGATTGACATAACTTGGAAACAGACAAAAGGTTAGATTTAATTTTAGGAACACATAAGACTTGTTTAAGATGAAGAGGTTTGACAGAAGTATTAATAACAGGGTTACCAGTGTGAGTAATTTTCAAACCTGTTCCATCACCAACAATCACCTGATTTGCTTCAGGATAGGAATTTGTTAAAGTGAGTTGTTGCAGGTCTTGAGCAATATGATGAGATGCTCAAGTATCCATGATCCAGTTACCATGTTGCGTTGCATCCTGATTCTGAGCAAAGTTCGGTTTTGGTTTAAGGCCATTTCCTTTTGGGAATATCTTAATTCTGTAGCAAATTTTAGTAGTGTGACCAGCCTTGTCACAAAACTAATAGACCATCTTATTTTCGCCATTCCGCAGAGTTGGAGAAAAGCTGCAGTTGCTATTGTTTTTGTGTTGATAGCTTTTGTTTCTTGTGACTACATTGGCAGTTGAAATCACATTGTCAACTGCAAGTGGATCAACTTGGCGATGAATTGTTTCAAAATCTATTAGTTTCGTATGAAGTTCAACAAAGGTAACAGGATTTTCTCTGCTTCTAAGTGCAGTGGAAATTTCACGGTACTTAACACTCAAATCATTGAGAGTGTGAATAACAAGGTTAGTTTCATCAAGAGGTTGACCAATGATTGAGAGTTCATTCGAAATTTCCTTTATTCCATGAAGATATGTAGCCATCGATTGGTTTCCTTTTTTGAAATTAGAAATTTGTTGTTTGAGCGCAATAATGCACCCTCTTGAGCGGCTAGCATACACAGTTTTTAGGATCTCCCATGGTTGGTTGGAACTTTTGACAGTTCCTAAGTGTGTGACCACTGTTGTAGCCACCGAAGATACAATACCATGTAGAATGAGTTGATCTTGTCGAAGCAAATGAGTAAAGGCTGGATTGACAACTGTGGTATTGTTCTCGAGTTGTTTTGATGGATAAGGCTTAGTTCCATCAATATTACCCAGAAGATCATAGCCTGCTAAAAGGGCCATGAACTGAATTCTCCGGGTAGGGTAATTGTCTCCATCGAGTTTGATGGAGAGTTGAGAACTAGTATTCAATATGATCAGTTTGTCTGTTGGTGATGAAATAGACGGCGTCATTTTAGTTTCAGAAAGTGAAGCCATAACAAGGATTATGAAAAAAAATGATTTTAAGCTTTACGCTCTAAATATCATAAAAAAAAATGATATTTCAATATTTTATGCTAGCCATAAATGCTGGATATTTATAAATACAAATGATACATGTTTTGTACAACTAATTTCCAACCTTAAGGGAGCCTTCTGGCGATTTCTAACACGAAATAATTCAAAACTATAACAGCTCATATACACAATAATAGAAATGATGGTTACACCTTAAATATAGAAACAACTTATAATTACCTATTAAAGTCATCCCTTCTAAGAGGGATTTGTAGTCTGCCTAGTTATTGCTCACCTTGAATTAAAATTGCAATGATTTCTCAATCAATATCTCTCTAGATCCTACAAACATTATTCTAGCCCCAATCCCTTTTAAACTTGATGCTCCATCCACAAATAGAATCTACATGAATGGGGTATTATCGCCAACTAGGTGGACTGAATTTCACTAGAAAATTTGCTAGGACAAGTGACTTAATTCTTCAGGCGTTTTCAATACCTAGGGATTTAAGTAGTTTGTTTTAACCATTATTCACAACCTTGGAAATACGACATTATCTTTTTATTCATAGTAACCATTACTAACACCAACCTTTCTTTCTTTAGGTATTGTAATTCAACTCTCTTGAAAACCTTTCTCATAAAGTAGACCGGTCTTTAAGCCCCATCCAGCTCTTAGACTAGTACACAACTTATTGCCTTGGGTAAGTCAAAATAGGGTGTGTTTCTAAGCATATTTTTCTACTTTGAAAATGACTCCTCATATTCCTTAGTCCATTCAAAGTTATCGTTCTACCTAAACGTGTCAAATAATAATAATAATAATAATAATAATAATAATAATAATAATAATAATAATAATAATAATAATAATAATAATAATAATAATAATAATAATAATAATAATAATAATAATAATAATAATAATAATAATAATAATAATAATAATAATAATAATAATAATAATAATAATAATAATAATAATAATAATAATAATAATAATAATAATAATAATAATAATAATAATAATAATAATAATAATAATAATAATAATAATAATAATAATAATAATAATAATAATAATAATAATAATAATAATAATAATAATAATAATAATAATAATAATAATAATAATAATAATAATAATAATAATAATAATAATAATAATAATAATAATAATAATAATAATAATAATAATAATAATAATAATAATAATAATAATAATAATAATAATAATAATAATAATAATAATAATAATAATAATAATAATAATAATAATAATAATAATAATAATAATAATAATAATAATAATAATAATAATAATAATAATAATAATAATAATAATAATAATAATAATAATAATAATAATAATAATAATAATAATAATAATAATAATAATAATAATAATAATAATAATAATAATAATAATAATAATAATAATAATAATAATAATAATAATAATAATAATAATAATAATAATAATAATAATAATAATAATAATAATAATAATAATAATAATAATAATAATAATAATAATAATAATAATAATAATAATAATAATAATAATAATAATAATAATAATAATAATAATAATAATAATAATAATAATAATAATAATAATAATAATAATAATAATAATAATAATAATAATAATAATAATAATAATAATAATAATAATAATAATAATAATAATAATAATAATAATAATAATAATAATAATAATAATAATAATAATAATAATAATAATAATAATAATAATAATAATAATAATAATAATAATAATAATAATAATAATAATAATAATAATAATAATAATAATAATAATAATAATAATAATAATAATAATAATAATAATAATAATAATAATAATAATAATAATAATAATAATAATAATAATAATAATAATAATAATAATAATAATAATAATAATAATAATAATAATAATAATAATAATAATAATAATAATAATAATAATAATAATAATAATAATAATAATAATAATAATAATAATAATAATAATAATAATAATAATAATAATAATAATAATAATAATAATAATAATAATAATAATAATAATAATAATAATACAGTTTCCGCCTTGCCAATTATTGCACTTTCTTTTACCTAAAAGATAAGACAGTTTCCGCCTTGCCAATTATTGCACTTTCTTGACATTTTTCCTGGGTTTACCTAAATTCCCCTTGGAATTAGCATTAAACTCAAATATTTTCTTTCTTGGACTCTAAAAGAACAAATAACATGGTTTAATAGTATGTCGTTGATAAGTGTTAGATTTATGTTAAATACGTCGGTCCCATCTAAATGATGTTGGGCACAATGTATAGCTAGGTGGCAGCACCTGGTGCAATTACTTCATGGTAAAGCAAGTATTAGCGCGATAGTCGAAAGGGTAGTGCGTTAGGCGAGTAAAGGAGGTCAGGGACACGTGGAAGACATACAAGTATTACTTGTTGAAGAAGATAGTCGGTTGGTCATGGTGAGCAAGGTAGGTGTACTGGGTGAGAGGACAATGCGCTCAATGCGAGCTCATAACTTTGCCTATAAATATAACTTTTGAGTTCAATGCAAAGTGAGTTTAGGTGAATCGGTGGAGTACAAAATTGAAGTAGTTTGACTCTAATATACAAAACGAGGATGATAAAGGAAGTCTGAAGGCAAAAGCGCTACTCAGGTGATACTGTATATCCAAGTTAGAAGTCGACACCCCTAGAAGTTCATATCCCATTTCGAAGTTTACGCCTTGTTCATCTTTATCTATCAGCACATTTGAAACCATGCGAGTTTGAATACTTTTTGAATCTTGCATATCAAATTTATTTAGGATTTTTAAGCAATACTTTGTTTAGCCGATGAATGTGCCAGCTTCAATTTTCTCTATTTGCAATACTAAGAAGTAGGTAAGCTCCCTCATTTATCAAACTCTCAAAATCCTTGCAAAGAGGTTCACCAGTCGAACCAAATATAATATCATCAACGTAAATATAAACTAAAAGAATAAAATTTACTTTACATCTAATAAATAAAGTAATATCTACTTTACCAGGATTAAATCCTTATTTTATATTTAAAAAAATCCACTAAGGTGCTCATACCAAGCTTTAGGATCTTGTTTGAGACCATAGATTACCTGTTTAAGTTTATAAACATAATCAACATTTTAATGGTCCTCAAAACCAATAGGTTTAAAGACATGGACTTTCTTGTTTACAAATCCATTAAAAATCCAATTTAACATCCATCTGATACAACTTAAAATCCAACTAGCATGAAAATGCTAACAGGAGTCGTATTACGTCAAGACGAGCTGCAAGAGAATAAGTCTCTTCATAGTCAATTCCTTTAACCTGAATATAACCTTTTTATCACTAGCCTAACTTTATTTCTAGTAATTATGCCATTTTCATCCAATTTGTTCCTAAACACCTGTCTTGTACCAATGACAATTTTATCTTTAGGATGTGGAACAAAGTCCCAAACTTCATTTCGTTTAGATTGAATGGGCTCTTTTTGCATAGCAAGAAGTCATCCCTCATCAAGTAAATCATAAAATATAGCTTTAGTTTTAATTTGAGAGATGAAATCATAATACTTACAAAAATTGTTAACCTGAGATCTCCTGCTCACACCTTCTCTGATATCGCCAAGTATTTCATCTGACGTATGATCTTTTGAAACAATCCATTCTGAAGGTAGTTAAGGTGAGGTCTATTATTTATCTTCTTCTTGTTTTCTTATCTCTTTGTCTTCATTAATATCCTATTATGTTGATGGAGGAGGATCCTCTTTAGGAGTTTCATTGTTTATTAAGTTTTCCATTATCAAACCTGAAACATCATAAGAACTACCTTTCCTCGTATTTTGGGGTATATTCTAATCAAATGCTACATGAACATACTCTTTTATAGATGATGTTCTATGATTGTGAACTTTATATGATTTACTTAAAGAAGAGTACCCTATAAATATACCTTCATCTGAATTTTCATCAAATTTACCAAGATCGTCCTTACCATTATTTAAAATAAAACACTTGCAATAGAAAATGCGAAAGTAGGAAATATTAGGTTTCCTGTCTATAAATAGCTCATAGGGTGTATTCTCTAGGATGGGTCGAATGAATACCCTATTTAAGACATGGTATGCGATGTTAATCACATCCTTCTGAAAGTAGTTAGGCAAATCATTTCTCTTATCATTGTCCAAGCCAATTCTTCTAAAATATTGTGTTTTCACTTAACAACTCCATTTCTATGGAATGCTCGGACATGAGAAGTTATGAGTAATCTTACTTTCATTATAAAAGTTTTCAAATTGATGGTTTACAAACTCACCACCATGATTACTGCGGAGTGCGATAAATTTCAAATTGTAAAAATTTTATACAAACTTAGCAAATTTAACAAAAGCCTTAAAGGTTTCTTTCTTAAGAGCTAGGAAGAATGTCCAAGTAAACCTAGAATAATTGTCCATAATTATAAACCCTTAATAATTACTGCCTAAACTTTTTGTCCTCGAAGGGCCAAAAAAGTCTAAATGGAGAAGCTTGAGAGGTTTGAATTTGAAATAATGTTTTTCTAATTAAAAGACACTCTCGTTTGCATTACAAAGTTTATCTTTAGAAAAAATTATTTTTGGTAGACCAACTACTAGATTTTTGTATGTTATCTTATTTATTAATTCAAAATGCACATGTCCTAAACGTCTATCCTATAGCCAAGAATCTTCATTCTTAATGACTAAAGATTTAGCACCATACGTTGACATATCGTCCAAGTCAAGCAAATAGATGTTATCAACCCCAGAATCCCTAAACACAAAACTTCAACTTGCCTTATGTTCAATTAAGCAACTTAAGTTATAAAAAATAATAGTATACCCATTATCACATAATTGAATTTTTAACCAATAAAACACCTTCTATGGTAATTGTGGAGGGATTTCCCGCAACACATTCTCCTGGTATTTTACCTTTTATGTTGTCTCCATAAGTGACGTGACCACTTTCTTTGTGATCAAACTTGATAAAAATTAAAGTGTCTTCCATCATGTGTCTTGAGCATCCGCTAACTAGGAACCGCAACCTTTTTTAAGGTGCAACACACCCCTATAGAAAATAAAATAGGCAATTTAGGTACCTAGCTAGCGAGTCCTAGGGGGATAGTTAAAGAACACTTAGGTATCCAAGTCATAGTACCATTAGGAACTTTGATAATCCTCATATGGAGAAGATGGCTAATGTGACCTTCATCACCATAATAATTATATGTTTCTTTATATGAACTACTCTTTCTATTTATTTTAGAAAAGCGAGAGTTTTCCTCAAAACAGATCCCTCTTTCACTTGAAGAAGTAGAGATATTAGTAGATATAGAAATAGCTTGTGCTAACTATACTATAAGTTTTTTATTTCAAGTTCCAAAATTGGACAAGTATCACAATCTATCTTTACTAACTTCTCCGCTAAATTATCAAATACATTAAACTTCTCACTAACGGGAGATTCTTGCTCTTACTTAAAGGAATATAAAGAACTGTTAAGGTCCTTAATCTCCTTTTCAAGTTTTGAAATAAGTTTTCTTTGGAGATAAATTTTCTTAAAAGCACCTAATGCGTCTGTGTAAATTTGAATAAACACTTTCAACAATCATTTATAAGAAGGTTTTAATTCAGGAATAAAATTATATACGTCTAAGTATTTACATTTTTTGTGCGCCATTAAAAAATGGACATTCATTATCTGGGCTAGAACTAGAAAATGAAGATGAGATCTCATCTTCTTCTTCCCAAGGATATATGCCATACGACGTTTGGCATGATTTCCCTTCGCCTTGTAGGAGTATTTATCCTTTTTCTTATGGCACTTGTTGAGACTCGAGCACATTGTTTAGTAACGACCGAACTTTCTGCATTCAAAGAATGTGACATCTTATTCTCTTCTCTTATGTTATTTCTTGTATGGATGTGACTTCTTGAAGTTAATAAAATTTTTGTCGAAATGTTTCAGTTAATGTTTCTTCATATATTGATTGTAGTGCTTGATGAATAACCCCAAATAATGTTGAAAATATAAAAATATTTTATCTAGATACTCTAACTTGTATGCAGCGTCCGAGAAAAATTCTTGCAAAATTTTTAAGCGAAAACATCTTGAGTGTTGATATGTTAGAAGATTGACAAAAAGTCCTACTTTGTTCGTAGGCTTCCACATAACAATATCAAAGTGAATCTAGATAGAAGAACTGTGAGGGCAATCCTCATAGGTAGCTACACTTGTTTCAATGATGTTAAAACTTAGATTGATAGAAAAATGAACTTTGGACAGTATCATTGTGTCACATATGCATGTCTTATCCCTCGTGAGTCACATTCGTCCAAAACATTATTGATACATATAGAAATTGCTAAATTTATGCTTCATATAGGGTTGGTCAAGCTTGTCAAGCTTACTATGTAATAGTGTATCGTAAAAGTGGCTTGATACATGAAAATAGGCATTTTTGCATATTTTAGGGCTTTGAGTCGACTCAAACCTAGTTCTGGTCGACTCATACAGAAAGTTTTTTGAATGGTCTACTCTCAGGAGTGCTCGCGTCGACCCTCCGGTCGACTCATACTGTGTCCATTTCTATTTGTCTAAATCTGCATGTTGTGCGTCGATGCTTGACCTGCTCCGATCGATGCAAAGTCCTATTTTTTTTGCACAATCAGAAATTCGAGTAAGCTCAGGTCGACCCTCCTTTCTGCATAGGTCGACCGCTTGCATATGTTCATTTAAAAATCAATTATGTGAAGCTGTCTTTGTGTTTGTTATGTTTGTTAATCAGTTTTTCTTATATATAAAGTGAGTTTTGCTCTTCCTTTTACAGATATGAAAAACAAGAAAGGTGAAAATAAGATACCGATTATTCTCATGATCTTCATCCTCTTCCTTGCATTTTCTCAACAACTACACATAATCATTTTTGTTGTGCATTCTGCTTGTTAGAGGTGATAACGTCCAAACATAAGATTGGTGTAATCGGGTTTGGGTTGAGAAATCAATAGGTTTTTCTTGGATAAAACTGTTAAGATTTTATCCTTCAAGAATCTTGGATTTTGGGAGTTTTTGCACGAATCGGTCCATCACAGATTCAACCGAGCGAAGGTAATCAAAGAACGGGTTATTCTGTCGGTTTAGTAGCGGTAACCGGAGGATTGTGACAGGGAAGATTCGGGTTCGACACATTAGTGATTGAAATCACCTGGGCAAGATTTGAAGATCATGGGGTTTCTCAAAGGGCGTGCCATAGTTGGAGGTTTTTTCACCGCATTCGAAGGACTTAATTCAGCTTGAATCAAGGGAAGAGAAGAAATAGGCTCTGCATCAACAACTGTATTTGATCGTTTGATTTCTATTTTCTTCTAGTGTAAACTTTGTCCAACATGTTATATCTATATACAGGTATCAATTCTATTTTTAGAAATGAGGGCAGACGTACCCCGAGCGAAGATGACGGGGGAACTGCCTCAACAACTCGGTGTTCTCTCTTCACTTTTAAATTGCTTTAATTCTGAGTTTGAGTTCAAACAATTGTGTTAATCAAAATTATGATGTGAGTAGTGCTATACCATTTTTTAAGCTTATTACAATCCTTGATTGTGATTGAACACTTGAGCACTTTACTCTCATATTGGAACTCACTTGTGGTGTCTTGCACTCCAAGTGTTTGACCAATTGTATGAACAATAAACAATTGTGCTGTCTTTTCAAATTGACTATATTTTTAAAGCATTGGAAATAGTGAAACCTTATAGTGAATAAAATCTGATTGAAGTGTGTTCAAATTAGTGATTCTTAAATCTCGTTTTTATCGAATTCCATAGGCTTTGCGCATATCCGATTTTTTCGGTAAAGGTTCGTTTTAGATGAATATAGTTCCTCGGCCGCTTCCGCCTAAAACATTTTTAAAACCAAATATTGGTAGCACCGACTTTGTTTATAACAAGTTATCTATTCAACCCCCTCCCCTTCTAGATCTGCACCATCATCTAACAAGTGGTATCAGAGCCTAGTTCATTATGTGCTTCACATATAACTTCTTCGAAAATGGCTAACGAACCAAAAAGGGCTTATAATATAGCACCTGTTTTCAATGGTGAAAACTGTAGTTACTGTAAAGGCTGTATGCGTGTGCATATAAATTCCATTGACAGGAAGGTATGGAATTTTATTTTGAATGGTCATATGGAAATAACCATGACCGATGAAAATAACATGATTGTGCCTAAGCCTGAAGCACAATGGAATGATGAAGACGAGAAAAGTACAATTACGATTGGAAGGCTAAAAATATTCTAATCTCCTCCTTGGGAGTTGATGAATATTATAGAGTTTTCCATTGTTTGACTACTAAGACTATGTCGGACTCATTACAAGTTGCCCATGAGGGAACAAATGATGTCAAACTAGCTAGAATCAATACTTTAATACAAGAGTTCGATCTCTTTCACATGGAGCAAGGGGAAACCATTTCTGACATGCAAAAGAGATTTTCTCACCTAATCAATAGACTAAATTCACTTGGTAGACCAATTTCCAATGATGTTGCTACTAACAAATTCTTAAGATGTCTTATCAGGGAATGGCAACCAAAAGTCACCACCATAAAGGAAGCAAATGATCTTATGACCTTGGACCTTACAACACTCTTTGGAAAGCTTCAAGAACACAAGCAAGTGCTTCTTACTCTGGAGCAATTTGAGAAAAGGTAAAAGTAGGAGAAAAGAAAAAATTCGGAAAAGAAGTCTATAGCTCTAAAGGCTTCTTGTTCAAAGTCCTATGCAAATGAGCTGAGTGATTGTGATTCGAGTGATGACGAAAAGAATGAGGATATGAGGTTGTTTGTGAAGCGATACAATCGTTATGTAAAGAAAAATGGTATCCAACATTTTGAAAAGAATCTAGTCAATTTCAGAAAACAATCAAGATCTTTTAAGAATGAGGACAACAAAGGAAGTAGAGTTATAGGGTCGTGCTTCAATTGCGGAAAATCTGGACATTACAAGCCAGATTATCCTTTGATGAAAAAGGACAAAGGAAAGGAGAGTAATCGGTCACACAAGAAGCAAGTTAAACCTAAAAGAGCTTACATCACATGGGAAAACGATAGTGAGTCATCCGAGGATGATAGTTCTAGTGACGAAGAAGAATCTGTCAACCTTTGTCTCTCTTCTCATCAAAAGAAGAAAAACAAAAAGGTATGACATGCAAAATACGAAAACTCTACTAGATTGTCTCACTCCCAATTGCAAACTGTCTTTGATACCTTACACCATGAAGACAAGGAAGCCTTTATACTGTTGGTGTAACACCCATTTTAATTATTTAGTCTTTCTGGTGTTATTTTATTTCGGCGTGTCTTTGTGAAGATTATTTAAGAAACTATAGACTTTAATATTAATATAATATAATTGATAATGATAATAATTTGATAATTAATAGTAATATTATTATTATTATTATTATTAATTATTATTATTATTTGTATTACTATTGAGGTTAAATGAATAAATAAGGAATAAGAGTTATAAGAGGGGTATTAGTGAGTTTTTGGAAGAAGGGAGAAAACACGTTAAAGAGGAGGAGAGAACACGATCAAGTGGGGGAAAGATTGAGGAGGAAGAACAAGAGGGAGAGGAATAAGGCTAAGGCTGTCGGATTCTTGGGGGTTCTTCATCAATCGAAGCAATTAATCGAGGTAAGGGGGAGAAACTGATTGGGATTGGTAATTGCATGAATTGGGTAGAGGGGATTCCTTAACCCCATAGAGATTTGATGAATATGATTAATATGTTGTTGTGTTTCTGATCATTGCTGTCATGGTGAACTTCTTGCATGTGGTCGTATATGGATTGTTTGGATAGTTTGGGTGTTTTGTGAAGGTTATCATTTTGGGTCGAAAATGAATTGATCGGTAGAATTGATGTTTTATCGGGTAAAGTTTGGAATAAGTCGTGTAGTTTAGTCGTAGAATGTTAGGCTAAGACTGCAGGGACAGGTTTGGTGAGAATCAGATGATTTTTGAGCTTCTGATGAATTTCTGGACAGTGAGGGTTTTGTGAAATCACAGACGTTCGCCAACACCTTCGCTAGGAGAGCTAGTAGCGAGCATTCGCTAGGAATTCGCTAGGCGAGTTGGGTAGTGAATACTTCCAGTAGCCACTGTCTGCCTTCGCTAGCGAGTTCGCTAGGCGAGTGAGGCAGCGAGCGTTCGCTGAGGCCTCACTAGGCGTGTTGGCCAGCGAGCATGACAGCAAATTGTAATTTTTGTACTGTTTTGATTTGTTCTTTCATTCCGTAGGGCCCCTTTTGGCCATGGTGAGTATAGGAATGGTGTGAATGGTGATGAGCGTATATTTGGTGTTCGATTGTGATTTCCCTATTATTCATTTTAATTGACATAATTGATTGGTGTGTGTGTATATATATATATATATATATATATATATATATATATATATATATATATATATATATATATATATATATATATATATATATATATATATATATATATATATATATATATATATATATATATATATGATGTATGGTGTTGTGATCAGGAGGATCGTGTGCACTTAGTGTGCTTGAGTTTGTGTGTTGTGCATCTGGTGTTGTGCATATCATGGTGTTTTGGGTGGGGTTGAATCATGTCTCAGGAGGAGCGTAAGTGATTCACCCGTACTCCCTTGTGGAGAATGGTGGGGTTGAATCATGTCTCAGGAGGAGCGTAAGTGATTCACCTGTACTCCCTTGTGGAGAATGGTGGGGATGGATCATGTCTCAGGAGGAGCGTAAGTGATCTATCCGGGGTTCGATTGAATGAACCAATGAGTCAGTACCGCATGCATGGTGTTGAGTTGCATTCTTGCATTATTGTATGCTGTGTTGATGATTGGACAGTGTCATACCCCAAATTTGTCCTACCTGTATAATTTTCGTTTGTTCATCCACTTATTCAAAAATCCCAAAAAAAGTGTATGTCGCTTTTGCTGGTTGTCAAAACTCAAGGAAATGCAAGTTTGGTTTGCATTAAATTAGGATGCATTTGAGGTTTTATTCTGGAGGTGTGCGTTCTAATGGTTTACTGAGATTGGTTCATTGTTTTTCTAAGGCAATTCACTCATCTCCTCTTTCATCTTATCTACAGTGTCTAATCCAAATTCTCATGCCATTTTCTTTTCTCCAAATTTATTGTTATTCTTCCATAACCCATATTTACTTCCTGTTATGTGTCTCGTTATCTCACCTCCTTTGAATCCCAAAGCCTATAATTCGATTACTCTGCAAAAATCACAAAAATGTATATTACAAGAAGATAGTCTATTATTTTGTTTTTAGCCCATCTACCATTTTTCATAGAACACCATCAAAAAGCCCAATTCAAGATTACAAAAAGACACAATCCATTTTGTTTTATGATTCATGTTGATAATTTTCTCATAGGATGCAAGAAGAATGCAACAAGGTCATTTCACTTTCTCATCACAAGTCTTATTACAAAATAAAGAATAAATTCCTCGTCTTCAATTACCATCCATTCCCAATTTTCACATAAACTGCTATGCACAAATCCTTCATAATGGCACAAATGTGAGAAGATCACAAGAATCCAATTTCAAATTTATAATCTCTTATGGTTCTTACAGGCCCATGGTCCATTACATTACAAATCATGAAAACTACATATGAAATAAAATATAAAATTCTGTTGGTACAATTACAACAGAGGAACCACAAAAAAGAAAACAATGAATCCATCACATCTTGGGCACCTCGTTCCACCTCCCAACAGACTTTGTCGTACGTCTGCTTGTACATTTCTACGGTACCTCACTGCCACCTCCACATTACTACCTCTCATACACAGCACCAAAAAAGCATCTTTCATCCACAACAGACAAATTGAAGAATAAACAAACTTTGTGATTTGCAAAACCATACCACCTGTAATACCATAGACCATGTTGCAATAATAACCTGCTGCGAAAATATTTTTTTAAGAAAAGAGAGGACAATACCAGCCACAATTTCATGACCTGCAATCCTAAAAAATCAGTACCTCCAAATCATATAACCTCTCCATAAAACCAATGACCTGCAATGAATGAAAAAAGAAGAAATTACTATGTCTGTCCATTACACACCAGGGACCATACATCAGATGCAAACAAAATTTTGCCTAAAAATACAACAGCTGCTACACAAAACACGCACCCTAATTGCAAACACGTACCTGCCTAATGTGTACGAGAGCTCATCATGTACCTGCAGGAGCCTTAATTTACACCCACCAAGCCATATCCTATGGGAATAAAACAAAAAGGAAAACATTGATTCACCACGACCTGTACAAGAGAAAGGACAGTGGTAACAAGTTTGTTTTAGCAGCCAACCAATACATCAAGTTGTGAAAGAAAAAATTGGAGTGAAATAAATCCATGAGCATGCCGATACAGTTTCTGAAGGAGTACACTATCAGCCTCAATATTTCCACGCGTGAACGGCTGTAATTGCAAGTTTTTATAAGGTACTCCAACAACAAACCACAACCACTACCCAAAACCAGCATGATAGTACCTGCAAAAGCAGAAGTTGTTATGCGACACAACCACGGTCCTCAAAACAGAGGATCCCTTTTTGCAAACGAAAAAACCTTCAAGTCCTTGGCACCCTCTCCAACTGGGGAGGAATAAATAAACAACACCTCAAGCTGCTACAACCTGCACAAAAAAACAACATACAAAAAATCTTCAATGTGCGAGCGACAACCACACCATCAGCCTCACCTTCTTCGTACAACCTACGCACCATTAATTACATCGTACGATTTCACACAAAAAATGCATTGCTAGCCTACAACTACAAAAAGACGCATCATGATATAGCGTAAAACAACGACATTAATCACATTAGCAGCCAAAAGCAACACAAGTTGATTTACACACCAACTGAAAATTGAAAAAAAAAGGTTGCAAGATTATAGCCAAACCGCAGAACTTGTACAACATCACTCACCAACCTGCAAAATGCAACACTACACCCGTACACTGCAACAATTACAACAACACCACATCAGTACCATTTCATAAACGACAAAAAGAAAAGGAAATCAAAGGAAGAGAATACGACATACCATATATAAGAAGAATTGCAGCAGAATTTGGGGGGAGAGCATTTTTGCAAAAAACCACAAGGGAAAACTTTCAACAGATTGATCCAGATTTCTCTCATTAATTTCTCGACACCATTTTCCAAAAGGGTGACCCTCTCCCATCTTCAAGCTTCTTCGACCTTATTGATACTGTCAACAACAATCCGCTTCCAACTTCAGCAAACATAAAACCTTTTTTTCCTTCAAACCAAAATCCCTTCCAAACGCTACTGAAAACACGTAACCTCAAACAATAGCCTTCAAACTTTCTTCATCCCTTTCCAACCTTCATCATCAATTGAAACCCATAAACCCTTCATCGAACTCCCTCACTCGAAAACTAAGAAAAAGTACTCTCTTCATCTTCTTCCCCATTACGACAACACGAACTTCCCAAACTCAGATCAACCCGCGATTACACCACAGCATCGAGAACTCAAACACCTCGTCTTCAACCGCGAAATCCCATTTGTTCGTAACCCACTCAAAGCTCACAGATCCAGAAATCAAAACGGGTCAGGAAAGATAAAGAGAGAAAGCATTGAGACGAAACCCAAACGTGAATTGAAATAGAAGAGGAATTTCGATCGAGCAAAATTACAACGTGAATCATCAGGATGAGAGATGTGTGGGGGTTTCACGAACAGAGGTTTGGGAATATTGTTCATGGCGGATGCTCCGTGTTCATCGTGTTGACGGCATCTGATGGGTGTCTTTGAGTTTTCATTTTGATTTTATTTTAATAGGTATATTAAGTCATTAGTTTATAGAACTTTGTTTGGACTCAACACTAGGCCTGGTCCGATTTGTTCCTTTTATTTTTATGTATGTTAATCACCCTTGAGTAAACGGGCTATAGAAAAACCCATGTCTCCAAACTCCATCTCACATCACTCTTTGTTTTTTATATGCCACGTTTTTTTGAGGTGGGTGATGGGCTTGCCCAAACCCACATGATCCCTTTGTGTTTTTCACCCCCTGCATAAGCCAGCGAAACTCCCCGTTTGTGTTAGTTTGTTTTTTTTTTTTTTTAAATTGTTTTATCTTATAATTTTTTTTAAGATTTGCCTCTGTTCTCTTTTATTGTCTTTTGGATAATTTAGGGATATGGTTATCGACTTGTTTTATTTTTTTTTATACATTCGCTTTCGATTCTATTCGTTTTTGTTTCAAATATTTCGGTCGATGACGATACCCCGAGTTATAGTTTGTCAAAATTATTGACAGATAATAACAAACCCGAGACCATTTTTTTGTCAAAACTTTCATTTTCCTTTTTTTTTCTTATTCTTTAGTCAATGATGACTTTAATAATTATTATCGGTCAAATTATTGATAGATGATAATTTAGTCGAGACTATTTCACTTTCGCTTCAAATTATCTTTTAAACATTTTCTCGAAAAAACTCCAAAAGAAGGGGATTCTTGAAATCTAGCATTTCTTGAATCTTCGAGTGAGAAACTCTCAAGACTCGCTCTTGAGTTGTTGTTCATTCAATCTTTTGATTTTCTCAAACGCATTTTCTCAACTTCTCTTTCTCGATTAAAACTCCGAAAGAAAGAGGCACTTGGAATCTAGCATTCCTTGTGTCTTCGAGTGAATAATTCTCGAAGCACGCCTTTGAGTTGTTATCCACTCAACCTTTCGACTTTTTCAAACTCAACCATTTTCCAACATTCTCCTAAGTCGAACGCTTGTCCGCATTCGCAACCCACATTTCATTCACAACTCCTCGTGGTTTCGATATTAGGGGCACCCTCAGGGACTAATAATCGTTTCTCACAATCCTAACCCTTGACACGTCGTCAAGTCGGTTCAATCTTCGATCAAATCCTCGACACGTCGTCGAGCTACTTCAAAACAACTTCCTTTTGGCCTCGCATGCCATTTTTCGATTCGATCCTTTCACAAACATTTCTAAAACTTACGAAAGAGGGATATTCTCAGAATCAAGCATTCTTTGAATATTTGAATGAGTAACTCTCGAGGCACGCACTTGAGTTGTTATTAATTCATTCTTTCGATTTCAAAACATCCAACTCTTTATTTTCAATTTATTTAGTCAATTCCCGAAAGAACTGAATTCTTGGAGTCTCGCATTCCTTGAATTCTTGAGTGACAAGCTCTTGAGACGTGCTCTTCGGCTGCTTGTCAGTCACTCTTTCGTCTCTTTTCTCAAACTCCCAACTTATTCAACCTCATCTTTTCGTGGTTGTTACTACGAACTACGACTGCTCTGATTCTTCATTCTCGTCCGAATGTAAGATACGTAGGCACAAGATCGCGATGATCTTGGCGAGCTACCTCCCCTCCATTTTCCATTTCCCCGTATCCATTTCGTGGTTGTCACCACGAACTACGACTGCTCTGATTCTTCATTCTCGTCCGAATGTAAGATACGTAGGCACAAGATTGCGATGATCTTGGCGAGCACATTTCCCTTTTTCTCCCCTATTCCACACTTCTATCCATCTTCCGCCGTTTCCCCCCATCCTTTCCCGTAGTCGAACTACGACGCTCTGATTTCTCATTCTCGTCCGAATGAGCATACGTAGGCACAAGGGCCCCAATCCTTGGCGAGCACCCCATCTTCTAACCACCCATCTCTTCTTAACGTCTTTAACCTTTTAACCTACCAATTCTACCTTTAATAACGAGAAGAAAAACAAGTAAACCTAAAACAACACTCCCCGCAATTACCTTAAGAGGTTCCCGTCGAGTATGACGGACGTGAGAGGTGCTAATACCTTCCCCTCACGTAACCGACTCCCGAACCCGGAACATGGTTGCGACAGCCCTGTTCCTATCCTTTCGTTTTAAGAGGTTTTCTCGATATTTTCCTCTCCCGTTTGTTCGGGAAAAATAAAGTTCGGTGGCGACTCTGTCGAACCGCATTTCCGCGCCTTTCGCGCGAGGGTCGCGTTTCTCCGAAATGTCTCCGTGATTTTTCGAGGTGCGACAGGTGGCGACTCAGCTGGGGAAATTTTGCTCCATGCAAAGAGAGAGTCGAGCCTATCTTTTGGTTTGTGAGGAGTGTTTGTTTTTTTAATTTGTTTTCTTTTGTATTCGTTCTCTTGTGGTCTTTATTTGTGCTTGTTATCTGGGCTTGTTGGTTTTTGGGATGACATCATGAGTAAAGCTCTACGCCCGAGCTTTGGTAAAAGCAGAGAGAACACATAATTTAGAATTGGTAGTCGAGTAGTGTTAGTCTCCAAGGATTTGCTCCTTGTGGGCCTAGCATGAAAGCTCCTCTAGAGGAGACCTATTCGTAGATCTTGTTGTAACACAACTAGCCTGTTGCACGACTTGATTAATGAAGGGTCCGTGATTCTGGGAACCTTTTGTTAGCACCAGTTCCGATATTGGTGGTCGTGTAGTGTAAGTCTCCAAGGACTCGCTCCTTGTGCACCTAGCACGAGGACCCCGCTCAGGAGAGACCTTATCGTCATAATACAGCCAGCCTGTTGCGTGACGCTAATACGATTAGTGTCCGTGATCTTGGGAACCAAACGTAGAAACCATCCCGTAAGTGGGTTTATGGGTAGAATGTTTAGATCTTCCTGTATAGGTTCTAACTGTCAGTTTTCTTTGAGCAGGAATTATGGTTACTTATCTATCACAGTTACCAGCTTCAGGAGCTGTTCGAACTATGATCTTGGGATCCTGGATCTTGTATCTTGCATTGCATCTTGCATATCATTCGCATTGCATTTCATATGTTGTGCATTTTGCATTTCCAGTCCTTCAACAGAATCTTATGTCTTCGTTCCTTCCTCTCCAGTAAATCAAGCTGATTCCTCGACACCAATACGCAACTAGAGCCAATACCAGATGTTGTGGTGGAAATAGGATATCAAACTATCAATTAGTTTGAATCACAATTCTTAATTCACAACCGCTCTTTGATTTATCCGAAGGAAAAGGTCAAAAGAGGGAAAACCTATTTTTGCATCGTAAACACAATGCGGGGAGAGACCTAGGTAAGGGGTTGGTTAAGCTTAGGGAAGGTACTAGCACCCTAAACTTTTGTAGTACTCTACAGGAACCTTTTGTTTATTGTATGCTTTTTTTTATTCATTATCTGCTTTAATATATATTGAGCTAAGGGGTAGAGTGACCTAAAGACCTAAGGGTTAGTCCTAAGTTTACTCGGCAAGACATCGCATCTTGTGCCTACGTATCCTGGATAGGGAATGGAATCAGAGTAATCGTAGTTCCCCTCGAAAGGGAGGTTAGAAACTTATTGACTGTGGTCAAGGTTTCAAAGGGAATAAACATATCTTAAGGACACGCTTACGTGGAGTCTTAAAACTACTATTTCTACGTTGAATCTGTTAAATTGAAATTAGGGTTAAATTAGGGATTCCACGGCGGGAAACCCTAACCAGAGTACGGCGAATCTTTGACCTAAAGCTAGGGTTTAATTAGGGATTCCACGGCGGGAAACCCTAACTAGAGTACGGCGGCTCTTTGACCTAAAGCTAGGGTAAAGGGTATTTTCGTCCACGGCAGGACACCTAGGCATTAGGGTTTTAAAATGGTTGAAACTAGGGTTATTGACTCGGCGGTCAAACTGTTAATCCTAATTCCTTCGGAGGGCAAGACGGTGAAACATGCAAACATGGCAAACTATTATATGGCAAAAATAAAGTGCAGAAATGTAAAGAAAGCGGTAAAGAAAGCATCGCGGCCGTTCGCGTAAATTACAAATCCCAAAAAATGCGAAAAATAAATAACTGCGACGATAGCTCGCACAAATTACAAACCAAGAAATTGGAAACAAAATAACTGACGAAATAACATGCGACGGTTGCCTCGCGAAATTACAACCGAACATGACATAATGTTGGACTAATGTACCATTAGACAAAAGTTAAATAGACCGAAATTATAAATCATGTCGATTGCCAATTAAAAGAAGAAAATATTAGGAAAAAAAGATTATTAAGTGGGATAGCATCAAAACTTGTATTAAAGTAACATACAGGTTCAAGAATTAAAGAAGATAAAAAATTTGAAGTAAAAAAAAGGTGGTGGCTAATCTAAAACAAAAAATATTATTATTATTATTATTTCTTCTAATTTTAATAATCATGTTTAATCAAAAGCAGAAATCAATCTTGAATTTATTAACAAGGTCATTTTGTATTTGAAAATTTGGACTAAACATTAAATCTTAAATCCAAACGCTAAATTATCAAGTGGATTATTATGAAATTAAAGGTTATAACAGTTAAGGTAAAAGGAAATAAATAGTATGCCTCACGTTTTGACCATACAGGACATGTCAATTATGTTAACGGTTAGATTTTAAAGGCTGCACCAAATTCCAACTTACCAATTTAAATGAAGTTACTAATTAATCTGGTAAAACGTGAAACAACATTAAAAAATAAGAAATAATAATTAAAACACAAAAATAATTTAAAGGGAAGAAAGGGGAAACGGCAACATAAGTTGCTGAAAGTCTGCTAGGGTTATATGACCCGTTTCCACTTCATCTCATCCAGCGGCGGCGATGACTCCATGGAGCTGTTCGAAACTTCATCGATTCTCCTTGCATGACTTTGCTATCCTCTTTCTCTGTTCATCCCTGAAACGAAACCAAACAAACAAACATGTCAAAATCTTACCCTTTCTAATGATGATACTTGCAGATGTGCTTTTGGGCTGCGACTTTAACGCATGTTGCTGATGATCTTCGGTTCTGAGGATGACGGACTCTGGTGGTAACGCTTCCTTTGGCCGCCGTTTTCGTTTCCCTCGTCCGTTTTCCGCTGATGATGATATATACTGAGGCCTGTGAGCCTTTGTTAGTGGTAACTTACGGTAATGGTGATTTAAAGCTCTTCTGGGTTCTTTCTCTCTCTTATGGCGCCGTTTATGCTCGTTGTTCCGTTTGGGGGTGATGATGAAGCTTTATGCTTCTGAACCCTTACGCCGTTTTCTTGTTCGTTCTTATTTCTGCGCTGTTTTTTTGTGCCCTCTTTAGGGTTCGATCTGAAACTATTTATATGATTTATGAACTTCACTTATGGCCCTTGATGCTTCTACTTTTGGCTGAGATTATCATGTGGTTTTTGCAGATTTTTTGGAACTGACTCTTGATGAGTTTTGACCGAATGGGTTTGTCACATTGTTGTTGGGCTCATTTGAGAAGCTACCGCTGAGTTTTCGGTGATGTTGGTTGAACGGCTTCTGAACTGGTTTGAACCAGTTTGAACTGTTTTTTTGGTTTATTTCTGGACTGGTTTTGATCCTGGTTCAACTTGCTTTGAACTGGTTTTTCGGATTTGGTTTGCTGAACTGTTTTTTTGGATTCATCTTGAACTGGTTTTGATTTTCTGAACTATTTCTCTGTTGGATTCTTTGAACTGGTTTTTGCACTTGTTTCAGAAAGGTTGGCGTTACGGTCCGACTCTTCGGGCAAACCGCCTTTCCGAATAAGCGCTTTTAGCCAAACAACTTATTTCGACATAATTTTCCTCTTCATCTTTCTCGGTCGCTTGTGATAAGAACAGTAAAATGTCGGATAAGCCATTGGCCGAGAACGGACACCCGATGATGACATTGTTCTGAGGGTTGCCAAACTAACCAATTAAGTTTGCTTGCTTTGCTCGTTTTGCAGATTCGGAACAGTCGGAAGGGCGGAGGATCAGAAGATGTCGGAGAAAGTCGGAAGCTTTAGGATTTTCGGAAACTATTATTTTATTTTTGTAATTTTGTACTTTATTATTTTGTTATTATCATTATTTTTGTAAAGATTATTAGTTCTAATAAAAATCTTTAATTTTAGATATTGTGAAATGCAACTTTTGTGTAAATAAATAAAGATGCAATTATTTAAAATGAAATTAAATTAAACATTTGAAATAAAATTACTTTAAATGAAATGAGATAAACAATTTAAACTAAAATTGAGATAGAATCTTAAATGAAAGCATTTAAAATGACATGAGATAAAACAAAAATGAAATATTTGAATGGAAATGAGATAACAACTTAAATGAGATTAATTAGAATGCAATGAGATGAAATTTAAAATGAACACATTTAATTGAAACAAAGATGACACTAAAATTCAAATATTTGAATGGGAATGAAAAACAAATGAGATGAGAATAAGTTAAAGCCATTTTTTTTAAAAGTTAATTTAAACTAGAAAGTAAAAATTGAAATGAAACTATTTATGTTCTTTTAATTTTTAAAATGAAATACAATGCAATGCAAATAATTCAAATGAAAACAAAATAACAGTACATATTTTTATTAATTTCTAATACCTTCAACTTATCCGACTACTCCCATTTCCGACACAAATTCCGATTGAACTTCAACCACCAGATCAAATGGTCCAAATTTCCTGACCAGCCTAAATGGTGGCTGGTGATAGAAGCGGTACCGGCCTTGAACGAAGTAAAACAACAAAAAGCAGAGAAATCCAATTAACAGTGAACGGAACTAAACTCCGCACTAAAAAAAATCAATTTATGTTTCCGACTAATAAATCCAGTGCCATGAACCAGCTCGGCCAAAAATTTCAATTAAATAAATTAACAAATCCCGACTTGAGCAAATTTTGTACCGCCTTCCTTTTGAGAAATTTAAATGGCAGGTAGCAGAAGAAGCAGAAAATAATTGTCTGTTGAAACCAAATTCCACAGAACGGACTCTCAACTTGAGCCAAACCAAATGGATATCTCAAACTAATTAACCCACATGCCAGAATAAATGCCTCTGAAATCCACTAACGACAGAGTCTCAGCCCATTGAATTAATTACTGTATCTCGAACATCCTGATGCGAATACCGTGAATTTCTGTTTATCTCTAAAGCAAATAAAGAACTCGGAGACGGAGGTCCTGATTGCTCAATAAATCCCTGATGATGACTCAGCTTCAAGGACTGTCAGCAAACAACGTGAAAATGACCATTTTGCCCTTTAACAACTAAAGTGTACCAGACGCGGTTCCTGCAAAATGAAACAAACTACGTAACCTGTTAATAGTTAGCTGATGCGAAAATGAGATGACATGTGACATGAATCGACTAATCTGAGGGTAAAATTTGGGGTATTACAATTGCCCCTATTTAAATAGCTTCACCGGATGATTTGAGCGACCGAGACTCGAGAAATCATGGTGGAGGGATTTAAATATAGATAACCGAAAATGTTTCCCTTAGATGCAGTGATATGCAATGCTACGGACAAAACGAAAATAAACTATAATGCTGACAATGCCATGAATTTAGTATGGTGTGTATGATGGAATGGTAAATGTAGAGATGCAGACAACACGACGACACCGGGGAAAGACGCGATGAACCAAACTGGGGAATACGACGCACTGGGTGACAGCACGACCCTGGGGGAATTCTAACGATGATGGTCAACTGGTGCTAGCATGACCAATTTTCACCTTTAGAAAGGAAAGGTAAGAGCGAGATCCTCAATGGAGATGGCACCGATGAGATGGCCTCCACTGGGGAAAATCTAGGAGTAATTATTCAACAGGTTCAGGCGTGACCGGCTGATATTCTAGAGTAAAAAATAAAACTAGATCTGCACGACTGTAGGATCGATTAACAAGATGCTAGAGCATTGAGCAAATAATAACATCCGAGCTTCTGGAAACTCTCCCTCGTGATAGGATCAGACGGAATTTAGGAATCCGTAGAAAATATACAGGGTAAAACCGACTGTATGCCAAAATAAATGGACTTTAATGGGAAACGCCCTGATAAGCCTCTCGAGAGAGAATAGCCACTTATCGTTGGAAGGGACTTATATGCCAAACTGGATAAGCTCTCAAATAAAGAGGTTGCTGCTTATCTAATTAATAAACCTCCTCATATCTAAGGTCGATGCCTTGGACATATGATTCAGATTCTTCTTTTACTAAAGGGTAAACTGAACTTCCTCATACTTCAAGATTCACACTCTCCTGAATATGATTCTGCTCAAACCTCCCCTTTCTTCAAAATGATACGGGAAATGGAAACCAAACTGCTAGCTGGAGATGGCCATTTGCTGCAAGTCATAACGAAGATAGGATAAACTTCTCGGGCGAGAAATGCTGGCTATTTGCAAGAGTGGCAATAATAAGCTTCTCGGGTGAGAACTGCTTGTAGAGGTGGTAACAGGTAATGTAAATTGTAAAGAAAGTTGTGATGATGGCAAACATCTAGATCACTGAGTGATAGCAGGTAACATAAATTGTAAAGAAGGTCGTGATGATGGCAAACATCTAGATCACTGTAATGTAAATTGTCAAGAATTTTGTGATGATGACAAACATCTAGATCACTGTAATGTAAATTGTCAAGAATTTTGTGATGATGACAAACATCTATATCACTGTAGTAACATGTAATTTAAATTGTAAAGAAGTTTGTGATGATGGCAAACATCGAGATCACTAAGTAGTAACAACTAATGTAAATTGTCAAGAAAGTCGTGATGATGACAAACATCTAGATCACCGAGGGTAATGTAAATTGTAAAGAATGTTTTGATGATGGCAAACATCTAGATCACTGTAATGTAATAATGAGCTCCTTGTATGAGAAGATCAATTGTAGAGTGTATTGTAAAGTGTAAGGTAGGTGATAAGCTCCTCAGCTGGGAATTGTTGCTTGTCTATTGTGCAATGTAGTGATAAACTTTTCAGGCGAGAACTGTCGCATATTTGAAAAGGATTGTAAATGCTTTTCTTGAGAGATAGTGCAAAATAAATGCACATCCAGGTATGTTCGACAATCGACAGGACTGAAATTTGATCTAGAATTGGGCTAGAAAGAACTGATAAACAAAACTCCATTGAGGAAACGAACTCGAATAGGGACTACCTTATCTTAATGCGGAAAGGTAACGGAAATAACCATCGTCCACGAGGGTTGAACTCTGTGGGGAAAGTAGAAACAAGTAGGTATTTTATGCTTAGGGCTGACGATCTACTTGGAGAGAGCGGACAAACCCAGTTACTCGGCGGTAACGACAAGGATGACGATAAATAGCAAGCACACAAATGCTAATGCGTATGCCAAAGTGTATACGAATGTGTATGTTCATGTGTATGGCAATGAAATGAAAATGAGTATGTAATGCTCATGCTGATAAAACAGATGAGAGAGGAGACATGAGATGAAATAAACATCTCGACAGGAATACCCAGTGACCTCTGCAACTGTACATCTATTAGAGGATATGAATAGTTGATGGTAAGACCGAATCTGGCTTCAAAGTTAAAATTTCCCCGGGGAGAAAAGATCATGACTTCCACATGGGGATACGTCTTCACTGGAGAGTACGTTGTCACGACTTCAACTGGGGATTCATGACCTCCGCATGGGGATAAAATGTCATGACTTCACGTGAGGGATTGCTATCATGAACCATAATCAGCTCAAGAACTCTTGGATCATAAACTTCCGGGGATAAAATAAATATCCGTTGTATGGGGAAGGTGTGGAGCTAGACAGCTTCATGGAGATAGTGTAGCAACTTCCTGGGAAAAGTACCTCGGCTTCCTGGGGAAAAGGTATATCCGACTGGGGATAAGATATATCAAACTTCCCTGCGGAGAGTTCATCAGACTTATTGGGGAGAAATCAACAGACATTCCTGGGGAAGGTATCTTGACCTCTTGGGGAGAATATGGCAGTCTCCTGGGAAGTATTTCCTGAGGAAAGTAAGGCAATTTCACTGAGGAACAGATAATTCCGCTGAGAATGGGGTTCAAGAACATATATCACTTGGAGGATACCGGGGATATCTCTGCAGTCTTGAGAGTCACTGGGGATTTATCGGATGGATCCCAAAAGCGTTGTCAGCTTAAAGTCTCGATGGGGACTATCACTGGGAAGATGCTGGTAAAATCTCTGCTGTCTTGGAGATTACTGGCTCGGTCCAAAGTGTTGTCAGCTTATAGTCTCGCTGGGGACTGCGTCGGCTTAAAGTCTCTCTGGGGACTATGTCAATGGTGTAGATGTACTTCTGCAATGATGAGATTTACTGGGGAGAATGAAGACCGCCGGGAGTGAAATCCATTGGGTGCATGAAGAATGTTGTAAAGCTAACTTTGATCTCAATGGGCTTTGTAGTAGTCGCGATTTTGAAAAACAATATGCCCTAGAGTACCTGCTGTATGAGAGAGTCATCTCGAGAGGATTTTACAGAGAAACATGGAGTCCAGATGCCCCACTGTTTTCCAACTCTTGGAGAGATTTGTTAGATCTCGACGTAACTGGCTCAGATCGACCGTGTTACGACTGAATCTACAAGAACAACTCTTAAGTACGTCATGCTCGCATCAGTAAGTGAGTTGGAAATCACATGCCCCTGTTTAGCAGAATCTTCAAGTTCCATTGTGGAGGTACGTATGTAAGTTTCTATGATATCAAACACAATCAACACGCGCGAAATGCTATCCTGAAACTATCAATGCAACAACATATTTGTCTTGAAATTTTTGTTTTTGAAAAAGATATCACTGTAACTTGTGACCGAAATCACTAGTTAGGATATAAGTTTAATTTATAATGCCAACATGAATTTTTGAGCATAGCTCGTAGGAGTCAGGAAATGCTATCTCGCCGAGTATGCTTTCAAGAGAATTCATACTTCAATTAGGTCTTTTAAAGGTTGTATCGTGGCTCGGTTCACGGTTTAATAAACAAAGGATAAAGGCTCAAAATGTTATTTGCACCCACCCATTCTTCGTGATGTTCTCGAATCCTATTCAGTTAATGGGATACGAGCACTCATATCTCAATCGGGTTTGATATGGTCGAGAACTCATTAAGGCTTTGGACATGGCAGTCAGTCATCTATTGTCTTTTGTGTTTGATCACACGACTTTGTTCTTTATTAGGAACTCTTTATGGTAATCATTTGTTTTTATTATATTTTTTCATTCCCTAACTTTTGCCTGGACGACGTCTTTTGATTTGATTTTGGAGTCCAGCGGGATGCCCCAGTTTTGCCTAAGTCTCCTTCATAGGTTTTGACTTAGCGGGCTATATTTTTTTATTTTTGTGAATGAGTCGTGTGGCTCTTTTGAAGGTTTGTGACTGCCCCACTCTTTAGGTAGTAGAGGAATAGTCGTTGCATTTTGACTTCTTAAGATGCTAAGGATAGATTCTCGACGGTTCGCTCCTCCTTTTTGAGGGTTTGAGTGCTCGATTGGTTTTACTGAAAAAACTACCCTGCCCCAGGTTAAAATAAGGGTTTTAATTTGGAAAAGAAGAAAACTCCTACTTCAAGGCTCAAAGGGGTTAAAGAAGGGTTATCATCCTTATATCTCCATTGTTTGAGATTTGAAACAATGCCTTACATCATCAGCAGGTTTCAATTGGAAGCATACGACAAGAGATTTGATGTTTTGGTTCATCATCCTCCCCCAATTCTCTACCAAAGCAGGAGATCGGGTAAAATTGGCATTATAAGTCTATGAAAAAATATTTTTAATGAGTGAAACGAATGGATTTATTCAAGACAAACATGCATTATCTTAATTATTCCAAAATAAACAAGTTCGTATATGATAATTATGCTTAATCAAAGAAAATAAACATATAAATAATCAAAATGTAATGTCTCAAAGTCCTTCAAGATGTGTTTATGAAGTCTTCGCGTCTGAGACTGGCATGGTAGTGGTTTCCTCTAGCGGAGCCTCACTGGAAGGAGTCGTCTTGCTTGCCCCAGCTACGTCTGTCATTACTTCATTATCGGTCTTCAAATCTTCACTCAGAATAACTCTCCCAGATTCTCTGTTGATTGGGGTCGCATCATCTTGAGGATTGCTGAAATGAAAAGGACTAGGCATCTGAAGAACTACCGGCTTCGGCTGATTCACCGTATGCGTCATTGGCTGAGATCTGTTGAAAACAGGCTTTGCAGAGCTTGATTCTAGCCCCTGGGACGCCCTGAGAGGAGTCTTGACTTTCGGCTGAGGATCGCCAAAAGACAGGACCTTCTTTTCTAGCAAATCTCTGACAATATTCTTAAGCGCGTAACATCCTTCCAAATCGTGACCAGGCGCACCCTCATGAAATAAACAATGAGCGGCGACGTTGTAATTGACAGGTACCGGATTGGGAGGTGGACCCAAAGTTCGGGTAACAACCAGACCTTGTTGCACTAAGAAAGGATACAACTCAGTGAACGTCATTGGGATCAGAGGACAAGGCTTGTATGGTCTCCTATTTTGACGAGGTATCGTCTCCTCTGATGGTTGGTACACGGGAGCGTTGGGCACTCGTTGAAAGTTGACAGGAGCTTGTGCAGGCTGATAAACCGGATGCTGATATACTGGAGCCGGTTGCACATGCTGATATGTAGGAAATTGCTGACTAAAAGGAGGTGCAATAGTAGCTACATAGGGTTGTGGAGCATACTGAACTGGATAACCTTGAACATAATTTTGCTGAGGTTGCCAAGGTTGATGAGTAGCCATCAAGCGATTCCTCGGACGTGTAGGTCATTTATGGTGGTCAACGCTCGGAGTTTTGCACTTTGGAGGAGTAACTCGTCGAACTGGTTGAGCAACAGTAGGATTCACTGAACTGGATTGACGATTCTGAAGAGGTATATTCTCGGCAGTAACAACTGGTTGAGGATCCACAACAGTAGACTGAGTATCCATCTTCACATTAAGAGCTTGTAGCATCTCCAAAATTTGCCCCACACTTCCTCGAAGATCTTCGAGTTCATGGCTGAAACGGTCGATCTCTTGAGCTTGTTCTTCCATCCTTTTTTTAGCTTGGGCTCTAGTGTTGTGCTGATGCGGAGGACCTAGGGTGACAAAACTGGCAGGCGAGAGAACTGAGAATAAGAAACCAGGAGACACATGTGATGCAAAAATATGATGCAGAAAATGAGAAATGCGAATGAAATGATTTCATGGAATTCAAATATTTACGAATATTGCGGAATACCAAAGAAATTTCATTTATTATTTTTGAATAATGGATTACAAACAATATTCTTAGAAAAGTCTTGGCATAATATCTAAATAAAAGCTAATAATGACCCTAAGGAAGCTTCCTGTTCTGCCCCTTGATCTGCTCTTCTAGCTGGGCCTTTTTGAGGATGAGCCTATCTTCAAAAGGTAAATCGAGAGTTAGAGGAAAATAGATCCTTCATCCAAACCAAGCAAGGGTACGTTGGAAAAGTCTTCACAATTGTTGGTGATTAGTGTCCTCGATGTCAGATAACTTCGAGCATATGGCTTTAGCAACGGTCTTGTTCTTTAGGATTTACCTCCAAGAAAGGGGACAAAGGCTCCTTCAGAATAAATAACCGCACCAATTGAGAGTACTCTTCTAGGGTAGGCAAGAGCTGATACTCGAGGAATCTAAAGGTAAAGATCATCTGGATCCTAGAACTGTAACAAATTCGAAAGGAAACCTTCGTCTACTTGAAGTTTCAACAGAGATAATGGCCTTCCATACTTGTTTATGAATCCTTTGTTGATCTTGAACCAAAGTTCCTAGCTTCCTTAGGTCCTCTAACTTAAGACCTTTAAAAGAATATCTCAAAGTGTTTTTTTTTGTAATTCATGGTATCCTGCAATATTCATAAATAAGGTTTGAATTCCATGAAATGTGATGCAATGTGATGCTTTAATGGATGCAATGCACATATATTCACAAGTCCTAGGTTAAAGGTATGTGCAAGGAGTTAGGGTCTACCCATCCCCATAGGGTATGTACTATAGGGTTAATTGTACCTGCAGAACAAGGTTCTAAAGAAGTGCCCAAAGTCATTAGTCCGTCCTTCGAATATTATCAACTTTCCAACTGACTCGGAGGTCAATAATATTCTCAAGAGAACCTCTTTTGAGTGTAGTATCGCGTAGCAACCATTGTAGGACTACTCCCACATAGTTCCCGCACTACGTCCTATATAAGGCCAAGGTGGTGTTAAGGTAACTACGGTCCTCAATATCATAGACTCTAATCGAAAATAGTAAAAGTTTTCACGACTAACTCGATCAACCGAACCATTTTCGAAAAGGTCTCAACTGAGCGGTGATTCTCGAGTCAACTTGGTCGGGACTCACTCCCGGCAAGTCTCGTCGAATATCTCACCTTCCTATAATAAGGTCACTCAAGTCCGGGTTAGGACTTATCTCACAATAATAGGGTACCCCCCCAAGCAAGGCACAATAATAATATATACAAGAGAATAAATAATGAAAAATATCATACAATAAACAAAATAGGGATAACCCTTAAAATTATGGCTCTCCCCAGTGAAGTCGCCATTTTCTGTTGCGGTGGAAATAGGATATCAAACTATCAATTAGTTTGAATCACAATTCTTAATTCACAACCGCTCTTTGATTTATCCGAAGGAAAAGGTCAAAAGAGGGAAAACCTATTTTTGCATCGTAAACACAATGCGGGGAGAGACCTAGGTAAGGGGTTGGTTAAGCTTAGGGAAGGTACTAGCACCCTAAACTTCTGTAGTACTCTACAGGAACCTTTTGTTTATTGTATGCTTTTTTTTATTCATTATCTGCTTTAATATATATTGAGCTAAGGGATAGAGTGACCTAAAGACCTAAGGGTTAGTCCTAAGTTTACTCGGCAAGACATCGCATCTTGTGCCTACGTATCCTGGATAGGGAATGGAATCAGAGTAATCGTAGTTCCCCTCGAAAGGGAGGTTAGAAACTTCTTGACTGTGGTCAAGGTTTCAAAGGGAATAAACGTATCTTAAGGACACGCTTACGTGGAGTCTTAAAACTACTATTTCTACGTTGAATCTGTTAAATTGAAATTAGGGTTAAATTAGGGATTCCACGACGGGAAACCCTAACCAGAGTACGGCGAATCTTTGACCTAAAGCTAGGGTTAAATTAGGGATTCCATGGCGGGAAACCCTAACTAGAGTACGGCGGCTCTTTGACCTAAAGCTAGGGTAAAGGGTATTTTCGTCCACGGCGGGACACCTAGGCTATTAGGGTTTTAAAATGGTTGAAACTAGGGTTATTGACTCGGCGGTCAAACTGTTAATCCTAATTCCTTCGGAGGGCAAGACGGTGAAACATGCAAATATGGCAAACTATTATATGGCAAAAATAAAGTGCAGAAATGTAAAGAAAGCGGTAAAGAAAGCATCGCGGCTGTTCGCGTAAATTACAAATCCCAAAAAATGCGAAAAATAAATAACTGCGAAGATAGCTCGCACAAATTACAAACCAAGAAATTGGAAACAAAATAACTGACGAAATAACATGCGACGGTTGCCTCGCGAAATTACAACCGAACATGACATAATGTTGGACTAATGTACCATTAGACAAAAGTTAAATAGACCGAAATTATAAATCATGTCGATTGCCAATTAAAAGAAGAAAATATTAGAAAAAAAAGATTATTAAGTGGGATAGCATCAAAACTTTTATTAAAGTAACATACAGGTTCAAGAATTAAAGAAGATAAAAAATTTGAAGTAAAAAAAAGGTGGTGGCTAATCTAAAACAAAAAATATTATTATTATTATTATTTCTTCTAATTTTAATAATCATGTTTAATCAAAAGCAGAAATCAATCTTGAATTTATTAACAAGGTCATTTTGTATTTGAAAATTTGGACTAAACATTAAATCTTAAATCCAAACGCTAAATTATCAAGTGGATTATTATGAAATTAAAGGTTATAACACTTAAGGTAAAAGGAAATAAATAGTATGCCTCACGTTTTGACCATACAGGACATGTCAATTATGTTAACGGTTAGATTTTAAAGGCTGCACCAAATTCCAACTTACCAATTTAAATGAAGTTACTAATTAATATGGTAAAATGTGAAACAACATTAAAAAATAAGAAATAATAATTAAAAAACAAAAATAATTTAAAGGGAAGAAAGGGGAAACGGCAACATAAGTTGCTGAAAGTCTGCTAGGGTTATATGACCCGTTTCCACTTCATCTCATCCAGCGGCGGCGATGACTCCATGGAGCTGTTCGAAACTTCATCGATTCTCCTTGCATGACTTCGCTATCCTCTTTCTCTGTTCATCCCTGAAACGAAACCAAACAAACAAACATGTCAAAATCTTACCCTTTCTAATGATGATACTTGCAGATGTGCTTTTGGGCCGCGACTTTAACGCATGTTGCTGATGATCTTCGGTTCTGAGGATGACGGACTCTGGTGGTAACGCTTCCTTTGGCCGCCGTTTTCGTTGCCCTCGTCCGTTTTCCGCTGATGATGATATATACTGAGGCCTGTGAGACTTTGTTAGTGGTAACTTACGGTAATGGTGATTTAAAGCTCTTCTGGGTTCTTTCTCTCTCTTATGGCGCCGTTTATGCTCGTTGTTCCGTTTGGGGGTGATGATGAAGCTTTATGCTTCTGAACCCTTACGCCGTTTTCTTGTTCGTTCTTATTTCTGCGCCATTTTTTTGTGCCCTCTTTAGGGTTCGATCTGAAACTATTTATATGATTTATGAACTTCACTTATGGGCCTTGATGCTTCTACTTTTGGCTAAGATTATCATGTGGTTTCTGCAGATTTTTTGGAACTGACTCTTGACGAGTTTTGACCGAATGGGTTTGTCACATTGTTGTTGGGCTCATTTGAGAAGCTACCGCTGAGTTTTCGGTGATGTTGGTTGAACGGCTTCTGAACTGGTTTGAACCAGTTTGAACTGTTTTTTTGGTTTATTTCTGGACTGGTTTTGATCCTGGTTCAACTTGCTTTGAACTGGTTTTTCGGATTTGGTTTGCTGAACTGTTTTTTTGGATTCATCTTGAACTGGTTTTGATTTTCTGAACTGTTTCTCTGTTGGATTCTTTGAACTGGTTTTTGCACTTGTTTCAGAAAGGTTGGCGTTACGGTCCGACTCTTCGGGCAAACCGCCTTTCCGAATAAGCGCTTTTAGCCAAACAACTTATTTCGACATAATTTTCCTCTTCATCTTTCTCGGTCGCTTGTGATAAGAACAGTAAAATGTCGGATAGGCCATTGGCCGAGAACGGACACCCGATGATGACATTGTTCTGAGGGTTGCCAAACTAACCAATTAAGTTTGCTTGCTTTGCTCGTTTTGCAGATTCGGAACAGTCGGAAGGGCGGAGGATCAGAATATGTCGGAGAAAGTCGGAAGCTTTAGGATTTTCGGAAACTATTATTTTATTTTTGTAATTTTGTACTTTATTATTTTGTTATTATCATTATTTTTGTAAAGATTATTAGTTCTAATAAAAATCTTTAATTTTAGATATTGTGAAATGCAACTTTTGTGTAAATAAATAAAGATGTAATTATTTAAAATGAAATTAAATTAAACATTTGAAATAAAATTACTTTAAATGAAATGAGATAAAAAATTTAAACTAAAATTGAGATAGAATCTTAAATGAAAGCATTTAAAATGACATGCGATAAAACAAAAATGAAATATTTGAATGGAAATGAGATAACAACTTAAATGAGATTAATTAGAATGCAATGAGATGAAATTTAAAATGAACACATTTAATTGAAACAAAGATGACACTAAAATGCAAATATTTGAATGGGAATGAAAAACAAATGAGATGAGAATAAGTTAAATCCATTTTTTTTTAAAAGTTAATTTAAACTAGAAAGTAAAAATTGAAATGAAACTATTTATGTTCTTTTGATTTTTAAAATGAAATACAATGCAATGCAAATAATTCAAATGAAAACAAAATAACAGTACGTATTTTTATTAATTTCTAATACCTTCAACTTATCCGACTACTCCCATTTTCGACACAAATTCCGATTGAACTTCAACCACCAGATCAAATGGTCCAAATTTCCTGCCCAGCCTAAATGGTGGCTGGTGATAGAAGCGGTACCGGCCTTGAACGAAGTAAAACAACAAAAAGCAGAGAAATCCAATTAACAGTGAACGAAACTAAACTCCGCACTAAAAAAAATCAATTTATGTTTCCGACTAATAAACCCAGTGCCATGAACCAGCTCGACCAAAAATTTCAATTAAATAAATTAACAAATCCCGACTTGAGCAAATTTTGTACCGCCTTCCTTTTGAGAAATTTAAATGGCAGGTAGCAGAAGAAGCAGAAAAAATTGTCTGTTGAAACCAAATTCCACAGAACGGACTCTCAACTTGAGCCAAACCAAATGGATATCTCAAACTAATTAACCCACATGCCAGAATAAATGCCTCTGAAATCCACTAACGACAGAGTCTCAGCCCATTGAATTAATTACTGTATCTCGAACATCCTGATGCGAATACCATGAATTTCTGTTTATCTTTAAAGCAAATAAAGAACTCGGAGACGGAGGTCCTGATTGCTCAATAAATCCCTGATGATGACTCAGCTTCAAGGACTGTCAGCAAACAACGTGAAAATAACCATTTTGCCCTTTAACAACTAAAGTGTACCAGACGCGGTTCCTGCAAAACGAAACAAACTACGTAACCTGTTAATAGTTAGCTGATGCGAAAATGAGATGACATGTAACATGAATCGACTAATCTGAGGGTAAAATTTGGGGTATTACACCAGACGAATAATGGAGCAGATTCAACAGGAGCAAGTCGCCTTCAGGGAAGAGCTGGATTCTATGAAAGGAAAGATCGACAACAATGGTCAAGGACAAGGGTCTACTGCTATCCCTTTGGTTCCAATTCCAAATTCTCATGGGATGCCGTTGAACTTCAACAACGCAGTCGAAGGAAACACTTCTCAGCCAATCCCAGCGCCTGGAGTTACTGTTGGATTTATCCCGCAGGCTCAGCCTACTGCTGTGCAAATCCCGGTTCCTCATATCGAAGATACTTTGATGGATCAGTATGACGACGTTCAGAACTATCATGCTGCTATTCCCATCGCCAGTCCTATTGCTGCTCAGGATTCTGAAGCCATGAAGATGTGCCGAGATCTAGCCGAGAAACTCCGAGCCATGGAGGGGCATAACTCAAATTCTTTCAGTGCTCTGGAATTATGCTTGGTGCCTGATGTTGTCATTCCTCCCAAGTTCAAGGTGCCCGAATTTTCGAAGTACAAAGGTCTCAGTTGCCCGAATATTCATCTGAAGATGTACTGTCGCAAGATGGCTGCCTATGCCAGAGATGAAAAGCTCATGATCCATTGCTTCCAAGATAACTTGTCTAGGGCATCACTCGAATGGTATATGCAGTTGGAACGTAGCAGCATGCGCACTTGGGCCGAGCTAGCCGATGCATTTGTCAAACAGTACAAATACAACACAGATCTTGCTCCTAACCGTACTCAGCTTCAGAGTATGACTCATAAGGATGGCGAATCCTTCAAGGAGTACGCGCAACGATGGAGAGAGCTAGCCGCAAGGGTGCATCCACCTCTTGTTGACCGTGAGCTTATTGACATCTTCATGGGTACCTTGCAAGGCCAGTACTACGAAAAGCTGATCGGTAGTGTCTCCGCTGGATTCTCTAACTTGGTGATCGTCGGTGAGAGAATTGAAGAAGGGCTGAAGAGTGGAAAGATCCCAGGAGGTTCTAATAGCCAAGTCAATGTCAAGAAGCCTTTTAACGGATACAAGAAGAAAGAGGGCGAAACAAATGCCATCTTTTTGCAGAAAGGGCAAGCTTCTCAACAAGCTCCTGCTCCTATGCCTTATCAAGTTCCCTACTATCAGTATCCATATGTTGCTGCTGCGCAATATGCTCCAATGCCTTATCAGCCAGCTGTTCAAGCAGCGCAAGCTCAGATGCCACGGCAACAGGCTCCTCAGCAACTAGCCTACAACCAGCAAGGATATCAGTATCCTCCTCAGCAACAGCAGATGCAAGCTACTCAGCAACGACAAGGTACTCGCCCACAGCGTCCGCAGAGAACATGGAGACCAGATAGAGTCTTTGATCGTCTACCAATGTCATATGCCAAAATCTTTGCTCAGTTGATGGAGAAGAAAGGTGTTGTTCCGAGAGATTTGGCTCCTCTAACTGTCATTCCTGCTGATTATGATGCAAATGCTCATTGCGAGTTTCATAAGGGCGCTCCAGGTCACACCATTGAGGACTGCAGGGCTTTCAAGCACATAATTCAAGACATGATCGACAGAGATGCTATCAACTTCAACGGAAAGTCTCCAAATATCATCAACAATCCGATGCCACCAGTCAACTAGTGCCAACATCAGATCGATTCCAGTCAAGTTCATTCTTCGAAGAAGGCCGTCATGCTGCCATTTAATCTTTCGCATTTTGTCTTTAAGTGTTTAAGTACTGTATGCTTTGAACAATTGTCATTCAAATTTGGTTTCATTAATGTATCCTTTATGCATGTTTTGAATTAGTTATGTCGTATTCACTCATGTTTTTTTACTTATCACCGACACATTTATTCACTCCACTATATTCACTGTTGTTTAGCATGATTTGAGGGAGCATGATGAAAACGAGATACCCATAATTGCAAATCATATTCTTTCAGATAGAATCTCGTCAATGATGTATAAGCATTGCTTCAATTACCCAAAACACCGGAGATATAAGGAGTTAATCCCTAGTAAACCACTTCGAGCCTAGAAGTAGCAGTTTCCTTCGGATATTCGAACCTTTACGCTCAACCTGGGGCAGGGTAGTGTTCAGTTAATTCAAACCCGCACTCGAATCAACAAACAAAATCCAGAAGACGACTGTTCATCAAAGACCCATGCTATGGCAGTCACAACAAAATCCAAAAAAATCAAAAGCCTGCTAAGTCAAACACCTTAGAGGGGACTTAGGCAAAATCAAGGCAGTCCCGATGGATTTTACAAGCAAAGTCAATCCATGCAAAAGTTAGGGATCAAAAACAAAAGCAAAAGAGGACCCCGAAACCCTCAACAACAAAAAACAAAAAAAGGACTCAGTGGCCACTCAGATCAAAGGGGCACTGGCATCCATCAAAAAACATAAATAAGGTGACTGCCACGACGAGCAAACCTTGAACCATCAAGTTTATACCGTCAAGACAAGTGTAGAATTAACTGAACATAGGAATGGAGATCGTTAAGAAGAATGGGTGGGTACAAATCATACTTTGAGCCTAATAACCTTTGTTTCATAACCGTGAACCAGACCACGTTACAACCCGTGAAAGACCTAATTGAGACGAGGTTTATTCTGAAAGCATATCATCGCAAGGTTGCGTAACCTGACTCCTCACATGATTTCTAATCATCAATATTGGTGTCGTTTTGCTTGCTATATCTTTCGCACCAATCAAATTAGCACAACGTCTGGGCTAGCCGTCCATTTATCTCACTACCACGACACTCTCAAATAAATGATACTTTTTCAAACTTGCATCGAACTTTGCATTAATTATTACCATTTATGAATGTACAATGTTAATTGCAAATCAGTGCTAGGTATTCAAGGACATCTCAACAATAGACAATCAAGGAGGAACTTGACTTCCAGCGGTTGGCACAAAGCAAGACTATTTCAAAACCCACAGGCTGGGGCAAATCACTCAACAGCTCGAGCAGGGGCAAGTCATCCGAGTTCAACTTCCATATGTCAGAACGGGTTAATCCGGGGCAGACCATTGCCATGTTCGAACTGGGGCAAGACCAGGTCGTCCTGACCGTCAAGCGGAGTTGCAAACTTCTCTGAAGGAAATTCACAACAAGTCACCAAGTACCCAGACTTGGGGCATCCAGAGTATCTTCGCCTGTGTCAATCATGGTGTCTTCAGTAAATTGCGTGTCGAGGAAGTTAACCCCTCCCACCACCCAAAGTCCAATCTGCATTGGCAACTACCAAAAGTCCACCACGCTGGCGTTTCCGCCTGCATTTCCAATCACCCGTCTGCAATCATATGCATCATACGCATCGCATTCAACATCATAAGCATCTTATGCGTACCCAATCATATCATACTTCCCCAACTCTTGCATCTCCGCTCGACAGCATTTGCATTTGCACGTCCACTCATATGGAATATTATTTATCATCCAGCATTCATATATGCAAGTCAAGGTCCAGGATCAATCCCGAAGATTTCCAAGACCATTGGTAGCCCAGTCAGGGGCATCTTCCGCAAGATGGTGGGTTTGTCCCACAATATCCAAGAAGTTCAGTGCAAGATCCAACCCGAGCAGGGGCATCTTCAGCAAGATCGTGAGCGTTCCTCATGAAGTTGTTCAACCTTTTGTTGAGCAAGCCAAGACATAAAGACAAATTCAGCCCATTCAGGGGCATCCTCTTCAGAATTCATGGGCGTAACCATGAAATCATTTCAGCAAAACTATGATCTCCAAACAAGACGGTGGGCGTACCCCGTTGACTCATTTCAATTCAATCTTCTTCTCAGGGGTTCCCCAATGAGTTGTACCCAGCAAGCGTGACCGTTGTCAATTGCCTTACTATCATTCTTTTGGTGATAGTCGAACTTCATCAGTTCAACCTAGTCTGCATCCTTTTGGTGTTGGTAAACTTCAAATCTGTGTTGTCCCCTTATCCTTTTGGTGATAGCGACCTGTGTGTTGTGTTTCGCTCTGCCATCCTTTTGGTGGTGGGTCTGGCATCTCGTCGATGTCAGATTGTGCAATATTGTTTGGCGTGTGTTTCGCTCCGTCATCCTTTTGGTGGGGGATCTATCATGATCATTAATGATGGATTGTGCGATAGTTTATTTGTGTTTCGCTCTGCCATCCTTTTGGTGGTAGGTCTGGCATTTCGTCGATGTCAGATTGTGCGATATTGTTTGGCGTGTGTTTCGCTCCGTCATCCTTTTGGTGGGGGGTCTATCATGGTCATTAATGATGGATTGTGCGATAGTTTATATGTATTTCGCTCCGTCATCCTTTTGGTGAGGGGTCTATCATGGTCATTAATGATAGATTGTGCGATGTGTTTGGTTTGTGTTTCGCTCCGTCATCCTTTTGGTGGGGGGTCTATCATGGTCATTAATGATGGATTGTGCGATATTTTGTTTGTGTTTCGCTCCGTCATCCTTTTGGTGGGGGGTCTATCATGGTCATTAATGATGGATTGTGCGATAGTTTATTTGTGTTTCGCTCAGTCATCCTTTTGGTGGGGGGTCTATCATGGTCATTAATGATGGATTGTGCGATAGTTTATTTGTGTTTCGCTCCGTCATCCTTTTGATGGGGGGTCTATCATGGTCATTAATGATGGATTGTGCGATAGTTTATTTGTGTTTTGCTCCGTCATCCTTTTGGTGGGGGGTCTATCATGGTCATTAATGATGGATTGTGCGATAGTTTATTTGTGTTTCGCTCCGTCATCCTTTTGGTGGGGGGTCTATCATGGTCATTAATGATGGATTGTGCGATAGTTTATTTGTGTTTCGCTCCGTCATCCTTTTGGTGAGGGGTCTATCATGGTCATTAATGATAGATTGTACGATGTGTTTATTTGTGTTCCGCTCCGTCATCCTTTTGGTGAGGGGTCTATCATGGTCATTAATGATAGATTGTGCGATGTGTTTATTTGTGTTCCGCTCCGTCATCCTTTTGGTGAGGGGTCTATCATGGTCATTAATGATAGATTGTGCGATGTGTTTATTTGTGTTTCGCTCCGTCATCCTTTTGGTGAGGGGTCTATCATAGTCATTAATGATAGATTGTGCGATATTTTGTTTGAGTTTCGCTCCGTCATCCTTTTGGTGGTGGGTCTGACATTTCGTCAATGTCAGATTGTGTGATTGTGTTCGTCGTATCATCCTTTTGGTGGTAGTGACTGGCGTGTGCTCTATCATCCTTTTGGTGGTAATAGCCATGTGTGTTTCACCCCATCATCCTTTTGGTGATGACGACTTTTTGCCAATTGCTTACGGTTTACCCAGGGATTTACTTTTTTTTTCCCGGTATTTCAGTTCTCAGGCACTTTCTTTTCTTATTCGGACAAATTGAGGGTCTTCTTCATATCTAATTAACTTATACCTCAAGAATGAATGTTGCGGCAGTTCATTTCTATAGATTTAAGCCAATTAGATAGGGGCATCTGTCATACCCCAAATTTGTCCTACCTGTATAATTTTCGTTTGTTCATCCACTTATTCAAAAATCCCAAAAAAAGTGTATGTCGCTTTTGCTGGTTGTCAAAACTCAAGGAAATGCAAGTTTGGTTTGCATTAAATTAGGATGCATTTGAGGTTTTATTCTGGAGGTGTGCGTTCTAATGGTTTACTGAGTTTGGTTCATTGTTTTTCTAAGGCAATTCACTCATCTCCTCTTTCATCTTATCTACAGTGTCTAATCCAAATTCTCATGCCATTTTCTTTTCTCCAAATTTATTATTATTCTTCCATAACCCATATTTACTTCCTGTTATGTGTCTCGTTATCTCACCTCCTTTGAATCCCAAAGCCTATAATTCGATTACTCTGCAAAAATCACAAAAATGTATATTACAAGAAGATAGTCTATTATTGTGTTTTTAGCCCATCTACCATTTTTCATAGAACACCATCAAAAAGCCCAATTCAAGATTACAAAAAGACACAGTCCATTTTGTTTTATGATTCATGTTGATAATTTTCTCATAGGATGCAAGAAGAATGCAGCAAGGTCATTTCACTTTCTCATCACAAGTCTTATTACAAAATAAAGAATAAATTCCTCGTCTTCAATTACCATCCATTCCCAATTTTCACATAAACTGCTATGCACAAATCCTTCATAATGGCACAAATGTGAGAAGATCACAAGAATCCAATTTCAAATTTATAATCTCTTATGGTTATTACAGGCCCATGGTCCATTACATTACAAATCATGAAAACTACATATGAAATAAAATATAAAATTCTGTTGGTACAATTACAACAGAGGAACCACAAAAAAGAAAACAATGAATCCATCACATCTTGGGCACCTCGTTCCACCTCCCAACAGACTTTGTCGTATGTCTGCTTGTACATTTCTACGGTACCTCACTGCCACCTCCACATTACTACCTCTCATACACAGCACCAAAAAAGCATCTTTCATCCACAACAGACAAATTGAAGAATAAACAAACTTTTTGATTTGCAAAACCATACCACCTGCAATACCATAGACCATGTTGCAATAATAACCTGCTGCGAAAATATTTTTTTAAGAAAAGAGAGGACAGTACCAGCCACGATTTCATGACCTGCAATCCTAAAAAATCAGTACCTCCAAATCATATAACCTCTCCATAAAACCAACGACCTGCAATGAATGAAAAAAGAAGAAATTACTATGCCTGTCCATTACACACCAGGGACCACACATCAGATGCAAACAAAATTTTGCCTAAAAATACAACAGCTGCTACACAAAACACGCACCCTAATTGCAAACACGTACCTGCCTAATGTGTACGAGAGCTCATCATGTACCTGCAGCAGCCTTAATTTACACCCACCAAGCCATATCCTATGGGAATAAAACAAAAAGGAAAACATTGATTCACCACGACCTGTACAAGAGAAAGGACAGTGGTAACAAGTTTGTTTTAGCAGCCAACCAATACATCAAGTTGTGAAAGAAAAAATTGGAGTGAAATAAATCCATGAGCATGCCGATACAGTTTCTGAAGGAGTACACTATCAGCCTCAACATTTCCACGCGTGAACGGCTGTAATTGCAAGTTGTCATAAGGTACTCCAACAACAAACCACAACCACTACCCAAAACCAGCATGATAGTACCTGCAAAAGCAGAAGTTGTTATGCGACACAACCACGATCCTCAAAACAGAGGATCCCTTTTTGCAAATGAAAAAACCTTCAAGTCCTTGGCACCCTCTCCAACTGGGGAGGAATAAATAAACAACACCTCAAGCTGCTACAACCTGCACAAAAAAACAACATACAAAAAATCTTCAATGTGCGAGCGACAACCACACCATCAGCCTCACCTTCTTCGTACAACCTACGCACCATTAATTACATCGTACGATTTCACACAAAAAATGCATTGCTAGCCTACAACTACAAAAAGACGCATCATGATATAGCGTAAAACAATGACATTAATCGCATTAGCAGCCAAAAGCAACACAAGTTGATTTACACACCAACTGAAAATTGAAATAAAAAGGTTGCAAGATTATAGCCAAACCGCAGAACTTGTACAACATCACTCACCAACCTGCAAAATGCAACGCTACACCCGTACACTGCAACAATTACAACAACACCACATCAGTACCATTTCATAAACGACAAAAAGAAAAGGAAATCAAAGGAAGAGAATACGACATACCATATATAAGAAGAATTGCAGCAGAATTTGGGGGGAGAGCATTTTTGCAAAAAACCACAAGGGAAAACTTTCAACAGATTGATCCAGATTTCTCTCATTAATTTCTCGACACCATTTTCCAAAAGGGTGACCCTCTCCCATCTTCGAGCTTCTTCGACCTTATTGATACTGTCAACAACAATCCGCTTCCAACTTCAGCAAACATAAAACCTTTTTTTCCTTCAAACCAAAATCCCTTCCAAACGCTACTGAAAACACGTAACCTCAAACAATAGCCTTCAAACTTTCTTCATCCCTTTCCAACCTTCATCATCGATTGAAACCCATAAACCCTTCATCGAACTCCCTCACTCGAAAACTAAGAAAAAGTACTCTCTTCATCTTCTTCCCCATTACGACAACACGAACTTCCCAAACTTAGATCAACCCGCGATTACACCACAGCATCGAGAACTCAAACACCTCGTCTTCAACCGCGAAATCCCATTTGTTCGTAACCCACTCAAAGCTCACAGATCTAGAAATCAAAACGGGTCAGGAAAGATAAAGAGAGAAAGCATTGAGACGAAACCCAGACGTGAATTGAAATAGAAGAGGAATTTCGATCGAGCAAAATTACAACGCGATTCATCGGGATGAGAGATGTGTGGGGGTTTCACGAACAGAGGTTTGGGAATATTGTTCATGGCGGATGCTCCGTGTTCATCGTGTTGACGACATCTGATGGGTGTCTTTGAGTTTTCATTTTGATTTTATTTTAATAGGTATATTAAGTCATTAGTTTATGGAACTTTGTTTGGACTCATCACTAGGCCTGGTCCGATTTGTTCCTTTTATTTTTATGTATGTTAATCACCCTTGAGTAAACGGGCTATAGAAAAACCCATGTCTCCAAACTCCATCTCACATCACTCTTTGTTTTTTATATGCCACGTTTTTTTGAGGTGGGTGATGGGCTTGCCCAAACCCACATGATCCCTTTGTGTTTTTCACCCCCTGCATAAGCCAGCGAAACTCCCCGTTTGTGTTAGTTTGTTTTTTTTTTTAAATTTTTTTATCTTATAATTTTTTTTAAGATTTGCCTCTGTTCTCTTTTATTGTCTTTTGGATAATTTAGGGATATGGTTATCGTTTTGTTTTATTTTTTTATACATTCGCTTTCGATTCTATTCGTTTTTGTTTCAAATATTTCGGTCGATGACGATACCCCGAGTTATAGTTTGTCAAAATTATTGACAGATAATAACAAACCCGAGACCATTTTTTTTGTCAAAACTTTCATTTTCCTTTTTTTTCTTATTCTTTAGTCAATGATGACTTTAATAATTATTATCGGTCAAATTATTGATAGATGATAATTTAGTCGAGACTATTTCACTTTCGCTTCAAATTATCTTTTAAACATTTTCTCGAAAAAACTCCAAAAGAAGGGGATTCTTGAAATCTAGCATTTCTTGAATCTTCGAGTGAGCAACTCTCGAGACTCGCTCTTGAGTTGTTGTTCATTCAATCTTTTGATTTTCTCAAACGCATTTTCTCAACTTCTCTTTCTCGATTAAAACTCCGAAAGAAAGAGGCACTTGGAATCTAGCATTCCTTGTGTCTTCGAGTGAATAATTCTTGAAGCACGCCTTTGAGTTGTTATCCACTCAACCTTTCGACTTTTTCAAACTCAACCATTTTCCAACATTCTCCTAAGTCGAACGCTTGTCCGCATTCGCAACCCACATTTCATTCACAACTCCTCGTGGTTTCGATATTAGGGGCACCCTCAGGGACTAATAATCGTTTCTCACAATCCTAACCCTTGACACGTCGTCAAGTCGGTTCAATCTTCGATCAAAACTTCGACACATCGTCGAGCTACTTCAAAACAACTTCCTTTTGGCCTCGCATGCCATTTTTCGATTCGATCCTTTCACAAACATTTCTAAAACTTACGAAAGAGGGATATTCTCAGAATCAAGCATTCTTTGAATATTTGAATGAGTAACTCTCGAGGCACGCCCTTGAGTTGTTATTAATTTATTCTTTCGATTTCAAAACATCCAACTCTTTATTTTCAATTTATTCAGTCAATTCCCGAAAGAACTGAATTCTTGGAGTCTCGCATTCCTTGAATTCTTGAGTGACAAGCTCTTGAGACGTGCTCTTGGGCTGCTTGTCAGTCACTCTTTCGTCTCTTTTCTCAAACTCCCAACGTATTCAACCTCATCTTTTCGTGGTTGTTACCACGAACTATGATTGCTCTGATTCTTCATTCTCGTCTGAATGTAAGATACGTAGGCACAAGATCGCGATGATCTTGGCGAGCTACCTCCCCTCCATTTTCCATTTCCCCGTATCCATTTCGTGGTTGTCACCACGAACTACGACTGCTCTGATTCTTCATTCTCGTCCGAATGTAAAATACGTAGGCACAAGATTGTGATGATCTTGGCGAGCATATTTCCCTTTTTCTCCCCTATTCCACACTTCTATCCATCTTCCGCCGTTTCCCCCCATCCTTTCCCGTAGTCTAACTACGACGCTCTGATTTCTCATTCTCGTCCGAATGAGCATACGTAGGCACAAGGGCCCCAATCCTTGGCGAGCACCCCATCTTCTAACCACCCATCTCTCCTTAACGTCTTTAACCTTTTAACCTACCAATTCTACCTTTAATAACGAGAAGAAAAACAAGTAAACCTAAAACAACACTCCCCGCAATTACCTTAAGAGGTTCCCGTCGAGTACGACGGACGTGAGGGGTACTAATACCTTCCCCTCACGTAACCGACTCCCGAACCCGGAACATGGTTGCGACAACCCTATTCCTATCCTTTCGTTTTAAGAGGTTTTCTAGATATTTTCCTCTCCCGTTTGTTCGGGAAAAATAAAGTTCGGTGGCGACTCTGTCGAACCGCATTTCCGCGCCTTTCGCGCGAGGGTCGCGTTTCTCCGAAATGTCTCCGTGATTTTTCGAGGTGCGACAGGTGGCGACTCTGCTGGGGAAATTTTGCTCCATGCAAAGAGAGAGTCGAGCCTATCTTTTGGTTTGTGAGGAGTGTTTGTTTTTTTAATTTGTTTTCTTTTGTATTCGTTCTCTTGTGGTCTTTATTTGTGCTTGTTATCTGGGCTTGTTGGTTTTTGGGATGACATCATGAGTAAAGCTCTACGCCCGAGCTTTGGTAAAAGCAGAGAGAACACATAGTTTAGAATTGGTAGTCGAGTAGTGTTAGTCTCCAAGGATTCGCTCCTTGTGGGCCTAGCATGAAAGCTCCTCCAGAGGAGACCTATTCGTAGATCTTGTTGTAACACAGCTAGCCTTTTGCACGACTTGATTAATGAAGGGTCCGTGATTCTGGGAACCTTTTGTTAGCACCAGTTCCGATATTGGTGGTCGTGTAGTGTTAGTCTCCAAGGACTCGCTCCTTGTGCAATTCAGAGATTTGGCACAGTTTCAGAGTAACAAGCCACCGACGTTTGAAGGGGGAATTTTGGACCCTGAAGCTGCACAGAAATGGCTGAAGGCAATTGAGAAAATTTTCAGGACAATGGGTTGTAGTGATGAGCAAAAAGTGAGGTTTGGTACTCACATGCTGGAAGGTGAAGCTAAGGCTTGGTGGGACAACAGTCGCCAGAGATTGGAGACTGCAGGAACTGCAATTACTTGGGACGTGGTTCGAACTGGTTTTCTGGAAAAGTATTTTCCGGAAGATATACGAAGTGCTAAGGAGATAGAGTTTCTGGAGCTGAAGCAGGGTAATCTAACTGTAGCAGAGTATGTGTTGCTACTGCGAAAATCGGCGCCGGCTAAATAGAAGAGTCGCCACCGTGCGTTATTTATCCCAAAGGAGGGAAAGGAAACGCTCAGAGTAAACCTGACGAAAGGGTATAAGACAAGGTCATCGCAACCATTGTCTGGATTCGGGAGTCGGTTACGTAAGGGGAAGGTATTAGCACCCCTCACGTCCGTCGTACTCGACGGGATCCACGCTTGCTTGGTTTGTCTAAAGGATGCAAAAACAATCTATCTACGGCTGCTAAAGCTAAACGGAAAGAAACTCACTCGGTAGAGCGTCGCTGCTCTATGCCTACGTATTCTCAAGAGAGAAAGTCAGAGTCAACGTAGTTCGGGAAACTACGGGGAAATGGTCTCACCGAGATATCGCATCTCGTGCCTACGTACTTCCACACGGCGTGAAAGATCAGAGCTTACGTAGTTCAGGCTTACTACGGGTAGTCAAAGGGTGTTCTCGATCACACAGGAGTGAGAGATTAAGTTGGCTTTAGAGGTACGGGGACCTACGGAACTTAAAACTACGGTCTAGTCTCAAATGCGCAAGGGCAAGAGAAAGGGAAACATCAGTCGTCAGCGGGAAAGTCTCGATCGCACGGCAGCGAGAGAACATAGAGGTTAGTTGTTAGTGTGCTCGCTAGGATATCGCATCCTATGCCTACATATTCTCGTTCGGTATGAGAAATCAGAGCAGCTGTAGTTCAGCCTACTACAGCAAAACGGGGAAACGGTAGCTCGCTAGGATATCGCATCCTATGCCTACGTACTCTCGTATGGCACGAGAGATCAGAGTGTTGCACCCTAAAATTTGCTCAACTTACTTCACTTGGTTTATGTCTCATTGCATTAGCATTTGCATATTAGGTCATGTACATAATTAATTCATCTGCATAGCATAGCATGAGCAAGCCATCCAACAAGGGACCAAATGCAATTCTTATCTCCATGGGCATATCAAGAGATTCTTATTCAAATTCAATCTTAGCCAAGTCATCATCTGAGAAGTTAGTGGACCAAGCAGTGGATCTATCCCCTATCTTGAGGGTATTTGAAGATCATCAGGGAAGTTGTGAGTCATGAATTGAGGCCATGGAGTGTATATAGACATCATGGAAGACCTAGAGAGTCATTTTGAAAGTGAGACAAGTCATTGATGTGATTACAAGAGCTGCAGTTGAAGACAGTCAACTAGGGTTTCATCTGGGTCAACCCTAGGTCAAATGCTTGATTGAAGGGCATCAAGGCCTGTTTGAAAGATATGGGATGCCTCATTTGACATGTAGATATGGATGTGGTGTTGTGCCAAGGAGAAATCAAGAGAAATCAAGAAGAAGAGAAGTTTCTGAATTAGGGTTTCTGTGTAAAATCCCCTGATTTAGGGCAAACTTCCCAGCAAGATAATTCAAAATGCAACCTTCAAATGGATCCTTGGCCAACATGAAACTTGTAGATTATCTCAATACCTTTAACTTTAGTGGTGGAAGACATCAAGGAGATTTATAGAACTCAAGTTATGGTTCTTGCAAGTTACAGGTCATCAGAGGCATCTGAAATTTGTCTGTGAAAGTTACTTGACTTCCAAGCAATTTTTACCCCTCAAGGAGCTTTCAAATGGATTTCTGGCCAACATTAAAGTTATTCCTCATGATCTTAGATTTCTAGAAAGGTATGGCATGCCTTCATCTAATTCGTGGAACTCTACTTATGACTTTGGCAAGCAAAGGGCATTTTGGTCATTTGGAAATTATAGGTCATTTCAAGCATATGGCCATATCTCCTACTTCCAAGCTTCAAATGGAAAAACCTTCAATATCAAAGTTGCTTAGAATGATGTTTTAAGGCTAGTAGGGTGGTCATGAGATGTTGGAAAGGCTTATAGCAAAAAGTGATAAAAATGGCCTAAAAATGAGATATAAGTTAATTCAAGTGAAATGGAAAATCCTAAAATCCAAGTTCCAAATCCAAACCATGGCATATGATAGGTCATTTTGACTCCCAAGGACATTTTAAGAACAATGGTTCAGCCACAGTTTTGATGTGAGGCTTAAATTTTGGGGTTGCTTTGTAAAAGTCTTGCTTGCATAATGGCATACCAAACCAAAACAAAGAAAAGCTTCATAAACAAGGTGTTTAAGCTTTGTATCTTGTCCAAAATACCACTTAAGGATAAAATGAAGATAATTACTCAAGTTGTAAGGGTTTTAGACTAGAGTGAAAGATAATTACTCATATGGTGAGAATGGAAATACAAAGTATCACTTCATGAAAGTTCAAGTTTCTACTAGAGTGATCTAGATGGTTCTAGACCCTTCTAAATCAGTCTATATATTGATTACAATCTCCATTGGTGAGAGGTTGGTGATTGTTGATGTTAATGGTGGTAGAGAAAAGAGTTTGAACCAAAAATTCTCCATTTGCAAATTGAATTGAAACTTCATTTTTCTCTTCATTACCCTTCCATTTTTTTCCACAAATCATCACTACAAACCTCCCTGAACATGTTCATGCTAGAGTGAGCCCCCATTGTTGAAGAATTGAAGCTTTCCAAGTGAAGTTGCAAGAGAGCAAAAGGGATTGGATCTGAAGATACAAGCCATCTCCATCAAATCTTGTGCAAGCAGAGTATTATTCATCACCTAGGGACCATTATTGAAGATCTACAAGGCCTGATTCGAAGCTTTTCAACACCTACCATTGCAAGGGTCAAGGTATGCAAAATCTTTCCCACACTTTGATTTAGGCATGGCTAGGATTGATTCTTGTTGTGAAACTATTAGAGACCATTAGGTGATTCATTTGGATGAGTTAAAGACCAATTAGTGAGGTTTCATTAATGGAGGTTGATTCTTGATGGAGGTAGAACACACTATTTAATGGATGATAATGCACGAATTTTGGTTGGTTTTAATCAGCATGGCATAAGGATTAATTATATATAAGGATTGTTGAGTTTTGTGATGGTTGAGAATTGAAGAAAATTTGGATTCCTGGAGTTGTACTGTTCGGTTGGCATGATGTAGTTTGTTTCAATGGAATCCAAGGGCATGGTTGTATTCTACGTAAAATTCTGGTCAAAATTGGTTCTTGGATCATGGCATTTGGTGGAGTATCGAATTCACACGAAGGAGATGAAGTTGGTGCATGGAGTTTATTTTCATGGAGGTTTATGAAACCCTAACATCCAAAGGTTGAAGACAACATGATGACCGTTGGATGCACGTTGAAGATTTGACTTGGGGAAGCCATCCAATGGCTCAGATCGAACACGCGATTGGAGAGGGAAAAGCCAGCGTCAAAACGCGGCGTTTGGTTTAATGAATTGGCTGGGCCTCACGCAAATTTGATTTCCACACCCCCCGTTTCCAAGCCTATTTGCTTTTACACTATAAACAGCTGCTATTCACACCGTTGTTGCTTCGTTTTTCTTTTCATATTAATGTTTTTTTTTCTGAATAAACTGGGCCCAGGCGCGCCATGCTAGGCGCACCCCCCTCCTGGGCCCATCATAATAATCAACTTCATATATTTGATTTCTACACCTCATCATCATTTCTCATATAATTTCACTCCAAATTTTATTTCATTTCAAAAATTCATATAAAATTGAAAAATGCATATTTTTTAATGAGACTTTTTTTCCCATTTTCCATTTTTTGTCTAGAAAAATATAAAAACATAAAATTGTCATTTTATTTCATTTTCATATTTTTTTGCATATTTTCACATTTAATAGCTTTTTTAATTCTTTTGGTTTATGCTACTATTTGTTGAATTTAGTTTAGGAGCTTCCTTTAGGATTTTCACCCCATTCTTTTTAGTATAACTAGATATGGATATTAGGTGCCCCCCTGATTTTTATACCAATTTTTTAGAATTTATTTTAGATAGTTTAGTTAGAAAATATTAGGCTAGTCATTTAGGGTTGTGAATATAATATAGGTATAACAAAACAAGTTTCTTTTTGGGTTTTGTTTAGGACAAATTAGTAGATGGGACTATAGGGGTATTATGGGTAAGTGATAGATCCCTTAGAAAATGCTATAAGTTCCCCTATTATGTTAATACTATTAGTATATTTCTTGTAATTGATTGATTGTGTGGTGTGCCCTCTCTAGGGTTATTGTTTGACTGTGTGGGGTATTGGGCCTGCTTGGGGTTTGGGTTTGAGCTGAAGACTTTGCTGATGAAGCCATTGAATACACAAGGAATGAAGATCAATTTCCAGAGTTGATGAAGAGAATATCTTGCTGGCAGCTGTTGGAGGTTATAGGTTTAGGAGCTAGGTAGAGCTCTAGAATAGAAACTTGATTCACAAACATGGAAGGTCTTGTTTGCCTCCATCCTTTCTCTATGATTCAAAGTCTCTTTTAAATACCCACCTCCTTCCTTTGGAAAGATTAGTGAATGTATTTAAAAGATAGAACTTTTGAGAGAAAACTATCTGTATCATTTTAACAGTCAGTAGGCCACCCTTGGTAGGCAACTGATTGTTTAACATCCATTCATCTTGTGAACTGCTACTCATCTTGGAGAGTGAGACTGGAAGAAAAGCCATTGAAAGATTGAAGATAGAGACCTTGCTTGAAGGCTTGAAGATGAAGACTGATGCTTGTTTGAAGCTTGTAGATGGTTGAAGATGACTTGAAGACAGATGTTGATGAAGATTGCTGTTTGCTGTTTATTTTTGCTGGTTATAATTTTTGATTTATTGTTTGAATTTCCCTGACTGTATTGTTTGCCATTTAATCTGTTAGGTTGAAAGCGAATTTTGTTCGCTTTTGCCTGTTGTTTTCTAGGTTCGAGGTTGAGTGGGACTCCCTTGCCTCGCTTGTACTGCTGCATTCATGCATTTCACTACTTTATTGTATCTGTTGTTTCTGTTTCCGTTTATCCCCTTAGGATCTCTGTTTCTCTCTGCGCAAGAGAGGAACATGATAGACATTAGACTTTCATCCATGCATGATAACATTAGGTTAGATTTTGATTCCCCTTTTTAAACCATAGATTTTAGAGTTCTGTCTCTTCTTTCTCAAAACAAACAGAAAAACACAATAAATATTTCAAACACAATAAAAGACACTTCTTCCGTAAAAGACTGTAAACCCATCAAAACGTCATTTTTGTCCGCTTGGACCCGTAATCAGGAGAAAACCCTTTTTAGAAGGAGATAAAAACAATCAGGACAGACTTGTGTTGTACGTGGCCCGAACTACATTTGCTCTGATCTTTCATGCTGTTTGAAAGTACGTAGGCATAGGATGCGATATCCTAGCGAGCAACCTTCCCCTCCTTTCCCGTAGGTAGGCGAACTACGTTGACTCTGATTTCTCGTTCCAGACGGGAATACGTAGGCATAAAGTGCGACACTTTGCCGAGTCATTTTATTTTCTTTTAACCCCAGACCTGTAGAATAGATAGAATAACAATCCGTACTAGAAAACAAGCGTGGAACCCGTCGAGTACGACGGACGTGAGGGGTGCTAATACCTTCCCCTTGCGTAACCGACTCCCGAATCCAGGATTTGGTTGCGATGACCATTCCTTTCCCCGTTTTGCGGTAGGTTTACCTCGAGCGTTTCCTTTCCCCTCTTTGGGATAAATAACGCGCGGTGGCAACTCTTCTGTTCAGCCGGCGCCGATTTTCGCAGTAGCGACAGCTGGCGACTCTACTGGGGATCCAACGTCCCCTGGCTGCTAAGGACTGCGATAGTTCCTTATGCATTTGGGATCCAACGTCCCTTAAGCGAGTCAATCCTAACACTTGTTTTCCCGTCGAGGATTTTGTATGGATTTATTTTTCTGTCATTTACTTTCACCATTATATTATTGTTATTATTGCTGTATTGGGGTTGTGACGGGTGTTCTATGATTGAGAGATAAGCCGGACCTGGGCTTGAGTGCACTTAGAATTAGAGTGGAAAGTAGTGGGCGCGTGCCGGCTTTGCTTGCATTAGTGTCCCACAAAATCCACACTCGGACGAGGTTCTTCTGGTTGGCTTCTTTTTCTACCCTTTGGGTCGAAGGGGTTGTTGGTTAGTTAAATTGTTGACTCCGGGAACCGATCATTTGGAAGTTGGCTAAGTGAGGCCTCTTCAGGATTTGATGATGCCACTCCTTCTGGGAATCGTATCATCAACCCTGAAAGTCTGTGACGCCGACGACCGCATAGGATGCCATACAATTGTCAGTTACTAGGACACCTACCTGTGAGAGGGTTTGGGGCTATGCAGGTAACTAGACCTTCAGATACCGGTTTGTTTCTTGATTTGAGATTCAGGGTATTTATGGACAGTTAAGGGGTCTATCAGAGACCAGTTGGAGTTATGATATGGGGTCTATCAGAGACCAGAGTTGAAGCTTCATATTGGGTCTGTCCAAGACCAGGGTTTGAGGAATTCTGGATGGTCTATCTGAGACTTATGATGTGGTTCAGGCTTCTCAGCCATGGCATTTGGTCCCTGTTGCATCTATTCGCATTGCATTGTTCGCATAACCATTACCATGTGCATTTCATTAACGTGTGTCTGTGCTGCAGGTGCATTTGCATATTGTAATACCCTAAATTTTACCCTTATATTTAGTCAGTCATTTCGCATAGCATCTCATCTGTGCATCTGCTAACCACTATCAAGTCATGGAGGTGTTTGTTTTGCAGGAATTACCCCTAGGGGCGTTTTGGTCATTTTGAAGCATAATTCGTAATTTTGGGCTAGATGAGGTTTTATTCCTGAGTCGTTTATTTAAATGGGTTGATTATGTCAAGGTGTCGGCACGTTTTGAGAAACTCTTGTCAGAAGTAGTTGGACTCAGGGCCGTTTCGGTGTTTTGTTTTGAATGATATGAGCTTGGGCTGAAAAGAAAGTGGATAGTGTTAATGCTGTTCAGAGAAGTCATGTGATCAACTGGATTGTAGTTAATCATGTCGCGGGATACTAGTTATAAAATTAATCGAGGCAAATATTTTTGAGACTTTTATCCATAAGTATTCATAAGTTACAACTCAAAAGTGGATTTAAATAACTTGTGAATTATTATTCATGGATATTTAAATTTATAATTGAGAAAATAAACATGAGTATTTGTTGGATTTTATTTCATAAATATTAAAGTACAGTAGAATTGAAAGAACATTTTCGAATTCTATTCAAGATGATTACAAGAGGATGGCATCTACAATAAGTATCTATTCTAAAAAAGGTCCTAAGTCCTAAAAAAAAAACTCTTTGGTCTTCATTTGGTTTTCCCGTACACTTCTTGATTACCTGGAAAAAAAAAACAGAGACATAACAAAACAGAATAGAAGAAAATGTTAGGAGTTATCTTTGACACTCACAGAACATCATCATCATCGAGTGCCGGGAGTGGCACAACCGAAGCTGCGTCCTACCCCCGTTACCGATCCGCGCCATTCGCGTCAGATCAGGTGATCCCTGTTCTTATCGTACGGGACAACCGAGAGCGAAAGAGATAGAAGAAGCGGGTCTGATTCGTTTTATGCCGTAATTGGATTCGTTTCAAAATCAAGTAAATCCCATTTGGTTCCCAAAACCGATACCGAGGTAAACACTAGCCAACTCAGGTTCAAACCCGGATGCCGACGGGTCCGAACCATTTTCCGTCACCTGAAGTACATGAATCAGATGGTATCAGCTCACAACAGAATCCATAAGTTGCATAAAAACATGAGCAGATAATTCAATTCAAAATGCAGTTCAGAAGGCAATCAGCTCAGACCCGAAGGTTATCATCGCTAAGGCAACACAATCAAAATCAAATGGCAGCAGTATTTCTCGACGGTTCAGACTAATAGTCATCATCACCGTGTAACTTTCTCGGCGGCGTTGATCTATACGAAGTATTAGTTCTGAAAGAAGAAGAAGAAAAGTAAGCTTATACTCCAAGACTGATAACCAAACTGAATAGAAACATAAGACTAAACCAGCTTTGTTGTTTTTACAATCAAACAAACAGTTGTAGAATTCAGAGACTACTCGAGTTAGGGACTGCCCACGAGGCTGAGTTTAGACAAGACGGCATCAAGTCCGACATCACGGAGAGCCAAACTGCATCAAACTGCATCAACTGCATCAACTGCATCAAACTGCATCAAACTGCATCAAACTGCATCAAACACTGCATCAAAAAAATTCAGAAGCATCAATTAAAGTCAAGTTTCAATTTGATATCACAGCCGAAATACCTCAGAAGGTAGCCCGTTCGCAAGTCCAAACCAGTTCGAATTGCAAGTCACGAAAAACGTGAATGTAAGTCATAAGAATAAACCATATCAAGAAACAAATCTGAGTCCACGTTAACACCGGAAAAGTCAACAATCAAAAGGACCGTTTTCGCAACCAGGCAGAGTAAAATAGAATCAATAAGTCATACATGCGACCAAATGCGCAAGGCACATGGGAGAGTCAAAGGGCTCAGTTCATACATCATAGCCCCAGACTCACGTCCATCTATCAGGAGCAACTCAAAAAGATTAATGGCATAAGCTCATGTTCCATTGATTCAGTCCCAGCAAAATTCGGAGAAGAGTCAGGGGCGTATCGAGTTTGGATAACACATCCGCAACAAGACCAGAAATCCAAGTCAATACAGGAGTTACATCAGAAAAATCCATATCTGATAAACAACCCAATTGACAAAGGAAGTGGATATCAGAATGAGACCAGTTCGGTCAAAACCACATCTACAAGAGAGTCCAAAGGCATCAAAGGGTGTATCCGAACCAATTGGCTCAGAACCTAAGGTTATCATCGCCAAATGACCTTCACTCGGCCACCTCGACTTAATCGAAGCATCAGCATCAGTCCCCTGGAAAAAAGAAGAGGAAAAGTTAATTCGAAGTGGAAAATCCAAAAGCCGTGAAGACCAAACCAGATACCAATTCGTGAAAATCCGCGGAACCCTAAAAGGAAGGGAATCCAAAACGAAACCTCAATCGAATCTGAAAAGGGAACCAAATCAGAACATATCAGAATCCAATCAAGACAAAAATGGCAAGTTCAAATCACATCAGAAAATCCAACCAAAATCAAATCATATCTCAGAATCATACAAATAATCACGATCCAACAATCAAGCCCAAAGAGAAATCGAAAAGATATAAAAGGGGTAACACAACCTGTTTGAAAGGAGAGACAAAGATCACGAACAAAACCCTAGACGGAGAAGGAGACCGTCGCATCCATCCTCAAAACGAGACGATCTAAGTGGAAAGGGTTCACCAGCGCCGTTTAAAGCCACGACGAGCAAACACCTTCCTTCGAAGCTCAGAACATCGTCATCATCGCTTCCGTTGATCATCAACAACCACCGATCATCATCATCACGAGTTCAACGAGATCGCTCGAACTCTAGCTAAAGGTTGAACTGCTCACTTCATATATTCTGGTGTGTTTTCTTTTCAGGAATCGTAAAGAGAAGGAAGGTCTGCGTTGGAGAAACGGGAGAAGAGGGATAAACGACCGCAAGATGAAATCGCGAGAGAAAGATGAGATCACGAATGCATGCGGCGCCGTGGAAGTGAAAGGAATATTAGGGTTACCCTAATCTAATTCCTTTCCCCTTTCCTTTGTGTTCCAGGACCGGGTTGGGTCCGAAAGTGATTACCGGCCCAACCCCCTTTATTTTTGTTTTATAATTTGTTTTTTAAAAACCTCTTATTTTTGTTTTTATAATTAAAAAAAATTGTTTTTTAAAACCTTTTTTAAAAATATTAAAGTTGTTTTTTTAAAACCTTTTTTTATTAACATTGTTTTTTTTAAAAATAAATAAGCATCAAAATTTTCTTTTAAATAATAACATTAAATCTTTTTTTAATTTGTGGATAATTAAGTTAAAACTATTTTTTTTGAAAATTAAACTTAATCTCTTTTTATGCTTAAACATTTTTTAACCTAAATCAACAAAAACCACAAAATTTGCATCTTTTTCTTCACTGTCTTTGTAATTCACTCGATGGCCGCCTGACTTTGCCCATTAACGCGTGTGCAGCCTATTACATTGCGTTTTTATTTAAGTTTCATCATTATTGTAATTGCTCCTCTCATGTAACCTCGCGAATCCTAATAATCGTGCTTTAGTTTCTGTCTTTAATTTTCTGCTTGTATGGCTTACTGTCTGCATTTTATTTCTGCTTTCATGATTCAAGTCTCACACATTCATCAATACTCCTGTCACATTACACACATCCGAAGGTCAGGTCTAGCTTTTGGTCGCCGCGCCAATAGTCCTCAACTTCATCTCTTACAACTCTTACAAACCCTAATTTTCATAAATGCCTCGCCGCAGGCTAAATTACCTTTTTACCCCTAGCATTAGGTCAAAGAGCCGCCGCGCTCATTTTAGGGTTTCCCGCCGCGGAATCCCTAACCTAATTTAACCCTACTTCACTTAACAATTCAACGTAGAGATTTGGAGTGTCTACACTCCACGTAAGCGTGTCCTTAAGATGCGTTTATTCCCCTTGAGACCTTGACCACAGTCAAGAAGTCTCTAACCTCCCTTTTGAGGGGAACTACGATTACTCTGATTCCACTCCCGTAAGGATACGTAGGCACAAGATGCGATGTCTTGCCGAGTAAACTCAGAATTAACCCCTTAGGTCTCTTTTCTCACTTTTAATCTTTTGTACATATACCTTAAGCAAATAAGTAGAGCAAAATAGTAAACATTTGAACAAAAGGTTCCTGTAGAGTACTACAGAAGTTTAGGGTGCTAATACCTTCCCTAAATTTAACCAACCCCCGAACCCTAGATCTTTCCCCGCATTGTGTTTACGATGCAAAAATAGGTTTTTCCCTCTTTTGACCTTTTCCTTCGGATAAATCAAAGAGCGGTTGTGAATTGAATTGCGATTCAAACTCATTAATAGTTTGTGATCCTATTTCCACCGCAACAGAAAATGGCGACTTCACTGGGGAATTCTAAACTTTTGAGGGTTATCCCTAATTTGTTCATGTTTATTGCTATTTGTTTTACTATTCATTTGCATGTATATATTGTACTCTGATTTTGGGATGGTTCCTTGTGTTGTGAGATAAGTCCTACGCCCGGACTTGAGTGCCATTATTGTAGGATGGGGATATATTCGAGGAGGCTTATAGGGAGTTGAATCCCGACCAAGCTGATTCGAGAATCACCGCTCAGTTGAGACCTTTTCGAAAATGGTTCGGTTGAACGAGTAATCGTGAAAACGTTTTCCATGGTCGATTGGAGTCTGTGATATTGAGGACCGTAGTACCTTAACACCACCTTGGCCTTATTTAGGACGTAGTGCGGGAACTATGTGGGAGTAATCCTACAATGGTTGCTACGCGATACTACACTCAAAAGAGGTTCTCTTGAGAATATTATTAACCCCCGAGTCAGTCGGAAGGTTGATAATATCCGAAAGATGGGCTGATGACTTTGGGCACTTTTTAGAACCTTGTTCTGCAGGTACAACTAACCTATAGCACACTCCTTTTGGGATGGGTAGACCTTAACTCCGCTCACGTTCCTTTAACCTAGGACTGTGTGTTTTCATGCGTTGCATCCATAAAGCATCCCATTGCATTGTATTTCATGGAATTCAAACATCATTTATGGATATCGCGGGATACCATAAATAAAAAAATAAAAATTAAAATGAAAAACAAGAAAAAGATTTCCTTGGTACCCCACGACATTCGTAAATGTTTGAATTCCATGAAATCTTCATCATAGCATCATATGTTTTCTTGCATTACATGTGTCTTTCGATTTCTCATACGCGGTTTTCTCACCCTCCAGTTTTGTCACCCTAAGTTCTCTGCATCAATACGGCCCTTCAAAAGGATGGAAGATCAGAACCAAGAGATCAACCATGTCAGCCATGAACTCGAAGATCTTCGAGGAAGTGTAGGGCAGATTTTGGAGATGCTACGAGCTCTTAGTGTGAAGGTGGACGCTCAGTCTACTGTTGTTTCTGAGACTAATACCGTTATGGAACCTCAACCAGCTGTTACTGTCGAGAATGTACCTCCTCACGGTCTTCAATCCGGTCTGGTGCCTCCTAGTGCTCAACCAGTTCGACGAGCTACCTCTCCAAAGTGCAAAACTCCTAACTCCGACCATGGTAAAGGACCTGCACGTTCGAGGAACCGCAAAACAGCTACTCCTCAATCTTGGCAACATCAGCAGAGTTATGTTCAAGGTTATCCGTTTCCATATGTCCAACAACCCTATGTAGCTACTGTTGCACCTCATTTCGATCAGCAGTTTCCTACATGCCAGCCTGCGCAGTCAGCTCCGGTATATCAAGCACCGAGTTATCAACCACCTTCCGGTTATCCGCCTATGCAAGTTCCCGTCAACAGTCAACGAGTGCCCAACGCTCCTATTCATCAGCAATCACAGGATCAGGTTCCTTATCTCTGTAAGAGTCAGTATAAGCCTTGTCCTCCAATTCCGATGACTTTCACTGAGTTATACTCCCATTTGGTACAACAAGGTCTGATTACCACCCGTGCTTTGGGTCCTCCGCCTAATCCGTTACCCGCAGGTTACAACGCTGTCGCTCATTGTTTATTTCATGAGGGTGCGCCCGACCATGATCTAGAGAATTGCTACGCTCTTAAGAAAGTTGTCAGAAATTTGCTAGAAACGAAGAAGTTGTCTTTTAGCGATGCTCAGCTGAAGATCGAGACTCCTCTCGGGGTCCCTCACTTGTCGAGTTCGAATTCTGCAAAGCATGCTACTCCCGTGGCAAATCAGCCGAATCCAGTAATTATTCAAAGGCCTAGCTCGCTTCATTTCAGTAACCCTCAAGATGATATGACCAGGATCAACAAAGAATCTGGGAAAGTTATTTTGAAGCAACGACTGAAAACTGTTGAAGATGTGACCAGCATAACTGGGGAAAGCCATGACGACTCGCAGTGACCATAAACCAGACGTCCCTTCCATTGAGGCTCCGCCAAAGGAAACTGTTACTCTTGAATGCAAGATTTCATAAACATTTAGAAGGATTTTTTTCGACAGTTCATTTGTTTATTTATATATATTTCTCTTTGATTAAGCATATTTAGCATGCACGAACTTGTTTATCTTTGATTAACTAATGCAACGCATATGTTTGTCTTGAATAAATCCATTCGTTTCACTCATTCAAAAAACGTTTTCATAAATTATAATGCCAACTTTACCCGATCTCTTGTGCTGATGGAGAATTGGGGGGAGGATGACGAACCCAAAACGTCAGATTTCTTGTCGTATGCTTTCAATTAAAACCTGCTGATGATGTAAGGCATTGTTTCAAATCCCAAACACTGGAGATATAAGGATGTTAATCCCTAGTCAACCTCTTCGAGCCTTGAAGTAGGAGTTTTTCTTTCTTTTAAGAACCTTCATCCTAACCTGGGGCAGGGTAGGTTTCAGTTAAACCGATCGAGCGCTTAGACTCTCAAAAAGTAAGCAAACCTTCGAGAATTTATCCTTAGCATCTTAAGAAGTCCAATACAATGACTATCCCTCGGTTACCTAAGGAGTGAGGCAGTTACGAGCCTTTCAAAAGATTTACACGACTTGTGCATAAAAGAATATTCAAAAATAAGAGCCCGCTAAGTCAAAACCTATGAAGGAGACTTAGGCAAAACTGGGGCATCCCACTGGACTCCAAAGTCAGACCAAAAGACGTCGTCCAGGCAAAAGTTAGGGAATAAGAACAACAAACCAGTAGTTTTTAGAACACCTATAAAGAACAAAGTTGTGTGACCAATTGCCATTAGAAATAGGTGAGTGACTGCCATGTCCAAAGCCTTGATAAGTTCTCGACCATAGCAGATCCGCTTGAGATATGAGCGTTCGTATCCGATTGACTGAATTAGGATTGGAGAACATCACGAAGAAGGGGTGGGTACAAATATAACTTTGAGCCTATATCCTTTGTTTCTTAAACCGTGAACTGAGCCACGATACAACCTTTAAAAGACCTAATTGAAGTAGGACTTCGGTTGAAAGCATACTCGACAAGATCACGTTTCCTGACTCCTACGAGCTATGCTCAGAAAAAATTCATGTTGGCATTAAAACTTATATCCTGACTAGTGATTTCGGTCACAAGTTATTGCAATATCTTTTTCAAAACAAAAATTCAAGACAAATATATGTGTGCATCGACAATTTCAGGATAGGCATTTCAGGCATGACAACTTTGCTTGATATCTTAGAGATTTATATATGGACATAACCCATGGAACTTGAAGATCCTGCTAAACAGGGGCAGGCAGTTTCCCAGTTTGCTTACCAACACGAGTCTGACGTTCTTAAGAGCTATTTCTCAAAGATTTCGTCGTAACACGATTAATTTGTGCCAGTTACGTCGAGACCTGACAAATCTCTCAAAGAGTTTGAAAACAGTGGGGCAACCAGACTCCGTGTTCTCTATAAAATCCTCTTGAGATGACCATACCTCGCAACGCAAGTATCCTGGGGCACCGTGTTTTTAAAGGAAACAAATGGCGACTACTATAAGGTCCTTCAAGATCAAAACCATGTGGTTTCACAACTTTTCTTCATGCACCCGATGGATTTTACTCACGGCGGCCTTCATTCCCCAGTAAATCTCAGTGTTGCAACAGGCTCCTAAACTATTGCCTCGTCACAGTCCCCAGAGAGACTATAAGCTGACAACTTTTTCTTGGGTAACTCGGAAGTGTCCCTCAGGTTTTCTTCTCCCCATGTGAAGACGTGATACGGAGCAGATTACTTTCTCCCCAGAGAATTCAGACATTTAAAACCAGATTTGGTTCTACCATTGATCCTTCTCACCCATGATTGACGTATTGGTTGCAGAGAATGCAGGGTATCTCCGTCGAGATGTTTATTTCATCTTTCGTCCCGTCTCTAGTCTGTTTCGTCAGCATACGCAGGGGCATAAGCATCACATGCCTACTTCATATACTCATACTCATTACGTATTCATTTCACAGACTCATTACATATTCATTCCATTACATCCTGCATGATTAACTACATACATAGACATTAACATCCATTCATTGACATACATTCACATTAACATACACAGTAATATATGCATTAGCGTTCACAGGTTCATTGTGTTTCGCCGTCATTGGCTGTTACCGCCGAGTAACTGGGTTGGTCCATTCTCTCCAAATAGATTGTCAGCCATAAGCGTAAAATACCTACTTGTTTCCAGTTTCCCCACAGAGCTCGATCCTCGTGGATGACGGTTACTTCAGTTATCTTTCCTCGCCAGGATTAGATATTTACCCTTCGAGATCATTCCCTCGATGGAGTCTTGATTACTAGTCTTCTTTCTAGCTCGATCCTAGATTGAATCTCAGTCTTGTCGGTCGTCGAGCCCAATCGGACGTGCATTTATTTTGCACCGTCTAAATATTTCACCCTACCTCGGCAGATACACGACTATTCTCGCCCGAGAAGTTTATCACTGTACCCGGACGTGCATTTATTTTGCACTATCTTTCGACCAATCCTTTATAGATACACGCCAGTTCACGCCTGGAAAATCTATCAGTACATCTTACAGCATCGGTATGCGACTGTTCTCGCCTGAGAAGCCTATCGATATAACAATCCTACATCTTACAGCATCGGTATGCGACATTTCTCGCCTGAGAAGCCTATCGATATAACAAGCTTATCACAATCGATCAGCAACATTTCTCACCTGAGAAGCTTATCATCGATCAGCACCTGTTCTCACCTGAGAAGCTCATCATCGATCAGCACCAGTTCTCCGCCGAGAAGCTTATCATCATCTGTTATCACCTCTACAAGCAAAAGCTTATTATTGCTACTCTTGCAACATAAGCGACGTTTCTCGCCTGAGAAGCTGATCCTATCTTCGTTATGACTCGCAGCAAATGGCCATCTCCATTGAGATGTTGGGCTTCCATTTTCCTAGTCGTCTCGAAGTATGGGGAGTTTTGAACCGAATCATATTCAGGAGAGCACGACCTTGAAGTGTGGGGAGGTTTGAACGGAATCATATTCAGGAGAGCACGATCTTGAAGTATGAAGAAGTTCATTTACCCTTTAGTAAAAGAAGGTTTGAACGGAATCATATTCAGGAGAGCACGATCTTGAAGTATGAAGAAGTTCATTTACCCTTTAGTAAAAGGAGGTTTGAACGGAATCATATTCAGAAGAGCACGATCTTGAAGTATGAAGAAGTTCATTTACCCTTTAGTAAAATAAGGTTTGAACGGAATCATATTCAGGAGAGCACGATCTTGAAGTATGAAGAAGTTCATTTACCCTTTAGTAAAAGAAGGAGCAGAATCATATTCAGGAGAGCACGATCTTGAAGTATGAAGAAGTTCATTTACCCTTTAGTAAAAGAAGAATCAGAATCGTATTCCAGGCGCCGACCTTAAATATGAGAAGATTTATATATCAGATAAGCAGCAACCTCTTTATTTGAGTGCTTATCCATGTTGGCATGTAAGTCCCTTCCAACGATAAGTGACAGTTCTCCCTCGAGAAGCTTATCGGGGCATTTCCTATCAAAGTCCATTTATTTTGGCATACAGCCGGTCTTTACCCTGTATATGATATGGATTTCTGAAAAATCCATTCGATCCCATCACGAAGGATAGTTTATAGAAGCTTGGATGTTATTCTTTGCTCAATGCTCCAGCATTCTGTAATCAATCTTGCAACCGTGTAGATCCAGTTTTATTATTAGACATTCCCAAGTGGAGGTCATCTCATAGGTGCCATCTCCATTTAAGGATCTTATTCTTAAAGTCCATTTATTTTGGCATACAGCCGATTTTTTTACCCTGTATATTTGCTACGGATTCCCGAAAAGTCCGTTTGATCCTGTCACGAGGGATAGTTTACAGAAGCTTGGATGTTATTCTTTGCTCAATGCTCCAGCATTCTGTGATCGATCTTGCAATCGTATGTGGTCCAGTTTTATTTTTAGATTCCCTAGTGGAGGCCGTCTCGTAGGTGCCATCTCCATTTGAGAATCTCGTTCCCGTTCTAAAAATGACAATTGGTCGTGTTCGCACCAGTTGACCATCATTTTAGAATTCCCCAGGGTTGTACTGTGTCCCAGCGCGTCGTTTTCCCCAGTGTGTTCTTCTCGTAGCGTCTGTCCCTGTGTCGTCGTATTCGACGACATTTTCTCATTCATCATTCCAGCATACATATCATAGCATATTCATGGCATCATCTGCATTAATCTGTTCTCGCTTTGTCCATAGCATTGCATATCGCCGCATATAAGGGCAAAATTTTCGGTTATCTATATTTAAATCCCTCCACCATGATTCCTCGAGTCTCCGTCATTCAAATCATCTGGTGTAGCTATTTAAATAGGGGCAACTGTAATACCCCAAATTTTACCCTTATTTTTAGTCAGTCATTTCGCATAGCATCTCATCTGTGCATCTGTTAACCACTATCAAGTCATGGAGGTGTTTGTTTTGCAGGAATTACCCCTAGGGGCATTTTGGTCATTTTGAAGCATAATTCGTAATTTTGGGCCAGATGAGGTTTTATTCCTGAGTCGTTTATTTACATGGGTTGATTATGTCAAGGTGTCGGCACGTTTTGAGAAACTCTTGTCAGAAGTAGTTGGACTCAGGGCCGTTTCGGTGTTTTGTTTTGAATGATAGGAGCTTGGGCTGAAAAGAAAGTGGATAGTGTTAATGTTGTTCAGAGAAGTCATGTGATCAACTGGATTGTAGTTAATCATGTTGCGGGATACTAGTTATAAAATTAATCGAGGCAAATATTTTTGAGACTTTTATCCATAAGTATTCATAAGTTACAACTCAAAAGTGGATTTAAATAACTTGTGAATTATTATTCATGGATATTTAAATTTATAATTGAGAAAATAAACATGAGTATTTGTTGGATTTTATTTCATAAATATTAAAGTACAGTAGAATTGAAAGAACATTTTCGAATTCTATTCAAGATGATTACAAGAGGATGGCATCTACAATAAGTATCTATTCTAAAAAAGGTCCTAAGTCCTAAAAAAAAAACTCTTTGGTCTTCATTTGGTTTTCCCGTACACTTCTTGATTACCTGGAAAAAAAAACAGAGACATAACAAAACAGAATAGAAGAAAATGTTAGGAGTTATCTTTGACACTCTCAGAACATCATCATCATCGAGTGCCGGGAGTGGCACAACCGAAGCTGCGTCCTACCCCCGTTACCGATCCGCGCCATTGGCGTCAGATCAGGTGATCCCTGTTCTTATCGTACGGGACAACCGAGAGCGAAAGAGATAGAAGAAGCGGGACCGATTCGTTTTTTGCCGTAATTGGATTCGTTTCAAAATCAAGTAAATCCCATTTGGTTCCCAAAACCGATACCGAGGTAAACACTAGCCAACTCAGGTTCAAACCCGGATGCCGACGGGTCTGAACCATTTTCCGTCACCTGAAGTACATGAATCAGATGGTATCAGCTCACAACAGAATCCATAAGTTGCACAAAAACATGAGCAGATAATTCAATTCAAAATGCAGTTCAGAAGGCAATCAGCTCAGACCCGAAGGTTATCATCGCTAAGGCAACACAATCAAAATCAAATGGCAGCAGTATTTCTCGACGGTTCAGACTAATAGTCATCATCACTGTGTAACTTTCTCGGCGGCGTTGATCTATACGAAGTATTAGTTCTGAAAGAAGAAGAAGAAAAGTAAGCTTATACTCCAAGACTGATAACCAAACTGAATAGAAACATAAGACTGAACCAGCTTTGTTGTTTTTACAATCAAACAAACAATTGTAGAATTCAGAGACTACTCGAGTTAGGGACTGCCCACGAGGCTGAGTTCAGACAAGACGACATCAAGTCCGACATCACGGAGAGCCAAACTGCATCAAACTGCATCAAACTGCATCAACTGCATCAACTGCATCAAACTGCATCAAACTGCATCAAACTGCATCAAACACTGCATCAAAAAAATTCAGAAGCATCAATTAAAGTCAAGTTTCAATTTGATATCACAGCCGAAATACCTCAGAAGGTAGCCCGTTCGCAAGTCCAAACCAGTTCGAATTGCAAGTCACGAAAAACGTGAATGTAAGTCATAAGAATAAACCATATCAAGAAACAAATCTGAGTCCACGTTAACACCGGAAAAGTCAACAATCAAAAGGACCGTTTTCGCAACCAGGCAGAGTAAAATAGAATCAATAAGTCATACCTGCGACCAAATGCGCAAGGCACATGGGAGAGTCAAAGGGCTCAGTTCATACATCATAGCCCCAGACTCACGTCCATCTATCAGGAGCAACTCAAAAAGATTAATGGCATAAGCTCATGTTCCATTGATTCAGTCCCAGCAAAATTCGGAGAAGAGTCAGGGGCGTATCGAGTTTGGATAACACATCCGCAACAAGACCAGAAATCCAAGTCAATACAGGAGTTACATCAGAAAAATCCATATCTGATAAACAACCCAATTGACAAAGGAAGTGGATATCAGAATGAGACCAGTTCGGTCAAAACCACATCTACAAGAGAGTCCAAAGGCATCAAAGGGTGTATCCGAACCAATTGGCTCAGAACCTAAGGTCATCATCGCCAAATGACCTTCACTCGGCCACCTCGACTTAATCGAAGCATCAGCATCAGTCCCCTGGAAAAAAGAAGAGGAAAAGTTAATTCGAAGTGGAAAATCCAAAAGCCGTGAAGACCAAACCAGATACCAATTCGTGAAAATCCGCGGAACCCTAAAAGGAAGGGAATCCAAAACGAAACCTCAATCGAATCTGAAAAGGGAACCAAATCAGAACATATCAGAATCCAATCAAGACAAAAATGGCAAGTTCAAATCACATCAGAAAATCCAACCAAAATCAAATCATATCTCAGAATCATACAAATAATCACGATCCAACAATCAAGCCCAAAGAGAAATCGAAAAGATATAAAAGGGGTAACACAACCTGTTTGAAAGGAGAGACAAAGATCACGAACAAAACCCTAGACGGAGAAGGAGACCGTCGCATCCATCCTCAAAACGAGACGATCTAAGTGGAAAGGGTTCACCAGCGCCGTTTAAAGCCACGACGAGCAAACACCTTCCTTCGAAGCTCAGAACATCGTCATCATCGCTTCCGTTGATCATCAACAACCACCGATCATCATCATCACGAGTTCAACGAGATCGCTCGAACTCTAGCTAAAGGTTGAACTGCTCACTTCATATATTCTGGTGTGTTTTCTTTTCAGGAATCGTAAAGAGAAGGAAGGTCTGCGTTGGAGAAACGGGAGAAGAGGGATAAACGACCGCAAGATGAAATCGCGAGAGAAAGATGAGATCGCGAATGCATGCGGCGCCGTGGAAGTGAAAGGAAGATTAGGGTTACCCTAATCTAATTCCTTTCCCCTTTCCTTTGTGTTCCAGGACCGGGTTGGGTCCGGAAGTGATTACCGGCCCAACCCCCTTTATTTTTGTTTTATAATTTGTTTTTTAAAAACCTCTTATTTTTGTTTTTATAATTAAAAAAAATTGTTTTTTAAAACCTTTTTTAAAAATATTAAAGTTGTTTTTTTAAAACCTTTTTTTATTAACATTGTTTTTTTTAAAAATAAATAAGCATCAAAATTTTCTTTTAAATAATAACATTAAATCTTTTTTTAATTTGTGGATAATTAAGTTAAAACTATTTTTTTTGAAAATTAAACTTAATCTCTTTTTATGCTTAAACATTTTTTAACCTAAATCAACAAAAACCACAAAATTTGCATCTTTTTCTTCACTGTCTTTGTAATTCACTCGATGGCCGCCTGACTTTGCCCATTAACGCGTGTGCAGCCTATTACATTGCGTTTTTATTTAAGTTTCATCATTATTGTAATTGCTCCTCTCATGTAACCTCGCGAATCCTAATAATCGCGCTTTAGTTTCTGTCTTTAATTTTCTGCTTGTATGGCTTACTGTCTGCATTTTATTTCTGCTTGCATGATTCAAGTCTCACACATTCATCAACACTCCTGTCACATTACACACATCCGAAGGTCAGGTCTAGCTTTTGGTCGCCGCGCCAATAGTCCTCAACTTCATCTCTTACAACTCTTACAAACCCTAATTTTCATAAATGCCTCGCCGCAGGCTAAATTACCTTTTTACCCCTAGCATTAGGTCAAAGAGCCGCCGCGCTCATTTTAGGGTTTCCCGCCGCGGAATCCCTAACCTAATTTAACCCTACTTCACTTAACAATTCAACGTAGAGATTTGGAGTGTCTACACTCCACGTAAGCGTGTCCTTAAGATGCGTTTATTCCCCTTGAGACCTTGACCACAGTCAAGAAGTCTCTAACCTCCCTTTTGAGGGGAACTACGATTACTCTGATTCCACTCCCGTAAGGATACGTAGGCACAAGATGCGATGTCTTGCCGAGTAAACTCAGAATTAACCCCTTAGGTCTCTTTTCTCACTTTTAATCTTTTGTACATATACCTTAAGCAAATAAGTAGAGCAAAATAGTAAACATTTGAACAAAAGGTTCCTGTAGAGTACTACAGAAGTTTAGGGTGCTAATACCTTCCCTAAATTTAACCAACCCCCGAACCCTAGATCTTTCCCCGCATTGTGTTTACGATGCAAAAATAGGTTTTCCCTCTTTTGACCTTTTCCTTCGGATAAATCAAAGAGCGGTTGTGAATTGAATTGCGATTCAAACTCATTAATAGTTTGTGATCCTTTTTCCACCGCAACACATATTCCCTGATTCTAGTGTCCGGACTTCTGCTGTCCCTTGGTCTGATGTCCCTTGCTGATGAGGAGGTTAGGAGAAGTTTCAGGATGAGTTATGGAAGACTGTTGAGACTGGTCTGCAAGCCAACTGCTGTTGAGATGAATGGGCTGTATACCTTGATGCAATTCTATGACCCTGCTTTGAGATGTTTCACATTTGCTGACTTTATTTTGGGTCCTACCATGGAAGAGTACGCAGAGTTTATCGAGCTGCCGGTACAAAATAAGGTTCCTTTCATCCATCGTGACGCTAAGCCCCAGCTGGAGGACTTAGCTAAGGCCTTGCACATGAACGCTTCTGAACTATTAGTGACTTCTTGGCTCGGGGTCCCAGGTTTCTCCCTCGATTTTCTGGTTGGCAAATCTCAAGAATACGCCAAGAGCGGATGCTGGATAGTGTTGTTTCCCAATTTACCCAATTTTGTGGACTTGGACGCCTTTCATCTGTTTGCTGCTGGCAACCCGGTACCCACTTTGATTGGAGATCTCTATCATTCATTGCACTACAAAAATGAAAATAGAAGAGGAAAGACTGTTTAATGTTGTGCGCCGCTGTTGAACATGTGGTTTAAGAGCCATCTCCCCCTGAAGGGACCTTTTGTAGATAGTGCAACTACAGCTGACTGGCCAGAGCTCCTGATGAGACTATCTTCTGAAGACATTGAGTAGTTTGACCGAGACTTGCTGGGGTCTGAGCTTATTTTCAGCTGCGCTGGGTATCCTAATGTTCCTTTGATAGGAAGAAAAGGGTGCATCAATTATAACCCATCTCTGTTTGTTCGCCAGTTTGGATACGCGTTGAACAACCCACCTAGGGAGGAAGAAGTACAGGAATCTCTGTATTTCACCGGTGATTTGAATGGAGAGTTACTAGCCAAGCTTCAGCACGCTTGGATGCGTATCAACAGAAGAGGGAAACCACTATTGGGGAAGAATGATTGTCAGGCTTATGTACCTTACAAAGTTTGGATCCAAGAGAGGGCAAAACAGTTGCTGATGCCATTTCCAGCTGCACCGGTTCATGTTCATGTTCCAGTGGAGGAACCAACCACCGTTGCTATGGAGGTCTACGAGCGAGTTGTAAGAGAGAAGGAAGCCTTGTTGTTGGCTAATGAAGAGTTAGAAAAGGAACTGGCTCAGATGCGTAGTGAGAAGAACAAGGCTGTGCACTCTCTCCAACAGCAAACTGAATTGGTAAACAGGCTAGGTGCTGAACTGACCGAAGAGAAAAAGAAGCGTGAACGTCTGAGGAAAGAATTCAGAAGCTCTCATGATATGTTGGAATCCAAAAACAAAGCGCTCGATGCTGCCCACCGGGAAATCTCTTCTTGTAACAAAACGTGGAATGCTACGCTAACCAACAACAAAAAGAGGGAAGACAAGTTGAAGCAGCAAATTTCTGAACTCAAAGAACAGTTGAAGGCTAGCACTAAAAAGTATGAAGAGGAGGTAATGGCAAGATATAGTCTTCAGAACGCATTGAACAAGGCCATCGAAAGCAAGAAAGAGGTTGTGTCTCAGAAACGGAAGCTAGAGGATCGCTTCGGAGAAGGGGTATGGGAGGAATCTGCTGGTGATTTACGACATGTTCTCAAGCGAAGAGATCTACTTGTTGAGGGTCTGCTTACCCGACCAAGTCATCCAGAGACTAAGAGGTTATTAGAAGAGTACCAGGCCTATGGGAGCACTTGACCATTTCATGTATTAATGTGTATGCTTTATTTACATTGCACTGACCATCACCAGGATTGTTGGTTGAGGTCATGCCTTCTTATTGTACACTCATTGATATTGTATTCCTGGCTTAATGGATTTCTCTGCAATATATGAGGTGTTTTCTATGATTCGGCTCCGACCTTCGTATTGCTGTCACTGTCACCGCACTGACACATTCGCACTAGAATCGGGGAATGATATTCCCTAATGCACAGACACATATTGCATTGCATTCGCATTCATATTGCATTACAGGTGATTATTGAACTGTATCTCACTTCCTGCATTGTACCAGGTCTTTTCAGGATTGAAAGTCAACACCCGTACCGATACTCCACTTGTACCAACTGCAGAAGAGTTATGGATTAGATGCAGAATGAAATGCAGGACATGCGTGAGAAGCTGGCGCTATTCATGCAGACAATGGAGACCATTGTGAAAGGCCAGGAGAACTTGCAAGCTTTGGTGCAGCCTTTGCTGATGAGAAATGCTGGGCACGGGAACGAAGACCATAATTCTGTGCGAGTTGATACTATTCACGGGGATGGTACTCCTACACCGGTAGCTCCACCTGTGGTAAACATACCTGCTGTCAATGTGAACAACGGCGCGGACGCCGGGAACGGTAACGCAGGAATCGGTAACGAGACTGTCGTCAACAACGTGGGGTTCGGAGATGTCAACCTGGGTGGTGATAATATGGGAGGTAATGGCTTCGGCAATAATGGATTCGGCTTTAATGACCAGGGGTTTGATCATGCTGGAAAGTATGGCTTCAACGCTCAGGGCTTCGGACAGGATGGATTTGGTATTGCCAATCAGGGTTATGGCGGATTCGGAAATGGAAATGGTGCCGGGATAATGTCTTTTGGACCTGCAGGAGTCGCTCCGGGATATGGTAACAGGGGGCGGGGCCCGGTAATGAATCAGACTAGATTTAGCCGTAACAACGGATATGATGGATACGGAAATGGTAACGGTAATTGGCTAGAAGATCAGCAAGAAGATGCTTTCTCCGGTGGTTTTGAAGGTCCTATGGATGACTCTCAGAGAATCAAGATGCTCGAGGAGCAGATGAAGGGGGTCGTGAATCAAAGCGCTGTTGGTTTAGATATGACCACAATGGGTCTGGTGCCTGGCCTGAGGGTACCGTTAAAATTCAAAGCACCCACATTCGACAAATATAAGGGGGATACCTGTCCAAAGGTGCATGTGCGATCATATTACAGAAGGATGTCGGCGTATTCAAACGATGAGAGGATGCTGATGCATTTCTTTCAAGACAACTTATCGGGCCCTTCCCTTGAATGGTATATGGGATTGGAGCCAACTCAGATAAAGACATGGAAGCAGCTGGCCGAAGCGTTTGTGGCTCATTATAAGTACAACAGTGACTTGGCACCCAACCGGGTCCAATTGCAGGGGTTGTCCCAAAAGAAGGGCGAGAGCTTCAAAGAATACGCGCAGAGATGGCACGACATGGCTGCACGAGTTCACCCTCCTTTGGATGACAAAGAAATGAATGATATGTTCATAGGAACATTTACCGGTATGTTTTATGACAAGCTGTTTCATACTTCTTTGGGCAGTTTCTCAGACTTAATCCTGATGGGTGAGAAGATTGAAAGCAACATTAAACTGGGAAGATTCCAGGCTGAGGAGTCCACTTCAGCTGACAGTAACAGAAGGGCTTTCGGTGGGCGCCGTCAAGGTGATGCAAGTGCAGTGTTCGGGGGCTGAGGCCGAGGCCGGGGCAGAGGTCGAAACCAGTACAATCAGCCGCAGCAGGTGGCAAGTGTCACCATTCCATTTCAGCAACAACCAGTGCAACAACAGCAACAGCGGCCACAGCAGGGGGTACATCCTGCCCAGTGTAGAATCCAGGGGGGTAGACCAAGGAGGGTGTTTGAAACGCCTCCTTCAACGTATGCAGAATTGCTACAGACGTTACAGGGTTTGAATTTGGTGGAAAAGAGGACTATGGCGCCAGTAACGGGCACTCCGCCGTACGACTTTGACGCGAACAAGCACTGTGAATTCCACTATGGGGCTCCTGGCCATGACGTGGAGAGTTGCCACGTGTTTAAACATGTGGTACATGATCTATTGGATAGTAAGGCTATCAATTTTGGACAGGCAGGTCCGAACATAGTACAAAAGCCCATGCCCAATCATGGGGCAAATGCTATTTTAACCGAGGAGGGTTTGAACTTGATCATGAATGTTGATGACCTCAAGACACCGTTGTGTGAGATAAAGAGCAGGTTATTGCAAGGAGGTGTGTATCCGGGCTGCGATGAGTTTTGTTTAGAGTGTTAGACCCAAGCTGGGGGTTGTGCTGAATTGAAGAGGGGTATTCAGACCTTAATAGATGGAGGCACATTACAATTCGACAGAACGGCAGTTGAAGAACCTGCAGAGGTATTGGAGGACAAGCAAAGTGATGTAGCTACCGTGACGATTCCCCGAAAAACAATAACTATAACGGCGCCAGCCAGGCGACCGCCGATCACTATCACCAAGGCAGGACCAATCCCTTATGAGAGCACTAAGGCAGTACCCTGGACCTATGGGTTGGAAGCATACTGTGATGGAGTGAAAATTGATGTTAGTAAGCAGCTAGTTGAAGTTGTGGACAATGTCGTCGGTACCAGAGGGATGACGAGAAGTGGGAGAATTTTTATATCGCCTGAGGTAGAGGCTGAACGACTGGCGAAAGGAAAAGGAAAGATGAATGAGGACGTCCCTGTGCAGAGGAACGAAAAAGAAACGTCGTTGAAGGATGTGGAAGAGTTTATGCGCCTTATTCGTAAGAGCGATTATAAGATTGTTGAGCACCTTCAACAGACGCCGTCAAAGATATCCATATTGTCGTTGCTATTATGTTCTGAAGCTCATAGAAATGCATTGTTGAAAGTTCTGGATACTTCCTTCGTACCCCAAGATGTTTCCGTGAATCAGTTGGAGGGGGTGTTGGCACATGTGAACGCATGCCATAGCTTGGGATTTACAGACTTTGATTTGACCCCGAAAGGGAGAGAGCATAACATGGCGTTGCACGTCTCAGTTGAGTGTAGGGGCTCAGTCATGTCCCATGTGCTGGTAGATACCGGATCTTCCTTAAACGTGCTGCCCAAGAAAGCAATGATGAAATTAGATGTCAGGGGAATCCTTTGTACGCCTAGTGACTTGGTGGTCAGGGCATTTGATGGTACACGAAGAACAGTCTTTGGATCCATAACGCTACCTCTACAGGTGGGGCCGGAGGTTTTCGAAACTGAATTTTACATTATGGACATCCAGCCAGCATACAGCTGCCTTCTCGGACGACCCTAGATCCATGGTGCTGGGGCAGTCACATCTACCTTGCACCAAAAGCTGAAATACATAGTAGGGGACAGCGTGGTCACGGTCTGTGGAGAAGAAGATATATTGGTTAGCCATCTGTCATCATTCAAGTATGTAGAAGTCGACGGCGAGATTCATGAAACACCCTGTCAAGCCTTTGAAGGGTTGCGCATCAAAGACAAAGTTCCAGGGCCGAGTAAAGCGTCAGAGGTGGTCGTCTCGTCATACAAGGAGGCTCAAGCTCTAGTGGAGACTGGTGAGACAAAAGGCTGGGGAAAGGTTCTGGATATTCCCGTGAAGATGGACAAATTTGGGCTGGGATATCAACCGTTGTCATCAACGCCTGCTGCAGGGGCACCCCGTTTCAAAGGACCGATAACAATCACAGCTAGTGGAGTGTATCACGAGGCCATCAACGCTGTTTCAGATTCTGAAGAAGGAGACAGTGACTGCGACATGGACGCCTGGATTCAGCCGAGCGTGCCAAGACAAGGATTATGCAATTGGTCTATTCAGGAGATTGTTCCTGTGACTCACAAACAGTAATACTTTATTTTCTTAATTGTTGAACAATCCGGTGTCTTACCCGGGGCATCGTGATTTTGCTTAGGGTCGTGCTGTTATGTACATTGCATTGTTTAATCATTAAATAAAAGGCGTTTTTTCATGAACAAATATTGTGATCTCTGTTTTTCCTGTTTTTGTGTTTTACAATAAAATGGCAACGTGGTTATTCGCTTTATACGCATTTTGAAGCACTTAACCATTCCTTTTGCAGGATAATATTCTCAGATGACATCATTGAACTGCCTATGACTCATTTCGACTTTGAGCACCCGGTATTTCAGACCGAAGAAGAGATTGTTGAATATGGCGACGTGCCCGAAGAATTGTCTTGGGTGGTAAAGCAAGAAGAACGCGCCATTCTGCCTCATGAGGAGGTCATTGAAATTATTAACCTGGGGTCGGAAGGGGTTGAAAAGAACATCCGTATAGGAGCCGCGCTGCAGAGCGACGTCAGGCGAAGACTGGTTGAAATGCTCAGAGAGTACAGCGATGTGTTCGCTTGGTCGTATGAAGACATGCCTGGGCTGGATACGGATATGGTTGTGCACCGTCTGCCGCTAAAAGAAGAATGTCTGCCGGTCAAGCAGAAGCTTCGCAGAACTTGACCTGATATGGCAGTGAAAATTAAGGAGGAGGTTCAAAAGCAGTGGGATGCTGGTTTCCTAGCTGTTACAAAATATCCCTCATGGGTCGCTAACATTGTACCAGTGCCAAAGAAAGACGGTAAAGTGAGAATGTGCGTAGATTACCGTGATTTGAACAAAGCGAGCCCGAAGGATGATTTCCCGCTTCCTCACATCGATGTGCTGGTTGACAACACTGCTCAATTCTCCGTATTCTCCTTCATGGATGGCTTCTCGGGCTATAATCAGATTAAAATGGCGCCAGAAGACATGGAGAAGACTACTTTCATAACGCCTTGGGGAACATTTTGTTACAAAGTGATGCCCTTCGGATTGAAGAATGATGGGGCAACGTATCAGCGTGCAATGACAACTTTTTTTCATGATATGATACATAAAGAGATCGAGGTTTATGTTGATGATATGATTGCCAAATCCCAGACGAAGGAGGAACATTTGGTCAATCTGCTGAAGCTATTCAAAAGGCTTAGGAAGTTCAGGCTGAGACTGAACCCTAACAAGTGCACCTTCGGGGTGAGATCGGGTAAACTGTTGGGGTTTATCGTGAGCGAAAAAGGAATAGAGGTTGATCCTGCAAAAATAAAAGCAATACAAGAGATGCCGACGCCTAAAACAGAAAAAGAAGTACGTGGGTTTTTAGGGAGGTTGAACTACATCGCGCGGTTCATATCTCGCCTAACAGCTACGTGTGAGCCGTTATTCATGTTGTTGAAAAAAGACCAGGCTGTAACATGGAATGAAAATTGTCAAAAGGCGTTCGATAAAATAAAACAGTATTTGCAGGAGCCTCCTATTTTGATACCCCCAGTGGCAGGGAGACCCTTGATTATGTATTTGACGGTTCTTGAGGGAAGTATGGGTTGTGTTCTCGGTCAACACAATGAGACAGGAAGAAAAGAGCATGCGATATACTACTTGAGTAAGAAGTTTACCGAATGTGAATCTCGATACTCAATGCTCGAAAAAACTTGTTGCGCGTTAGCCTGGGCCGCCAAGCGTTTGAGGCAATACATGCTGAGCCATACAACCATGCTCATCTCGAAGATGGACCATATCAAATATGTATTCGAAAAGCAGGCACTATCGGGGAGAATTGCCCGTTGGCAGATGGTTTTGACCGAATATGACATCCAGTATGTCTCACAGAAGGCTATAAAGGGGAGTGTATTATCTGAATACTTGGCAGAGCAGCCTATCGAGGACTACCAATCGATGAGGTTTGATTTTCCTGACGAGGATATCATGTACCTAAAGATGAAAGATTGTGAAGAGTCGTTGCCAGACGAAGGACCAGAATTGGGTTCCAAATGGAAGTTGATCTTTGACGGAGCTGTAAACGCCTACGGTAGCGGAATAGGGGCAATCATCACTACTCCACACGGGTCGCACATCCCATTTACTGCTCGATTGACCTTTCTGGTTACCAATAATGAAGCCGAATACGAAGCTTGTATCATGGGGCTTGAAGAAGCCATTGATTTGCGAATCAAAAATCTGGATGTATACGGAGACTCAGCTCTGGTGGTGAATCAAATAAAAGGAGAATGGGAGACACGTCAGCCTAATTTGATACCATACATGAACTACGCGAGGAGATTGTTGCCTTTCTTTGACAAGGTTGAATTGCATCATGTGCCGCGAGCGGAGAATCAAATGGCCGACGCCCTGGCCACATTGTCTTCCATGTATAAAGTCAACTTCTGGAATGAGGCTCCCAGAATTGTTATCTCTCGGCTTGACAGACCTGCCTTCGTATTTGCCATTGACGAAGCATCTGATGATAAAACTTGGTATTTTGATATCCTTAATTTCCTGAAAAACAAAGAGTATCCGGCTGGGGCATCCAGTCACGATCAGAAGACTCTCAGGAGATTGGCGGGTAATTTCTATTTGAATCCGGACGGTGTCTTATACAGGAGAAATCACGACTTGGTGCTACTACGTTGTGTAGACGAGAAAGAGGCGAAGCTGCTCATGGAGGAAATACATGAGGGTACATTTGGTACGCATGCTGGTGGGCATGCTATGACGAGGAAGCTGCTGCGGGCAGGTTATTATTGGCTAACTATGGAAACCGATTGTTTCAAGTTTGCAAAGAGATGTCATAAGTGCCAAATCTATGCAGATAAGATCCATGTGTCTCCGAGTCCTCTAAATGTGATGTCGTCACCGTGGCCGTTCTCAATGTGGGGAATCGATATGATTGGAAAGATCGAGCCGACGGCTTCTAACGGACATCGCTTCATTTTGGTAGCAATTGATTACTTTACCAAGTGGGTAGAAGCGGCATCCTATGCAAATGTGACCAAGCAGGTGGTAGCTAGGTTCATCAAGAGAGATATCATTTGCAGATATGGAATCCCCGAGCGGATAATCACCGACAACGGGTCAAACCGGAATAACAAAATGATGAAAGAGCTATGTCAGAATTTTAAGATCGAGCATCACAACTCTTCTCCTTATCGACCCAAGATGAATGGCACTGTTGAAGCGGCCAATAAGAATATAAAGAAGATTGTGCAGAAGATGGTGGTGACCTATAAGGACTGGTATGAGATGCTACCTTTTGCTTTGCACGGTTATCGTACGACGGTACGCACATCAACCGGGGCAACCCCGTTCTCGTTGGTATATGGAATGGAAGCAGTGTTACCACTGGAAGTCGAGATTCCTTCATTGAGAGTATTACGAGATGTCCAACTAGACGAGGCAGAATGGGTGAAAGACTGGTTGAACCAGCTGAGTTTAATGGATGAGAAGAGGCTAGCTTCTCTAGCATATGGTTGGTTGTACTAGAGCCGAATGAAGAAAGCATATGATAAGAAGATACATCCTCGGAGCTTTCAGACGGGCGACCTTGTGCTGAAAAGGATTCTCCCGCCACAAGCAGATCACAGGGGCAAGTGGACCCCCAACTACGAAGGGCCATACGTCGTCAGAAAAGTCTTTTCAGGAGGAGCTTTGTTGTTGTCTACCATGGACGGTGAAGACTTTACGTCGCCTGTGAATTCGGACGCAGTTAAAAAATACTTTGCTTGAAATTGACCCGCTGGACAATAAAAAAGAGAGTCCAGGCAAAAAATGGGCATCCTGGCGAACCAAAAACAGAATGAAAGGTTCGGGAAAAAATTAGGGATAAAATTGAAAAAAAATGTACACCCGCGAAGTTGAAAACCTACACTGGGCGGCTTCGGCAAAAAAAGGGTATCCCGGTGAACTGAAAACCCGTAAAGGGCGGTTCACGCAAAAGTTAGGGATTTGAAAAGCAAATGACTGCGGTCCGAATTTGATACTGCGGTGCGCATTGGTGCGGGAGAATATACCTGAGGGGTCGATTATCAGATACAATCTCTTCGGAAGTGTGAATACCGGGAAAGCACTAGAGTCAGGCGAGTCATAGGAGGATCAGCTCATGATGTTCGTCTGCATCCCGTTGCCGACATGTGTACAAATTCGATCTGTCATTGTATTTATCATTCTTATGCATACTTGTATATTTATTGTGTGTAGCTTCCTCTTTTCAGGAGTTACATCCCGTGTACAAAACTCCGCCCATTTAGGGGCCCATTCAATAAAACATGTTATTCAGTATTTGATGCTGGTTCTTTACTGTTTTGTACATGACAAACGCCAAAGTTTAATAAAACTAGCAAGTGTATAACGTCGCTGGCCCTTGCCAATAATTGCTAAAACTTTGAATTAACTGAAAATAATGTCACTAACACTAACCTGAATAGATTTGGTTGCATAGACTTGTCTTGTCTCGTTTGTGGTGTTGCAGGGTTCTTGACCATATGAAGTGGACGATCAAAAGATTGCAGTACTGACTAGAGGCTCGTAACGGAAAGACTCGATCCCCACGCAGGTCGCGCTTCTGAGATAACAATGTTCCTTACTGAAGAAGGATCAAATTCCCTAGCTAGTCGTAGCTTATCCGAAGGACATTCTCCAGCAGGGTCGTTCACCCTCAACAGAATTGATGATTCCAAGATCGAAGGCTGTATTCAGACAGTATGGTGTCCCCAGAGGGATCCCCCATCCCGAGCGGAGTGGTTTAACCTCAGAAGATTAATATTTCCAACTTGTGAGTTGTACCCAGACAGTCCACCCTTCCTAGTAGGGTCATTTACTCTCCCCCAGCGGAGTCCGTTGATTTTCCCCAAGAGAATCGTTTCTTCCCCCGCGGAGTTCTCTTCTCCGCAAGTGTTTTCTTTCCTCCCAGTGGAACTCGAAGATTAAGACTCTCCCCGGCAGAGTTGGTTGTGTGTCCTGGCATTTATTTTGTCGGAATACCGTACCCGTTCACTCTCCAGCAGAAGTCCAATCATGATTGGCGCATTCAGTTGTTCCTCAGCGAAGCGGGCTTCACTCTTCCAGCATTTGTGTTGCTGGAATAATTCTGTAACGCTTGGTTATCCCCAGCGGAGCTGGCGTTTGTCTTCAGCATTTATTTTGCTGAAGCGGTTTTCTGTATCCTAGCAGCCCGAGCTTGCATCTGCATTGGCATATAGTGTCATATTTGCATCTACCAAATAAAAACGCGTAGCATTTCCATGCCGAATGGAGCATTACGCCATTGTCAAACATATGCATTTTGAAACATAAACCAGGTTGGTTAATCGTTTGTTGTCAAGTATTGTTTCCCATGCAGGTGGAGAGAGCTCTTGCTCAAATTAATTGCCAAACATTCAAGATCTCGGCGTGAGACGTGTAATGATAATGTCAAGTGTGACATTATTCCCCACAGAGTTGCTTGTTTAAGTTTCTCTTACCCCTCCAGCGGAGTATTTCTTCAAGATTGTTGTTATAACAATATCAAAAGATTTCGTGAATCGATTTTTGGAAGTTGTCTGGCAGTGTGAATTCAGAAAATCCCCAGTAGAGTCCTTCTCAGATTTGCCGCTATGTCAGCATTGAAAGTTGGAAGACTAGACTCATATTGTGTTACCCATGTGATTGATGGAGCTAGCTGCTGCAAAGATAGGCAGAAAAGTTGTACCAGAGTTATTTCCCGTAGTAGAGGCGGAGATATTTTCCTGTATTCGACAGAGTATTACCCGTAGCAGAGGCGGAGATATTTTCCTGTATTCGACAGAGTATTACCCGTAGCAGAGGCGGAGATATTTTCTTGTATTCGACAGAGTATTACCCGTAGCAGAGGCGGAGATATTTTCCTGTATTCGACAGAGTATTACCCGTAGCAGAGGCAGAGTTATTTTCCTGTATTCGACAGAGTATTACCCGTAGCAGAGGCGGAGTTATTTTCCTGTATTTGACAGAGTGTTCACCCGTAGCAAAGGCGGAGTTATTTTCCTGTATTTGGCAGAGTATTACCCGTAGCAGAGGCGGAGTTATTTTCCTGTATTTGACAGAGTGTTCACCCGTAGCAAAGGCGGAGTTATTTTCCTGTATTTGGCAGAGTATTACCCGTAGCAGAGGCGGAGTTATTTTCCTGTATTTGGCAGAGTGTTTACCCGTAGCAAAGGCGGAGTTATTTTCCTGTAGTTGGCAGAGTATGTACCCGTAGCAAAGGTGGAGTTATTTTCCTGTATTTGGCAGAGTATTTACCCGTAGCGATGGCGGAGTATTACCCGTAGCAAAGGCGGAGTTATTTTCCCGTAGTGGTGACGGAGTGTTTACCCGTAGCAAAGGCGGAGTTATTTTCCTGTATTTGACAGAGTATTACCCGTAGCAGAGGCGGAGATATTTTCCTGTATTCGACAGAGTATTACCCGTAGCAGAGGCGGAGTTATTTTCCTGTATTTGGCAGAGTAGTTACCCGTAGCGATGGCAGAGTATTACCCGTTGCAAAGGCGGAGTTATTTTCCTGTATTCGACAGAGTATTTCCCGTAGCAAAGGCGGAGTCGTTTTCCTGTATTCGATAGAGTATTACCCGTAGCAAAGGCGGAGTTATTTTCTTGTATTTGGTAGAGTGTTCACCCGTAGCAAATGCGGAGTTATTTTCCTGTATTTGGCAGAGTGTTTACCCGTAGCAAAGGCGGAGTTAGTTTCCTGTATTCGACAGAGTATTACCCGTAGCGATGGCGGTGTTATTTTTCTATAATAATGACAAAATTTTCCCGCAGTGGTGGCGGAGTGATTTCCCGTAGTGATGACAGTGTTATTTTCCTGTATCAGTGGCAGGGTCAGGTTTTGTTGATAGAAGTACTTCTCCCAGTGAAGTCAATAAGTTTATTCCAGTATTGACAAGATGGTGTTGAAATCAGATTTGTAGATAGCGTTCCCCAAGCAGTGGGGCAGTTTATTTCTGCAGTTGGCAAATTTCCGGGTTCTTAGTATTCAACTGTCTCGTACCTCGAATGTTTGAAGGTCGTTCGCTCTTCACCCAATCGGGTCCAAGTCGCTTGAACAGGGGCAGCTGTTGCACCCTAAAATTTGCTCAACTTACTTCACTTGGTTTATGTCTCATTGCATTAGCATTTGCATATTAGGTCATGTACATAATTAATTCATCTGCATAGCATAGCATGAGCAAGCCATCCAACAAGGGACCAAATGCAATTCTTATCTCCATGGGTATATCAAGAGATTCTTATTCAAATTCAATCTTAGCCAAGTCATCATCTGAGAAGTTAGTGGACCAAGCAGTGGATCTATCCCCTATCTTGAGGGTATTTGAAGATCATCAGGGAAGTTGTGAGTCATGAATTGAGGCCATGAAGGGTATATAGACATCATGGAAGACCTAGAGAGTCATTTTGAAAGTGAGACAAGTCATTGATGTGATTACAAGAGCTGCAGTTGAAGACAGTCAACTAGGGTTTCATCTGGGTCAACCCTAGGTCAAATGCTTGATTGAAGGGCATCAAGGCCTGTTTGAAAGATGTGGGATGCCTCATTTGACATGTAGATATGGATGTGGTGTTGTGCCAAGGAGAAATCAAGAGAAATCAAGAAGAAGAGAAGTTTCTGAATTAGGGTTTCTGTGTAAAATCCCCTGATTTAGGGCAAACTTCCCAGCAAGATAATTCAAAATGCAACCTTCAAATGGATCCTTGGCCAACATGAAACTTGTAGAGTATCTCAAGAGCTTTAATTTGAGTGGTGGAAGACATCAAGGAGATTTATAGAACTCAAGTTATGGTTCTTGCAAGTTACAGGTCATCAGAGGCATCTGAAATTTGTCTGTGAAAGTTACTTGACTTCCAAGCAATTTTTACCCCTAAAGGAGATTTCAAATGGATTTCTGGCCAACATGAAAGTTATTCCTCATGATCTTAGCTTTCTAGAAAGGTATGGCATGCCTTCATCTGATTCGTGGAACTCTACTTATGACTTTGGCAAGCAAAGGGCATTTTGGTCATTTGGAAATTATAGGTCATTTCAAGCATATGGCCATATCTCCTACTTCCAAGCTTCAAATGGAAAAACCTTCAACATCAAAGTTGCTTAGAATGATGTTTTAAGGCTATTAGGGTGGTCATGAGATGTTGGAAAGGCTTATAGCAAAAAGTGATAAAAATGGCCTAAAAATGAGATATAAGTTAATTCAAGTGAAATGGAAAATCCTAAAATCCAAGTTCCAAATCCAAACCATGGCATATGATAGGTCATTTTGACTCCCAAGGACATTTTAAGAACAATGGTTCAGCCACAATTTTGATGTGAGGCTTAAATTTTTGGGTTGCTTTGTAAAAGTCTTGCTTGCATAATGGCATACCAAACCAAAACAAAGAAAAGCTTCATAAACAAGGTGTTTAAGCTTTGTATCTTGTCCAAAATACCACTTAAGGAGAAAATGAAGATAATTACTCAAGTTGTAAGGGTTTTGTCATGATATCTCATATGGTGAGAATGGAAATACAAAGTATCACTTCATGAAAGTTCAAGTTTCTACTAGAGTGATCTAGATGGTTCTAGACCCTTCTAAATCAGTCTATATATTGATTACAATCTCCATTGGTGAGAGGTTGGTGATTGTTGATGTTAATGGTGGTAGAGAAAAGAGTTTGAACCAAAAATTCTCCATTTGCAAATTGAATTGAAACTTCATTTTTCTCTTCATTACCCTTCCATTTTTTTCCACAAATCATCACTACAAACCTCCCTGAACATGTTCATGCTAGAGTGAGCCCCCATTGTTGAAGAATTGGAGCTTTCCAAGTGAAGTTGCAAGAGAGCAAAAGGGATTGGATCTGAAGATACAAGCCATCTCCATCAAATCTTGTGCAAGCAGAGTATTATTCATCACCTAAGGACCATTATTGAAGATCTATAAGGCCTGATTCGAAGCTTTTCAACACCTACCATTGCAAGGGTCAAGGTATGCAAAATCTTTCCCACACTTTGATTTAGGCATGGCTAGGATTGATTCTTGTTGTGAAACTATTAGAGACCATTAGGTGATTCGTTTGGATGAGTTTAAGACCAATTAGTGAGGTTTCATTAATGGAGGTTGATTCTTGATGGAGGTAGAACACACTATTTAATGGATGATAATGCACGAATTTTGGTTGGTTTTAATCAGCATGGCATAAGAATTAATTATATATAAGGATTGTTGAGTTTTGTGATGGTTGAGAATTGAAGAAAATTTGGATTCCTGGAGTTGTACTGTTCAGTTGGCATGATGTAGTTTGTTTCAATGGAATCCAAGGGCATGGTTGTATTCTACGTAAAATTCTGGTCAAAATTGGTTCTTGGATCATGGCATTTGGTGGAGTATCGAATTCACGCGAAGGAGATGAAGTTGGTGCATGGAGTTTATTTTCATGGAGGTTTATGAAACCCTAACATCCAAAGGTTGAAGACAACATGATGACCGTTGGATGCACGTTGAAGATTTGACTTGGGGAAGCCATCCAATGGCTCAGATCGAACACGCGATTGGAGAGGGAAAAGCCAGTGTCAAAACGCGGCGTTTGGTTTAATGAATTGGCTGGGCCTCACGCAAATTTGATTTCCACACACCCCGTTTCCAAGCCCATTTGCTTTTACACTATAAACAGCTGCTATTCACACCGTTGCTGCTTCGTTTTTCTTTTCATATTAATGTTTTTTTCTGAATAAACTGGGCCCAGGCGCGCCATGCTAGGCGCACCCCCCTCCTGGGCCCATCATAATAATCAACTTCATATATTTGCTTTCTACACCTCATCATCATTTCTCATATAATTTCACTCCAAATTTTATTTCATTTCAAAAATTCATATAAAATTGAAAAATGCATATTTTTTAATGAGACTTTTTTTCCCATTTTCCATTTTTTGTCTAGAAAAATATAAAAACATAAAATTGTCATTTTATTTCATTTTCATATTTTTTGCATATTTTCACATTTAATAGCTTTTTTAATTCTTTTGGTTTATACTACTATTTGTTGAATTTAGTTTAGGAGCTTCCTTTAGGATTTTCACCCCATTCTTTTTAGTATAACTAGATATGGATATTAGGTGCCCCTATGATTTTTATACCAATTTTTTAGAATTTATTTTAGATAGTTTAGTTAGAAAATATTAGGCTAGTCATTTAGGGTTGTGAATATAATATAGGTATAACAAAACAAGTTTCTTTTTGGGTTTTGTTTAGGACAAATTAGTAGATGGGACTATAGGGGTATTATGGGTAAGTGATAGATCCCTTAGAAAATGCTAGAAGTTCCCCTATTATGTTAATACTATTAGTATATTTCTTGTAATTGATTGATTGTGTGGTGTGCCCTCTCTAGGGTTATTGTTTGACTGTGTGGGGTATTGGGCCTGCTTGGGGTTTGGGTTTGAGCTGAAGACTTTGCTGATGAAGCCATTGAAGACACAAGGAATGAAGATCAATTTCCAGAGTTGATGAAGAGAATATCTTGCTGGCAGCTGTTGGAGGTTATAGGTTTAGGAGCTAGGTAGAGCTCTAGAATAGAAACTTGATTCACAAACATGGAAGGTCTTGTTTGCCTCCATCCTTTCTCTATTATTCAAAGTCTCTTTTAAATACCCACCTCCTTCCTTTGGAAGGATTAGTGAATGTATTTAAAAGATAGAACTTTTGAGAGAAAACTATCTGTATCATGTTAACAGTCAGTAGGTCACCCTTGGTAGTGATCACACTAAAATTCACCGTATTTCTGACTCCGATTTCGCATGCATTCTTAGCTTTTATTGTTGTTTTGCTTTGTTATTGCTTTGTTTTCTTATGTTTTCAGGTTTTTATAATAATCGGAGCTTGAATCGGGAAAAGGAGCGAAAAAGGAGTGAAAACGGACGAAAACCTAGAAATTCAGCATTTTGCACTTGCGGCACCCACCGTGGCGGGCGCCATGGGGTTAGCCATGACGTGGCCACGTCTCAAGACCACTCCTCAACCTCCAAGACCCACGATCCCCACTCCATCATCCCCTGTAGGGACCATGGCGGGCGCCATGACCTTGTGGCGGGCGCCACAAGGCAAAATTGCATAACCTCCACTTTTTAGTGGAGGGGCGTCCCGGTCATTTCATGCTTCCAGTTTTTACTATAAATAGGACCTTAGATTTTCGTTTTTCTTCATCCAGAATTAGAATTATCTAGGCATATATCAGTTATAAAGCAGTTGCCATTCCACATCGGGGTGCCTCTGCAATCGAGTGATCGAGTCTGTAATCTGTCTGTGGTTCGAGTTTTGGAGCACTCTGGAGGAAGTTAATCCTGCCGCCATTTTAATTCCAGTTAGTATCTTATTTTTCCGCATTGCTTTACTTTTATTTATTTTCTCGCACTTTACTTTGTTTATTTCCCGCACTCGCACATTTACTTTGTTTATTTCCCGCACTCGCACATTTACTTTGTTTATTTCCCGCACTCGCACATTTACTCTGTTTACTTCCCGCACTCGCACATTTACTTTGTTTACTTCCCGCACTCGCTTTAAATTACTCATATGAAAAACTATAAAAAGAATATTTACTTTATCATGTCTAACTAATCCCATAAAGGTTAGAATGTAAGGATCGTAATTAAACCAGTAATCAGTATAATTGTTCGTGGAAACACCTAAGGGCTATTTTAGCTTTCAATTCAAGTAATTGTTTTTAACTATTTCAAAAACAGCCAAAAGCGCTTTGTATAGTTCATTAGGAGTTTTTAGATTAAAAAGAAAAGAGATTTTAAAACGATTTTCGGACGCGTTATGAGATTTAGAGTCTGGTTCATAAGAACCTCTTTTTGCTAAGAAGTCCAGGTTAAAATACTTTTCAACTTTGTTAAGAAACTATATTTCTTAAAAATAGGTTTACTACTCTAACGCAGTACGCACCTTTTTATCCGTGACAATAGGAGGGGTTGATTAGAGAGTACAACTCGGTTCTGAATACGCGAAAGCGAAAGTTCCTGTTAAATTAGTTCTTTTCAAAGGAGAAAACATTGCCCATAAGTAGTTCCATTAACAAGTACTGGATTATCATTGATTACGTGAATTACATTCGAGCCTGTCTTTTATTTATTATTTAAAATTATAATTTTATTTACCATTGCACCCTTACTAAAACCCTTAAAAATAGTTGCCTTAGATAAGCACCATAACAACAGGTACGATAGATTGACACTTGGTCTCTGTGGATTCGATAATCTTTTATATTACTTTGACGTGATTCGTACACTTGCGAAAAACACGCATCAAGTTTTTGGCGCCGTTGCCGGGGACCAATATCGTCAAATTTCATTACCCTGTAGTTATACCGTTTAGACTAAGGTTGTTACCCACCGGTCAATGCGAAAAACTCGCAGTGCCGGAAGTTTAGTAGACCCTCTAGCTGAACCTGAACGTTACACTCGCGCACGTTTATTTTTCCATAGGAATAGGAGAGCTATGGCCGAAGATCAAAATCGAAGACCTCTTAAGGACTTCGCCCAACCATCAAACGAGGAACCTAGTTCCAGTATAGTAAACCCCGCTATCCCAGCCAATAATTTTGAACTTAAGCCATCCCTGCTGCAATTAGTGCAACAGAGACAATTCGCGGGTCTCGCTACTGATAACCCGAACCAACATTTAAAAAACTTTCTTCAATTAGCAGACACCTTTAAAACGAATGGAGCTTCTCCTGAGGCAATACGCTTAAGATTATTTCCCTTTTCCCTCAGAGATAAAGCTCTATCATGGTTAGATTCCCTTCCACCCAATTCAATAACAACTTGGGATGACCTTAGAAAAGTTTTCCTTGCTAGATATTTTCCCCCAAGTAAGACCGCTCTTCTTCGAAACCTAATAACTAGATTTACCCAACACCAAGGAGAGTCGTTGTTCGAAGCCTGGGAGAGATATAAAGAACTATTAAGAGCATGCCCACACCATGGCCTATAGAATTGGCTAATCATCCAAACCTTCTATAATGGACTTCTTTATAACACTAAAATGACCATCGACGCTGCCGCTGGTGGCGCACTGATGAACAAACCTTACCCTGAAGCTAGTGCCCTTATCGAGGATATGGCCCAAAACCATCAATCATGGGGAGTAGAACGAGCGACAGTGGAAAAGAAGGAAGCCCAAGGAGGAATACATGAGCTAAGCTCTATAGACATGATGCAGGCTAAAATGGACGCGTTGGCCCTTAGAGTCGAACATATGTGTACAACTCCGAATACTGTTGCCGCAGTTTCGCCGAATTGTGAGATATGTGGAACGCAAGGACACCAATCCGCCGAATGCAATCTGTTGAATGAAACCAACACTGAGCAAGTGAACTATACCCAAGGGAACCCATTTTCAAACACATATAACCCTGGATGGAGGAATCACCCAAACTTCTCCTACAAAAATAATAACCCTATCCAAAATACCGCACCTCCGAGACAACAAGGTTACCAAGCCCCTAGAACAAATCAACCTATGCAACCTGTACCACCTAGCCCGAGCTTTGAGGAAGTTGTAAAAGATTTTATCGTTGCTCAAAAACAACAAAACAAAGAGTTCATGAACCATAACGTCCATGTTAACGAACTAATTACCAAGTTAGGAACCAAGGTTGATCAAATTATTACTCATAATAAGATGCTTGAAACCCAGATCTCTCAGGTAGCGTTAAACCAAGCCCCACAGACTACACCTGGAGGACAGTTCCCTGGACAACCTCAACAAAACCCGAAAGGGCAAGCTAATGCCATTACTCTACAAAGTGGAACCGCTTATAAGGAACCTTTAAACCCTAGATTAAGTGAGCCCGAAACTTCTGAGAGGAATGAGGAAAAGGAACCAGAGAAGCCTGAAACCCCGGAAAGTCAAGAAAAAGGAGAAGAACCTAAAAATAAAACCTATGTACCGCCACCGCCATACAAACCACCAATACCTTACCCTCAAAGATTAAAGAAAACCCAAATCGATAATCAATATCAAAAATTCGTTAAGGTTATAGAAAAACTTCACGTAGAAATCCCCTTTACAGAAGCCATCACCCAAATACCTTCTTATGCTAAGTTTCTCAAAGACATACTTACAAATAAACGTAGACTCGAAGATCCGAAACCCGTGGAATGTAATTCTATTTCCGAAAATAGGTTAGCAAAGAAAGATAAAGATCCCGGAAATTTTTCCATTCCTTGTGTTTTGGGGAATCATGTCATCGAAAAAGCTTTTCTAGACTTAGGAGCTAGTGTGAGCTTAATGCCTTTAGCAGTTTGTGAGAGATTAAACTTAGGAGAATTACAACCTACTAAGATGTCACTTCAATTAGCCGATAGATCCGTTAAATACCCTATAGGCATACTTGAAGACGTCCTTGTTAGGATAGGTCAGCTGTTTATACCTACTGATTTTGTTGTCATGGACATTAAAGAAGATGACGACATACCAATCCTCCTAGGTAGACCGTTCTTATCAACTGCTGGAGCCGTAATAGATGTTAAAAAGGGAAAACTAACTTTTGAGGTAGGTGGCCAGAAGATAGAATTTATATTGTCAAAATTTCTTATGGCACCTGTGATAGGAGATTCTTGTTATGCCTTAGATATCATCGAAGAATGTATTAGGGAATTAGAACAAGAAGAAGAAACTGAATCTATAAAATTGCCATCAACCCTTATTTTGGAAGATGACAATTATAAAACACCCTACATTGATGATAACCTTCACGAATGTTTATCTCTAACCCCAGATCCTATGCCTTGCCCTATAAAACCGACCGTAAAACTTAAGGAACTGCCTAAAAACCTGAGATATGAATTTCTTGATGAAGATATGAACCGTCCAGTTATAGTCAGTGCTACCTTAAACCAAGAAGAAACCGATCAATTATTAGAAGTTTTACGTAGGTACCCCTCAGCCTTAGGATATAAGATCTCTGATCTAAAAGGAATAAGCCCATCCGTATGCATGCATCGGATTTTGCTTGAAGAAGATTCAAAACCTTCTAGAGAACACCAACGTAGAATAAATCCTATAATGAGTACTGTAGTTAAGACTGAAGTTCTTAAGTTACTAGAGGCAGGTATAATATATCAGATCTCGGACAGTAAATGGGTGAGTCCTGTGCATGTAGTACCTAAAAAGGGAGGCATCACAGTCGTGCAAAACGAGAAGGGCGAACCTGTAGCAAAAAGAACTGATGGAGGTTGGCGTATGTGCATAGATTATAGAAAATTAAATAAAGCAACTAGGAAGGACCATTTCCCATTACCATTCATAGACCAAATGTTGGAGCGCCTAGCCAGACACTCTTACTTTTGTTATTTAGATGGATATTCAGGATTCTTCCAAATACCTATTCACCCCGAAGATCAAGAAAAAACTACCTTTACATGCCCAGTTGGAACCTTTGCCTATAGAAGAATGCCTTTTGGACTTTGTAATGCTCCTGCAACTTTCCAACGCTGCATGATGTCTATCTTTGCTAATTATTTGGATGGAATCATGGAAGTATTTATGGACGATTTCTCAGTTTGTGGGTCAGATTTCAAAAATTGTCTTGTCAACCTTGAGAAAATCCTGGAGAGATGTGTGGAGGTAAACCTTGTGCTAAATTGGGAAAAATGTCATTTCATGGTCACCGAAGGGATTGTTTTAGGACATATAGTTTCCGAAAAAGGCATAGAGGTAGATAAAGCAAAAATAGAAGTCATAGAGAATCTAAAACCGCCGAAGACTATCAGGGAGATAAGAAGTTTTCTTGGACATGCCGGATTTTACCGACGTTTTATCAAGGATTTCTCCAAAATAACAAAGCCCTTAACTGGTCTTTTAATGAAAGATGCTGAGTTCATCTTCGATGAAAAATGTACTGAAGCATTTAATCTTCTGAAGCAAGCTCTGATTTCAGCACCTATAATGAAACCCCCTGATTGGTCGGAACCGTTTGAGATAATGTGTGACGCCAGTGATTATGCTGTTGGAGCCGTTCTAGGTCAGAGAAAAGATAAGAAGTTACATGTGATTTATTATGCCAGTAGAACCCTAGACGCTGCACAGATCAACTACGCAACAACCGAAAAAGAGCTCCTAGCTGTAGTTTTTGCAATAGACAAATTTAGATCTTATCTAGTAGGAGCCAAGATTATAGTTTACACCGACCATGCTGCCATTCGTTACTTACTAAGCAAAAAGGATGCCAAGCCTAGGTTACTTCGATGGATTCTATTATTACAAGAGTTTGATTTGGATATCCGTGACAAGAAAGGCACTGATAATGTGGTAGCTGATCACCTATCTAGGCTAGAATACCTGAAACCTGATCCAGTACCCATAAATGACGATTTTGCCTACGATAGACTGATAGCCCAACTAGAAACCATTGAAGATGATAACCCAGACCCTCATGAGCAATTTCATAAATCCTTAGCTATAAGCAATGTACCTTGGTATGCAGATTTTGTTAATTACCTAGCCGCTGACATCATACCCCCTGATCTAAACTACCACCAGAAGAAGAAGTTCTATAGTGATGTGAGAAACTTCTATTGGGACGATCCATTTCTTTTCAAGAGAGGTAAAGATGGAATTTTCCGCCGTTGTGTTCCAGAAGAAGAGGTAAATAATATAATTGAGCATTGTCACTCTGCACCCTATGGTGGACATGCAAGCACATCTAAGACCTACGCCAAGATTCTTCAAGCTGGCCTATTCTGGCCTACTATGTGGCGTGATGTCCATGCTTTCATTGTCAAGTGTGACAGATGCCAACGCACAGGAAATATTTCAAGACGTAATGAAATGCCGTTAAGAAATATCCAAGAAGTAGAACTCTTCGACGTATGGGGTGTGGACTTTATGGGACCGTTCCCACCATCTTTTGGAAATCAGTACATATTAGTAGCTGTTGACTACGTGTCTAAATGGATTGAAGCTATCGCCGCACCCACAAACGACACCAGAGTAGTCATCAAATTATTCAAGAATTATATATTTCCCAGGTTTGGAACACCCCGTTTAGTCATAAGTGATGGAGGATCACACTTCATATCGAGAATATTTGATAAACTTTTAAGCAAGTATGGAGTTAAGCATAGAGTAGCAACACCATACCACCCACAGACCAATGGACAAGTGGAAGTATCTAATAGGGAGATAAAACAAATCCTCGAGAAGACTGTCTCTATATCTAGAAAAGATTGGTCGCAGAAACTTCAAGAAGCATTATGGGCCTATAGGACCGCTTTCAAAACTCCTATAGGAACAACCCCTTATCAACTGGTCTTTGGAAAATCATGTCACTTACCATTTGAGTTGGAGCATAAGGCCTATTGGGCCATCAAAACTTTGAATTTGGATTACTTGACAGCTGGTGAGAAACGTATCCTTGATATCCACAAATTAGAAGAGCTCAGACAATCTGCCTATGAAAATGCCATCATATACAAAGAAAGAACAAAAGCTTGGCATGACAAAAGAATCATAAGAAGAGACTTCAAAATAGGCGATCCTGTTCTCCTGTTCGATTCTAGGTTACGGCTATTTCCAGGTAAACTCCGTTCGAGATGGACTGGCCCTTTCGAAGTATTTAAGATCCTGAGATCCGGTGCTATTGAAATCAAGAACCAAACATGTAAATCGGTCATAGTCAATGGACAGAGGTTGAAGCCCTACGAAGGAGGTGACATTCCAACAACATACACCTGTCATACTCTGAGTGATCCACCATATCCTTCCAATGATGTTTAAATATCGGTCGTCGAGCTAATGACGTTAAACAAGCGCTGCATGGGAGGCAACCCATGGTTTTTCTTATTTTTGTACTTTTTATTTTTATTTTTACTTTATTTTAATTTGTTTATTTTATTATGTCAGGACTCACGATTGAATGTTTTATGTGCTTTCAGGACTTGTTTACTAACCTTGTACAGGATGCAAAACCCTGATGACATGCACGTGGCCTTTAGAGATGATGCACAGAGAGAGCGTTACTATGTTCACATGAGACGCCCTATGGCTCCTACCAGGTACCCTGACCATGACTGCATGGATGCCTTGGGGATAGAGCCAAGCGTCAGATTTTTATGCCATCAACTCCAGTGGGACCAGTTTGACGACAGGAACAACACTTATAGGAACTTGACTCTTGAGTTCCTCAGCTCGTTTCATCATGACCCTTGGGCTGGACCCGATGGACTCGCTGTTTTCAGGTTGTTCGGGATTGACTACTCATTCTCTCACAAAGAGTTTGGTGATTTACTAGGTTTCCAGACTACTCCTGATGCTATTCCAGAGACTCCGATGGGGTATTTTATGAGCAGAGAAGTGGAAAAGTTTTGGACTAAAATATCAGGCGGAGGGAGCCAAGATCCTTCTACCCAGTTTTCTCAGGTAATCCACAACCCTGCATTGAGGTACTTCCAGATGATTCTAGCACATTCTTTCCTAGGTTCTCCAGATACAGAGACACTGCTAAGTGAAGAGGAGATTTTCCTACTGTTTTGCGCGACTCAGTCTCGCCCTGTTGCTTGTGGCAACTTTCTACTGAAGGGCCCTGCTAGTGTTGCCAGATCATCAGTAGGAATCATCCATGTCGGTGGGATTGTTACACAGATTGCTACTGCATTGGGTTTGTCTCGCAAGCTATTGCACCTCAGGACCTTCTGCTGCTACACCACCCTGGATATTGATTTTTGTCTTGATAGAGGACTGATGAGGAAGGCTTCTTTTGAGCCCAACATGTTTAGATTGCTGATCGACGGTGAAGCGATACACTACTTTACATTACCAGATCCGCTGATGACCAGTGTCCATGATCCTGCCAATTGGAGTTATGCTCTAGAGGGTTATGGAGAGACTGTCGAAGAGCCGAGATCGCCTCCCGCCGCTGAGTACACTCCTACACCTCTTACTCCCCGAATCACTGTTATGTCTAACAATATGTCTCTGCAGCCACCCGACCTACAAACACAGATTTATGAGCTCCGCAAGGAGACTGCCCTGCTCAAGCGGGAAGTGGCAGACTTAGAGTTACAGATGCAGGTTTCTAATTTCACTCATGCCTCGGAGACCGATGCTCTACATCAGGCGATCGACGAGCTTCGGAGGGAGATAGCTGAGATTCGTGGATCAAGCCAGGATAAGAAACCTACCACATGACTCATTCCACCCTGACAGCACTACCCTAGTATTTAACTTCGTTTTATTTATCACATCTCCAGACATATTTTACTTTATTACAGCTTTTATATTTTCATGCACTTTGAATTCCTTATATATATACATATTATGCACTAATTTTTATTTTTTCTTTTTCTTTTTGATTTTTAATTATTTTATTTTTGTCGTGCAAAGAAAAAAATATATAAGACAAAAATATGCAAGCCAATGCCTTGAAAAGAAGAAGAAAACGCTATTCAGACCCCCCGGAAGACAAAGGTGCAAGGAAGGCCCAAAGGAGGATCCAAAACCACAAGGCCCAGGAATTGGCCTTGTGGCGGGCGCCATAGGCCCTGTGGCGAGCGCCACACCGTATCATCAACAAATACGGGATTCAATCCCCATTTCCACCATTTTCATCCCTTTCTTCACGAAAAACCCATTTTTCCAACCTTCCAAATCCTCCTTGAACCCCATTAAAGCTCCCCCATTTCCAAAATACCCTCCATCCATAAAACATATCCAACATCCATTTCCATTTTCATCCATCAAAAACCAAAAAAATCAAAACTTTATCATTCCCCTCATAAACCACTTTTCTACTATTTTCACTACCTAAGGAGCTTTTCAACAATGGAGTTCAACGGATTTATTCTTCGTGATGGAAGACCGGGCGAAAGGCAACGGAAAATTATTCAGAGGCTTCAAAGTCGAGAAATCCTCTCGACTAGGTACGTCGACGATAACTGTCTGTATGCTTTGGGTATTTATCATAGTGTTTTTAATTTATTAGAATTTCTAGGCTTGCATAATATTTTCATTAATCAGGAACCTACCTATGAGAGGCTGACAACTGAGTTTTTGAGTTCTTTGATATACACTGTCAGTCCTAACACTGCTAGCACTGTCGGTACTGTTATTTTTAGACTGTTTGGAATTGAATATGAATTCAGTACCAATGAGCTAGCAGATTTGTTAGGAATCCCTCATAGGGAAGGTTCGATTTGTGAGGCACCTTTGGATGCTGAATGGTCGGCCGAGGTATTTACCTTCTGGCTAAGGCTTTCAAGTACTTCAATTAATTCTTTTGAAGGGATACTTGCGTCGACCATTCACAACCCGGCCATAAGAGTTTTTAGACTTCTTTTGGCATGTACTATTTTTGGCCGGGAAAGTCCAAACAAGGTTAATGCTCGTGAACTCCTATTTTTGCAAGGATGCCTCACTAGAACCCACATCAATCCGGTCCCGTTTATGCTTGCCCACATGACTTTATTTACTAATAAAACAGGACCGATTGTTTTTGGAGGGCTTGTTACGTCTATTGCTCGGGCTCTTGGCCTGAATGACGAGATAGCTACACTTGAACCACTACCTCCTCGCACAATTAATTTAAAATTTCTGAAAGACATGAAATTGTGCCGAACAAGGAGAGAAGGTGGTTATGAGTTGATGGTTCATGGGGTAGCTATCCCATCTGTTGCTTTACCATGCAGTAGACGTACTGATGTACGTGATGAAAGGAACTGGACCTATGATCTTAATGCTCCACGTGTTTTGGGTCCACTTCCTCCTAATATTCCCGATGGGGAGGCACATGACACTGATGATGAGTATGATCGGAGAGAGCAGTCTCCCATCCCTCACATGTCCCCCCATCGTCCTTCACAGTCACACACTGCACCATCTTCCTCTAACCTTGTTGCAGGTACTGCTCCTGGATTCTTTGTCACCGAGGAGATGTGGCGTGATATGACAGCTAGAGAAGAAAGGCGTGATGGCCTTCTCTCTACTATTTCACAGCAGCTGACGAACAATATGAGCTTCATGCAACAATCGCGATTGGTTTCGGATCGTGCTTATAGCAACGTTTGCCGTACCTTGAACGATATTTCATTAGAGCAGAACCGTCAGAGAGAGTTCAACAGCTGACACTACCAGCTTGTAGAGGCTACTCAGGGTTCCATCTTGGGTAACCTTCGAGAGGTCCGGAGTGCTCAGGCTGCTTTATCAGCACGACTCGACCGGAGGGACCAGCATCGTAGTAGATCCCGTCGTTCCAGACCATCACATCAGGACGGCGAAGGCACCAGTGCCCCTCCTCAGTAGTCTTTTTCCAGGTTACCCCCCTTATCTTATTTCGAAACATTGGGGACAATGTTCGATTTAAGTGTGGGAGGGGATTTTATTGCTTTCTGTTATTTCCCTTTTTTAGTTAATTTCCTTTCAGTTATTTCCCTTTTCAGTAATTTATTTTTCTTAGATAATGCATGAGTCTGACGAGTCACCAATATAGTGTCTTTTTAGTTCATCTTCATTTTTTCCCATTTCCTTAGCCTTACCAGAAAATTTTTAAAAAGAAAACAATGTTGTTTCACATGTTTTTTGGGCTTTGAGACAGGTTTAGATTAGGATGTGGTGACTTAGGTCAACTTTTTGAAACATCAGAACCATTTTAGCACCATAGACCTCTTGAATATAGGAATCACTCCTAAACCCCACCACCACCATGGCCTTTACTATCATTCAAAAAATTGTCCTAAGTAGTTTATTTTAGCAGTCAGCTCCGGCCTAAGCATACTCTACGTAGGGGGCCGATGAATATAAGTGAATGATCCAGTGCTAATAAAAAAAAAAAAAAAAAAAAAAAAAAAGGCAAACTCTGGTATAGGTGACCCTCACAAAGTCATTTAAACCGAAAAAAGAGAAGAAAAAATTTTTGCCACAAAAAGAAAAAAATTGCAAGTCACCTATTGTTAGTTGGTTCAGAGGTATCTGGCACTGAACTTGGTAGGGCGGATTACGATCCGATCCCCCGCAGCTACATTTAGGCGAAATAAAAACAGGTTTACACATGCTTATGTGCCAGAAACCTTATGTTATGGATCAGAATCACTAACCGGTCACTCTACTATGAAGCATGTACGGATAACGGGCTTAATGTGATTGCGCCTGAATGAAAAGGACACAAAAAGATGAGAAGATAGGCCTAGGTATCGTGGGATGACATGGAGTGGTTAATATAGGATTGAAGTTTGTGTTTGTGTTACTATGGTACCCTTGGTTCACTTAGTTAGTATCTGTCACTGCATCCTGACTTGAACTTAGAATCCCTTTAGCCCAAAGACAAGTGTTGACACCATATTTTCTTAAGCTTTAATGTTTGCTTGAGGACAAGCAAAGGTTTAAGTGTGGGAGAATTTGATCACACTAAAATTCACCGTATTTCTGACTCCGATTTCGCATGCATTCTTAGCTTTTATTGTTGTTTTGCTTTGTTATTGCTTTGTTTTCTTATGTTTTCAGGTTTTTATAATAATCGGAGCTTGAATCGGGAAAAGGAGCGAAAAAGGAGTGAAAACGGACGAAAACCTAGAAATTCAGCATTTTGCACTTGCGGCACCCACCGTGGCGGGCGCCATGGGGTTAGCCATGACGTGGCCACGTCTCAAGACCACTCCTCAACCTCCAAGACCCACGATCCCCACTCCATCATCCCCTGTAGGGACCATGGCGGGCGCCATGACCTTGTGGCGGGCGCCACAAGGCAAAATTGCATAACCTCCACTTTTTAGTGGAGGGGCGTCCCGGTCATTTCATGCTTCCAGTTTTTACTATAAATAGGACCTTAGATTTTCGTTTTTCTTCATCCAGAATTAGAATTCTCTAGGCATATATCAGTTATAAAGCAGTTGCCATTCCACATCGGGGTGCCTCTGCAATCGAGTGATCGAGTCTGTAATCTGTCTGTGGTTCGAGTTTTGGAGCACTCTGGAGGAAGTTAATCCTGCCGCCATTTTAATTCCAGTTAGTATCTTATTTTTCCGCATTGCTTTACTTTTATTTATTTTCTCGCACTTTACTTTGTTTATTTCCCGCACTCGCACATTTACTTTGTTTATTTCCCGCACTCGCACATTTACTTTGTTTATTTCCCGCACTCGCACATTTACTCTGTTTACTTCCCGCACTCGCACATTTACTTTGTTTACTTCCCGCACTCGCTTTAAATTACTCATATGAAAAACTATAAAAAGAATATTTACTTTATCATGTCTAACTAATCCCATAAAGGTTAGAATGTAAGGATCGTAATTAAACCAGTAATCAGTATAATTGTTCGTGGAAACACCTAAGGGCTATTTTAGCTTTCAATTCAAGTAATTGTTTTTAACTATTTCAAAAACAGCCAAAAGCGCTTTGTATAGTTCATTAGGAGTTTTTAGATTAAAAAGAAAAGAGATTTTAAAACGATTTTCGGACGCGTTATGAGATTTAGAGTCTGGTTCATAAGAACCTCTTTTTGCTAAGAAGTCCAGGTTAAAATACTTTTCAACTTTGTTAAGAAACTATATTTCTTAAAAATAGGTTTACTACTCTAACGCAGTACGCACCTTTTTATCCGTGACAATAGGAGGGGTTGATTAGAGAGTACAACTCGGTTCTGAATACGCGAAAGCGACAGTTCCTGTTAAATTAGTTCTTTTCAAAGGAGAAAACATTGCCCATAAGTAGTTCCATTAACAAGTACTGGATTATCATTGATTACGTGAATTACATTCGAGCCTGTCTTTTATTTATTATTTAAAATTATAATTTTATTTACCATTGCACCCTTACTAAAACCCTTAAAAATAGTTGCCTTAGATAAGCACCATAACAACAGGTACGATAGATTGACACTTGGTCTCTGTGGATTCGATAATCTTTTATATTACTTTGACGTGATTCGTACACTTGCGAAAAACACGCATCAGGTAGGCAACTGATTGTTTAACATAAATTCATCTTGTGAACTGCTACTCATCTTTGAGAGTGAGACTGGAAGAAAAGCCATTGAAAGATTGAAGATAGAGACCTTGCTGGAAGGCTTGAAGATGAAGACTGATGCTTGTTTGAAGCTTGTAGATGGTTGAAGATGACTTGAAGACAGATGTTGATGAAGATTGTTGTTTGCTGTTTATTTTTGCTGGTTATAATTTTTGATGTATTGTTTGAATTTCCCTGACTGTATTGTTTGCCATTTAATCTGTTAGGTTGAAAGCGAATTTTGTTCGCTTTTGCCTGTTGTTTTCTAGGTTCGAGGTTGAGTGGGACTCCCTTGCCTCGCTTGTACTGCTGCATTCATGCATTTCACTGTTTTATTGTATCTGTTGTTTCTGTTTCCGTTTATCCCCTTAGGATCTCTGTTTCTCTCTGCGCAAGAGAGGAACATGATAGACATTAGACTTTCATCCATGCATGATAACATTAGGTTAGATTTTGATTCCCCTTTTTAAACCATAGATTTTAGAGTTTTGTCTCTTCTTTCTCAAAACAAACAGAAAAACACAATAAATATTTCAAACACAATAAAAGACACTTCTTCCGTAAAAGACTGTAAACCCATCAAAAACGTCATTTTTGTCCGCTTGGACCCGTAATCAGGAGAAAACCCTTTTTAGAAGGAGATAAAAACAATCAGGACAGACTTGTGTCGTACGTGTCCTGAACTACGTTTGCTCTGATCTTTCATGCTGTTTGAAAGTACGTAGGCATAGGATGCGATATCCTAGCGAGCAACCTTCCCTTCCTTTCCCGTAGGTAGGCGAACTACGTTGACTCTGATTTCTCGTTCCAGACGGGAATAAGTAGGCATAAAGTGCGACACTTTGCCGAGTCATTTTATTTTCTTTTAACCCCAGACCTATAGAATAGATAGAATAACAATCCGTACTAGAAAACAAGCGTGGATCTCGTCGAGTACGACAGACGTGAGGGGTGCTAATACCTTCCCCTTGCGTAACCGACTCCCGAATCCAGGATTTGGTTGCGATGACCATTCCTTTCCCCGTTTTGCGGTAGGTTTACCTCGAGCGTTTCCTTTCCCCTCTTTGGGATAAATAACGCGCGGTGGCAACTCTTATGTTCAGCCGGCGCCGATTTTCGCAGTAGCGACACAGAGCAAATGTAGTTCGATGGCAAAACGAATCTCGATTGCACGGGGGCAAGAGAAGGGGGTCTCGATCGCCTGAACGCGAGAGAAAAGGGTTTCGATCGCACGGGGGTGAAAACAATGAGGAAGCAGGCCTACGCCTAAACGGGAAGGAACTCGGGACACCCACGTAAGAACCTAAGGCGTAGGAGCGAATGCGTCGCATGTCACCCTAAGGGTACCATACTAGACATCCTAGACGATTGAGAAGTAACTCCTCAACTGTCATTTCCTACGTATCTAATGATGCAACTCACAACACTCGACGGTTACCTGAAGACTCGAATAAGATGATGATGTTGAACGAAGCGGCCCCGTTGGCTCCCGACATGCGCGCAAGCTCCATTCCAATCTTCTCCTCTCTGGATCCTTGATGAGGACACTCGAATCAGAACCAATGTAACGCTTAGACCGTCATGGTTCGACTTACACGAGAAATCGAACTCTAAGAGGTAGCGTATTGATGTCCGTGTCAAAGACAAGATAGAGAAATGATATCGACAATCATTCTCCAATTGAATCGTGTCACACGGCCAGCCAAAAATAAAATCAAGATAAAATCAGATAGAAACGAAAATAGGAGAGAAATCCAACGCAAAATGGAAATAATATGCTACTCCTAAAATACGACAATTAAATTCTACTAGACAATATTCTAAAGAAATATTAAAAGGAAATTGCATATGAAAATAGCATAGAAAATTCCTATCTAAAATACTATAATATCCTAAAGAAAATAGAATAGAAATTCTATATTAAAATCTATATAATACCCTATAAGAAAATAAAATTAAAATCTATATATAATGTCCTAGGAAAATAAAACTATAATCCTACAGAAAAAATAGAACTATATCTATTACAATCATTCCTCCAATACAAGAAAATTAAATTGCAAAGGGGAGAGGGGTACAAACTGCAAAACTGGGGTATGCAGTAAAAAAAAACACCATTGGACCCTAAGCCCACAATACAATGAAGTCAGAAAAACAAAATAAAAAAAAGAAGGTCCCAGGGGGGGGGGGGGGACGCGACAGGGCTGGGGTATGCTAGCAGTAACACAAAGAGAGTTGGGCCCAGCCCAACAACTAGCAACAAAAACGGGGAGGGGGGCGTGTAACAAAACGGAGGGATGCACCAGAAAAAAAAACAATAGGCTTGGAGGCCCAAACCCAACTCTCAGCCACGTATCTCTCCTTTCTCACGACTCAAAAAGACCAAACCCTAATCCTTTCTCTCTTCTCCTCAGCTTACTGTTCACCACCGCCGTTCTTCCCAAACCTCTCTGTCTTCGTTCAACGTACAACTCTATCCACCGGTAGTCCCTTCTTCCACTCCTTCAAACACTACCCTTCCCTTCTCCGAATAACAACCCCAAATCTTATCCCTCACATCTTCTTCGTTTGAAACTCGCGAAAATAACTGGAGATTCTGAGAGACGCGACGAACAAAATTTAGAGGATTATCGTTGGAATGACGAAGCGAAGTGGTGACAAATCTGGGGAACGAGGAAGATCTTGAAGAACTCGAACTCGAAGGTTGAGGTTCCCTCGTTGAAGATCTGGAGATCTATAGTGTTTGGAAGTTGAAGGTTCTGACATGAAGATCCATGGAGAAACGGATGAAGATCTTGAGGTAGATCTTGATGGACTTGCGAAGAACGCTTGGTGGTGGTTATGAACAGCGGTGGATCGATGAAGATCCTGGGAGCTTCTGATGAACGTTCTCGTTTTTTGTTGAATTTCTGGAAAAAGAAGGTCAATAATAGATGAAGGTTGAATGTTATTCGAGGTTCGGATGGAGGTTCTGGGACGAGTGAACACCAGATTGATGAAGGTTCGTTGAGGATCTGGAAAAGCTTTGAAGATCTAATGAGGTTTCTGGAAAATATTGATGAACATGTGATGAACACATGAGTTTTCCGGCGAGTTGTTGGCCGTCTCCAGCGAGATCTGGAAAAGAGATGAAGAACATCTGAAGAATGTTGGAGGAAGATGAAGATCCGACGGAAAACGCAGTTTCCGGCGACCGTTAGGGGCTCCAGCAGGTTGTTACGGCGAGGACTACGGCGGCTGCATGGCCGGCGGCGAGGGGAAAACGGTGAAGCCAGGGGGAGACACGTGTGGCGCCGCATGGGGAGGGGGAGGAGAACGCGTGTGGGAGTGGGGACGCGTGGAAGAAAGAGAGCATGCAGAGAGAGAGGAGTGGACAAGTGGAAGGGTGAGGTGTCAGGGAAGTGGTGAGTGCTGAAGTGAGTTGGCAGTGAGAGAGTGTAACGCGTGGAAGCTTTATATATGTGACAAGTGGCGCACTGACTGGACTGTGGGCCTCCACAAAGACATCTGGCCCACGAGTTAATGCCATGATTAGCAATTCACTTAATGGAAAACGGAAGTTAAGACTAATCTAGACCTAATTAACATCTAAAATGAACATTGATTAATAAAAGCTAATTAATAAAACTAACTATAATTAATACTACTTGATTAAACTAATCTAAACAAACTCTAATAAATTCTAATAAAAGAAAAACCTATTAAACTAAACAAATCAATTAAACTAATACCTATTTAAAAATAAAATCTATAAATTCTAGAAATAAAATCTATTAAAAATCTATAAAAACTATTCAATTAATCTAAAAATATCTATTTAAATTCTAAAACTTATACTAAAATCTATTTAAAACTATTAAAAAAAAGAAATATCTATTTAAAATTCTAAAAAAACTATTAAATTCTATAAGAAAATATTAAAAAAAATCCTATTTAATATCTAGAAAAATTCAATTAAATCTATTAAAATCTATTAAAAATCTAGAAAATAAAAGGGAAAAATCTAAAAATGCTAGGAAGCCAATTAAATCGATTAGAGAACAACTGCGCAACTACAGCGAAATAAGCGGTAAAAATCGGACACCGAAATGTCCTCAAAACAACAGCGAGAGCTGAAAACACCGAGACGGGCACAAATTCTCAAAATACACTTATTCGAACTGGCCTGAACGGCCTAAAACGCCAGGGGAGGCTGTAATCCCGATAAAATCAGTCTGACTGCAAAATTACAATGGATGCGGTATGTGAATGCGAAATGCGTCGAAACATAAACCAGATGTGGGAACCGGTTGGTCAAATTTTGGGGTGCAACAGCTGCCCCTATTTAAACGGCTTGGACCCGACTGGGTGAAGAGCGAACAACCTTCAAACAATTGAGGTACGAGACGGTTGAATACCAAAGAAACCCTGAAATTTGCCAACCGTGGAGATAAACTGCAAAACTGCTTGAGAAGCAACATCCAATGAACTGAATCTGGTTGTTACGGCAACAACTGGTCAATTATCTGATGAAATCTGGTCTTTACATCAATCACCTGTGTGACGCCACAGGTATTGAACTATCTTTTCAAAAACACCTCCATCCACAATTGGACTAATCTTGTCAACACAAGAAGAGAAACAAATTCGTCAGCACGAATAGAGATTTTGTCGTCACAGGAGTAACTTTGTCCACATCTGGACCCCGAATTTCGTCAAATCACGAATAAACACAAATTTGTCCACGCCAGGACTCACATCTCAACAACACAGGAATAAAACTTTGTCCACGTTAGGACGCTTGTTTCGTCAACACGAAGAAATCTCATCATAAACTTGTCCACGTCAGGACTCCACCTGCCGTCAACACAGAAAAATCCCGGCGACTTCGCTGGGGATGACTCGTCTGTATTTCATCAGCACGAGGGGATCCTATCAACATAGAAATGAATTGTCCACGTCAGGAATAAATCGTCCCCGTTAGGAATAAACTGTCCACGTAAGGAATTCATTGTCCACGTTAGGACTCACACCTCGTCTTGATTTTTCCACGTCAGGACTCACATCTTTGACCCGCTGAGGAAATAAAACTTGTCCCCGTCAGGACTCATGCTTCGCCAACCCGAAGAAAGATAAATTTGTCCACGTCAGGACTCGCGCATCTTGTCATCACGAAGAACTATAAACTTGTCCACGTCAGGACACACATTTCGCCGATACGAAGAAAGATATCTGCTGGGGATAAATGGTCCACGAAGAGTAATCAATTTTGTCCACATCAGGACTTCATATTCCATCAATACGAAGAAATTGAATCTGTCCATGTTAGGACTAACACATCTCGCCAACCCGAGGAAAATAAATCTGTCCACGTTAGGACACCCACTTCACTAGCACGAAGAAATCCCGTCAATAAATTGTCCACGTCAGGACTCATATCTCGTCAACCCGAGGAGCTCCTATCAACATAGGCAATAAAATTTGACGATCTCCGGGGAAATACTCTTGTCAACCAGTAAGAAAATACATCCGTCTGTTCATACGGGAAGATACTCTGAATACCATTTCTCTGCTTATCTCTGCAGTAGCTAACTCCATTGGTCCCAACCCACAAACCTTTTAGCGTTGACGTGACAGCGACTTTGAGGAGGACTCTACGGGGATATTTGGAAAGCAAACTTTCGGACGCCTGTTTCAATAACCGGCGGCAGCTTCTGAGATTTTGATTCATGAAACCCTTTTGATGCTGACGTAACAGCAAATTTGAAGAAAAATAATCCGCTGGCCGGATGAGAGAAACTTTAACAAGCAGCTCTGTGGGGGAACATATTCGAAAGCAAAGAGGTCACCAACCTGAACTATGTTTCGAAATGCGTATGTTTGAAAACGATGCAATGCCCCATACGGCATGGAGATGCTATGCGTTTGTATAGATGCAATGCCCCATACGTCATGGAGATGCTATGTGTTTGTATAGATGCAAATATGATGATATATGCAAGTGCAAATGCAAGCTCGAGCTGCCAGAGAACACCGGGTCTAAAACCGCTTGGCAAAATAAATGCCGAAGGCAACGTCAACTCCACTGAGGGATACCGGGTATCATAGAATCATCTCAGCAAAATAAATGCTGGAAAAGTGAGACCAACTTCTATGGGGAAGAAACAATCCTGCTGAGGGATGGCTCACAAATTCATCGTTACGAACTCTGTAGAGGATGATCAACCTGACGGAGGAATGACAACCTGCTGGAGGAGGGAGGGACGACCCTGGACGAGGATGTTCTTTCTAAACCCTTGACCACCTGATTGTAATCTGGAGATTAACCAAACCGGGGTTAATTATGCACAGCTCACTGCTGAGAATGCCCCTGCTGCTAGGGATATCCATTATGACCTGCTGAGGATACTCCTGATCCTATTCTGAGGAGGAATAACTGCGATCTCAACTATTTTGGGGACAATACGTGACTTTTATCTGCTGAGAAGGAGTAATCCTGATTTAACATTAATCGGGAAACCGGCATCAATCGAGCTTTGTATCGAGGAACGTAACACCATGTGAGTCACTAGGAATTATCATGTCGGGTATTTTTAGGCTTTTTCTAGTTTACGGATGAAAATAGGTTATTAACAAAATGGTTTTAAAGGGAAAATACTAGATGGGGCTAGCATTCAAAGATGGACTACCAGGCGAGAACTGATAGCAAAAATAGGTTAGGTTATCGGAAGAGAATGGATTTACGGTTGGAACATCAGACGAGGCTGACCGGATGATAGGTTAAGGAAAGGATGACCGGATGGGGCTGGTTTGGAAGCTGACATGCACCAGACGAGAACTGATGCAACAAATAGGTTAAAGAGACGGTGACCAGACGGGGCTGGTTGAAAGCTAACATACACCAGACGAGAACTGATGTTTACGGAAAGGCTGGCCAGACAATAACTGGTTGAAAAATAACAGGTACCAGACGAGAACTGGTATTTACGGAAAGATCGACCAGACGAGAACTGGTTACCGGTTTGTCAGGCGAGAACTGGGCTTTGGAAATGACAAGGTTACAAGGTTCTGTCAAGTAACAGGTTTAAACTATAGGATAATGATCCAATGACGACAAGGTCTTTTTCGAAGGTTCAGGTTTTTTTGATAAGGGTAGTGACACGATTCCCCGATACTCAACTCTTGTTAGGGTGAACAAACTTGCTTGAACAACTTTCCCCAGTGCAACTCAACTTGCTCCAATCCAACTCTTGGGAAACTCACTCTGAACAGAAAGAAGTTTGCTACAATACGACCTTGAGATGGCTTGCCCCGACAAAAGATTCATCCTCGATTAAACAACTATCAACATAGTTGGTTTCACTATCTCTGAAGTGACTTGCCCCTTGAATGAGCGTAGAAGCGACTTAACCTGATCTGATCACACACTGGAAGGATCTGCCCTCAAATCACAGCATTCTGGATAATTGCCCCTGATTGGCTCTCGAGAAGATTCACTTCTGACCAACTGCTTCTCAGGTAAACTGTCCCATAATCAACCGATGCTTCGGGACTTGTCCTTAGACCAACTGATTCTGAACTCACTGGAAGTCAATGCCCCAGATTCACAGGGTTTCACAACATACACCATTCTGATCCAGACTGCTGAATTATTCAGTCCTGTTCGATTATTCCCTGTTGGAATTTCCTTCCTGTCAGCTACTGACCTGCAAATAAAATTGTTTATTCCCGAATCGTAATTTTAATGCAGTGTTCATGCAGATTTTGAAAAAATTGTGCTGTCACTCATTTACGTGTCATGATTGTGAGTGACGAATGAACCAGAGTTCAAACGTAGTGCTAATTTGATCAATGAAAAATACAACAAGGATATGATTAGCAAATCAAGAAGGAGTCAGGTTACTCAACCTTATCGTAATGCGCTTTCAGAATAAACCCTACCTCAATTAGGTCTTTTAAGGGTTGTATCGTGGTCGGGTTCACGGTTCGTGAAACAAGGGATATTAGGCTCAAATTATGATTTGTACCCACCCCTTCTACGTGATGATTTCCGATCCTAAAGTTCAGTTAACTTGGCACAAGCGCTCGCCTCTTCGAGAGGTATGTTGAATAATAGGAACTCACAAGGTTTTCGGAGTGACAGTTACTCCTTTTTCGTTTTCGGTGTCTGTATCTACACGACTTTGTCCTTGTTCGAGGATTTTTCTTTTGATATCCTTTCTTTTTCATTCTTTTGATTTCCTAATTTTTGCCTGGACTGACTCCTTCTGAGTTCTTTTCGATTTTTTCTTTCTTGAAGTCCAGCGGGATGCCCTGATTTTTGCCTAAGTATTAGCTTTCCAGCTTTTTCTTTTTCTTTTTACTTAGCGGGCTTTCTTATTTCTTTCTTGGAACAAGTCGTGTGACACTGGTTGTCTTGATTGCTCCGAAAGGATTACAACTGTCTCACTCCTGATTGGTGAGGTTTAACCATTGTGGTGGACGAGGTACAACCCCTGGGGAAAAATAAGATGTGATTGGTCCTCGAAAGGCAACACTCCTCTATAAGACTTGAACGCTCGATCAAGCTAACTGACAACTACCCTGCCCCAGGTTAAGATGTGAGGGTTTAAAAGTCCGAAAAAACTTCTACTTCTTGGCTCGAAGTGGTTAACAAGGGACTAACTCGTTATATCTCCAGCGTTTGGGGGATTTGAAACAATGCCTTGTACGTCATCGACAAGGTTTTATCTGAAAGCATACAATCATCGGTTATGAGTATTCAGTTTCGTCATCCTCCCTCCAATCTTTGCTAATCAAGTGATAAAGTGGAGTGAATAAAATGCAAGTGTTGGTGCAGTGCAATAAATGAGTGACAACGACATGATTAATTCAGAAAAATGCATAGTCACTTTATCAACATTACCATTCGAAACAAACAATGTTTAACAGCAAGTAGTAACTAACAGAAAAGAAACTACAAATGCAAATGATAAAAGTCTGAGGACTGCCAATGCTGAGGACGCCTGCCTGTCTGGACCATTGGCTTCTTGCAAATAAACTTCTGCATCTACGAGCTTAGGCAGCTGAGAAATTGTCATGAACCACCAGAATTCCTTCTCTAAAGGAAATGCACTCTTGGTCGATCAATTGTTGTACTTTTTCCTGAAAAGCTTTGCAATCTTCAGTTGAATGCCCTGGAGATCCACCATGGTAACCACACTGAGCGTGGGGATTGTACCCGGGAGGGTAAGGTTCTGGCACAGGCTTAAGAGCTTTAGGTTCCACCAAAGAATTCTGGATCAAAGATGGTAGAATATGGCTATACGACACAGGCACTATATGAGAAGGAGCATTCCTTTGTTCCAAGTTGTTATGAGGCTTGTTCTGACTTAGGCGCTGATTCTGATAACCTCGGCCACGAGTTCGCTGATTTGCCAAAGAAGCGACATAAAGTTCTGGATATGGTGCCCTAGGCGCAATTGTCTGTCCCGCATAACAAGACACAGAAGATGAAGAACCAACAGATTTCACCAATTCATCTCGAGGATACTCAACATCTGGCATGATTGCATTGATCACAACTCCTTCTTCAGTTTGGTAGCTACAGAGAGATTCAGTTTCACTAGCCTGACCGCCCGAAACAATTTGAATTTTCCCAATTTTTACGGCATGCTCGATGCGTTCTCCTAATCTTACCAATTCAGAGAAATTTGGCGCATTTCCAAGCATTCTTTCGAAGTACGGGCTCTCTAGGGAGTCTACAAACATGCCCATTAACTCTCGGTCTAGAAGCGATGGGTGCACTCTGGTAGCAAATTCTCTCCATCTCTGAACATACTTCCTGAAGGGTTCATTGTTCTCTTGAGACAATTCCTGCAACTGCATGCGACTAGGAGCCATGTCTAGGTTATAATCATACTGTTTCAGAAAAGATCTGGCTAAATCCACCCATGATCGGATCTGATTACTCTCTAACTGCATATACCAACTCAGAGATGCCCCAGTCAGACTATCCTGAAAGCAGTGAATCATCAACTTGTCGTCTTGCACAAACAAAGTCATTCTTCGGCAGAACATCACCAAATGTTGCTTCGGACAGCTATCTCCTCTGTACTTCTCAAATCTCGGCGCTCTGAACTTAGGAGGTAATACCAGGCCAGGAACTAAACACATGTCTGCAGCATTGAGGTTGACAGCATCTTTAACTTTCAAGGCTTTGACTCCTTCTTCCAACACTCGGAGCCTTCTAGCATACTCAAGAGCTCTTGGGTCTTCAGTCCTGACTACCGGGATCTCTCTTCGGATATTCGCCATAGGGAAAACAACACCTTGACTGTTAATAAGAAGAGGGCGTTCATTTTGGACAACAAACTGCTCACGTCGATCTCGGTCCCTAACCGGAGGTTGCATAAATTGGTCTGCAGTAACGTTGTTCACTTGCGGAAGGTCTTCCACAGACATAGAGCCATACAGAGGATTGGTCGTCATAGTGAAACCCGTCAAGGTGTTACGAGACTGGAAGCGGTTCTCAGACATAGCTACCAATAACCTTCAACTGGCTTCACTGCTTGATTCTGCTCAAATCTGCTTCAACCCCTTGGTCGTCTTCTAACAATCAATAGTTGCTCAGGCCAAACACCGGATAATCACCTTCATAATCAAAACAACGGCTGGATCAGACTCTGGCTAGCTGGAGAATGGTATGCAACATGATGCAACAATGTTCATGCAAATGTAATGCAATATGCAGCAAACACAGGATCACAGCCCCCCACAAATCTCTGAATACTGTTGCGCTGCTGACTGAGTACGTTCGCTCTGAAGAGAAGACCAAAATGACGGGTAGGCTGGAAGTTAAGTTCCCTGCAAAAACCCTCCCACTCACGGGTATGAACATAATCTGACAAGGTACGGCATCCTATGCGGGTATCAACGTCACAGACTTTCAAGAGCAATGATACGATACCCAGAAGGTGTGGCATCATCATCCCTTGAAGCGGCCTCACTTAGTCGAATCCCAATTGATAGGTCCCCAGAGTCGACAATCCACGGGTCAGATAACTTGTCGAGCCCTAAGGGACAGGCAAGAAGCATCAAAGAGAATCTCGTCCGAGCGCAGATTTCGCGGCTAGCTGGTGCGAGCTAAGCAAGCAGGCTAACCACTACTCTCTACTTCTAAGTCTATGTGTGTACTCAAGCCTGGGTTTTGGCTTCTCTCTCAAAGGAACAACCACCCAACAGCACTACAGCAACAGATAATAACGAAATGCGGAAATTGTAAATACAGCAAAATACAACATACAACGCACAAAAATAAACATCCAAAGACAAACAAACAAACGCTAGGATTGACTCGTATAAGGGACGTTGGATCCCCAGCAGAGTCGCCAGCTGTCGCTACTGCGAAAATCGGCGCCGGCTAAACAGAAGAGTCGCCACCGTGCGTTATTTATCCCAAAGGAGGGAAAGGAAACGCTCAGAGTAAACCTGACGAAAGGGTATAAGACAAGGTCATCGCAACCATTGTCTGGATTCGGGAGTCGGTTACGCAAGGGGAAGGTATTAGCACCCCTCACGTCCGTCGTACTCGACAGGATCCCCGCTTGCTTGGTTTGTCTAAAGGATGCAAAAACCAATCTATCTACGACTGTTAAAGCTAAACAGAAAGAAACTGACTCGGTAGAGCGTTGCTGCTCTATGCCTACGTATTCTCAAGAGAGAAAGTCAGAGTCAACGTAGTTCGGGAAACTACGGGGAAATGGGCACGCCGAGATATCGCATCTCATGCCTACGTACTTCCACACGGCGTGAAAGATCAGAGCTTACGTAGTTCAGGCTTACTATGGGTAGTCAAAGGGTGTTCTCGATCACACAGGAGTGAGAGATTAAGTTGGCTTTAGAGGTACGGGGACCTACGAAACTTAAAACTACGGTCTAGTCTCAAATGCGCAAGGGCAAGAGAAAGAGAAATATCAGTCGTCAGCGGGAAAGTCTCGATCGCACGACAGCGAGAGAACAGAGAGGTTAGTTGTTAGTGTGCTCGCTAGGATATTGCATCCTATGCCTACATATTCTCGTTCGGTATGAGAAATCAGAGCAACTGTAGTTCAGCCTACTACAGCAAAACGGGGAAACGGTAGCTCGCTAGGATATCGCATCCAATGCCTACGTACTCTCATCTGGCACGAGAGATCAGAGCAAACGTAGTTCGACGGGAAAACGAATCTCGATTGCACGGGGGCAAGAGAAGGGGGTCTCGATCGCTTGAACGCGAGAGAAAAGGGTTTCGATCGCACGGGGGCGAGAACAAAGAGGAAGCAGGTCTACGCCTAAACGGGAAGGAACCCGGGACACCCACGCAAGAACCTAAGACGTAGGAGCGAATGCGTCGCATGTCACCCTAAGGGTACCATACTAGACATCCTAGACGATTGAGAAGTAACTCCTCAACTGTCATTTCCTACGTATCTAATGATGCTGCTCACAACACTCGACGGTTGCCTGAAGACTCGAATAAGATGATGATGTTGAACAAAGCGGCTCCTTTGGCTCTCGACATGCGTGCAAGCTCCATTCCAATCTTCTCCTCTCTGGATCCTTGATGAGGACGCTCGAATCAGAACTGATGTAATGCTTAGACCGTCATGGTTCGACTTACACGAGAAATCAAACTCTAAGAGGTAGCGTATTGATGTCCGTGTCAAAGACAAGATAGAGAAATGATATCGACAATCATTCTCCAATTGAGTCGTGTCACACGGCCAGCCAAAAATAAAATCAAGACAAAATCAGATAGAAACGAAAATAGGAGAGAAATCCAACACAAAATGGAAATAATATGCTACTCCTAAAATACGGCAATTAAATTCTACTAGACAATATTCTAAAGAAATATTAAAAGGAAATTGCATATGAAAATAGCATAGAAAATTCCTATCTAAAATACTATAATATCCTAAAGAAAATAGAATAGAAATTCTATATTAAAATCTATATAATACCCTATAATAAAATAGAATTAAAATCTATATATAATGTCCTAGGAAAATAAAACTATAATCCTACAGAAAAAATAGAACTATATCTATTACAATCATTCCTCCAATACAAGAAAATTAAATTGCAAAGGGGAGAGGGGTACAAACTGCAAAACTGGGGTATGCAGTAAAAAATACCACCATGGGGCCCTAAGCCCACAATACAATGAAGTCAGAAAAACAAAATAAAAAAAAAGAAGGTCCCAGGGGGGGGGACGCGCCAGGACTGGGGTATGCTAGCAGTAACACAAAGAGAGTCGGGCCCAGCCCAACAACTAGCAACAAAAACAGGGAGGGGGCGTGTAACAAAACAGAGAGATGCACCAAAAAAAACAATGGGCTTGGAGGCCCAAACCTAACTCTCAGCCACGTATCTCTCCCTTCTCACGACTCAGAAAGACCAAACCCTAATCCTTTCTCTCTTCTCCTCAGCTTACTGTTCACCGCCGCCGTTCTTCCCAAACCTCTCTGTCTCCGTTCAACACACAACTCTATCCACCGGTACTCCCTTCTTCCACTCCTTCAAACACTACCCTTCCTTTCTACGATCAACAACCCCAAATCTTCTCCCTCACACCTTCTTCGTTTGAAACTCGCGAAAATAACTGGAGATTCTGAGAGACGCGACGAACATTATTTAGAGGATTATCGTTGGAACGACGAAGCGAAGTGGTGACAAATCTGGGGAACGAGAAAGATCTTGACGAACTCGAACTCGAAGGTTGAGGTTCCCTCGTTGAAGATCTGGAGATCTATGGTGTTTGGAAGTTGAAGGTTCTGACATGAAGATCCATGGATAAACGGATGAAGATCTTGACGTAGATCTTGATGGACTTGCGAAGAACGCCTGGTGGTGGTTATGAACAGCGGTGGATCGATGAAGATCCTGGGAGCTTCTGATGAACGTTCTCGTTTTTTATTGAATTTCTAGAAAAAGAAGGTCAAGAATGGATGAAGGTTGAATTTTATTCGAGGTTCGGATGGAGGTTCTGGGACGAGTGAACACCAGATTGATAAAGGTTCGTTGAGGATCTGGAAAAGCTTTGAAGATCTAATGAGGTTTCTGGGAAATATTGATGAACATGTGATGAACACATGAGTTTTTCGGAGAGTTGTTGGCCGTCTCCAGCGAGATCTGGAAAAGAGATGAAGAACATCTGAAGAATGTTGGAGGAAGATGAAGATTCGACGGAAAACGCAGTTTTCGGCGACCGTTAGGGGCTCCGGCGGGTTGTTACGGCGAGGACTACGGCGGCTGCATGGCCGGCGGCGAGGGGAAAACGGTGAAGCCAGGGAGAGACACGTGTGGCGCCGCATGCGGAGGGGAGGAGGACGCGTGTGGAAGTGGGGACGCGTGGAAGAAAGAGAGCATGCAGAGAGAGAGGAGTGGACAAGTGGAAGGGTGAGGTGTCAGGGAAGTGGTGAGTGCTGAAGTGAGTTGGCAGTGAGAGAGTGTAACGCGTGGAAGCTTTATATATGTGACAAGTGGCGCACTGACTGGACTGTGGGCCTCCACAAAGACATCTGGCCCACGAGTTAATGCCATGATTAGCAATTCACTTAATGGAAAACGGAAGTTAAGACTAATCTAGACCTAATTAACATCTAAAATGAACATTGATTAATAATAGGTAATTAATAAAACTAACTCTAATTAATACTACTTGATTAAACTAATCTAAACAAACTCTAATAAATTCTAATAAAATAAAAACCTATTAAACTAAACAAATCAATTAAACTAATACCTATTTAAAAATAAAATCTATAAATTCTAGAAATAAAATCTATTAAAAATCTATAAAAACTATTCAATTAATCTAAAAATATCTATTTAAATTCTAAAACTTATACTAAAATCTATTTAAAACTATTAAAAAAAAGAAATATCTATTTAAAAAAAACTATTAAATTCTATAAGAAAATATTAAAAAAAATCCTATTTAATATCTAGAAAATTCAATTAAATCTATTAAAATCTATTAAAATCTATTAAAAATCTAGAAAATAAAAGGGAAAAATCTAAAAATGCCAGGAAGCCAATTAAATCGATTAGAGAACAACTGCGCAACTACAGCGAAATAAGCGCTAAAAACCGGACACCGAAATGTCCTCAAAACAACAGCGAAAGTTGAAAACACCGAGACGGGCACAAATTCTCAAAATACACTTATTCGAACTGGCCTGAACTGCTTGAAACGCCAGGGGAGGCTGTAATCCCGATAAAATCAGTCTGACTGCAAAAATGTAATGGATGCGGTATGTGAATGCGAAATGCGTCGAAACATAAACCAAATGTGGGAACCGGTTGGTCAAATTTTGGGGTGCAACAGTATGCTGCTAAATTTGAAGGGCTGGTACAGTATTGTCCTCATTACAATACTGAAGCAGTGATGACTTCCAAGTGTTTGAAGTTTGAAAATGGGCTGCGTCCGGAGATCAAGTTGGGGATCGCTTATCAGAAGATCAGGAATTATCTTGAGCTGGTAAGCAGAAGCAGAATTTATGATAATGACAACCGAGCCAGGATTTCACACTATAAGACTGTGAATGACCGTAAGGGTAAGCAGAGATTTGGTGGTACTCCTTAAAGTGTTCTTGCTGATAAGGGAAAACATAAGGCTGCTGCTGATAAGAAGCCCAGAGAAGGGAAAGCATCTGTTGGTGTGAAATGTTTCCGATGTGATGGCGCGGGGCATCGTGCTAATGATTGTCCTAACGAGGTGAATAATTGTTTCAAGTGTGGTAAGCCAGGCCATGTGGTAGCTGATTGCCGGGCCGCTATGCCTACCTGTTATAACTATGGTGAGAAAGGTCATATCATTACACATTGCGAGAAGCCGAAGAAGTCTCAGGCGCCTCAGGTCAGTGGTAAAGTGTTTGCGGTGGTAGGGACTCAATCTGCCAGCGAGGAGCGTTTCACCAAAGGTACTTGTTTTATCAATAATATTCCTTTGACTGCTATGATTGACACGGGTGCAACCCACTCGTTCATTTTTGTTGACTGTGTGAAGAGATTAGGATTGGTGCCGTATACTCTTGAGCAATGGGTGACTTTTGAAACTCCCTCTATTGGTTCAGTGACTACTTCTTTGGTGTGTTTGAAGTGTCCACTGACTATTTTCGGTAGAGATTTTAGAGTGGATCTGATTTGTCTGCCACTTGGTAAGCTGGATGTTATTCTGGGTATGAACTGGTTGGAGTTCAACCGAGTCTACATCGATTATTTTCGGAAGGTGTTGTTGTTCCTTACTCCAGAAGAGGAAACATGGGCGGATTCCTTGTCTAATAAGGATGTGAGGACCATGTTAGAGGACGAAGCTAAATGTTTGCTTTATTTGCATCATTATCTGTTGACAATAAAACGTCAATGAAAGAGTTGGCGGTGGTGAATGAATTTCCCGAAGTGTTCCCTGATGATATTATAGAATTACCTTCGACGAGAGAAGTTGAATTTAGCATTAATCTTGTTCCTGGTACAAGACCTATATCTATGGCGCTGTACAAGATGTCAGCAATGGAATTGGCTGAATTGAAATCCCATATTGGAGAATTACACATAATCATTTTTGTTGTGCATTCTACTTGTTAAAGGTGATAACGTCCAAACATAGGATTGGTGTAATCGGGTTTGGGTTGAGAAATCAGTAGGTTTTTCTTGAATAAAACCGTTAGAGTTTTGTCCTCCAAGAATCTTGGAATTTGGGGTTTTTTTGCATGAATCAGTCCATCACAGATTTAGCCGAGTAAAGGTAATTGAAGAACAGGTTGTTCTATCGGTTAAGTAGCGGTAACTGAAGGATTGTAAGAGGAAGATTCGGGTTCGACACGTTGGCGATTGAAATCAGTCGGGCAAGATTTGAACACTGTGGGGTTTCTCAAAGTATGTGCTGTAGTCGGAGGTTTATTCACCGCATTCGAAGGACTTGATTCAGCTTGAATCAAGGGAAGAGAAGAAATAGGCTCTGCATCAACAATTGTGTTTGATCATTTGATTTCTATTTGTTTCTCGTGTAAACATTGACCAACAACTTATATCTATATACAGGTCTCAATTCTATTTTTAGAATTGAGGGCAGACGTACCCCGAGCGAGGACGACGGGGGAACTGCCTCAAAAAACCAGTGTTCTCTCTTCACTTTTAAATTACTTAAATTCTTAGTTTGAGTTTAAAATAATTGTATTAATCAAAATTCTGATGTGAGTAGTGCTGAACCATATTTTAAGCTTATTATAATCCTTGATTGTAATTGAACACTTGAGCACTTTACTCTCATATTGGAATTCACTTATGGTGTCTTGCACTCCAAGTGTTTGACCAATTGTGTGAACAACAAACAATTGTGCTGTCTTTTCAAATTGACTATATTTTTAAAGCATTGGAAATAGTCAAACCTTATAGTGAATAAAATCTTATTGAAGTGTGTTCAAATTAGTGATTCTTTAATCTCGTTTTTATCGAATTCCATAGGCTTTGCGCATATCCGGTTTTTTGGTAAAGGTTCGTTTTAGACGAATATAGTTCCTCGTCCGCTTCCGCCTATTACATTTTTAAAATCAAATATTGGTAGCGCCGACTCTGTTTATAATAAGTGATCTATTCAACCCCCCCTTCTAGATCTGCGCCATCGTCTAACAAGAACCTCCTTATTTTTCATTGGACTTGTCAAAACCAGTCATAACACCAGACACCTTGCAAAGCTATGAAATATTAAGAAAATCTTCAAATAAATGTTAAACTTAATAACATAATTTCTTCAACAATCATAAATCTCCAAAGATGAGATTTAGATCCACACGAAAATGGAATTAGAATAAGGTAGAATATGAAATAAATTGTTTGCAAGCACTCATGAAGGATTAAAAACCCTTTTTGAAAATGAGAGGACAAGTGAGTTGTGAGTTTTAAATCAATATGGGAAGTGTATGTATTATAACATTATGAATTTTTTTGAGAGAAAATACTTTTATATGTGATGGAGATCTTATCAGTCACTGTTTTATTATGTTTTATCCTTGTTTTAGCAGTAGATTTTATGTTATATTAGTGCTTGCATATTGAAGTTAGAATATTTTTTAAGACTTTATCTGTGGTATGAGGATTTCAATGTTTAAGAATGTTTCATGCATCATGTTATCTTTTGGGAAAGGATTAAAGGGTTTTGTAGGTTGGAGGAAGTCAAAGAAATGGACAAAAATAGAACACAAGGAATTTTCACAAGAATTCACAAAGTCTATTTTTCAGCATGTATCATGATATACGTGTGGTACTTTGATCATATCTAGAGCCTTGTAACTCGGACTGACGCGGGACCAGTAGAAAATGAAAGTTAATAGCAAGGGCTACAACTCGTATGAAGGCACAAAGGCTAATTTAACGTTTTCCCCTGTCCAGAGGCGTGTAGAAGTTATAGAAAGTCGATTTTCTGCCCAGACGTGTCCCAAACACGTATGGATGTCCAAAATTATCCTCAAAGCCTAAAATATGTGTTTAAATGCTCAAAACTTATTTTTTATCTATCTTGCATTGGGACAGAAAAAGATCATCTTGGAGCAAGGCAAACACAATAAAAACAATGTGAAACACCAAATTCAATGAATTCCTCCATTCAAGCATCCTTCTTTGAGATTATTTTGTGTAATGTTTATTACTTGATTATGTTTTATTTTACTATCATGAGTAGCTAAACCACTGATTTCTAGGGATGAGTCACTAATTTTGATGTGCTTTATAATTCTTAATTGAGTCTATTAGAATTAGATTAATAACAATTAAATAACACATACATGCTCAAGAAATTATAACATACAATTTAGGCGCGGAAATCAAGCAAGTATAAATATAAAGGATCAATAAAATAATTTTGGAATACCTTGATCCATTTAGAAAAATTCCCTTTGGCGGTAATCCTAAAATATAGAGGTTGATGGCTTTTGTGGTTCTTCCTCAACTGATACTCCTTATGATTTGAATTCTCTTCAGACGGGGAAAAAAGATAATTTACATGTGTACGATATATTGGGGACCATGACCTATATATAGTGTGATGGTCAATTAGGGTTCCCATTATTCTCAAATGGGTCATCTTGACATCCACTCATATTTGAGCCAATATCCAATATTTAATTAATCAAATATTTTCTAAATGAAATCTAATCATCCTTTAACTCTATTTGATTATCTATTTATTTAAGGCACTTCATTGATAAAATAGCTAATATAATTAACTAAATATATTTGGCCACTTAATTATTGGAATACTAGTATAATACTACATTATTAAAATATTCCAACAAACTCCCACTTGGCCAATATATCTTAATAATTATATCATAATTCTTTAGGAGCACATCCGAATTCTAGTTATCTTTACATTTCAACTTTACAATCTAGTCTACCTCATACATCAATAACGGGACCACCGTGGTTGTCCTCACTGACGTGTAATGTGACGGAACCCTGACGACCACCATATCAATGTACTTGATGATATAGATTGATGTGTATGAATGACATGGAAATTTCATGCAATGTGTGTTGCACCCCAAAATTTGACCAACTACTTATCGCAATTTGGCTCATGTTTCGACTCATTTCATTTTGCATTTGCATACCACGTACATTGCATTTTTTCCAGTCAGATTGACTTTATCGGGATTACAGCCCTCTGATCGCACTTCAGGCATTTCAGGCCAATACGAGGACGTATTTTGAGAATTGATGCTCGTTCCCTGTGTTTTCAGCCCTCGCTGTTGTTTTTGAGGACATCTCGGTGTCCGGTTTTTACCGTTTATTTCGCTGTATTCGCGCATCTTTTTTTCCTAATCGATTTAATTGGCTGTACTGTACTTTTAGATTTTTTCCCTTATTTTCTAGAATTTTTTAATGGATTTAATTGATTTTTCTAGATATTAGATAGATTTTTTAATAGCTTTAATAGATATTAAATGTTTTCAAATAGTTTTTAGCTTTAATTTCTTTTTAAGAATAATTCATTTTTAGATAATGGTTTTAATAAAATAATTGTTTTTAGATACTAAGTAGTTTTTTAAAATGATTTTCAATAGGATAATTCCTTTACTAGGATTTTTTTTAAATAGGACTAATAGAGTTTTTTCTATTTTTTATTTGTTTAGAAATTAATAGAATTTTAATAGTTAATTCTCTTTTTAGATTTAATTTGGGTTTAGGATTAAATAGACATTAATTAGATCTTAATCACTTTTTTTAGATGTTAATTAGGGTCTTAGTTCATTTTAATTGGATTTATTAGCTTTAATTAGGGTCAGAATAGTCTTAATTGTCATTTAGGCTTTAACTGCAGTTTTAATCTTCGTTTAGCATTAATGGGATTTAACTAGGGTAATTAGCTGTTAATCAAGTCCAAATCGGTGGGCCAGGTGTCTGTTTTCTGGGGCTCAAGTCCAACTCGCCGCCACCTGTCCTATAAAGCCAGCAGCCACGCGTGCTTTTCTGGTTCCACCACTTCATTTCCACGTTCCTCACTCAGAAGTAGCCATATCACCCTGCATGTCTCCACTCACCCCACCTGCCAACACATGTTGCATGCACCCACGTGTCCTCCTCTCCCTCTGCATGGAGAGCCACCTGTCGCATCCTCCTTCACCTGCATCCCTCACCGGAGACCCCACCGCCGGCCATGCAACCGCCTCCGGCCACCGCAACCGTCGCTGGAAACTGCGTAATTCACCAGAAGATCCACCATCAACATTCGTCTTTCTCCATTGTGATCATCATCATCTTCATCCCAGACTCATCAATCTTGTGAGATTTTACCAGAACGATGAACATTCATCTTAACCTTCATGTGTTCATCGTCGTTCTCCAGTTCATCATCAACGAACTTCAAACACCTTCATCGTTCTGCACTTGTGTTCAAGAAATCACCAGAAACTCATCAGGTTCATGGCAAGTTTTCCAGATCCGCTCAGATCCTTGTCAAGATTTACCAACCTCCATCAAGATTTAGCAAGCACGTTCAAAACCTTCAAATCTTTTTCTTCCAAATCCTCAAACCGTCATGTTTTTCCAGATTTGTGCGTATGTTCATCACAACGCAACCGATCTGCGTTCATCATCTTCTTACCACCTTCTTCAATGATTTTTTCCAGATCTACAATATCAAGATCCAACGCCAAACTTCTTCAGATCTACAATGAGACTTCGTCATCAACATCACAATCCATCAAACCTTCAACGTGCAACAACGAAGCTTCGCAAACCTCTGAGGTCCTTCACCGTTCTCGTGGATCATCACCTTCGAAGCTCATCGCCTTCATGATCTTCATCATTTTCCGGAACCTTCAAGAACTCTTTCAAGAACGCTCGATCGGAGTTCATCACCTTCGTCTAGAAACATCAAGAAACTCAGGCGCCTTCATACGTCCAAGTTGTTTTCCCAAAAATTCCACAAGATCTTCAACAACCAATCGTTCGGCAAGATTTTTTCTTCAAGATCTTCAAAGACCTTCGAAGATCCTCATCTTCTTCATCTTGTTTAGTTGTGAGGTGGAGGATTTCGTTAGGGTTTGCAGGTTACAGGTTTTGAAGTGAGATTGATCTCAGAGAGATTGAGGGAGACAAAGAGAAGCTTGCGAGAGAGAGAGGCTGAGAAAGGAAGGAGCGGCGTAAACAGTGAAGGGGAGTTTGAGAGGTTAGGGTTGTGGTTTGCTGAAGAATGGATCACGTGGCACTGGACTGGGCATCAAGCCCAAGTTGTTTTTTGGCCGCACACCTCCGTTTTTTCTTTTCCCCCCTCCCCGTGCGTGTAGTTGGGCTGGGCCCATTCTCTTTACCTTTACCATATCATACCCCCCGTTTTTGGATATTCACCCCTCCCCGTTTTTGTGCATTTTTGCTGGGCTCTGGGCCCAGTTCCCTTGGTTTTGCAAACTGCAGTACCGGCTGTAAATCATGCACCCCCTTGTACATTTTTAATATTCTTGTATGGTTTTAATTGTAATTTTTTAGAATAGTTATATAATTCTAGAATATAATTAGTATATTGATTAGCATGTTAGGATTACAATTAGGATTTAATTTTCTTTAGAGAAGTGTTTTAGTTTAATATGCTTAGACTATAATTGTTAGTATATTTTCTCTTAATAGAATTTAGATGATGTAATTCCTAGAATAGGGGGGTTAATTAGAATATTGTACTCTTTAGGGAATTTTAGATAATATTTCTCTTAGGGTTCTCTTTTATATTTTCTAGAATAGAAATTTAGCATTTATTCCTTTGTAAAGAAATTAGGAATTAAATATTTGTAGGGAATTTATAGATTTAATTCTTTAGAATATTTCCTAGTAAGATCAATTGCCGCATTTTAGGAGTAGCATTTTATTTCCATTTTGTATTGGATTTCTCTCCTATTTCATTTCTATCCGACTTTACCTTCGATTTTATTTTTGGCTGGCCGTGTGACACGATTCAATTGGAGAATGATTTTCGATATCATTTCTCTATCTTGTCTTTGACACGGACATCAATACGCTACCTCTTAGAGTTCGATTTCTCGTATAAGTCGAACCATGACGGTCTAAGCGTTACATTGTTCTGATTCGAGCGTCATCATCAAAGATCCAGAGAGGAGAAGATTGGAATGGAGCTTGCGCGCACGTCAGGATCCCAGGAGCTGCTTCGTTCAACATCATCATCGTCCTATTCAAGTCTTCAGGCAACCGTCGAGTGTTGTGAGCTGTATCGTTAGATACGTAGGAAATGACAGTTGAGGAGTTTCTTCTCAATCGTCTAGGATGTCTAGTATGGTACCCTTTGGGTGACATACGACACATTCGCTCCTACATCTTAGGTTCTTGCGTGTGTGTCTCGAGTTCCTTCCCGTTTGGGAGTAGGCCTGCTTCCTCTTTGTTCTCGCCCCCGTACAATCGAAACCCCGTTCTCTCGCGTTCAGGCGATCGAGACCCCTTCTCTTGTCCCCGTGCAATCGAGATTCGTTGTCCCGAACTACGTAAGCTCTGATCTCTCAAGCCTAATGAGAGTACGTAGGCACAATACTGACGTATTGGCGAGCCACCTTTCCCGTAGCCCGTAGTCCGTCGAACTACGTTAGCTCTGATCTCTCATACCTGTTGAGAGTACGCAGGCACAATACTGATGTATTGGCGAGCCACCTTTCCCGTAGCCCGTAGTCCGTCGAACTACAGCTGCTCTGATTTTCTCTGACGAGAATATGTAGGCATAGGATGCGATATCCTAGCGAGCACACTAACAACTAACTTTTTTGTTCTCTCGCTGCCGTGCGATCGAGACTTTCCCGCTGACAACTGATGTTATCCTTTTCTCTTGCCCGAGCGCATTTGAGACCAGACCATAGTTATAGTTCCCGTAGGTTCCCATACCTTTAAACCCGACATACTACGTCCGTTCTACCGCAAACAGGTAACACCTAAGTCTCCAATGGTCGAGCAGCATACACCTAACTGCTAGAATGCGTACGCTAGTATCCTCAACTTAATCTCTCACCCCCGTGTGATCGAGAACACCTTTGTCTAGCCGTAGTTAGCCTGAACTACGTCATACTCTGATTTCTCTGACGAGAATACGTAGGCACAAGACGCAATGTCTTGGCGAGCAAACTTCCCCCCATAGTTTCCCGAACTACGTAGACTCTGATTTCTCATTCTCTGATGAGAATACGTAGGCATAGAGTGCGACGCTCTATCGAGTCGATTTCTTTTTGTTTAGACTTAGCAGTCGTAGATAGATTGTTTTTCACCCGTAGACAAACCCACAAGCGTGGATCCCATCGAGTACGATGGACGTGAGGGGTGCTAATACCTTCCCCTTGCGTAACCGACTCCCGAACCCAGACAATGGTTGCGACGATCTTGTCTTATACCTTTTCGTCAGGTTTTTCCGATCGTTTCCTTTCCCGATCTAAGGGATAAATAACGAAAGGTGGCGACTCTTCTATTTTGCCGGCACCTTATTTTCGCGGAAGCGACAGCTGGTGACTCTGCTGGGGAATGCGATGGTTCTCTAAGCGAGTCTTGTCTTGAATTTTCTTCCTAGCTGCCTGGGTCATCCCCAGCAGCTGGCGACTCTGCTGGGGACTTGATAGTTTCTTGGGATCTAACGTCCCGAAAGCGAGTCAATCTGGGGATCCGACGTCCCTGCGAGAGTCAATCCTAGCGCTTGTTTGCGTGTCTGTGGGTGTTTAGTTTTGTGTTGTATATTACTGATGTATTTACATTTCCCGCACTATATTATTATCTGTTGCTATTGTGCTGTTGTGGGATGGGAGCTCTGATGAGTGAGAAGCCAGACCCAGGCTTGAGTGCACCTTAGAATTAGTTGTGGAAATTAGTGGGCGCGTGCTTGCTTCGCAGGCACTAGTGTCTCATGAAATCCACGCTCAGACGAGGTTCTCCCGGTTGACTTCTTTTTCAACCCTTTTGGTTGAGGGGGTTGTTGGTTTGGAGGATTGTCGACTCTGGGGACCGATCATTTGGAAGTTGGCTAAGTGAGGCCTCTTCAGGACATGATAATGCCACACCTTCTGGGTATCGTATCATCAGTCTTGAAAGTCTGTGACACTGACGACCGTATAGGATGCCGAACTTGTGTCAGTTTAGGTCCATACCCGTGAGTGGGAGGGTTTTTGCAGGAAACTTGACTTCCAGCCTACCCGGTATTTTGGTTTTCTCTCGTCAGAGCGAACTTATCTCGTCAGCGGCGCAACAGTAATCAGAGCTTTGTGGGGGCTGTGATCCCGTGTTTGTTGCATCTTGCATCTGCATAAGCATCTTTGCATCATATCGCATATCATGCTCCAGCTAGTCAGAGCTCTTATCCAGCCGTTGTTTTGATTCTGAAGGGGAGTGTTGAAGACGACCAAGGGGTTGAAGCAGATTTGAGCAGGGAAGTCAGTTGAAAGTTGTTGGTAGCTATGTCAGAGAGCAGCTCCCAGTTTGTTGATACCTTGTCAGGTTTCACTGTGACGTCCAATCCTTTGTATGGTTCTGTGCCTGATGAAGACTTTCCACAAGTGAACAACCTTACTGCAACTCGACTTGTACAGCCTTCTGTTGAAGACCGAGATCTACAGGAACAGTTTGTTGTCCGAAGTGAATGTTCTCCTTCTGTTGATACCTCAGACTATCAGGGTGCTGTTTTCCCTGTGCCAAATTCCCGAAGAGAGGTCCCGATAGCAAAGACTGAAGACTCATTAGCTCTCGTGTATGCTAAAAGGTTTCGTGCATTGGATGAAAGATTCAAAGCCTTGAAAGGTAAAGACGCTGTTAACCCTAATGCTGCAGACATGTGTCTGGTTTCTGGCCTAGTGCTACCTCTGAAGTTCAGAGCGCCGAGGTTTGAAAAGTACAGAGGAGATAGTTTCCCAAAGCAACATTTGGTGATGTTCTGCCGAAGAATGACTTCGTTTGTGCACAACGACAAGTTGATGATTCACTGCTTTCAAGATAGTCTGACTGGGGCATCTCTGAGTTGGTATATGCAGTTAGAGGGTAATCAGATCTGATCATGGGTGGATTTAGCCAATGCTTTTCTGAAGCAGTATGACTACAATCTTAATGTAGCTCCTAGTCGCATGCAGCTGCAAGAATTGTCTCAAGGGAACAACGAACCTTTCAGGAAGTATGTTCAGAGATGGAGAGAATTTGCTGCTAGAGTGCAACCACCGCTTCTCGACCGAGAGTTAAAAGGCATGTTCGTAAAATCCTTGCAGAGCCCGTACTTCGAAAGAATGCTTGGAGTTGCACCAAATTTCTCTGAATTGGTAAGGGCAGGAGAGCGCATCGAGTATGGTGTAAAGATTGGAAGAATCCAGAATGTTTCGGGCGGTCAGGCTAGTGAAATTGAATCTCTCTATAGCTGTCAAACGGAAGAAGGAGTTGTGGTCAATGCAATCATGAATGATGTTGGGTATCCTCGAGATGAATCGGGGAAATCTGTTGGTTCTCCGTCTTCTCAGCGGTCAGTATCCTCTGTGTCTCGTTATTCTGGACAGACAATTGTGCCTAGGGCACCATATCAGGAACCTTATGTCGGTCCTCTTAATCTACGAGCCCTTGGCCGAGGTTATCAGAATCAGCGTCAGAATCAGAACCGACCTCGTAACAACTTGGAACGAAGGAATGCTCCTTCTCATCCAGTGCCTGTGCCGTATAGCCAGATTCTGCCACCTTTGATTCAGAATTCTCTGGTGGAACCTAAAGCTCTTAAGCCCGTGCCAGAGCCTTGCCCTCCTGGGTACAATCCCCATGCTCAGTGTAGATACCATGGTGGATCCCCGGGGCATTCAACTGAAGATTGCAAAGCTTTCCAGGCAAAAGTGCAACAGTTGATCGACAAAGGGTGCATTTCCTTTCCAGAGGGAGTTTTGGTTGTGCATGACAACCTCTCAGCTGTCTGAGCTCACAGATTCAGAGGGTTATTTCCAGAAGCCAGTGGTCCAGATAGGCAGACGTCCTCAGCATTGGCAGTCCTCATACTTTTTATCATTTGCATTTGTAGTTTCCTTTCTGTTAGTTACTACTTGTTGTTAAACATTGTTTGTTTCAAATGGTAATATTGATAAAGTGACTATGCATTTTTCTGAATTAATCATGTCGCTGTCACTCATTTACTGCATTGCACTGACACTTGCACTTTATTCACTCCACATTATCACTATGATTAGCAAAGATTGGAGGGAGGATGACGAAACTGAATACTCATAATTGATGATCGTATGCGTTCGTATAAAACCCTGCCTATGACGTACAAGGCATTGTTTCAAATCCCCTAAACACCGGAGAGATAAGGAGTTAGTCCCTTGTTAACCACTTCGAGCCAAGAAGTAGAAGTTTTTTCAGACTTTTAAACCCTCACATCTTAACCCGGGGCAGGGTAGTTGTCAGTTAGCTTGACCGAGCGTTCAAGTCTTATGGAGGAGTGTTACCTTTCAAGGACCAATCACATCGTAATTTTCCCCAGAGGTCGTACCTCGTCAACCACAATGGTTAAACCTTACCAATCAGGAGTGAGACAGTTATAAACCTCTCGGATGAATCCAGACAGCCAGTGTCGCAGGACTTGTTTCGAAAAAATAAGAGAAAAAAGAAAGCCCGCTAAGTAAAAAGAAAAGAAAAGCTGGAAAGCAAATACTTAGGCAAAAATCAAGGCATCCCGCTGGACTTCAAAAATCGAAAAGAACTCTGAAGAGTCAGTCCAGGAAAAAATTAGGGAATCAAAAGAATGAAAAAGGAAGGATATAAAAAGAAAAATCCTCGAACAAGGGCAAAGTCGTGTAGATACAGACACCGAAACGAAAAAGGAGTAACTGTCACTCCGAAAACCTTGTGAGTTCCTACTATTCAACATACCTCTCGAAGAGGCGAGCGCTCGAGCCAAGTTAACTGAACTTTAGGATCGGAGATCATCACGTAGAAGGGGTGGGTACAAATCATAATTTGAGCTAAATATCCTTTGTTTCACGAACCGTGAACCCGACCATGATACAACCCTTAAAAGACCTAATTGAGGCAGGGTTTATTCTGAAAGCGCATTACGATAAGGTTGAGTAACCTGACTCCTACATGATTTGCTAATCATATCCTTGTTGTATTTTTCACTGATCAAATTAGCACTACGTTTGAACTCTTTGGTTCATTCGTCACTCACTATCATGATACGTAAATGAGTGACAATACACTTTTTCTAAATCTGCATGAACATTGCATTAAAATTACCATTCATGAATAAACAATTTTAATTGCAGGTCAGTAGTTGATACGGAGGAAATTCCAACAGGGAATAGTCAATTAGGGCTGAATCGTTAGCAGTCTGGATTAGAATGGTATACTGCGAAGCCCGGTGAACCTGGGGCATTGACTTCCAGTGAGGTTGGAATCAGTTAGTATGAGGACAAGTCCCGAAGGATCGGTTGATTATGGGACAGTTTGTTCAAGAAGCATTTGATCAGCAGTGAATCTTCTCGAGATCCAATCAGGGGCAGTTATCCAGAACTCCTGTGATTTGAGGGTGGATCCCTCCAGTGTTCAATCAGGACATGTTAAGTCGCTCAACGCTCGTTCAGGGGCAAGTCACTTCAGAGATAGTGAAACCAACCCTGTTAAGAGTTGGTTAGCTGAGGATGAATCCTTCTGTTGCACAGATACCGGGGCAAGCCATCTCGAGGTCGCCTCGCGGCAAGCTGCTTTATGTTCAGAATGAATTTTCCCAAGAGTCGGATTGGGGCAAGTTGAATTGCACTGGGGCAAGTTGTTCAAGCGAGTTTGTTCACCCCAGCAAGAGTTGAGTGTCGGGGAATCGTGTCATTACCCTACCAAAAAACCTGAACCTTCTGAAGAAGCCTTGCTGCCATTGGATTGTTATCCTATAGCCTAAACTTGTTACTTACCGTGTAACCAAGGTCATTTCCAAAGCCCAGTTCTCGCCTGCCAAACCTCCAAAGCCCAGTGCTCGCCTGCCAAACCTCTAAAGCCCAGACCTCGTCTGGCAAACCTATAACCAGTTCTCGCCTGGTCCACCTTTTTCAGAATACCAGTTCTCGTCCGGTGCGTGTCAGCTTTTAAACCAGTTCCCGTCTGGTCACCTTGTCCTCAATCCACTGTTTAACCAGTTCTCGTCTGGCTAACGCAGTTTTTAAAGCCCAGTTCTCGTCTGGCAAACCGGAGATCAGTTCTCGTCTGAAATCCAAACCAGAAACCATCCCTGTCTGGTCACCTTTTCTTTAACCTATTGTTCAACCAGTTCCCGTCTGGCTGACACAGTTTTAAAGTCCAGTTCTCGTCTGGAAAACCGTAAATCAGTTCTCGTCTGACAACCTAACATATTTTGCCACCAGTTCTCGTCTGGTAGTCTACCCTCGAATGCTAGTTCTCGTCTAGTATTTCCCTTTCAAATCCACTTTTGTTGGTAACCAGAAATAAATCCCCATCACCATAAACCTATCCCTAAACCAGAAAAAGCCTAAGTGTATCCGACACGATGATTCCTAGTGACTCGTATGTTGTCACATTCCCCGACACGAGGCTCGAATGATCTCGGTTCTCCATGATTGATGTTCTGTATTCCCTATGTTGATGTTGTTGAATCAGGATTATTTTATCAGAAGAGATGTACAGTTTGATATTGTTTCCCCTGAGCAGTTTGAGATTGCAGCAAGTTGAGATGGCATTTATCCCTTATCAGAGTAGGATCATGATTATCCCCGGCAGGTTTGATTAATATTCCCGGAAGAGTATGGCCATCCCAAGCATCGACTGTTGATTAGCCTGATGTGCTATTTTCCCAAGTGGGTTGAGACTGAAGCTTTCCCTGACCGACAGATTTGGGTTTATTTCCCCAGCAATGGGACTGATGCAATGTTGTATCCCAACAGAGTCCAAGTTTGACTCCTTTCCCCTCCGAGTCCAGGCCATTGACTCATTCCTCAAGCAGAGATCGTTGTTGATTCCCTCACTGAGTAATCTCCAGACGAGTAGATTTTGATGTCAGACAGAGAAGAGTTATTTCTCAGCAGCTTGCTTCGTACCCTATAAGGACTTAGGGTGTTCTAAAAGGACCATTCAGGGTTGTTTTCCTTAGTGAAGTGAGATTCAATTTCAGTGATCGATTGTTATCTTCAGCAGTCGCCAGAGGTGTTTCCTTGATAGGATCAACACGTCTCTAACAGAGTTGTACAATGAGTAGCTAAGGATTGATATCCCCAGCAGTGTTGATACACATGTATTCCTCATCAGACTTGATAGTCCAGCAGGTGTTACCCAGAAGGGTCAGTCTCCGTAAGGCGTATGCAAGATTACCCTCAGCAGGTCCGGATTGATATCCCCGACAGAGTGTAGCCATTCCCGGAAGATTGATTGTGCATTTCCAACGGTTTAGGATTGAAGTTCTCCCGGACAAGCGAATTTGGGTTTATTTCCCCAGCACTGGGTCAGTGTGCAGTTTTCTCGTAGAAGACTATTCACAAGTGTTCAGCCTTTGATAGCGCAAACTGAAGTCTCCAGCAGAATTAAAATTCCCCACAGAGTTGTACTCTCCCCGGTAGGTAGGAGCGATTGCAGCGTCTGGCTGCCTATCCCCAGCCGAGTTTGCAGATCCCCAAGAGAGACGAGTCCTTGGAAAGCGTTCAGGCCATGATTGGTGCTCCCCAGTAGAGTGTTGAGTAGCTGATGATGTATTTCCCCACCGGAGTCATTTTCTCCCAGAAAGTTTTGCCGCGAAGGCCGTGCAGTTTATTTCTGCGATTGACATCGTTTTCCTCAGCAGTTTATGGTTTGAATACCTAGATGAGCAGGTCCAGGTTCTCGTAGAGCTTTGTTCCCCTGCAGCAGTCGACTGAAGTTCGTTTCCCCAGGCGGAATCCAATTGAGATTGGCGTGACTTCTTCTCCTCGGCAGGATAATTCCTTCCTCCACCAGAGTGGGTCTTTCTCCTTGACAGGAGGATTTTCCCTTCAACATTTATTTTGCTGATGGGGTCGCAGAATTTTGCATGATTGCATAGCATTTACCTTAAACGCGTAGCATTTCTACCGTGTGGAGCATTGCGCCATTGTCAAACATATGCATATGAAACATGAGCTAGGTCGTTACCGTTCTTGTTTTGCAGGTGTTCCTATGCAGAATGGTTTGCTCAAGATGATTCTTGAATTCCCTAACGAAGTTGATGGCTTAAGATGATTCTTGAAATCCCCAGTGAGGTCGCCAGAGTTGGTTGCTCAAGTTGATGCTTAGAGTCCCCGGCAGAGTTGGTTGCTCAGGATGATTCCCGAAATCTCCAGCATAGTTATTGGTTCAGGATGATTCTTGAAGATCCCGATGGAGTTGTTGTTCAAGATGATTCTTGAATTCCCTAGCGAAGTTGATTGTTTAAGATGATTCTTAAAATCCCCAGTGAAATCGCCAGAGTTGGTTGCTCAGGATGATTCCCGAAATCTCCAGCATGGTTATTGGTTCAGGATGATTCTTGAAGATCCCGATGGAGTTGTTGTTCAAAATGATTTTTGATTTCTGCAGCAGAGTTGATTCACCCAGAATGATTTCTGGATCCCCAAAACAGAGTTACTTGATAGTTATCCAGAATCCCCAGTGGAGATGTGTCATCCCCAGCAGGTTTTAAACAGAAAAGTTGAACTTTCCTTGGAAGACTTGATGATTGAAGTCTGGCAGCGGTGCCGAAACCCCAGACTTGCTGATGAAGTCCAACTGTATTGACGAAGTAGTTCTCTTAGCTGACGCAGGGTGCCTGACGGCAAAAGATTGTATATCCTTATTTGGTTCATGATTGACCCAAAATTCTATTCTCGACCTACTGACGAAGTTCGGCTGACGCCCGAAAATGTCTTTGAATGCCCGATGGCATGAATAGCTTGATTGTTAAAAGTTCCTAATGACCTGACGAGTCCCGAGGAGTTCTGCTGCCTGACGGCATGATCAACCATTCATTACCAGTTACCGTGTAACCGGTGACCCCTTGATGAATTGAAGACGAATATCTATAGCAAAATCAGATGATCATCCTGACGGAGATTTGAGATTAGACCTTTCACCAGTCACCGTGTGACCAATTCCCCAGCAAGTTGCCGTGCAACTGTCTTGCTCAGTTTTTGAAGATGTTCCTAACAATCAGAGTATCGTTTACCTATGCGTGGTTGGCAAATCACCCGTTACCGTGTAACCAGTGATCCCTTGATGATTTGAGGATGCAATGATATCAGATAAATTAGAGAATCATCCTGACGGAGGTTCAGATCAGTAATTCTCCAGCTAGTTGCCGTGCAGCTATGATTCCAGCTTCCGAAGATTTGTTCCATCAGAGTACCGTGTACTTGTGCAGTTGGCAAATTTCCGGGTTTGTTTGTATTCAACCGTCTTCTACCTTTGAAGGATTGAAAGTCGTTCGCTTCTCAACCCTTCAGGTCCAAGCCGTTTGAATAGGGGCAGCTGTTGCACCCCAAAATTTGACCAACTACTTATCGCAATTTGGCTCATGTTTCGACTCATTTCATTTTGCATTTGCATACCACGTACATTGCATTTTTTCCAGTCAGATTGACTTTATCGGGATTACAGCCATCTGATCGCGCTTCAGGCATTTCAGGCCAATACGAGGACGTATTTTGAGAATTGATGCTCGTTCCCTGTGTTTTCAGCCCTCGCTGTTGTTTTTGAGGACATCTCGGTGTCCGGTTTTTACCGTTTATTTTGCTGTATTCGCGCATCTTTTTTTTCTAATCGATTTAATTGGCTGTACTGTAGTTTTAGATTTTTTCCGTTATTTTCTAGAATTTTTTAATGGATTTAATAGATTTTTCTAGATATTAGATAGATTTTTTAATAGCTTTAATAGATATTAAATGTTTTTAAATAGTTTTTAGTTTTAATTTCTTTTTAAGAATAATTCATTTTTAGATAATGGTTTTAATAAAATAATTGTTTCTAGATACTAAGTAGTTTTTTAAAATGATTTTTAATAGGATAATTCCTTTACTAGGATTTTTTTTAAATAGGACTAATAGAGTTTTTTCTATTTTTTATTTGTATAGAAATTAATAGAATTTTAATAGTTAATTCTCTTTTTAGATTTAATTTGGGTTTAGGATTAAATAGACATTAATTAGATCTTAATCACTTTTTTTAGATGTTAATTAGGGTCTTAGTTCATTTTAATTGGATTTATTAGCTTTAATTAGGGTCAGAATAGTCTTAATTGTCATTTAGGCATTAACTGCAGTTTTAATCTTCGTTTAGCATTAATGGGATTTAATTAGGGTAATTAGCTGTTAATCAAGTCCAAATCGGTGGGCCAGGTGTCTGTTTTCTGGGGCCCAAGTCCAACTCGCCGCCACCTGTCCTATAAAGCCAGCAGCCACACGTGCTTTTCTGGTTCCACCACTTCATTTCCACGTTCCTCACTCAGAAGTAGCCACATCACCCTGCATGTCTCCACTCACCCCACCTGCCAACACACGCTGCATGCACCCACGTGTCCTCCTCTCCCTCTGCATGCAGAGCCACTTGTCGCATCCTCCTTCACGTGCATCCCTCACCGGAGACCCCGCCGCCGGCCATGCAACCGCCTCCGGCCACCGCAACTGTCGCCGGAGGCTCGCCGGAAACTGCGTAATTCACCAGAAGATCCACCATCAACATTCGTCTTTCTCCACTGTGATCATCATCATCTTCATCCCAGACTCATCAATCTTGTGAGATTTTACCAGAACGATGAACATTCATCTTAACCTTCATGCGTTCATCGTCGTTCTCCAGTTCATCATCAACGAACTTCAAACACCTTCATCGTTCTGCACTTGTGTTCAGGAAATCACCAGAAACTCATCAGGTTCATGGCAAGTTTTCCAGATCCGCTCAAATCCTTGTCAAGATTCACCAACCTCCATCAAGATTTAGCAAACACGTTCAAAACCTTCAAATCTTTTTCTTCCAAATCCTCAAACCGTCATGTTTTTCCAGATTTATGCGTATGTTCATCATAACGCAACCGATCTGCATTCATCATCTTCTTACCACCTTCTTCAATGATTTTTTCCAGATCTACAATATCAAGATCCAACGCCAAACTTCTTCAGATCTACAACGAGACTTCGTCATCAACATCACAATCCATCAAACCTTCACGACCTTCAACGTGCAACAACGAAGCTTCGCAAACCTCTGAGGTCCTTCACCGTTCTCGTGGATCATCACCTTCGAAGCTCATCGTCTTCATGATCTTCATCATTTTCCAGAACCTTCAAGAACTCTTTCAAGAACGCTCGATCGGAGTTCATCACCTTCGTCCAGAAACATCAAGAAACTCAGGCGCCTTCATACGTCCAAGTTGTTTTCCCATAAATTCCACAAGATCTTCAACAACCAATCGTTCGGCAAGATTTTTTCTTCAAGATATTCAAAGACCTTCGAAGATCCTCATCTTCTTCATCTTGTTTAGTTGTGAGGTGGAGGATTTCGTTAGGGTTTGCAGGTTATAGGTTTTGAAGTGAGATTGATCTCAGAGAGATTGAGGGAGACAAAGAGAAGCTTGCGAGAGAGAGAGGCTGAGAAAGGAAGGAGCGGCGTGAACAGTGAAGGGGAGTTTGAGAGGTTAAGGTTGTGGTTTGCTGAAGCATGGATCACGTGGCGCTGGACTGGGCATCAAGCCCAAGTTGTTTTTTGGCAGCACACCTCCGTTTTTTCTTTCCCCCCCTCCCCGTGCGTGTTGTTGGGCTGGGCCCATTCTCTTTACCTTTACCATATCATACCCCCCGTTTTTGGATATTCACCCCTCCCCGTTTTTGTGCATTTTTGCTGGGCTATGGGCCCAGTTCCCTTGGTTTTGCAAACTGCAGTACCCCCTGTAAATCATGCACCCCCTTGTACATTTTTAATATTCTTGTATGGTTTTAATTGTAATTTTTTAGAATAGTTATATAATTCTAGAATATAATTAGTATATTGATTAGCATGTTAGGATTACAATTAGGATTTAATTTTCTTTAGAGAAGTGTTTTAGTTTAATATGCTTAGACTATAATTGTTAGTATATTTTCTCTTAATAGAATTTAGATGATGCAATTCCTAGAATAGGTTGTAATTAGCATATTGTACTCTTTAGGGAATTTTAGATAATATTTCTCTTAGGGTTCTCTTTTATATTTTCTAGAATAGAAATTTAGCATTTATTCCTTTGTAAAGAAATTAGGAATTAAATATTTGTAGGGAATTTATAGATTTAATTCTTTAGAATATTTCCTAGTAAGATCAATTGCCGCATTTTAGGAGTAGCATTTTATTTCCATTTTGTTTTGGATTTCTCTCCTATTTCATTTCTATCCGACTTTACCTTCGATTTTATTTTTGGCTGGCAGTGTGACACGATTCAATTGGAGAATGATTTTTGATATCATTTCTCTATCTTGTCTTTGACACGGACATCAATACGCTACCTCTTAGAGTTTGATTTCTCGTATAAGTCGAACCATGACGGTCTAAGCGTTACATTGTTCTGATTCGAGCGTCATCATCAAAGATCCAGAGAGGAGAAGATTGGAATGGAGCTTGCGCGCACGTCAAGAGCCCAGGAGTTGCTTCGTTCAACATCATCATCATCCTATTCAAGTCTTCAGGCAACCGTCGAGTGTTGTGAGTTGTATCGTTAGATACGTAGGAAATGACAGTTGAGGAGTTTCTTCTCAATCGTCTAGGATGTCTAGTATGGTACCCTTTGGGTGACATGCGACACATTCGCTCCTACGTCTTAGGTTCTTGCGTGTGTGTCCCGAGTTCCTTCCCGTTTGGGCGTAGGCCTGCTTCCTCTTTGTTCACGCCCCCGTACAATCGAAACCCCGTTCTCTCGCGTTCAGGCGATCGATACCCCTTCTCTTGCCCCCGTGCAATCGAGATTCGTTGTCCCGAACTACGTAAGCTCTGATCTCTCAAGCCTATTGAGAGTACGTAGGCACAATATTGACGTATTGGCGAGCCACCTTTCCCGTAGCCCGTAGTCCGTCGAACTACGTTAGCTCTGATCTCTCATACCTGTTGAGAGTATGTAGGCACAATACTGATGTATTGGCGAGCCACCTTTCCCGTAGCCCGTAGTCCGTCGAACTACAGCTGCTCTGATTTTCTCTGATGAGAATATGTAGGCATAGGATGCGATATCCTAGCGAGCACACTAACAACTAACTTTTTTGTTCTCTCGCTGCCGTGCGATCGAGACTTTCCCGCTGACGACTGATGTTATCCTTTTCTCTTGCCCGAGCGCATTTGAGACCAGACCGTAGTTATAGTTCCCGTAGGTTCCCATACCTTTAAACCCGCCATACTACGTCCGTTCTACCGCAAACAGGTAACGCCTAAGTCTCCAATGGTCGAGCAGCATACACCTAACTGCTAGAATGCGTACGCTAGTATCGTCAACTTAATCTCTCACTCCTGTGTGATCGAGAACACCTTTGTCTAGCCGTAGTTAGCCTGAACTACGTCATGCTCTGATTTCTCTAACGAGAATACGTAGGCACAAGACGCAATGTCTTGGCGAGCAAACTTCCCCCCATAGTTTCCCGAACTACGTAGACTCTGATTTCTCATTCTCTGATGAGAATACGTAGGCATAGAGTGCGACGCTCTATCGAGTCGATTTCTTTTTGTTTAGACTTAGCAGTCGTAGATAGATTGTTTTTCACCCGTAGACAAACCCACAAGCGTGGATCCCATCGAGTACGATGGACGTGAGGGGTGCTAATACCTTCCCCTTGCGTAACCGACTCCCGAACCCAGACAATGGTTGCGAAGACCTTGTCTTATACCTTTTCGTCAGGTTTTTCCGATCGTTTACTTTCCCGCTCTGAGGGATAAATAACGAAAGGTGGCGACTCTTCTGTTTTGTCGGCACCTTATTTTTGCGGAAGCGACAATGTGATATATAAATCACGCATATTTTTAATTGGTCCTACTAAAGTCTTAAGTGAGTTCAAACTGAAGTTCCTTAGGTGAAATTCAAAATTACAATAGTTGCACATAACATAAAAAAACTTGATATTATTATAATAGTAGTACCTCATAAGTTTTTATTTATGCAGAAAATAAAAATAACATAAAGTTTGTACCAAAATAAAAATAAAGCATAGAACATAGAAAAAAAAATATCCATTAATCTAAGGCAATATCAAAACCAAGGCCCATATGAGCAACATGGCCATGAAAAGCCATAGATTTTAAACCTTTGGTTAGTGAATCAACTAGCATTAAGTTTGTCCCTATATGTTCTATCGAAATTTGTTTCTCCTGAACTCTTTCTTTCAAAACAAGATACTTGATATCAATAAATTTCAATTTTGTAGAATTCATATTATTGTTGGAGTAGAGTACAATTACATTATTATCAAAATAAACCTTCAAGGGTCTTTCAATGCTCCCAACGATGTGTAGGCTTGTGACAAAGCTCTGTTGCCATGGTGGAGGGAGCCAATAAAGTGTGTTTGGTAGAATTCCAGAAGACGCCTCCTTCATCCAAGTGAAAGATGTAACCAGACGTGGAACGTCTACTATCCAGGCATTCTGCAAAATCTGAGTCAGTATACCTAATGATCTCCAAGTTATCTAATTTCTGATAAGTGAACATGAAGTCTCTTGTTCTCTTCAGGTAGTGCATTACATGCTTTATTGTTATCCAATGCTGCATACCAGGGTTGCTTAGATATTTACTAAAAACTCCTACAATTAATGCTAAGTTGGGACAAACGCAAACTTGAGCATACATAAGACTTCCCATAGCTGAAGCATATGGAACCTTATGCATCTCTTCCTTTTCAAGATCTGCAGTGGGGCAATGTTTGAGGCAAAACATGTCTTCTTTAGCAATGAGTGTGTCTCCTAATTTACTATCATTCATGGGCAATCTATCCAAAACTGTATCAATATAGCTTATTTGGGATAATCCTAAAATACCTCGAGAACAGTCTCTAAATATTTAAATTGCTAAGACCAAGAAGGCATCCCCAAGTTCTTTAATCTCAAATTTATTTGTAAGAAATCTCTTGGTTTTGTGCAATTAGCCTATATTGTTGCTTGCCAAAAGGATATCATCTACATATAGTACAAAGAAAATAAATTTACTCCCACTAAACGTTTGGTATACACAGTTATCAACCGTATTAAACTCAAAACCAAATGAGGATATTACTTGATGAATTTTGTAATACCATTGATGGGAAGCCTGTTTAAGGCCATAAATGGATTTCTTTAGTTTTCAAACCATACACTTTGGGTTTCCTGGCACAAAGTTTTCTGGATGCACCATATATATTATCTCTTTAATGTTTCCATTTAGAAACACAATCTTTACATCCATTTTATGTAACTCTAAATCAAAATGAGCTACCAATGTCATTATGATCCTAAGAGAGTCCTTCGAAGAAACCGGAGAGAAAGTATCTTTATAATTAATTCCTTCCTTTTGATCAAATCCTTTTGCGATAAGACGAGCTTTGTATCTCTCAATGTTACCCTTTGAATCCCTGTTAGTTTTAAATATCCATTTACAAACAATGGTTTTCTTTCCTTCTGATAATTTAACGAGATCCCAAACATCATGATCATCCATTGACTTCATCTCACCCTTCATGGCATCAACCCACTTAAGAGAGTTTGGACTCCGCATAGCTTGACTAAAGTAATAGGATCTTTCTCAGTCAAGCCAATGCCATCCTCACATTCTTGAAGAAATACAACATAATCATATGAAATTTCACTCTTCTTCTCTCTAGTGGATCTTCTTAATAGTGGATCTTGAGTTTGTTGAGTTTGAACTATTGGCGGTGCGTGAGGAAGAAACTCAATATTGTCTTGTTCTTCAGGAATTTTAGGAGTAACATCATTGTTTATTATAGGATTTATTTATGGAACAAAGATAGGTACAAATACTTGAACATTGTGATAAACAATTTCTTCATCAAAGGCAACACTCCTTATGCTTCCTTCATGTCCAAACTCTACATCCTCAAGGAATCTTGCATTTTCAATTTCAAAATTTATTCTAGTGATGGGATTGTAAAACTTGTACCCTGTAAGAATGTTCATTGTATCCAATAAAATAACAGCTAACTGTCTTTGCATCCAACTTACCTTCATGAGGCTTATAAGGCCTCACTTCAGCTGGACACCCCTAAATGTGCAGGTGTCTAATGCTAGGCTTTTTCCTAGTCCAGAGCTCATAAGGGGTCTCATCTACTAATTTACTAGGTACTCTATTAAGGATATAAATTGTTGTCTTTAATGCTTCTCTTAAAATGACTCACGAAGTGAAGAAGGACTAATCATACTTCTTACTATGTCCTTAAGATTCTGGTTTTGTCGTTCAATAACTACATTCATGTTGGGTTTTCCCGACATTGTGTGTCGCGAAACAATTCGACACTCATTGAGAAAAAAATGCAAATAGCCCAGGACGTTGTTCCCCTGATCCATCATATCGACCATAGTATTCACCAGCACAGTCGGATTTGAAAACTTTTGTTTTCTTTCCAAGTTGAAGTTTGAGTTCAGCTTTGAATTATTTAAACACATCCAAATATTGAGATTTCTCATGAATCAAATACAAGTAACCATACCTTAAGTAATCATATATGAACTTAACGAAATACTGTTGTCCATTCCAAGAACCTGTAGGGAAAAAACCACATATATCGGTATGAATTAGTTCTAAGACATCCTTAGCTCTTTTGACATGGAAATTCCTCTTGTTTGTTTGCTTACTCTTGATACATTAGATATAGACTTGAAAGTATGATAAATTAAGGGATCTAAGAATATCGTTCGACATAAGACTCTAAATTCTTTGTTTAGATATATGCCCTAATTGCTTATGTCATAAAGTGGCAGAATTCTCATTTAATTTTCGTTTTGCACCATGTGAATCTATTTGCATTATTTTGTTATAAGGACATTCAATATCAAGCATATAAATATTATCATTCAAAGAACCGATGTTAGAAAGTATTTTGTGGTAGTGTTTTATTGTATCCACAGGGATTGATGAGAATATAGATGCTTGCCGTTCAACGGTTTAATGATTTAAGAAAGAATGGTTTCAATTTTCGTAACAAAAGTTTGCAAGAAATAAAGCGGAATAAAAGTCGGTCTAAGTTTGATAAAAGCATGTCAAGATTAGGATTCGCTAGTCCATCCTAAACGTATCTGATCAATCAAATATGTGAACGAATTTTAAACCAACATAATTGCGTATCCTCGTAAAAACGTTCATGTCTAAAGCGATTTCGTGAATGCTATTGTTTCGACCTTTACATGATCTCTCTAAATAACACTTGAAACAATAGTCATTAAGATCAATACAAAGCGGTTATTAACTTTCAAATCTATGTCTAGCATTTGTATAGTTGATAGATGAAGAAATTAGGTCAAGACTTGGAAAGTTCATGTCTAAAGCAATCCAAACCATACATGTACAATGAGTAGCAAATAACTTCATCTATATTGATCATAATATTTGTTCACATATAAAAGATCAAGAAGAATACATAAATTCTGAACTAACTACTCCTAACCTTGACAAGAGAGGTATTTAGCCACTCATTTCCATGATAGCTTGAGCAACAAGTTTCAGAAGAAGGTTGATCAACATCCGAGTCGAATAATCGAGATTGGATGGGAATCCACCTTCTTTTTGTGAAATATTGCAAAGAGATTATGAGAAATGAAAGAATGGGTTTTTAGGTCAGAAAAATCCTCTCAAAAGCAATTACAAGAAATTAGATATTTTTACAAAAAGTAGCTCATACTACTTATAGAAGGGTCAGCTGAGCTGTCACGTTTGCTAGGCGAACAAATGGTTTGCCTAGCGGACACCAAAAATGTCACTTGAAGTGTCTGTGTCCTATGAACTCTCCCAAAATAAGTTTCCAAAAGTTCGTTATACGAACAATCCTTCGCTGTGAACTTCGCCTAGCGAGTTTGTGGCCCTTTCTTTGCTGTTTTAAGTCTGGGAGTGTTCGCTGGCTACTCACTATCTCTTCACCTAGCGGTTTCTTCGCTGCCTCTTTTGCCTAGCGAGTTTATGGCCCTTTCCTTACTATTTTGGATTCCTGGCCTTCGCTACATAGTTCTTCTAGCAAACTTTATGAAGTTTTGGTGGCAGCTTCGCTAGCAAGTTCGCCTAGCGAACTTGCTGTTGTTTGCATGTTGTCTTGGTTTCTTTGCCATCTTTCTTTGTGTCTTAATTTCCACTCTTTCATACCTAATTCCTGCACAATAACACACAAATCAAAGGTACCAAGACACTTTCACATAATGTTACAAATCAACCAAAGCAAGAGTGATTTTTAACACTTTTTTGACAAAAAGGAGTGAAAGATGCCCATATTTGATAGCTCAAATAAGCAAAGTTGGGCATCTAACAACCGTAAACAACAACATTTGACTCAAATGAGAGGCTAAATTTATTATTTCCAAACGAACAAGTATAGGTTGATTTGTCCAAAATAGAAATAGAAAATAAATTTCGTCTAATAGACAGTGCAACAAAAGTTTCAATCAAGTCCAAATGAAAATCGATCCTTAATAATAATCTAAAAGTCCCTCTAACTTCTATTGCAACTTTATTGTCATCGCCCACATAATTTAATCTTTCAACATCCCTTGGTGGACGACTCCACATACAACCCTGCATGAACCTACTAATGTGAGTAGTAGCACCAGAATCTACTAATCAAGTATCGTTAGGTACATAAATTAAATTAATTTGATAACAAACAAAAGTGAGAAAATTACCCTTCTTTTTACGTCATGCGACATACTTGGAACACTCTTTCTTCATGTGTCCGACCTTTTTGCAAAAGAAGCAAGTGGTCTCGTTAGGTTGTTCCTTTGCCTTCTTATTTTGAGAAAACATTTTAGCATGTTTTTCCTTTTATTTTGAGAATTCATAGCCAAGTGAGCATTTTTAGTCTTCTCTATCTTTACTCTCTCTTACTCCTGCACACAGTGAGATATGAGCTCATTGAGAGACCATTTATCCTTCTGAGTATTGTAACTCACTTTGAATTGCCCAAAGTGTGTCGGGAGAAAGATAAAAAAACAAGTGCACAATTAAATCCTCCAGAAGTTCTAACTTCAATGCCTTGAGTTTTAATACAAGATTAGACATCTCGATGATGTACTCCCTTATGTTCCCTTTGCCTTTATAAACAATTGAAATGAGTTTAGACAAGGTACTAATTGTCTCAGCCTTATCATTTTTAGCAAATAACTTTTCCACTGTTTCAAGGAACTTCTTGACGCTTTCACTCTCAGCAATCGAACCCCTCCGGTTAGATCGGTCTCATTTTTCTATTTTAGTTTCATTTGGGTTCTCAGTAGTGGCAGCAGAACGCTCATTCCTCAAAGATACGTTTAAATCCATGCATCCAAGCACAATATCCACAAATTCTTTCCAAAACTTAAAGTTCATCCCACTCAGCATAGGGATAGAGTTAATCTGAGCAACAAAATTTGGAGCGATAGCAACGACAACTTGAAAGAACAACAAACATACACTAACATTAGTAGGCATTCCAAATAACCATATAGACATGCACAATATTCTTTTTATACAGATTAAATAAGACCTAGACAAGATACCAAAAACACCATCAATTTCCAACCTTTGATTGTAAGAATTAGCTTTAAGCGGTACTCTCATGTAATGATCAAACATTAGTAATAAGTCTTGTCAGATAATGCATGCCTTTGACATCAATAATTATCCACGTGGATAAACTTGATAATTACTACATATTTACCATTACAGGTATGCAAATTTTCGGCCAAACTATGTCTTCCTTTTGGCTGACTGTCGCGGTGAAAATTGGATATCAAGCTATTAATTAACTTGAATCAGAAATCATTTTTCGCCGCCGATCTTTAACTTATCCAAGGGAAGGGAAAAAGAGCGAATAACCCAAAATATGCAATGCTAAAACAAAGCAAAAGAGAATTTAAGGTTCAGGGGTTGGTTATACTTAGGGAAGGTGTTAGCATCCTAAGTATCTGTAGTACTCTACAGGAACCTCTTGTTTTATTGTGTTATTTGTTATTTTGTCTGCTAAAGGGTGAAAAGGTAAAGAGACCTAAGGTGTTATTTCTAAGTATGATCGCCAAGAAATCAGATCTTGTGCCTACGTATCTTGATGGGAGTGGAATTAGAGCTTTCGTAGTTCCCCTAAAAGGGTGGATAAAAGTTTATTGATTGGTTTTAGGAGAAAAGACAAGTTGTCATATTAAGGAGAATACTCAATTTAAACCACCACAAACATGTGGAAGACGAATCTTTACTTTGCATTAGGAGAAGGGCTTCGACTCGGATATAGAATCGACGAGTATGCCACATACCTCTCTCAAGTGGAAAAGAATCAACATCTTTCTCAACTATGTCATGGGGTAGGAGAATTACATCTCAACTAAGGAGGACTAGTGTCTAATTCTCTCATGAGAAAAAGGGAACTAACCGTAAGTTATCTATTGTTGAAATGGTTATCCTAAGGGAGACTTCCTAAGGGATAGAAAGTTTTAGGATTGCAAGAAGTATATACAAGTAGATACAAAATGCAAATAAAAATGTAAATGACAAGAGTGTCAACAACAAGGGATCCTCCTTTGGAATCGGGTACCAAGAAATTATTAATTAATTTAAATATAAATATTTATATCAAATAATAATTATGACATAAATTTATTTACATTTTAATATAATTCAAATTAACTGATGAAAAACTAGAAATAAAAAAATTAAAATATTTTTGGTATTTTCATCCTTATAAAAGTAATTAAAATAAATTCTTTTTACACCTTTCTATGCTAAAATAAAGTAATTAAAATATATATGTTTTTAGTCTTTTTAATTTTACAGAATTAACCAATAATCTAAAAATAAGGAAATCTTTTTGGTCTTTTCTATCATTATATAAATAATAAAAAATAAACTTGATTAATAGAAGTGACTAAGAATAATGATAACCGATATCTAAAAGTTAATTAAATTTGCTTCTTTCTATTTTTCTTTTTAAAAGAAAAAGTCATATAGTATTGACTAGAAAAAAATAATGAAAGAGAATCTACTAATTATAATTAAGAGGTAATGGTGATAAAAATAAAATAAAATAACTATTCATTAATATTTGATACGTGACAGTATATGATATATAATATTAAAATGTGATATATGTAATATATACATAAATATATGATACATAGTGACACCTAACATAAACTATAGACAACAAAAAACAACTCATATACTTAATTTATAAACCTAAAGAAGCTACTTCAATCAATATATGTAAAACAAACACCACGTGACACTATAAGTGGTACTACCAAGACAAACATGAAATTGACAGAGATACAAAACAACATCAGTTTTTCAAAATAAAGAGTGAGTTTTCAATTTTATCTCTTTAAAATGATAATAACAATTAACACAATGTTTTTTTAAATATAATAAGCAAGAATAAAAGAAATTAAAAATCATGTTTTTGTGTTTTTTATGACAAAACAAGAAGAAAAAGAATTAAAAATCATGTTTTTGTGTTTTTTATGATAAGACAAGAATAAAAAGAATTAAAAATTATGTTTTGGTTTTATTTATTTATAATAAAACAAGAATGAATAGAATTAAAAATTATGTTTTTATGTTTTTTAAAAAGAAAACATTAATAAACACATTAAAAATAAAATTAATTAATAAAAATAAAAATTTACATTAAATATCTAATTAAATCTAAATAAATTAAATGATTATTTAAATAAAAATGATTAAAAAACAAAATAAAAAGTCAGGTAGAAAAGTGCTCAAAAAAAAAAATGAATACACCAAAATAATCAGCTCGAAATAAATATATTGGAAAAATACAGGGTTTGGTCAGATTTTGAAATAAATTTAGATCGGTTTGTCTGTAAATCCAACAAATTTATTCTGAATGACATTTCGGACACTATGCAAGATGAAATGCATGCTATGCTATGCAGATGATGCAAAACAGATTCTTAGTGTCAAAAATCAGGGTTTGACAGATGCCCCTATTTAAGTTTCTTCTATCCGGAGATATGGAGATTGAAATCTTTGTCTCGGCGTGATAGGAGAGACTTAAATACAAACATGCACAATTTTTTCCCCTAAGATGCCATTAAACGCTTATGATATGATATGAAATGAATGCAAGACAGAGGTCCTGTGGGGAATAACGTCATAGGGGATAACTCTATACAGAAAACCTTGAAACACAGTTTAAAGAATGGAAGACCCGACGAGGCAAGACTCCACGGGAAAATATCCAACTCTACTGGGGATGAAAATATCAACTCCGCTGAGTAAGAGACAAATAAACACCACTGGGGCATCTTCAACAAAATAAAGATATATGATACCTATCACCAAGAATATGGTAGCCTAAACAACGGGCGAGAAACTTGAAATTGAAGGATAATCTACTACCAATGTGTGGTTGCCTAAGTAAAGGCATCCAATTGAAACAAAGAGACGCACATTACCTACTATCAATCATATGATAGCCTAAGCAAAGGTAACATGAAAAGGAAAGATGACCTACTACCAATCCTGGTAGCCTAAGCAAAGGTATCTGTCCAAAATGATACGGTATATTACCTACTATCAAACGTATGATAGCCTAAGTAAAGGTAATAACCAAAATAAACTTCCCTGATCAAAACATAATTTAGTTTCTTCTTTAATCAAGTATTCCACTTGAAATAGGTAAAATAAACCTCCCCACGCTTCAAGGTTGTATGCCATGAACGAGTCTCAGTTTCTTCTTTAACAAAGTATTCCACTTGAAAAGGGTAAAACAAACCTCCCCGCTCTTCAAGGTTGTATGCCATAAACGGGTCTCAGTTTCTTCTTTTAACCAAGTATTCCACTTGAAAAGGGTAAAATAAATATCCCCACGCTTCAAGGTTGTATGTCATGAACGGGTCTCAGTTTCTTCTTTAACTGAGTATTCCACTTGAAAAGAGTAAAATAAACCCCCCCCCCCCTCGCTTCAAGGATGTATGCCGTGAATAGCTCTCAGTTTCTTCTTTAATCAAGTATTCCACTTGAAAAGGGTAAAATAAACCTCCCCTTCTAACACCCTTTTTTACCCCACAGTTATCATGGCAAAATTACACAGATTTCAGAGTAAATAAATATATCTCATAAAAAGCCACCAAAAGGGCGTACATATCTCAAAGTCATCAAAATAGGTCCATACTCTGTAACTACGTGTTTTCCCCAAAATACATCAAAACATCATAAAACAGCGAAACTCAAAGCATAAATCAAAGTTTTCCTCAAAAAGGGAAAATAATCAAAATAACTTCAACAGTAAAAATCAACTCAAAGAACTCAACCCGATGTTACATATCAGAGCAAGACCCTCTAAGCTAACCAAAATGCTAAAACACTCAAAAACTTCAAAAATACTCCTCGACGGCGTCCACGGCTAAACTGGGTCATCTGCACGTTACCCATGTAGAGGTAACATTCAAACAGGCAGGGTGAGTAAAACAGTTCATAATAATCAATGTATAATAATTAATGCATAAACGGCATAATAATTATCTTCAACGCATTCATATTCCTCAATTATGCCCAAAAGCCACAACGTCATAATTTATACAAAAAGACTCATAAATGCAATGCGACACTACTCAATGCATGTGGTACCAATCATCATATCTCGATGGACACTAGGCCATCAACCCTCCATAGATCCCTATCAATAGGATCGATTCTACTTGAGAACCGGAGCACATCAAAACACTTCACATCCACACAGTGGGATTGAAGCTAAAGTAATCGAGGTCCTGAACCGAAGTCCGGATGCACATGAATGCATGATGCACACGTCACAATAATAATCCTCATAATAAAGCATATGGTACATCATCATTCATCATATTCATCATCATCACATAAATACTCATATCTCATGTTATCACATAATTCATCAAAGCATGGTAATTTCATCATGTTAATTCAATCAATACATCATAAAAACCATCATGTCATCATGTACATATCACCCAAAACCCATTGTCATACTCATGGTAACTCATCACAGAAATCACAGATTCAAACATTATGACATCGCTGCACACGATCAAATTTCGCGAAACTCTGCTACGTTCGCTGGCATGCTTGCTAGGCAAGTCTGGGGCGAGTCTTCGCTAGGCGAGCAGTGCGATGACAACAAAAACTGCTACGCACCAGAACTGATTTTCACTCAAATACTCATACGATTCACTTACCTAATGCCCCTAAAACATCCCTAAATCATCCCTAAGGTCCTACGGAGATAACGGCACAAAACCTACGGTTTATTAGGCCAATTCCGGGACATATTTACGTCCTAAAACACTATTTCCCTACAATTACCCAAGGCATCATAATTTCTCATATCAAATCTCTTCAGGGTCAGACTTATAACATTGTAAAGGCTTTGGCCACAAAGACCTAAGGTTCTCTAATCCTCATATCAAATATTCAAATATTTAAATATTCAGTGATATATATCACAAGCTATAATCTCAGAGTCTTATCATCAATTCCCTAATTTTCCCACAATCAACCCAAAATACCTTAAATCTTAACATCACCATAAACACATCGAAAGGCATACATAGAAAATCATGAAAAGCGATACTCCTCATACCTTAGTCGATTCACAACTTTCACGATTAACTTTGGGATCTTCTGCCTCCAACCTTTCCTTCAGGGCTCTGGCCACCAAACTTTCACGGTTAACACAAATGAATTCTAATTTTCCCTTCAGAACTCAATTTTGTCAAACCTAGTCTTGGGCCTCACAAATTGGGCTTTTCCCTCATTACCCTTACTAACTCCCTCAAATGCCCAAATTACCCTTATTTCACTTATATTCATTTTAATCAATAATAATACTAATAAATTAATATTATATGCTATTAATCAAATAAATACCCAAAAATGCACATTTTTCCAATACTTCACAAAACCACCGAAAATTCACCGAAACATGAATATTCTCAATTAAATAATTAATTAAAATATCCGATAAAATTTGGGGTGTTACACCCCTCGTCTCGGGTCATAAACCACAGACTGGTCTAAGTTTCTTCTGGAAAAGGTGAATACTTTTGGGAAAGTATCTTCACAGGGTACTGGAGTTTCACTAGAGATCTATGACTTCAGGGGGGATCCATAATTTACTGGAGATTAGAAAACATAGTCGGAGATCTAAAAATAGATGAAAGCCGGTTGATTTGCCAAATATGTCTTCTCAAATAAAGAGAAAGATCATCTGAATCTTCATCAAACTTCTCAGAGAGATGTCATTTGATGGAAGCAAACTGAATAGTGGACTCACTAGGGAGAACATCAAATAGGAGCAGCATTATTGTAGTTTAAAGTTACATTGAAACAAATAAAGTCCTTGTATCAAGAATTTTTAAATAAAGAGAAACACTTGTAAAGTCTTCACCAAACTTCTCTGATGGATTTTCAGAGATATGCCATTTGATGGAGGATAAGTTGATATTGTTGATAAACTCATTGGGGATAGACAAACTGTCTTGAGAAGACTGCCATTTGTCATCCAAATAGAAAACCTGAGAACGAAACAAGCTGCTCAAATAAAGAGCCGCCACTTGTTGTCTAGGTATAAATTGTTGAGAAAATGTTGTAACACTGCCGGAGAGATATTTTATCTTCAATGGTGATTTTCAAACAAATTCTTCCTGGGGAGTCAAAGTGCAAAGTAAATGCACGCTCAATCCAGGTTTAAAAGCTTGGAGATATATAAAATTGTGTTTGTTAGGGACCAAAGTTCAATTCAAGAAGTAACTAAAGAGGAACAGTCAAGCAAGACTTTATCCATTAAGGAATAAACTCAATTGGGGTTTATCTTTATCCAAGAACGGAAAAGAAAACTAAAGCAACCATCTTCCACGAGGATCAAACTCAGTGGGGAATTTAGAAATGTTGTGCTCTTTTTGCCTAGGGCTGACGACTCTACTTGGAGGGAGAAGACAAACCCAGTCACTTGGGGATACACACGGCTAAAGTGAACAAACAAACAAACATAAAAATTCAAAATGCACAGATTCCATGTATCCATATGAATGTATCTTATGTTATGTTTATGCTAACAAAATAAACAAGGAAAAGTAAACCGGAGATGAAATAAACATCTCGACACATATACTTGGCCAATCTTCGCAAGATAGAAGCATCACTAGGGTGAACGGAAAGCCACACGTGGAATCACAATATTTATTCAAGGCTTCAATCTTCTTTAAGGAAAAGAGAGCACTTCACTTGAGGATGAACATCATGACTTCACTTAGGGGACTGTCAAGATGAACCCTGCTACTCTATTGGGGATGAGAAAGATCCACTGGGAACGGATCAAACTCATGACTAGAGAGACTTCATGGGAGATAAAATAAATATCCACGATGAACTAGAGTAGTCTGAAAGGAAGTTGTAATTGGAGATGCCAGAGCTGAGGCCTCACGGGGAATAAAATAAACATCCACTTCATTGGGGAAGCTTGGATCAATGTTACAAGTTGAAGGTATCAGATTTGAGACTTCATTGGGGATGAAATAAACATCCATTTTGCTGAGGAAGATTAAAGTTATAATAAATTCACTGAGGAGTGAAATAACATTCATTTCACTATGAAGGTTGAAGCTAAGGAAATTCACTAGCGTAGGCTTAAGTTACCCACTGGGGAATGCTTGCATTAATTCTGCCATAATTGCTTGAAATAGAGATTCACCGGGGAGTAGTCATAACTACCTGTAGTAGAGACTTACTTGGGAATCATCACACCACTTGAGACATAAACTCTTTGGGGCATGGGTAAAGAATGTTGTGAGAATAAAGTATCTTTGCATTGATGAACTGCATGGTGGTCGCCATTTCAAACAATAGTTGTTGTGAATGGATGAAATAATCTTCAGTTCTCAAATTCCATAGAGTACATGGTCTATGAGAAAAAGTCATCTCAAGAGGATTTTACAGAAAACTTGGCATCCAGTCGTTCCAATGTTTTCAAACTCTTGGAGAGATTTGTCGAATCTCGACGTAGCTGGCCCAAATTAACTATATTTTGTATAACTGAGTCTTCAAGCTTTCCCCTTAGGGATGGTTAGATTATGGAAGCAACAACTGGGAAACAAACTTGCCCTTGCTCAGCAAAGTCTTCAGGCAACATGCCCCTGGATATGACCATCCTTAGAATGATTCTCCTTTTCATCAGAGTTTCAAGTCTTAAAATATTAAGCTCATCATTGTTGTTCGTATGCAAGCTTCTATGATATCAAGCAATGTTAGGGAGCATAAAAATATTAATTTGGAAACTACCAATGCAAAACACATGTTAGTCTTGAAGTTTTTATTTAAAGTATATCACAATAATCTGTGATTGAATCACTAGTTAGGATATGAAATTGATTTATTTTACAAAGCCAACACAAATTTGAGCATAACTCATTAGGAGTCAGGAAGCGTTATCTCATCGAGTACACTTTCAAAATAAACCCTGTTTCAATTAGGTCTTTTAAAGGTTGTATCGTGGCTTGGTTCACGATTTAAGAAACAAAGGATATAAGGCTCAAAGTTTATTTGTGCCCACCCATTCTCTGTGATGTTCTCCAATCCTAACATTCAATTAACCTAACATGAGCTTTCATCTCTCAAAAGAATTTTGATATGGTTAAGAAACCACTGAGGCTTTGGACATGGAAGTTACTCACATATTTGTTTTTGGTGTTTAACCACACGAATCTATTCTTTACTGAGGGTTTTTCTTTGTAATCCTTTGCTTTCGCTTTTCATGTTCTTGTTTTATTCCCTAACCTTTTTTTTTTGGACAAAATTTTTGGGATTTGACCTTGAAGTCCAACGGGATGTCCCAATTTTTCCTAAGTCTCCTTTATAGATTTTGACTTAGCGGGCTTTTTCTTTTTTTCCATTATTTATTTATATATGAATAAGTCGTGTGACTCTAAGTTATTTTGACCCTTTTGAAAAGATTGTGACTGCCTCACTCTTTAGATAGTCGAGGGATAATCATTGTGTATTTGATTTCCAACCTCCTAATATGTGACGGATAGATAAAGTGGATTCTTGAATATTCACTCCCTTTTTTTTGGAAATTTGGACGCTCGATCATCTTAACCGAAAACTACCCTACCTCGGGTAACAATTGAGGGTTTTTTTGTATGAAGGAAACTTCTACTTCAAGGCTCAAAGGGGTTAAAGAGGGATTATCTTCCTTATATCTCCAGTGTTCGGGGATTTGAAACAATGCCTTGCATCATCAATAGGGTTTTACTCAAAAGCATACGACAAGAAATCTTGCATTTTTTATTTCTTCATCCTCCCTCCAATTCTCCATCAAAGCAAGAGATTGGGTAAAGTTGGCATTATAAAACATGAATAAGCATTTTATGAGTGAATACAAATAAATTTCTTCAAGAAAAACATATTTATTGCATTAATCATTCAAAACAAGCAAGTTCTTACATGTAAATCATGCTTTTATAATTAAATAAATAATAACAAATGCAAGCAAGCAAACAAAAAGCTTGATGATCATGGGAATGAGTTCTCCTCTTGATTTCACCGACTTGAAAGGACTCTCTTGAATCTTCATATCCCTCAGCATAAAGGTGTTCCATTCACAACTGGGCTTCCTCCCTTGAAAGTCAACACCTCATCATCGATCATCTCTTGGACTTTTGCTTGGAAAACCTTGCACTCTTCAATCGAATTCCCCATTACTCCATCATGAAATTCACAACTGGTATCTGGATTGAACCAAAGAGGGCAAGATTTCATGGCTCTGGTCTTTTTGGGTACCATTGCCGAGTTTTGGGTAAAATAGGACCACAATTAAATGTAAGTCATTGGGATTGGGTCAAACTTCTTTTGAGCATGACTCTGATGTGTTCTCTGACGAAACTGTGATTGATAATTCAGAATTACCTGAGCGGTAAGAGCAACATCAATAGGAACTTTCTTACCACCTTCCAGCATGGTAGCATTGTATCCACAAGGCATATGAGAAGATTTCTTACTGTTGCATGTAATTACCACTGGTTCTAGCATATTAAAACGCGGAACTATGACATTCACCCTTTCTCTAGTGATATGAAGAAGTTTTTAATCCAGCATATCTTGGAGATCTCTCTTCACAACAGAACATCCATGAGGATTCTTTGAACAAATTTTGCAGAAAGCGTGATTATGCTCATAATGGGTAAGCCTACATAAATTGACGTGCATATCCACCAAAGATCCTCTTATTAAATTTACGTCAGAGATACACTATTCTACAAGACATCCTTCCATAGTGTTTCCATACTTGGGTAATAGACTTTATGAGACATTGGGTCCAGAATTTTCAAAAGACAAAATACCACTTTGTACCAGCTTTTGTACTTTAGCTTTCAGAGCAAAACAATGTTCAATGTCATGATCGGATGCCCCTTGATGAAATGGACAAAAACAATCATACTTAAACCACAATGGGAGATCCTTTGGGATGGTCGACAGACTCCTTGTTTGCACCAGATTCTCCTATACTAAAGCGGGATATAATTCAGAATAGGCCATTGGGATTAGGTCAAACTAATCCACATGTTGTTTTCTTTTGCTACGAGATCATCCATGTTTCTCTCAGGAAATAGCATTAGCAGCTTGTTCCTTCTTCTTGGGAAATCATGGTTTCAGAAATCACAGTCCTTTGAAGCGGAGTCTGAGAAATATGAGGAGAAAGTTGATTTTGAGTAGCAACTAGAGTTTCAACCAAAGCAGAGAGCCTTTCCACACCAGCCCTCAAATTAGTCACCTCCTTACGATGTTCATGGTTTTCTTGCTCAATGTTCTTCATTTTGTTTCTTTGATTGACCCGAGTATCATACTGATGAATTAGCTTGCCTCCTCTTTGAGGGAAAAAGCAAGAGTAAGAACTTGATATGCAAAGAATGCAATGCTAATGACGAATGCAAATGCGTCAATGCAGATGGGTTTCAAGGAACTCAAAGGTTATGTTTGCAAACACCACAAAGTGGATAATACCTTTGATAATTGAAAATCTCATTTTATTGAAAATAGGGTATAATATCATAATCCAATGGTAAAACCTATGATGTTTCTAAACAAAAGCTTTGAATTCCATGAAACTTTTATTAACATGTTGTTTATGAGTGCATGTATGCTCAAACACAGGTACACACAGATCCACATATACGCGTATATACAAACAAGCAAAGACTTAGGTTTGAAACTCAACGAGCCTGGAGTAAGGGTCTACCCATCCCCAAATGGTATAGACTAAGCGTTGAATGTACCTGCAGAATAAAGGTTCTAAAATTTCCCAAAGTCATCAGTTTATCTTTCGGATATTATCAATTTCTCAAATACTTGGTAGTTAATAATATTCTCAAGAGAACCTCTTTTGAGTGTAGCATCGCGTGTCAACTATTTTGGGACTACACCCTTATAAGTCATCACACTACGTCCTAAGAAAGGCCAAGTTGAGTTAAGGGTAACTAAAGATTCTCAGTATCACAGGCTCCTAGGTCGAAAATAGTAAGTGTTTTCACAAATACTTGTTCAACAATACCATTCTCAAGAGGGTTTCAACTGAGCCGTGATTCTCAAGTCATCTTGGTCGGGAATCAACTCCCTATATGTCTTCTCAAATATATCACCTTTCTATCGTAAGCGCACTCAAGTCCGGGTGTAGGACTTATCTCACCACACAAAGATAACAATCCAAAGCACAAACAAATATATATATGCAACAAAAACACAACTAAACGAGTTAGGGGGAACCCACAAGAATGTGATAATTCTTAGAGATGACAATTGAATCCATTAAGGCAAAATCCATCCAATCCATCCATCAAAAAATCCATCCAATCCATCCACCACACAAAAAATAAGTTAATGGATTGGATTAAATCCATCCATTTATATGCATGGATGGATTCAACCCATCCAACATATTTTAAGGATCCAATTGATTATTTTTATTTTCGTTAGATTTATTTTTTAATAAATAATTAAAAAACTATATTTTTTTTTGAAAAAAATGAATTTTTTTCTGAAAAAAAAGTTTAATTTTTTTTGAAAAAAATTCTGTTTTTTTTTATGAAAAAAATCAGTTTTTTTTCAGAATAAAAAACTGATTTGTTTTTCAAAAAAAAAAACCGAATTTTTTTATGGAAAATAAATTGGTTTTTTTAGAATAAAAAAATGATTTGTTTTTCGAAAAAAAATAAATTTTTTTCTCGAAAAAAAACCGACTTTTTTTTTGGAAAAAAAAACAATTTTTTTTCAGAATAAAAAATTGATTTCTTTTTCGAAAAAAAAATAAAATTTTTTCTCGAAAAAAACCGACTTTTTTTTTGGAAAAAAAATCGTTTTTTTTCAGAATAAAAAACTGATTTGTTTTTCCGAAAAAAAAACAAATTTTTTCTCGAAAAAAGAAACCGACTTTCTTTTTGGAAAAAAATTGGTTTTTTTTTTCAGAATAAAAAACTGATTTGTTTTTCGAAAAAAAATAAAATTTTTTCTCCAAAAAAAACCGACTTTTTTTTTGGAAAAAAAAATCGATATTTTTCAAAAATTAAAATATGATTTTTTTTTGAAAATACAAAAAATTCAGTTTTTTTAATAAAAATATTAAATTTTTTTTAAAAATACAAAAAATAAAATTTTCAAAAATAAAATAAAATAAAATTTAAATATATATATATATATATATATATATATATATATATATATATATATATATATATATATATATATATATATATATATATATATATATTTATTTATTTTTACGAAATAAAAAAAAATTGGATTGATGGATATCCATCCATTAAAAATATGTTAATGGATGGATATCCATCCATTAAAAATATGTTAATGGATGGATTAGATGGATTTTATATTTAATGGATGGATTGGATTGGATAATTTTAAGAAAATTTTAGTGGATTGTTAATGGACTAATGAATTGTTTTAATCCATCCATTAACAATCCAATCCATATCCATCCAATCCATCCATTTTGACACCCCTAATAATTCCCCAGTGAAGTCGTCATTTCTGTCGCGGTGAGAATTGGATATCAAGCTATTGATTAACTTGAATCACATATCATTTTCACAACCGATCTTTAACTTATCCAAGGGAAGGGAAAAAGAGTGAATAACCCAAAATATGCAATGCAAAAGTAAAGCAAAAGAGAATCTAAGGTTTGGGGGTTGGTTATACCTAGGGAATGTATTAACATCCTAAGTATCTGTAGTAATCTATATGAACCTTTTGTTTTCAATTTTACCTCCCTCAAATAACATTTTCTCTCGCGTCGCCGCCCTCTCTGTCTCTTTCTCTTGATGCCACGTCGTGGTTTGTGAAAAACTTTGCGGTTTGGATGTGAGAAAGATGAGGAATGAGTGTTTTTTCTTTTTTTGTGTGATTGCTTGTTATTTCTAATTCATATATATATATATATATATATATATATATATATATATATATATATATATATATATATATATATATATATATATATATATATATATATATATATATATATATATATATATATATATAAAAGAATGATAATAAAAATTAACACAATATTTTTTCGTTTTTTATAATAAGTAAGAATAAAAGGAATTAAAAATCACGTTTTTGTGTTTTTTTATGACAAAACAAGAAGAAAAGGATTTAAAAATCATATTTTTGTGATTTTTATGATAAGACAAAAATAAAGAGAATTAAAAATTATGTTTTTGTGTTTTTTATAATAAGACAAGAATAAAAAGAATTAACAATAAAATTAATTAATAAAAATAAAAATTTACATTAAATATGTAGTTAATTCTAAATAAATTAAATGATTATTTTAATAAAAATGAGTAAAAAACAAAATAAAAAGTCGGGCAGAAAATTGTTCAAAAAAATAAAATGAACACACCAAAATAATCAGCGCGAAATAAACATATTTAAAAAATACAGCGTTTGGTCAGATTTTGAAATAAATTTAGACCGGTTTGTCTGTAAATTCAACAAATTTATTCTGACTGACATTTTGGACACTATGCAAAATGAAGTGCATGTTATGTTATGCAGATGATGCAAAGGTTGATGGCATTTGTGGTTCTTCCTCAACCGCTACTCTTTATGCCTCGAATTCTCTCCAGATGAGGAAAAGAGATAATTTGCTTGTGTACCGTATATTGGGGACCATACCCTATATATAGTGTGATGGCCAATTAGGATTCCCATTATTCTCAAATGGATCATCTTGACATCCACTCATATTTGAACTCATATCCAAATTTAATTAATCAAATAATTTCTAAATGGAATCTAATGAGTCTTTTAACTCTATTGAATCACTTAATTATTTAAAGTAATTAATTGATAAAATAGCTAATATAATTAAATAAATATATTTGACCACTTAATTATTTGAGTACTAGTATAATACTAAATTATTAAAATATTCCAACAATCTACCACTTGGCCAATATATCTTAATAATTATATCATAACTCTTTAGGTGCGCATCCGAATGTTATTTATCTTTACATTTTAACATTATAATCTGGTCCACCTATCATAACCCAAATTTGTCCTACCTTTTTTAAATTTCATTTGTCTGACTATTTGCATCGCTTGTACAACATAACGTGCATTTCAGCATGAATTATTCCTAAAATGATTAGGCAGAATAAATTTCTTGGATATGAAGACGGATTGGTTGAATTGTGTGTCAAATACACGAGAAAAATCACTGATTGAAAAGTTTCAAATTCAAGCTTGTAAATGTCAGTGATTTTGACCAACTTTCCATAAAGCTTATCCTAGCGCACTTGTCTTATCTCTCGACAAATTTTTAGTCACTTTTGATCGGTCTGAGCCTTTTTACCACTCCCGGTCAATTTCAAGTTTGACCAGACACTGTATTTCTCCGAGTCATTCATTTCGTGCTAATCATTTGGATGAAGTCGATTTAATCTTTCAGGCATCTTTGTCGCCCAATTTCTGTTCATTTTCATCCGATTTATTTTTATATTTTTATCAAAATGTCCGGAATATTTAATTAGAATTTCTCATGCTTGCATTTTATTTTTATCATGTTTATTTAATAAGTTGTGAATTTTTAGTGGTTTTTTAATTGATTTAATTTTATTAAATGAATTAAAGCTTCTAGAAAGGGTAATTTTGGCATTTTAAATTAAGTGTGTTTCTTTTATTAAATATGGATCATTAGATTTAAATTTAATCAAGGGTGCCCATGCATTATCCTCGCGTTTCGTCATTAGCCAATTATGATTTAGCATTTTATTCTATTTTGTTTAATTGATAAAAATCAGAAAAATATAAAACTTTTTATTCATGTCATTAAGACACTTGTCCACCCACAATTGGGTGGTTTTAAATTTTTTTTCACCCTATCCACTTGAAAATTGACACATGGCTTTGTGTGTTGGCAGTTTTTTAATAATAATAATTACATAATCTATAACAATCTATAAAGGCAAAACATCTTTTTGGTGTAGCCTATTTTTTTTTTCAGTTTTGCCGTTCAAAACTATTTAGAAGTAGTAGAAGATACACAAATAAAAATTAACTACTCCCTCATTTTATATTTAAATATTATACACAAGTGAAAGTAATTAGTTATTTGAAAAGAAAACTGACTTTAATTTCTCCTTAAAAACTATATTTAAATACACATACCACAAATTCAAATAACCATAATTTTAATTAAAATCAAAATAAAAAAAATACTATATATATTTTTATGTGTAAGAGCATAATTATCGGTAGAAATATATGATTCCTACACTATTAACAAAGTGATTGTGTCAAAAAATGATGGATAATTGCATAATAACACTGTTCTTTAATTTGCAATCGTTGTCACATTAAACAACGTTCCTACAAGTGCCACATGTGCATTTAATTAATTATTTAATTGGAAATGATTGTAAAAAGATTTAATATAAGATATTTGAGGTATTTAGTGGGACCCATTTTACAAATTTTATGAGTTGTATGAATATTTGGAAAATTTAGTTGAGTTGTTTAAATAATTTAAAAGTGTAATATAATGTAAAAAAATAAGTGAGACCTATTTAAAGAATACAAATGAGTATGATAGATGTGAATGCTCTAAGTGTATAAAAAAAAAGGACAGACGAGAGTGTCCGTCTGGATGCTAATAATAATAATAATAATAATAATAATAATAATAATAATAATAATAATAATAATAATAATAATAATATAATTTAATTTTAAAAAATTTAAATAAAAAAAGAAGAAGAATGAGTGTCAGAGGGGAAGAGGCCTAAAAAGGGGGAAGGTAGTAGAGTCTTCTTCATTTTGAACGATTCACCACTTCGAAGACCACAACGAAGTCGCGTCTCACGACAAACTCAAGCAGCGATGATATTTATAGTAATGATTCACAACTTCAGCATCAACAATCTCCTGCGTATCATCTGCGTATTCAACAAAACCGAGTACGATGCGTTGATTTCGTAACATTCAGTATCTTGAAATTGACGCGATGGTTCACGTGCTGTTATGGTTTAAGCAATTTCCTGCTTGCTGTTTAGGTGAAGTCCTCTTTTATTCATAACTTGTTAACAGGATATGCTTATAATTTTAGGGTGAATCGATTTTGGTTCCATTTGATTTCACAATCAGTAAGGTTTTTTAATCGGTTATGTTGTGGCTATGATTGATGATTTGGTTTGTTCAAATGTCTCTTTTGAAATATTTAGTTATTGGCAGAATGTTGATCCACGTAATATTGATGTTGTTGCTTCTACCTAGCTTTTACTTGTAGAGTTTGCTATTTGGCTTGTTCTGTTTCTATACAGGTTACGAATGCAAGATGAGATTTGGATATAAACGCGTTTTTGGTGCATCTCGAACACCGACTCTAATGGTGCAACAACTGCATAAACGATAACCTTTTAGCATCATCACAGTTTGAGCCCAACAGCCCTCAAATTATGCAACGTGGTAGCCGCATCAACGATAACCTTTTAGCATCATCACGGTTTGGCTTTTCAAAAATAAATCGGAACAACAGTACTCAGTAGCGTCTTAGGTTTGTTCCTCAGTTATCAACACCAATACTGTCAATTTCTATCATATTGACTTTGAGACAGTGGAGCATACTTATCGGTGCGTTGCATAAGCTACAACGATTCAACTCATTACTCAGGGGAGGTTGTGCATACATTGGGTTTCAATTGGTTTTACTCTCAATTATAAATACTGTCTCGAATACATATATATCTTTCAATTCGGTTATATTGTATGCTAGTTACATTGTTTATCTCGCTTGTGTTTCTCTTAAATTCAGAATTGTCGTGTCGGCTATGTTATTTTCTAAGTTGATATTTTAGAAGCATACTCTTCTGTGCATTGTTCTTGTGAGTTTTGAGGTGCTTATGGTTGCGATTCTATGTTTTCGTAATAACTCTATTGACTCAAATGGTTGTCGCTGTGTTTTTTTTTCCTTTTTTTTTCATGTGGTGTGATTGTTAACAACTTGCATTTGTATATCATTGGCATAATCTGTTTTTTTGTTTATTTGGCTGAGTTTGTAATCCTTCATGAATTTGGGTTTAGTAAGAAATTTTAAGGAGTAAAGTGAATGATATTTCAGAGTGTTACGTTTTCCTTTGTTGATATCTATTAGTAATAATTCATATTTTTATTATATTACTTTCTTAAGCCCATAAGTTTGTTAGAGGGTATTTTAGTATTTATCTTATTCTAGTAACCCTAGTTTTAGCTTATAAATAGGGTGACAATCATTGTAACCTAATATCATGTTTTTGTAGCCGTCATTCTCTTTAATAGAATATTTCCTATTTCATCATTTATTCTATCTTTGCACCAACAATTGGTATCTAGAGCTCCGGTTCAGATTCATTGGGAAACACGGGAAACACGAGTGAACGTGAGGTCTTGTGTGTTTGATTTTGATTCTTAGATTCGTGTTGAATCTTGAACAAAATCTGATCAGAATTTTATTCTGTGGGTTGGGAAACACTGTGTGAGAAAACTCTGAGTGTATTGTGCAAAGAAGAAGATGAACGGAAACGGCAACATGAACACCAAACTTCCAGTATTTGACGGTAAAAACTGGAATCGTTGGATGATCCAGATGCGTGTACTATTTGGTGCTCAAGATGTTCTAGATCTTGTCACTGATGGTTATGTTCCAGTAGCAGCAGATGCAATCGATGAACAGAAAAACGCGCAGAAGGAAGTAAGGAAGAAGGATCAGAAAGCATTGTTCTTCATTCATCAATGTGTGGATGTAAACGTGTTTGAGAAGATTGCAGACTCTACAACAGCAAAGGCTGCATGGGACACTCTGGTGAGATGTTATGGTGGTGACGCATCAGTGAAGAAGGTGAAGCTTCAGTCCTTGAGAAAGCAATATGAGAATCTCAACATGAAGAATAATGAGAAAGTTTCTGAATACATCTCCAGAGTGATTCTGATCACTAATGAGATGAAGGCATGTGGAGAAACTCTTTCTGAAGAAACAATCATGGAGAAAGTATTGAGATCCCTTACTCCTCAATTTGATTACATTGTGGTAGCAATAGAACATTCCAAAGATCTGAGCACAATGAGAATTGAAGAGCTGCAGAGCAGTCTAGAAGCGCAAGAGTTGCGTCTGACTGAGAGAAACTCTGAAAAGGAAGTAGAGCAGCAGGCTCTGAAAGCAACTTCTGATAGGAGGTATCAGAAGCAGTCAGAAGCCAGGAGAAGATCTGATGGTGGTCAGAAGTCAGAAAGCTCAACCTCTGATAGACAAAAGAATGCTCAGAAGGGAAAAGAGAAGTATGACAAGAAGAAGATCCAATGTTATTGTTGTAAGAAGTTTGGTCACTTTGCTAGAGATTGTTGGTCAAACAAGGAGAAGAAATCAGAAGAAGCAAATATAGCCAGAAGTTCTGATGACGAATCTGTGCTATTGATGGCCTCTGAATCTGATGATCTGACAGACTGGTGGTATATGGACACTGGCTGTTCAAATCATCTTACTGGAAACAAGAAATGGCTGGTTGACTTTGACTCTGAAAAGAGGACAAAGATCAGATGTGCTGATGACAAATATCTTAATGCAGAAGGTATGGGAAATGTCAGAGTGACTCTGAACAATGGGAAAACAGCATTGATTCAGAACGTGTGGTATGTACCTGGCATCAGAAGCAATCTGATGAGTGTGGGACAACTAATTGAGAAAGGTTTTTCAGTTACCATGAAGGACAATCTTCTGAAGCTGTATGACTGCAATCAGAAGCTGATTATGGAGTCAGAACAGGGAAGGAATAGAACATTCAAGGTGAATGTCAGAACTGCAGACTCAGAGTGTCTTAGTGCAACAAGTACTGAGAAGGAGAGTGAGCTGTGGCACAGAAGATTTGGTCATTTGAACTTCAGAAGCCTACAACATCTGAATTCAAAGAAATTGGTACATGGAATTCCTGCAATTAAGAAGCCTGAAAAGTCATGCAAAGTTTGCATGGAAGGAAAACAACCAAGATTGCCATTTGCATCAGAAGTTGCTCCAAGAGCAAAACATGCCTTGGGAGTTGTACATTCTGATGTGTGTGGTCCATTTCCAGTAGCATCAATTGGAGGGAATAAATACTTTGTGTTGTTTGTTGATGAATTCACAAGAATGACATGGGTATCCCTTATTAAGTTCAAACACGAGGTGTTTGATGAATTCAAGAAGTTCAGAATGAAGGCTGAGAATCAGAGTGGTCAGAAGTTGAAGATTCTTAGAACTGATGGTGGAGGTGAGTATAACTCCAAAGAGTTCCAGAAGTTCTGTGAGGAGAATGGAATTGAGCATGAGGTTACTGCTCCTTATACCCCTCAACACAATGGTCTTGTTGAAAGAAGAAACCGTACTTTGCTTGATATGGTGAGAAGCATGCTAAAGGAGAAGAAGCTTCCTCAGAAGCTCTGGGGAGAAGCTGTTGCCACTGCAACGTATGTACTCAACAGATGTCCTACGAAGAAGTTGAAGGAAATAGTTCCTATGCAGAAGTGGACTGGAGACAAGCAAAGTGTTAGTCATCTGAAGGTATTTGGTTCTGTTTGCTATAAACATGTTCCAGAAGCCAGAAGACAGAAGCTGGATGATAGAAGCAAAGTGATGATTCTGATAGGGTACCACAGTACAGGTGCATACAAGCTCTATTGTCCAGAAACCAATAAAATTGAATTCAGCAGAGATGTGATTGTGAAGGAATCAGAAGTTTGGAATTGGGATAAGTCTCAATCTGATTCTGATGTTAGAACCTCTGAAGAAAGGCCAGAGTTAAGAATTTCTGAAGTTGAAGTAAACCCTGATATTGACTCTGACTCTGATACTGATTCAAACTCTGAAGAAGACTCAGAAGATGAAGGTGACCCAGATGACCCAGACTCTGATGATTCAGACTCTGATGGCAATCCAGATCTTGGTGACAATTCAGACTCTGGAAATATGCCAGACTCTGAAGATGGTCAAAGCTCTGGAGGTCAATCATCTGAAGCTAGAAACTCTGAAGCTCAAGACTCTGAACAAGTTCAGAGACCACAAAGAATTAGAAGCGTTCCCAGAAGATTTGCAGAATTTGACATGCTGCAAGACACTGAAGTAGACTCTGAAGGAGAAGTTATTCAGTGTGCCATGTTAGTAGACTCTGAACCTATAAGTACAGAGGAGGCTCTTAAGCAGAAGCTCTGGCTGAAGGCCATGAAAGAAGAACTTGATGCTATAGAGAGAAACAAGACTTGGAAGCTGACAGAACTTCCAAAAGACAAGAAAGCCATCAGCGTCAGATGGGTTTTCAAGCAGAAGTTAAAGCCAGATGGCTCAATTGGCAAACATAAAGCAAGGTTGGTAGCCAGAGGATTTCTACAGAAACCTGGGCTGGATTATTCTGAAGTGTTTGCACCTGTAGCAAGACATGAAACAATCAGAATGGTGATTGCAATAGCTGCTAACAGGAATTGGCCTCTGATGCATTTAGATGTAAAATCTGCATTTCTGAATGGTCCATTAGAAGAAGAAGTTTACGTGTCACAACCTCCTGGATTTGTGAAAAAGAATCAGGAAGGGATGGTGTACAGATTATACAAAGCTCTATATGGATTGAAACAAGCGCCCAGAGCTTGGAATCAGAAGATTGATTCATTTTTCAAGAAGCAAGGCTTTCAGAAATGTGAGATGGAGTACGGTGTCTATGTTCAACATACTTCTGAAGGCAATATGACTCTGGTATGTTTATATGTTGATGATATACTGCTGACTGGAAGTTCTGAACAGGAGATATCCAAGTTCAAGAAAGTTCTGATGAATGAATTTGAAATGACTGATCTAGGCAAAATGACATACTTTCTAGGGATGGAGTTCAGATATTCTGAGAAAGGTATCATTTTGCATCAGCTCAAGTATGAATTAGAACTTCTGAAGAGATTTGATCTGAAGAATTGTAAGATGGTTGTCACACCTTCTGATACAAATCAGAAACTGGATTCAGACTCTGAAGGAAAGGATGTGGATGCTACAACCTTCAAACAGTTGGTTGGTTCTCTGAGGTATCTGTGCAATACCAGACCTGATATTTGCTACTCAGTTGGGATGGTTAGTAGGTTCATGAGTAAACCTAAGTGGTCCCATTACCAAGCTGCTGTCAGGATTCTGAGGTATATCAAAGGAACTCTGAAGTATGGAGTGTTATTTCCCTCTGGAGGAAATAACGAGTCAGAACTTCTGAGTTATTCAGACTCTGATTGGTGTGGAGACAGAGTTGACAGAAGAAGTACATCTGGGTAGTTGTTCAAATTTCTGGGAGGTCCCATTTCTTGGTGTTCCAAGAAGCAACCTGTTGTGGCGTTGTCAACCTGTGAAGCTGAATACATTGCAGGTGCTGTTACTGCATGCCAAGCTGTGTGGATTCTGAATCTGTTGCAGGATCTGAAGATTAAGGTAGACAAACCTCTGAAGTTGATGATTGACAACAAGTCTGCAATCAACCTTGCCAGAAACCCAGTGCTGCATGGGAGAAGCAAGCATATTGAGACCAAGTATCATTTTCTGAGACATCAAGTTCAGAGTGGAGTGTTAGAAGTTGTACACTGCAGCACTCAGAAGCAGTTGGCAGATGTTCTGACGAAAGCTATCAAGACTGATCAATTTCTCAGATTAAGGGATGGAATTGGTGTTACAAGTTTTGATGGAATATGAATTAAGGGATGGTATTAGTAATAATTCATATTTTTATTATATTACTTTCTTAAGCCCATAAGTTTGTTAGAGGGTATTTTAGTATTTATCTTATTCTAGTAACCCTAGTTTTAGCTTATAAATAGGGTGACAATCATTGTAACCTAATATCATGTTTTTGTAGCCGTCATTCTCTTTAATAGAATATTTCCTATTTCATCATTTATTCTATCTTTGCACCAACAATATCCACGTCTCTTGGCGTGAATTTGGGATTTAAAAAACCAAGTTGGTATTTTACTTCTATCATTAGTGGTTTATTATTTATTTTTTCACTTTGTATTGAAAGGGAATTGAGCAAACATTGGACTTTGCTCTTGACTTTGGGTCCATATGCTAGCTTACCTAAGTTGTTCTCATAAATCTTTAACAACCACTTTTTGTTTTAATCGATTAATTTAGTAAAGTAAGATTAGTAGCTTGATTAATAATGATTTTTTAACTGTTTAGATTAATTGAGTATAATTAACTAAGTCAACGAATTAATATGAATGCTAATAAAAAGGTCCTACTTATTCTATTATTTTTTTCTTACTTGTTTAATCAAATTTTCGATTAAATGAACGATTTCTAAGTAAAATTTTCTTGGCCCAACGCTCAGTGAACTTTTAAAAGTCCGATTAAACCATTTTTAATGCAATTAAAGAATTTTTTCCTAATTAATAATGAAAGTAAAGAGTTCTTTGAGTCTAGCACTCCTTGGACGATTGCTCTTGACGCGCACGCCTTGGGTTGTGTTCGTCCCGTCTTTCATTTCTAAAACACTTAATTCTTTTCAAACTTTTATTCATGTCCAAAAACCTTAATTCAAGTAAAACATGTAACCTAATTTTCTCAAAAGATTTTTTTCTTAATTAATAAGGGAGATATCGAATTCTGAAAGTCTATCACTTCTTGAGTTCTTGAATGACCGCTCTTAGGGCGAACGCCTTGAGTTGTGATCATTTCAATCTTTCTAAAACTCAATTCATTTAAAATACCTACGGGTCTAATCAAAATACTCTTTTTCCTAATTAAATCACGAAAGAATTGAGTTCTTGGAGTCTCGCACTCCTTGGATTCTCGAGTGACTGCTCTTGGGGCACACACCTTGGGTTGTGGATTGTTCGACCTTTCGTTCCTAAAACAGTTGTCCTTATTATTTGGACAAAACATTCATTGTCCAATTGTCGCTACCGCGAAAATAAGGTGCCGGCAAAACAGAAGAGTCGCCACCTTTCGTTATTTATCCCTCAGAACGGGAAAGGAAACGATCGGAAAAACCTGACGAAAAGGTATAAGACAAGGTCATCGCAACCATTGTCTGGGTTCGGGAGTCGGTTACGCAAGGGGAAGGTATTAGCACCCCTCACGTCCATCGTACTCGATGGGATCCACGCTTGTTGGGTTTATCTGACGGGTTTGTTTACTATCTACCTATCAAGGCTGGTCTGAAAAGAAAAAGAAAATGACTCGGCAAAGCGTCGCGCTTTATGCCTACGTATTCTCATCAGAGAATGAGAAATCAGAGTCAACGTAGTTTGACTAACTACGGGTTACGGGGAAGGTGGCTCGCCAATACGTCAGTATTGTGCCTACGTACTCTCAACAGGCTTGAGAGATCAGAGCTTACGTAGTTTGGGATAATACGGATTACAGGGATTCAGATTCATCTGTTTTATCGAGTAGGGTTAACAAACAGTTCCAGCAACTTGGTGTACTCAGCTCGACCCTTGGAGACTTTGGCGTTACCGTTTGCGGTAGAACTGGGAGTTAACGACACTCTTTTCTTCAGAAAAGCTTCCTTTGAATTATGGGCCCACGGGGCAAAAGGTTTGAAGTTTATTTTCTGTCTTTTACGGATGAACTGTTTTTTATGGATGTTTGCAACCAATATCGCACTAGAGACTATGACCTGAGAGTGAATGCGTCGCATGTCACCCAAAGGGTACCATACTAAACATCCAGACTGTCGAAAAGAAACTCTCCGCCAACCCTTTCTCAGATAGCTTAAGGCTCGTAACGTACGACGTCACTTAACCTTTATTACTGTATTTTAATTTGTTTTGAGATGAGAAGAGAGAGGGACAACTAAGGGGAGACTATCAAGTCCTAATGTTGTCATGTCATGGATTCATCCTATGGTTGAGGTTTGAAACAGGGAACTCCTAGAAGTTATCATGCATAGGTTTCAACCTAAAGTTCTAATCATCACTTCCTTATCAAAGGAAGTGAGATTCCTAGGGGATCATGTCAATGATAAACAGAAACAGATAAAGCATCAACTTAAATATTAGACAGTAAACGGTAAACAATAAACAGGTATACAGTAAAATGCATGCAATGCAAGTGAGGGAGGAAATGTGTGTGGGGCATCAACCTCCACAAGCTCATCTCAACCTCAAGCCAGATATGAATAACTGTAATCATACAGAGGAAATGAAATAAAATGCCATCAAGCAAACCACAAACCACACAGGCAAGGGAGCGAAGCTCTACCGAATACCCGCAAGCAAAGCCATACAGTAACAATACAAGAAGAGGGATCCACTCAACCTCTAGGGCAATCATGCTCCTAGCTTAAATCAATCTAAATATGAACTTATTCTAATGCATCAAGCAAATCAAACAAGTCATATCAGTACAGTTGCACAGAAAGCAAAACAGACAAGAAAAGAAAGTAGATCAACAGCTTCCCCAGCTTTACAGCCAAGCTCTCCTGACATCAGTTCAGTCCTCAGTCTTCAACTGCACTTCAAGGCCATCATCCTCAATAGCAAGTATCAACTTGCTTCTTCAAACTTCCCATACATCCAACATAAGTATCAACTTATTCTTTCTTCTTCAAGCCTCAGCTCCAAAGTAGACTCCACCTTCAGGCTCCAATCCCAATTGCAAGTATCAACTTGTTCCTTCAGGCGCTCAATGCATTGAGCACACAAGTATCAACTTGCTTTCCAACTTCAAGCTTTAGCTTCCTCATTCAATCTCCATTTGGTCTTCTTCACACAAGTGTCAACCTGTTCCTCAAGCCTCAACTTCAAAGTAGTCTTCAAATACAAAGAAGTAGCAACCTCTAGCCTATTCAATCTTCTAACAAGGAATTCCATCCTCTAGCAAGGGAGAAAGATTCATCTGACAAGAGCAAGGTTTGGATGATTGACAGCAGAGTGAAGACCAAAGGTCACCACTAAGCACCCCATCATCAAAGAAAGGGACCCTCAAAGGTTCTACCAACTTGTGAAGAGCCACACATCCTACCAAAGGAGGGATGAGGCCTTTACAAGGGGACCTTATATCATAGGGAAGAATGGAAGTGATCAACACCTTCCATGTTTATGAAAGAAGAGAATCTATCTAGAAGCTCTGCCTGCAAACCCTAGGGGATTTTACACTGTCAAGTCTTAGAAATCCTTGCTTGAAACTTCTCAAACTCTTCAATCATGATGAGTTAACCTTGGAATCATCCTTATAACATCTCAGTGTATCAATCCATGATCACATTGCTCTTGGGTTAGGTCTCAACCTTGTTCAAATCCTCAATTGACTTAGGGTTGACCCAGTCAAACCCTAGCTGCACCACTCATGGCTGAGTCTTCTTAATCTTGCACAATGACCTGTCTAGGCCTCAAAGTGATCTTCAACACTTCTAATGAGCTCTCTCAAGACCTCAAGTCCATCTCCATGACCTCAGAATCATCTGATGGCTTCCCACAACTCTCAAGTTAGGAGACCTACATACTTGGCTTCAATCACTCTCTCTGAGGATCTTTTAACTTCTCTAGCAAGGATATCAACCCTTGAATATCTTAATAACCTTCTTAGCTAGCCTCAAAGTCTTGTGTAGCCTTTGATTGTTAATCATACCTCTTGATCTCCTGCATACATGTCAATGAAATGCAAATGATAATGCTAATGTGAATGAAATGAAACATAAGCTAGGTAAAGAAGTATTGGGCAAATTTTGGGGTGCAACAGCAGCCCCTATTCAAACGGCTTGGACCTGACTGGGTGAGAAGTGAACGACTCTCAAACAATCAAGGTAAAAGACGGTTAAATACCAACAAACCCCGAAATTTGCCAACTGCACAAGTACACGGTACTCTGATGGGAACAAATCTTCGGAAACTGAAATAATAGTTGCACGACAACTAGCTGGAGAATACTGATCTGAACCTTCGTCAGGATGACTCTCGGATTTATCTGAGATCATTACATCCTTAAATCATCGAGGTATCACTAGTTATACGGCAACAGGCGATCTGCCCTTGCACAGGTAAACGATACTTTGATTGGTAGGCACATCTTCAAAAACTGAGCATGACAGTGGCATGACAACTCTGTTGAGGAATTGGTCACACAGTAATTGGTGAAGGGTCTAATCTCCGTCAGGATAATCATCTGATTTTGCTGTAGATCTTCGTCAAGTCATCAAGGGATCACTGGTCACTCGGTAACCAGTGATACATAGCTGATATTACCGTCAGGCATTCTGCGGCGCGGCAGCAGAAGAATTCCTCGGGACTCATCAGGTCGTTAGGAAACTTTTATCAATCAACTTAATCATGCCATCGGGCATTCAAAGAACTTTCGGGCGTCATCCGGACTTCGTCAATAAGTCGAGAATGGAATCTTCGGTCAATCATGAACCCATAAGGATATACCATCTTTTTCGTCAGGCACTCCGCGTCAGTTGGGAGAACTGCTTTGACATCGCAGTTAGACTTCATCAGTAAGTCTGGGGTTTTGGCACCGCTGCCGGACTTCAATCATCAAGTCTCCAAGGGAAATCTCACTCCTCTGTTCAAACCTGCTGGGGATGACACATCTCCGCTGGGGATTCTGGAGAACTATCAAGTAACTCTGCTTCGGGGATCCATAAATTATTCCGGGTGAATCAACTCTGCTGAGGACTACAAGAATCATCTTGGACCGTCGGGAACTTCAAGAATCATCTTGAACCAATAACTCTGCTGGAGATTTCAGGAATCATCCTGAGCAAACACTCTGCCGGGAATTCTAAGCATCAACTTGATCAACCAACTCTGGCGACTTTACCGGGGATTTTAAGAATCATCTTAAGCAAACCACTTCGCTGGAGAATTCAGGAATCATCTTGGGCAAACGACTTTGTTGGGGAATTCAAGAATCATCTTAAGCACACACCTTCGTTGGAGAATTCAAGAATCATCTTGAGCAAACCATCCTGCGTAGGAACACCTTCAAAACAAGAACGATAACGACCTAGCTCATGTTTCGTATGCATATGCTTTGGCAATGGCGCAATGCTCCACACGGTGGAAATGCTACACATTTAGGGTAAATGCTACGCATTTAGGCTAAATGCTATGCAATCATGCAAAATGCTATGACCCCATCAGCAAAATAAATGTTGAAGGGAAAGGCCTCCTGTAAAGGAGAAAGAACCACTCTAGTGGAGGAAGGACTAATCCTGCCGAGGAGAAGAAGTAACACAAATCTCAATTGGACTCCGCCTGGGGAAACGAACTTCAGTCAACTGCTGCAGGGAGACAAAGTTCTACAAGAACCGTGGCCCGCTCAACCAGGCATTCAAACCACAACCTGTCGAGGAAACAATATCAATCGCAGAAGTAAACTGCACGGCCTTCGCAGATAAAACTTTCCTGGAGATAACGACTCCGATGGGGGAAACCAGCGTCAGCTATTCAACACTCTACTGGGGGAAAACCAATCATGGCTTCAACGGCTTCCAAGGACTCGACTCTCTTGGAGAACTGCAACCTCGGCTGGGGAAGAAGGAGTCATCCTGCTCACTGGGGAGAGTACAACTCTGTGGGGAATTTCAATTCCGCCGGAGACTTCAGTCTGCACCATCGAGTGCTGCACACTTCAGTATATGACTCAGCTGGGGAGACGACAATCCTTCAGGGCACATCTGATTAGGGAGAGAATCTTCTCTGCTTGGGGAAACATACGGCGTGCTGCTTGGAGTATGCTATACCTGCAACAACACAAACAGACAGACGAGATACCCTTCTCAAAGGGACCTATCAAGGTTATCATCCTGTGACAAATGTTCACGTAATTCATTGTTTCAACAAATCAATGGCCTGGGCCAGTAAGTTTATGTATGCACATTTTATCAAAACATCGGCGTTCTCTTTCGCAAACAAAACAGATAAATGCTAAACAAGCAAGCAGAATTGCTGAATAGTATACATTTTATTGATAACAAACCCCTGAATGGGTGAAAATGTTTTACAATAGATTCAAGCTCCTGGAATGAGGAAGCTGCGCAAATATAAAAACATAAATATACATCAGTATATACACAAATGTCGGCAATGAGGCGTAGATGAACACCATGAGTTGATCCCCCTATGACCCACTCGACTTCGATACCTCTCCGACGCTTCAGCTTCAGAAGAGATTGATTCAGATAAACGGCCCTCAGGTCTTCCAAACCACTAAACAAAGAAAGTCCATACGCGGAACACAGTCATTTCCTTTTTCAAATCCCTAACTTTTGCCTGAATCGCCCTTCCGGGTTTTCGATTCACCGGGATACCCTTTTTTGCCAAAGTCGCCCTTCCAGGTTTTCGACTTTGCGAGGGTACATTCTTTTCTTTTATATCCCTAATTTTTGCCCGAACCCTTTTTTCCTTTTTTATGGTTCGCCGGGATGCCCCATTTTTGCATGGATATTCTTTTTCTTTCCAGCGGGTCATTCTTTAAGCAAAGTATTTTTTAACTGTGTCCACGTTCACCGGGGATGCAAAATCTTCGCCGTCCATCATGGATAACAACAAGGCTCCTCCCGAGAAGACCTGGATGACGACGTACGGACCTTCGTAATTAGGAGTCCACTTGCCCCGGTGATCGGAGTGTGGAGGAAGAATCTTCTTCAGGACGAGATCACCCGTCTGAAAGCTTCTAGGACGCACCTTCTTATCATAAGCTTTCTTCATTCGGCTTTGGTACAGACGACCATATGCAATCGACGCTAACCTCTTCTCGTCCATCAGGCTGAGTTGGTTTAGTCGGTTCTTAATCCATTCTACCTCGTCGAGTTTCACGTCAACAAAAACTCATAAAGAAGGAATCTCAACTTTCAACGGTAGGACAGCTTCCATACCGTACACCAGTGAGAAAGGAGTTTCCCCGGTCGATGTACGTATCATTGTACGATAACCGTGCAGCGCAAATGGCAACATCTCGTGCCAATCCTTATAGGTCACAACCATCTTTTGTACAATCTTCTTAATGTTTTTATTGGCCGCTTCAACAGCGCCATTCATCTTTGGCCGGTAAGGAGATGAGTTGTGGTGTTCAATCTTGAAACTCTGGCACAACTCCTTCATCATCTTGTTATTCAGATTCGAACCATTATCAGTAATGATCCGCTCGGGAATTCCGTATCGACAGATGATGTCCCTCTTTATGAATTTAGCCACCACCTGCTTGGTCACATTAGCATACGAGGCTGCCTCCACCCACTTGGTGAAGTAGTCGATGGCTACTAAAATGAAGCAATGACCGTTAGATGCAGTGGGCTCGATCCTGCCTATCATGTCGATGCCCCACATGGAGAACGGCCACGGGGAGGACATGACATTTAACGGGCACGGCGGCACATGAATCTTATCAGCATAAATCTGGCATTTATGACATCTCTTCGCGAATTTGAAGCAATCCGACTCCATCGTTAGCCAGTAATATCCTGCTCTCAGGATCTTTCTTGTCATAGCATGCCCGCCGGTGTGCGTACCGAATGTGCCTTCGTGGACTTCTTCCATGAGCATACTCGCTTCTTTCTCATCTACACATCTGAGTAGCACGAGATCGTGGTTTCTTTTATACAAAACTCCATCAGGATTGAGATAAAAATTTCCAGACAGCCTCCTCAGAGTCTTCTTATCCTGGGTTGACGCTCCCGCAGGATACTCCTTAGTCATAAGAAAGGTCTGGATATCATGGAACCATGGCTTGCCGTCGGAGGCTTCCTCGATCGCAAAGACGAATGCAGGTCTATCAAGACGAGAAAGGACAATTCTTGGAGCTTCATTCCAAAAATTGACTTTATACATCGAAGCCAACGTGGCTAAGGCATCGGCCATCTGGTTTTCAGCTCTGGGCACATGATGGAGTTCCACTCGATCAAAGAACGGAAGCAGCCTTCTGGCATAGTTCATGTACGACACCAAATTCGATTGACGAGTCTCCCACTCCCCTTTAATCTGGTTGATCACAAGTGCCGAGTCGCCATATACATCTAGGTTCTTGATTCTCAAATCAATTGTCTCTTCTAAACCCATGATGCATGCTTCGTACTCCGCCTCGTTATTGGTGACCGGAAACGTCAGTCTCGCAGTAAACGGGATGTGGGATCCGTGGGGAGTCGTGATGATCGCCCCAATGCCACTTCCGTAAGAATTAACCGCCCCGTCAAATATCAATTTCCACTGGGATTTCCTATCTAGGCCCTCGTCGGGCAACGGTTCATCGCAATCTTTCGCTTTGAGAAACATGATGTCCTCGTCAGGGAATTCAAATTTCATCGGCTGGTAATCTTTGATCGGCTGTTCGGCAAGGTACTCAGACAATACGCTTCCCTTGATGGCCTTCTGAGAAACGTACTGAATGTCATATTCCGTCAACACCATTTGCCATCTGGCAATCCTGCCCGAAAGCGCTTGCTTCTTGAAGACGTACTTGATCGGATCCATCTTCGAAATTAGCATAGTGGTGTGATTGAGCATGTACTGTCGTAAACGTTTGGCAGCCCAGGCTAGTGCACAACATGTCTTCTCCAACATCGAGTAGCGAGATTCACAATCTGTGAACTTTTTACTCAAATAGTAAATGGCATGCTCCTTTCTGCCCGTCTCGTCGTGCTGACCGAGAACACACCCCATACTATTCTCAAGAACTGTCAAGTACATGATTAAAGGTCGTCCTGCCACTGGGGGTATCAAGATCGGAGGTTCCTGTAGATACTGCTTTATCTTATCAAATGCCTTCTGGCAATCCTCGTTCCAGATAATCGCCTGATCTTTCTTTAGTAGTTTGAACATCGGTTCACACGTGGCCGTGAGCTGAGAAATAAACCTTGCAATGTAGTTTATTCTGCCCAGGAAACCACGAACTTCTTTTTCGGTTTTTGGCGCTGGCATTTCTTGTATTGCTTTAATCTTCGCAGGATCAACCTCAACGCCTTTTTCACTCACGATAAACCCCAGTAGTTTTCCAGATCGTACTCCGAAAGTACACTTGTTAGGATTCAGCCTCAACCTGAACTTCCTAAGCCTCTAAAAAAGCTTCAGCAAATTGACCAGATGTCCCTCCTCCGTTTGGGACTTCGCAATCATGTCATCAACATAGACTTCAATCTCATGATGAATCATGTCATGAAACAAAGTAACCATTTCTCGTTGGTAAGTGGCTCCTGCGTTCTTCAGACCGAAAGGCATTACCTTATAGCAAAACGTTCCCCAAGGTGTAATAAACATAGTTTTCTCCATGTCCTACGGCACCATCTTGATATGATTGTAGCCGGAAAAGCCACCCATGAATGAAAATACGGAGAACTGAGCTGTATTGTCGACCAACACATCGATATGAGGGAGCGGGAAATCATCTTTAGGGCTCGCCCTATTCAAATCCCGATAATCGACGCACATTCGCACCTTACCGTCCTTCTTCGGTACAAGCACTATGTTGGCGACCCACTGAGGGTAAGTAGTAACCGCTAAGAAGCCAGCATCAAGCTGCTTTTGCACTTCTTCTTTGATCTTAACGGCCATATCTGGTCGCGTCCTCCTAAGCTTTTGCTTAATGGGAGGACAATCTTCTCGCAGCGGCAAGTGATGGACCACGATGTCAGTGTCAAGTCCGGGCATATCTTCGTATGACCAAGCAAAGACATCACTATACTCTCTTAGCATCTCGACCAATCTCTGCTTGACATCACTCTGTAATGCAGCCCCTATCCTGACGTTCCTGACAAGTTCTTCAGAACCCAGATTCACAATCTCAATTTCTTCCTCATGAGGCAGAATAACTTTCTCTTCTTGTTTCAACAAGCGGGCCAACTCTTCGAGGAGGTCTTCGTCTTCATCAATCTCTTCTTCGGCTTGATTGATCGGGAAATCGAAGTCGAAGTGAGTCGTAGAAGGTCCAGAGTCGATGTCATCCGCTATGTGGATCCTGCAATAACAAGGGTTAAGCTTAAGACAAGGATATGCAGGTTAGCACAACCCCATTGCCATTTTATTGTTTTTCAAAACAAATATAAAATAGGAATAACAGAGATCACAACATTTGAATGCGAAGAAAAACGCCTTTTGATTTATTGGTAAAATGCATGTACATAACCAAAGAAGGCCCTGACAATAAAACCGCTATGGCCCGGGTAGGACATAGGGTTGTACAACGATTGGAGAAAGTAAATCATTACTCTTTGCTTATCACTTGGATGGTATCCCTGATGGACCAGTTGTTGAGGCTCTCGCCTGGCTTGCTTGGCTGTATCCAAGAGTCTAGGTCGCAATCGCTGTCTTCGCCGTCTTCAGACACTGCGTTGACACTTTCAAATATTACTCCGCCGCTGGTAAACTGGATCAGCCCTTTACCTCGTGACGCACTGTGAGAAGAGGAGGCTTCAGCCGCAGGAGAGTCTCCCAACCCGAACTTGTCCTGTTTGTTAGGTATTTCTAGAATTCGTCCCCAACCTGGGGTAGATCCGGCCTGAACAACGGTCCGGGCTTCCTTGAAGGAAGAGAGATTCATCTCTGGTTTCTCGGTCATTACTGGAGCCACGTTCTTGACTTTAACAGCTTCGAACGCCTGACATAGGGTTTCGTGGATTTCCCCATCCATCTCAACATACTTGAAGGACGACAAATGGCTCACCATTATATCTTCCTCGCCACATACAGTCACGATGCTGCCTCCGACAACATACTTGAGCTTCTGGTGCAACGTGGAGGTCACGGCGCCAGCAAAATGGATCCATGGCCGTCCTAGGAAACAGCTGTAGGCAGGCATGATGTCCATGATGTAAAAGACCGCGTCGAAAGTTTCCGGCCCAACTTGGATTGGCAGAGTTACCTCTCCAAAGACATGACGCTTGGTTCCATCGAAAGCCTTCACAACCAGATCACTGGGTGTGCAAATCAATCCTCTCGTATCCAGCTTCATCAATGCCTTCTTCGGGAGAACATTGAGCGAGGATCCAGTGTCCACCAACACATGAGACATAATCGTTCCCCTACACTCTATCGAGATGTGCAGGGCGCTGTTGTGGTTTCTTCCCTTCGGGGTCAGCTCTAGGTTAGTGAACCCTAACCCGTTTCCAGCATTCACGTGGGCTACGACCCCTTCCAACTGGTTGACCGATATTTCCTGCGGTGCGTGCGTGGCATTCAAGACCTTTAACAGCGCGTTGCGATGTGACTCCGAACACAGCAACAAATTTAGGATGGAAATTTTCGAGGGTGTTTGATGGAGATGATCCACGATCTTGTAGTCACTCTTCTTGATCAGCCTCATGAACTCTTCAGCGTCCTTAACAAGTAAGTCCTTCTCTACCCCACAAGGGGTTTCTTCAACCGCTTTACTCTTTCCTTTATCGGTTACCTCAGCTTTGTCTGCTTTATCCGCCACAACCTCAGGTGGAGCAAATATTCTTCCGTTGCGAGTGATTCCGCCGATTCCCACTAGGTTATCCACACACCGCCCAGATGGTTGTAGTTCCAACTTCTGTCCGTTGCAGTAAACATCTGCCCCATAATGCCATGGGACAGCGTTGGTGCTTTCAAAAGGTATCGTCCCAGCCTTGGTGATGGTAATCGTGGGCGGTCTGGATGCAGAAATGGTGATCGTCCGGCGAGGGATGGTGATGGTGGCAACCTCATCATCTTGCTTCAGCATTACCTCTCCAGATCCACATTCGGCCCTTCGGCTAAACTGCAAGATTCCTTCGGTCATCAGACTCTGAATCCCTTCTATCAGCTGTTCACATCCATCAGGCCTAGTCGCACAGCCCATACACAGTTCTCCACAGCCCGGAAAGAAGCCTCTCTTCATTAGCTTGGCTTTAACGAAGCTAAGCGGTGTCTTCAGATCCTTGACGTCAGTCAATAAATCCAAATTCTCGTCTTCAATAATGGCATTAACCCCACCTTCCCTATGACTCGGCATAGGGTTCTTCGTGACATTTGGCACATTATCTGAGAAATTAATGATCTTAGCATCCACCATATCTTGCACCTTGTGCTTGAAGGCTTTGCAATTTTCTATCGTGTGGCCGAGTGCCCCCGAGTGAAACTCACAAGTTGCATTCGCATCATAACCTGGCGGAGGTGCCCCTGTCAAGGGAGCCAGGGTTCTCTTCTGGATTAGCTGTAACTGAAGCAGAGTCTGTAACAGCTGAGCATAAGACATGGGCGGTGTCTCAAGGTGACGACTTGACAAAGGTGCCCTGTTCTGATACTTTCTGTATCCTTGCTGATTCGGCTGCTGCTGCTGTTGTTGGGGTTGTTGGACTGCAGGGATGGTTATGCTAGCCACCTGCTGGTGCTGGCCCTTACCTTTCCTTCGAGCATTGGACACGGTGCTCGTTTCTCCTTCACGCCTTTTGCCACCATACGGTTTCTTTCCTCCTCCAGCTGAGGCTAGATCGACGCCTTGAATTTTCCCCAGTTTGATCCCATTTTCAACGTGCTCGCCCGTGATGATGAGATCTGAGAAGCTTCCAGACATACCACTGACCAATTTCTCATAATAAACCCCTGGGAGGGTGGCTACAAACATTTCAACAAGCTCCCGCTCAACCATCGGCGACTGAACTCTAGCTGCCAATTCACGCCACCGCTGGGCGTGCTCTTTGAACCCTTCGTTGTTCCTTTGTGACAAATTCTGCAGTTGGACTCGGTTCGGAGCCAAGTCACTGTTATATTGGTAATGGTGCACGAATGCCTCAGTAAGTTCCTTCCACGTGCGCACACTGGTAGGCTCCAAACTCATGTACCATTCCAAGGATGGCCCGGACAAGCTATCCTGAAAGAAGTGCATCAGCAACTTCTCGTCTTTAGAGTGAGCGGACATTTTCCGGTAGTATGACCTTAGGTGGACGCGAGGGCAGGTGGTGCCCTTGTACTTCTCAAAGTCGGGTACCTTGAATTTGGGAGGCACCTTGAAATCAGCAATCAATCCCAATTTGGACATGTCGACACCCATAGTGTTCAGGTTCTCGAAATTCCTCATTTTGTCCTCGAGTGCCTTAAACCTCAGACGTGCTTCAGCAGTCAGCTCTGCTTTAGCACCCTTCTGGGAGAACAAATCTTCTTGACGGTCTTCTAACCATGGCTGAGGCCCATATAGATTTCCGACACCCGCGTTGCCGTTGCCCAGTCTGACATTGACATTAGCTTCAAAATTCCCATTACCGACGCCAGTCGTATTGCCATTGAGCCCCATGTTAGCGATCATATTGCCGTTACCACCACCATTCCCCCCGGTCACGGGGATGCCATTCTGAGGAGTTTCAACAGGTGGAGGGGTTGGAACGTTCCCACCATGGAGTACACCATTGCTGTCAACCCTTGAGATTAGAGGCTGGACCAACGTTCTGAGCTGGTCTTGGCCGTTGGCCACCACTTGCATGAGCTCCATGAAGCGGTCCATCCTCTCTCGGAGTTCTTGAACATCAGTCTACACTTTCTCCATTGCTCTAGCTTGATTTGCTCTGGTCGGATAGCGGTGGGTTGGCCTTTGATCAATCCTGGAACAACCTAAAACAACCTGTATACAGAAAAGGGTTAGAAAAAAATGACAAAGTGCTCGTTATGAAAATGCTTCATGCACATGCAAACGTGTGTCTGTGCGTTAGGGAAATTTCCCCCGATCCTAGTGCTTGAGTGCTAGTGCCGATAATAAGAAGTCTGAATCCAATCATGGAAATAACATCTCATATATATAAAGGAAGCCCATCAAGGCGGTACATAACGTCACTGAGTACAAGCAGCATCAATAGCATGACCTCGACCAACAAGCCTGGCGATGGTCAGCATACAACAATGATCAACAGAAAAGGATTACAAATATAGTCAAGCACGGCCACGGGCGCAAAACTCTTCTAACAGCTTCCTCGTTTCTGGATGATCAGGCCGAGTGAGCAACCCTTCGACGAGTAACTCCCTCTGCGTAATGGTGTATTGAAGACCTTCAACTGAGTCTTCCCATGCTCCTTCACCGAAACAACCTTCTAGCTTCCGCTTCTTGGATTCAAACGTCAGTTTGCGCTCCTTCAAGTTAGCAAGAGCCTTGTTTAGCAGGCCTTCAATGGCGTATCTGCGAGCGGTTTCTTCATCAAACCTCTTCTCACTAGCCTTCACCTGGAATTTCAATTTGGAGATCTGCTGTTTCAGTTTATCCTCCCGTTCTTTGCCGTTGGCTAGGGTGGCCTTCCAATGCTGATTAAACTTGGATATTCTCCGGTATTCTTCATCCAAGTCCTGCTTCTTGGTGGCCAGTACGTCATTGACAACTTTGAAGTCCCGACCCAAACGCTCACGCTCAGCCATCTGCTTAGTCAAATCTGTCCCTAACTGGTTCACCAGCTCTATTTGCCTCTTGAAGGAATGGACGGCTTCGCTTCTCTCTCTTCTGAGTTGAGCCAAGTCTTTCTCCAGTTCTTCATTTGCCTTCTTCAGCTCATCTCTCTCAGCTAACACCTGATTATGCTGCTGAATGGGCACGGTGGTAGGCTCTTCAATCACTGGAGGGCTTTCTGGCTGGGCAGGTGGAAACGGAATCCCTATAATATCTGCTCTGGCTCTGATCCAGGTCACATACGGAGCGTAGGCTTGGCTATTACTTTTTCCTAGCAATGGTTTTCCCCGCTTATTGATACCATTCCAAGCGTGCTGAAGCTTAGATAACATATTCCCCTCTAGAAGGCTAGTGAAGTACAGAGATTCCTGCACCTCTTCATCCTTCGGCGGAGCTCTCAAAGCATAAGCAAACTGTCGGATCAACAGAGATGAATTATAGTTGATACAGCCCTTCCTGCCTATCAAAGGCACATTCGGAAACCCGCTGCAGCTGAAGATAATCTCAGTGCCCAACTTATCTCTATCAAACCAGGCAATATCCTCCGCTGACAGACTCATCAAACGCTCAGACCACTCAGCTGTGGCTGCAGACGAAGCAAAGGGACCCTTCTTGGGTAGATGACTATCAAGCCATCTATAGAGCAGGGGTACACAGCACGAGACATTCTTGCCCCTTCTGTTCTCGTTTTTGTAGTGGACAGAATGGTAAACATCTCCAATCAAGGTAGGGACTGGATTCCCTGATGCAAAGATGTAAAATGCGTCGAAGTCTACAAAGTCGGGCATATTGGGGAACAGAATGATGCCATATATGCACAGAGCAAGGATGGCGTTGAACACGATCCAACATCCATCTTTGGCGCACTGTTGAGCCTTTCCCATTAAGAACTGCAAGGAGAAACCGGGAACCCTGTTCCAACTAGACAAGACCAACTCGGAGGCATCCAGATGAAGTGAAGGAGCTAGACTAGCCAGATTAGGCGCATCATCCATATGAACAAAGGGCATCTGACTCTTGATAGACACACCTAACAAATCAGCATACTCCTCTAGTGTAGGTGCGAGAATAAAGTCCAGGAAAGTAAAGCATCTCAAAGGAGGATCATAGAACTGCAACAAGGCGTGCAACCCATTCAACCCAAAGACGGAGGGTTTACGAACCAAGCTGAGCAGTTTCCCATAAGACTTTCTGAACTCACCTCTCACAGAATCATCTGCCAAAGCAATCAAACCAGTCAGCTGAACAACATCAGGAGTGGGGAGCTTGTAGGCCACAGTCTTCCTCAGAGAACCCATAATAGCACAATAGGAGGCAAGAAAACCTGAACCGGGGGAAACGGTACCTGCAACACAGACACGCGTTAATGAAATGCAAATGAGTATGCAAAACAATGCAAGATGCAATCATGCAGTAGGAGATCAAGACGATTGTGCTGTTGAAGAGATGAAGGCTCTGTATCAACAAAACCACAATACTGCTCTGTCAAGAACAACCCTATCTCTGATGAGAAGAAAACCCTGGTATCGGACCATAAACCTGCTCTGTCAAGAACACACATATATCTGATGATAGGGACCTCTAATATAGGACCATAACTCTGCTCTGTCAAGAACAAATACACATCTGATAATAAGGACCTCTGATACAGGACCATAACTCTGATCTATCAAGAACAAATACACATCTGATAATAAGAACCTCTGATACAGGACTGTAACTCTGCTCTGTCAAGAACAAATACACATCTGATGGTGAGAAGCCCTGATGTCGGGCTATAACTCTGCTCTGTCAAGAACAAATACATTGCTGAAGATAAGGACCTCTGATACAGGACCATAACTCTGCTCTGTCAAGAACAAACACACATCTGATGATGAGAACCTATGATACCAACAAAACTGATTCACTATCGAGAAAACCAGGCAGTCTGAAGGTTAAGGTTTCCTGCAACAAACCCGACCCTACTCACAGGTATGGACCTAAACTGACACAAGTTCGGCATCCTATGCGGTCATCAGCGTCACATACATTCAAGAGAGATGATATGATACCCAGAAGGTGTGGCATCACCATCTCCTGAAGCGGCCTCACTTAGCTGAATTCCAAATGATCGGTCCCCAGAGTCAACAATCCTCCAAACCAACAACCCCTCAGGCCCAAAGGGCCGGAAAAGAAGTCAACCAGGAGAACTTCGTCTGAGCGTGGATTTCATGAGACACTGGTGCCTGGAAAGCAAGCACGCGCCCACTAATTTCCACAACTAATGCTAGGTACACTCAAGCCTGGGTCTGGCTTCTCACTCATCAGAATGCCCGTCCCACAACAACACAAATAATCATATCATACTGAAAATAAAGTGCGGGAAATAAAATGCGATAAATAAACACAACCCGACAAGTAATCATACAAGCGCTAGGATTGACTCTCGCAGGGGACGTTGGATCCCCAAACTGACTCGCATAAGGGACGTTGGATCCCCAGGAAACTATCAAGTCCCCAGCAGAGTCGCCAGCTATCGCTACCGCGAAAATAAGGTGCCGGAAAAACAGAAGAGTCGCCACCTTTCGTTATTTATCCCTCAGAACGGGAGAGGAAGCGATCGGAAAAACCTGACGAAAAGGTATAATACAAGGTCATCGCAACCATTGTCTGGGTTCGGGAGTCAGTTACGCAAGGGGAAGGTATTAGCACCCCTCACATCCATCGTACTCGATGGGATCCACGCTTGTTGGGTTTATCTGACGGGTTTGTTTACTATCTACCTATCAAGGCTGGTCTGAAAAGAAAAGAAAATGACTCGGCAAAGCGTCACACTTTATGCCTACGTATTCTCATCAGAGAATGAGAAATCAGAGTCAACGTAGTTCGACTAACTACGGGTTACGGGGAAGGTGGCTCACCAATACGTTAGTATTGTACCTACATACTCTCAACAGGCTTGAGAAATCAGAGCTTACGTAGTTTGGGATAATACAGATTACATGGATTCAGATTCATCTGTTTTATCGAGTAGGGTTAACAAACAGTTCCAGCAGCTTGGTGTACGCAGCTCGACCCTTGGAGACTTGGGCGTTACCGTTTGCGGTAGAACTGGGAGTTAACGACACTCTTTTCTTCAGAAAAGCTTCCTTTGAATTATGGGCCCACGGGGCAAAAGGTTTGAAGTTTGTTTTCTGTCTTTTACGGAAGAACTGTTTTTTATGGATGTTTGCAACCAATATCGCACTAGAGACTATGACCTGAGAGTGAATGCGTCGCATGTCACCCAAATGGTACCATACTAAACATCCAGACTGTTGAAAAGAAACTCTCCGCCAACCCTTTCTCAGATAGCTTAAGGCTCGTAACGTACGACGTCAGTTAACCTTTATTACTGTATTTTAATTTGTTTTGAGATGAGAAGAGAGAGGGACAACTAAGGGGAGACTATCAAGTCCTAATGTTGTCATGCCATGGATTCATCCTATGGTTGAGGTTTGAAACAGGGAACTCCTAGAAGTTATCATGCATATGTTTCAACCTAAAGTTCTAATCATCACTTCCTTATCAAAGGAAGTGAGATTCCTAGGGGATCATGTCAATGATAAACAGAAACAGATAAAGCATCAGCTTAAACAGTAGACAGCAAATGGTAAACAGTAAACAAATATACAGTAAAATGCATGCAATGCAAGTGAGGGAGGAAATGTGTGTGGGGCATCAACCTCCACAAACTCATCTCAACCTCAAGCCAGATATGAATAACTGTAATCATACAGAGGTAATGAAATAAAATTCCATCAAGCAAATCACAAACCACACAGGCAAGGGAGCGAAGCTCTACCGAATATCCGCAAGCAAAGCCATACAGTAACAATATAAGCAGAGGGAGCCACTCAACCTCTAGTGCAATCATGCTCTTAGCTTAAATCAATCTAAATATGAACTTATTCTAATGCATCAAGCAAATCAAACAAGTCATATCAGTACAGTTGCACAGAAAGCAAAACAGACAAGAAAAGAAAGCAGATCAACAACTTCCCCAGCTTTACAGCCAAGCTCTCCTGACATCAGTTCAGTCCTCAGTCTTCAACTCCTCTTCAAGGCCATCATCCTCAATAGCAAGTATCAACTTGCTTCTTCAAACTTCCCATACATCCAACATAAGTATCAACTTATTCTTTCTTCTTCAAGCCTCAGCTCCAAAGTAGACTCCACCTTCAGGCTCAATCCCAATTGCAAATATCAACTTGTTCCTTCAGGCGCTCAATGCATTAAGCACACAAGTATCAACTTGCTTTCTAACTTCAAGCTTCAGCTTCCTCATTCAATCTCCATTTGATCTTCTTCACACAAGTGTCAACCTGTTCCTCAAGCCTCAGCTTCAAAGTAGTCTTCAAATACAAAGAAGTAGCAACCTCTAGCCTCTTCAATCTTCTAACAAGGAATTCCATCCTCTAGCAAGGGAGAAAGATTCATCTGACAAGAGCAAGGTTTGGATGATTGACAGCAGAGTGAAGACCAAAGGTCACCACTAAGCACCCCATCATCAAAGAAAGGGACCCTCAAAGGTTCTACCAACTTGTGAAGAGCCACACATCCTACCAAAGGAGGAATGAGGCCTTTACAAGGGGACCTTATATCATAGGGAAGAATGGAAGTGATCAACACCTTCCATGTTTATGAAAGAAGAGAATCTATCTAGAAGCTCTGCCAGCAAACCCTAATCTTAACACCTAATCAACACTACACCAAAAGAAGGGAAGTCTCCACATCCAAGCTTCTTCATGCATTCCATGGTAGCCCAAGCTTGTCTTCAACATTATCCAAGAGCAAGAGAGGCAAAACCCTAATCTAAGGGAACTAAAGAAATCAATCTAATTGAATTAGCAAGTTAGGATCACCTAAAACCTAGTACTAAAGTTAGTCCTAACTAAAATACTAAAACCAATTGTAAAATCCTACAAAAATAACTATGGGACCCTAATTCAATCATGAATCTACCATACAAAATCTAGGGGTTGAATCATCCACCAAGTCCTAGAAATAAAACCTAGATCATGAGGTACTAAGCATAAACCCTAAAACTAGAGCACCTAAAGTTTCAACTTAAAGCTACCACCTAACCTCATCACAAAAATGTGAGAAAAATCTAAGGGGAACATGCATATCTATGCCAACTAAACACAAAAAATCCAGGCAAGAATCATCACCAAATGCTCAAACCAAATTCAACAAAACAAGGTATCAACCATGGCCATTTTAATATCAATTAATATTAAAAAAATGAAAATAAAATCACAAATGCATGAATTCCTAATATTTTTAATCTATAAAATTCTAGATTCAATCATGAATCAGGGGAAAAAAGTTTGGAATTAATTGAGTTAATTTCCTATTTTTTATGAATTAATCTCTAAGTCATGTGAAATGATGAAAATAAAGAAAAGAAAAAGAAAATAATAAACAATGCGTGTCAAATAGCAACCCAGGACAATTTATTTCAAAGAAATGGGCCAAAGGGGGGGTGTGGATATCACTCTGAGTGCTAAGCCCAAAACCATCCAATTAATGAAACGGTGTGTTTCATTTGAAAACTCTCTTCAGCACTTGAGGTGCAATCGTGGCCATTCATCCATTGCCTAAGTCCAAGGTCAAACCCTAATCTGAGGGCTCTTGTTCATCATCCCCAAGTTTGAACTGAAATGGAGGGAGTTCTCAGACGGTGGCCTGAACAGTGGCGCCACCGTCTTCTCCGGTGAGCCAACCTCCACAGGTCATCCAAAATCACAAAACCATACCTCATCCCACTCAAAATCTCACGCTGATCATGAATCTGGCCTCAGAATTTTCTAATTCCTTCTATATTTTCGAACCCGATAACATTTTCAGAATCCATCCAAATCTTGATTTTCACCATTCTTCAAATTAAAGGTCTCAAGTTAATCCTCACTCTTCACTGACCAATTTCCACTATCTCATCGTGATTATTCCTTCAAGAATCTTGAGATATCAACCTCAACAGAAAATGATCACATGCCTACTTTGTCTCTAATTCACCAATTTATGATCCTAAATTCAACTACAGGTTGCAAGGATCCTAACCACATATGAATTTCTAAGCATCTCCTCCTAAATCATGCATGAGTGAAATGTACAAACCTGGTTTCAGAGAGGTAACAGAGGTGGTTTTTGCTCACTTCAACTGCCAAGATGATGCAGACACACTCCAAATTCACTCCTAAAGCCTTTGCACACCCTGATTTGGCTTGATTCTCCCTTGAATTGAAAACCCGACTTCAACTTGCACCTTCAAAATTTCAATGGCTCTTTCTGCAACCAGCTTCAATTCCTTCTAAAAAAATGGCTGAGTTCACTCAATGGCTTATATATAAGTGATTGGGATTGTCTAGAAACTTCTGGATCCATCCAAATGAGATTTTGGATTTTCAAAATCTCTTCAAAATATCATCCATGGCAATCACTATTCTGACTCCCTCTTGGCATGGCTATGTGTGCAATCAAGTTCTCATGAGATTTTGAATGAGTTTGATAAGTAATTTTCCTTGTTTGTAAGCCAAAGGTGGGATTTTGAGATGTTGCTTCATCATGAAGATATGAAAAGGAATGTTATGCAAATGACCTCAAATCAAATTTATAACATTTCCATTGTTTCTAAAATCATTTTTCCAATCAATTTGACCTATAATTTTGTTTCATTTGGTCACAAAATGAATTATTTGAATTTTTGGCCATTAAATCCTTTTAATTCTTTCTTTTTCAAACTTTCTTGAACCAAGTCTCTCCTTGAGCCATTTAAATTCCTCCTTGATGCATGTTCAAGGTTAAAACCCCATTTTGAGCAACTTTCTAGTTGAAAAAAATTTCATTTGAGACCTCTAAGTTGGTGGAAATGGCTTATGATCACAAATGACCTATAATCACCAAATGTCCAAAATACCCTTGACTTGTCAAAGCCATAACTTGAGTTCTACAAATCCTATCAAGGAATTCTAGTACTATCTAGAAATCTAAGAGAATAAGGAACAACATTCATGTTGACCAAGAGTTCATAGGAATCATCCTTCTTGGGAAAAAGTTTCATGTAAGTTGGGTAACTTTCAAGCTCCAAATTCACATGTCTCAGATGACTTGTAACTTGTCAAAGCCATAACTTGAGTTCTACAAATCCTATCAAGGACTTCTAGCACTAAAATTAAAGCTAAGATCATGCTATACAACAATCATGTTGGGGGAAAGATGAGATGAAGATCATATCTTGAGCTAAATTGCCTTGAAGATAGGGGTCAAACTAGGGGATTTTACACTGTCAAGTCTTAGAAATCCTAGCTTGAAACTTCTCAAACTCTTCAATCATGATGAGTTAACCTTGTAATCATCCTTATAGCATCTCAATGTATCAATCCATGATCACATGGCTCTTGTATTAGGTATCAACCTTGTTCAAATCCTCAATTGACTTAGGGTTGACCCAGTCAAACCCTAGCTGCACCACTCATGGCTGAGTCTTCTTAATCTTGCACAATGACCTGTCTAGGCCTCAAAGTGATGTTCAACACTTCTCATGAGCTCTCCCAAGACCTCAAGTCCATCTCCATGACCTCAGAATCATCTGATGGCTTCCCACAACTCTCAAGTTAGGAGACCTACACACTTGGCTTCAATCACTCTCTCTAAGGATCTTTTAACTTCTCTGGCAAGGATATCAACCCTTGAATATCTGAATAACCTTCTTAGCTAGCCTCAAAGTCTTGTGTATCCTTTGATTGGTAATCATACCTCTTGATCTCCTGCATACATGTCAATGAAATGCAAATGATAATGCTAATGTGAATGAAATGAAACATAAGCTAGGTAAAGAAGTATTGGGCAAATTTTGGGGTGCAACACCAATAAACATAATTTTGTAATTAATCGAATGAAAAAGGTATCGTTGGGGTCTAGCATCCCAATAATACCCCGATTAATCGGCTACGAGGCTGACGTCTCGTTTATCGAATAGTCGTCTTCTCCCTTAAAATATTTAACCAATCAAATCTCGTTTACTCGCTCCCGCGTGACCGAAACCCTAAAACCTACAGAAATCAATCTTCTTTTCTCAATCAAATTCCTAATTCAGTCTAATCTATTCAAACAACTTTTTGCAAAGAACATTGTTTAGTCCCTTCTTCCGCGCATATGAACTAGTGCTTCAGCCTCCCCTAGCAAGCAGACAAGCTAACGTTTAATAGTTAGAATGCCACCTAAACTCTTGTTTGCTTAGAACACAAACCAATCAACCATAGTCTTTCGAACTACGATTGCTCTGACTTCCTTATTGCACAGTGAGGGTACATAGGCATAGGATTGCGAGATCCTAGCGAGCTACCTTTTTCCTTTCACCCTAAGCCTTTTCCCGTAGTACCACGAACTACGATGCTCTGACTTTCCCATTGGACGAGGGAGTACGTAGGCACAAGGGCCCCAATCCTTGCCGAGCACCCTATCTTAAAACCACCAAATTTCCCCTAGAAGCGAATCCTTAGAAGAAAACAAACAACCTAGCTAACACTTTCTCGAATCGGATCAAGAGGTTCTCGTTGAGTACAACGAACGTAGAGGGTGTTAATACCTTCCCTTTATGTAATCGACTCCCAAACCTAGAATTTGCGGTTGTGATGACCATGTTCTTATCTCTTTAAAGGTTTTATCGATATTTTCCTATTCCTTCCTTGGAATGAATAAAGTTTGGTGGCGACTCTGTTCGAACATTTTTTAGGCGTCCATCGCGAGGATCATATATTTCGAGGTACGAGACCACCTCATACATCAATAATGGGACCACCGCAGCTATCGTTACTGACATGTAACATGATGAAACCCCGACGACCATCATATCAATGTACTTGATGAGATAGATCTATATGGATGAATGACATGGAAATTTCATGCATTGTGATCTCTAAATCATGCATATTTCCAACTGGTCCTACTAAAGTCTTTAGTGAGATCAAACTGAAGTTCCTTAGGTGCAATTAAAAATTACAATATTTGCACATTACAAAAAAAAACTTGATATTGTTATAACAATAGTACCTCATAAGTTTTTTTTGTTTTTTTCTGCAGAAAATTAAACATAACATAAAGTTTGTATCAAAATAAAACCAAAGCATAGAACATAGGTAAAAAATAAAAAATACTCCCATTCATCTAAGGCAATCTCAAAACCAAGATCTATATAAGCAACATGCCCATGAAAAGTCTTAGGTGTTAAAACTTTTGTTAATGGATCAACTAGCATTAAGTTTGTCCCTATATGTTCTATCAAAATTTGTTCCTCCCGAATTCTTTCTTTCACAACAAGATACTTGATATCAATAAGTTTGGATTTTTTTATAACTCATATTGTTGTTGGAGTAGAGCACAACTACACTATTGTCACAATAAACATTCAAAGGCCTTTCAATGCTCCCAACGATGTGTAGGCTTGTGACAAAGTTCTACAGCCAAATTGTATGAATGACGCCTCAAAGAAAGCCACAAACTCTGCTGTCGTGATGGAGGGGACCACTAAAGTCTGTTTGGAAGATTTCCAAGATATGGTTCCTCCAGCCAAGATAAAGGTGTAACTAGATGCAAAACGTCTTCTATTCAGGCATCCTGCAAAATCTGAGTCAAAATACCCAATGATCTCCAAGTTATCTAATTTTTGATAAATGAGCATGAAGTCTCTTGTTCTTTTCAGGTAGCTCATTATACATTTTACTGCTATGAATTGCTGTATACCAGGGTTATTTAGATATTTTTCAAGAACTTCTACATTGATTGCTAAGTCGGGTCGGGTGAAAACTTGAGCATACGTAATACTTCCCACAACTGAAGCATATGGAACCTTATGCATCTCTTCCTTTTCAAGATCTATAGTGGGGCACTGTTTGAGACAAAGATTTGTCTCGTTTAGCAATGGGTGTATCTCCTTGTTTACTATCTTTCATGGAAAATCTATCCAAAATTATATCAATATATGTCTTTTATGACAATCCTAAAATACCTCGAGAACGGTCTCTAAGTATTTGAATTCCTAAGACAAAGAAGGAATCCCCAAGATCTTTCATCTCAAATTTATTTGTGAGAAATCTCTTGGTTTCGTCCAATAAGTCTATATTGTTGCTTGCCAAAAGGATATCATCTTCATATAGTATCAAGAAAACAAATTTACTTCCACTGAACTTTTGGTATACACAGTTATCAATATTTGGCCACTTAATTATTCGAATACTAGTATAATACTAAATAATTAAAATACTCCAATAGAGCGTTCTTATAATCATGTATTTCATTATGTTTTGATTTTTTTTTGTTTTACATGCATTTTACTCTTTGATCAATTGTAAATTGTTCTATGTTTACTTGTTAGAAAGAAATTTCAACTAGTAACGCTCGATAAAAATATTTTAGTTTAGTATTCGCTTAGGCTAAGGGGTTTCAACTAGAAAATGAATTGTTCTGGATAGACTAATGCTTAATACTATTTATGATTGACTAATGTCCATAACAATAAATTTAGTTTTTTAAAGGTCTATTCACTAAAGAATTAGGAATAGATAACCTAGAGAACCAGTAACCGTGGGAATAAAACTTAATTATTATTATTAGGTCAATTTAGGATAACAAAAGGATTCAGGATCAAACTCTCATCCCCGGATATACAAATCATTTAAAGTATGATGAAGAGCATGTAGAACATATGAGAGTTGTGTTGCAGACTTTGAAACAGAAGTTGTATGCAAAGTTTTCTAAGTGTGAGTTCTAGTTGTGGGAAGAGAGTTTCCTTAGTCACGTAATTTCTAGTGGTGGCATTATGGATGGTGCTTCAAAGATAGATGTTGTTTTGCAATGGCAGACTCTAAAGTCTGTTACATAAATTAGAAGTTTTCTTGGTTTAGCTAGTTACTAAAGGAAGTTTATTGAAGGATTTTCAAAGTTAGAATTAAATTTGACTCAATTGACTCAAAAGGGTCAAGCCTACGTTTGAGATGTGCATTGCAAAGAGAGTTTTCAAGAGCCCAAGATGAAGTTGACGTCTGCTCCAATTTTGAATTTACCAAATCTCAGTCAGTCCTTTGTGGTGTATTGTGATGCTTCTAAGATGGATATAGGTGGTATGTTGATGTAGAATGTTGAGGTTGTAGCTTACACTTCTAGACAGTTTAGAGTTCATGAAAGGAATTATCCTACGCATGATCTGGAGTTGGCAGCAGTGGTGTTTGTGTTGAAAATTTGGAGGCATTGTCTGTTTTGTTTCATATTTGAAGTGCAGTGATCACAAGAGTTTGAAGTATCTATTCGATCATAAAGAGTTGAGTATGAGGTCGAGGAGATGGCTCAAAACATAAAAAATACGCCTTATTAAGAGTAATTCCCTCTACCTTAATTTTTCCAGCAATAGTTCCTTAAGGCTCTTCAATTTAGTTTTTCTTTAGCCTTTGTCTTTGGCTCTTCTTACCATAAAATTCTGTTTTATACGTAAAAAATTTGAAAACCCTCTTACTAACCTTTTTATCATTGACCTAATCTCCTTCAATTAGATACTTCTAACACTACCCTCACTTATAATCTTATTTACGAACATGACCATCTTGGCTCTAATTGTATTTTAATAAAAGACTACTAATGTTCTCCTTATTTTCTACTATTTCTATTTTTCTCATTTTCCATCCAAACTCTCCTTTTTTTATCTATTCCATTAAAATAAATAAAATAAGTATATTTGAATTATTTTAATAAAATTTTCATTATTCTAATAAAATTGTCATTATTCTAATATTATTAGTTCTTATTCATTAAATAACTAGAATTATGCACCACCCCAAAACATCAAATACCACTACTAGCCACCAAAACACCCCCAATGTACATAAGTAAATAGGGTATTATATTTTACATCTCGGAAACATGATGAGATAATCAAAGAAAAGTTTTGGTTTGAGTTTCATGTAAGTATTGAGTGTGCAATCTAAGAGGAGTTGAATTACATTTGCTGGATTTTTCTCTATATTTAAGAAAGTTCCTTTTCTTTTCAATTTTATGGTTTAGAATAAGATGCAGAAAGTAAACACAACGATATATCCTTGTTCCTCTTTCCAAACAAGAGTACTTCAATCCCTTTCGGTCCATTAGTGATATATAAAATTATCGGATATTAAGAAAAATACTTAATAATAGTGTAGTAATGTGATATATATATATATATATATATATATATATATATATATATATATATATATATATATATATATATATATATATATATATATATATATATATATATATATATATATATATATATATATATATATATATATATATATATATATATATATATATATATATATATATATATATATATATATATATATATATATATATATATATATATATATATATATATATATATATAATACGAATTTTAATGCATACTTTAACTATATTGATTATTTTCTTTGATTTGTTCTAGCCTTCAATCTTTTTCTTCTTAGACAAGTTTTGTCTTCTTTTTTTTTTTTTTGATGTGTTTATCTTCAAAATTTTTTTTAACCATGGTCAAGAATAAATTTTCTTCATAATCTCCCCCCTTTTAATGATGACAAACATCCTTTAAAATTTTCTTGTTCATTCAAAAGTTGCTTAATATATATGACTTTTTCAATTTTGTGCAGCAACTAGAATCTCTCCCTATATTGTATATCTCCCCCTTTCTTTTGCAATTTAATGCTTTCTCCCCTAAAAATATTACGAACAAGTATAATACCTATTGTTTACACCCCTTTTGACATCATCAAAAAGAAGAAAAGGTAGAATAAAGTCCAAAGCAAAGTGATAACATATAAAAGATATATCGTGATAGATGAAAACTAATAGCACATAATTAGACACTTATCTTCTTTATAAAGATTTGATGTCAAAGTTGATAACAATGTTTATGCTTCTTCAAAATATCTCTTCATTTAATGAAACTTTTAAAACTACCATATCATATGGTCTTGTATCTTGAACGATCCATCATGATTTTATAATACTAACATATGATCTTCAAGTACCTACAAAACAATTATTAATACTTAGGTACCTAATTTTTCTTTGGGTCCTATTGGGTTAGATACCTTACTCATCCATACATACTCACCAGAAGAAATACCATAATTTCTTATGTAGTAAGCATTAGAAGTATGGTCATTTGGATTACAATAGAAACAAGTAGGCCTAAAAACATGATTCCTTCTATTGACATGAAAGTTATTTCTATAAGACCTTTTATGATGATTTATAACATGTTCTTTCTTTGATTCTTCATTGTTATTTTCTAGTAGCCTTTACAAATATGGTTTGAGTGCACTAGGATTATCAAAATTAGTAAAGCCAAGTCCACATTTATCATTTTAAAATCTCTAACTACTTAACACATTTTCTAAACCAATTTTACCTTTTTCATATTTCATGATCACTTGGTTTACTTCAATAATTTTAGACTCAAGAGATGAATAATTATTGTATGCTAAATTTTTTATTAATTCTAACTCCACTTTTATGTTACACTACGCTAAAATTGATATTTTGTATCGCCTAATTTAATAGCGCTTTTAAAAAAAAATGCTATTAAAAAGAAACAAACACATCTATAATAACACTTTATGGTCGGGCGCTATTATAGAGTGTAGACAATGTGATTTTGATAGCACTTTATTAAAAAACGCTATTATTATAAAGGAAACAAACATATCTTTAATAGCACTTTTAAAAAAAGTGTTATTAAAAAAGCAAAAAAAAAACGCTATTAAATAGCTTTTTTGTAGTAGTGTTACTAGCCTCACATTCTAGATTTAAAACAATTTTCTTTTGATTTGAAGATTTTCTAGAAAGTTTCAAAAATTCATCATGTAATTCATTAAAAGTATTTTATAATTCATCATATGAAAGGCTATCATCAATTTCATAATCACTAACCTCATGTTATTCATCACTTGAATGATATTATGTCATCAATGCCTTGCTTGCATGATCTTCATATGAAGATGAACTTATTTAATTTTCATCTCATGCTACATATGCTTTCTTAGGCCTTTTGTCCTTCTTACTTTTGAATTTATCTTTCTTTTCAAGTGTAGCGCATTCACTTTTGACATGTCCTCATTTTCCACATTCAAAGCATGTAACCTTCCTTATTGGTGCTTATTTCTGAATGATTTCCTTTTTCCTTTCTTCTTTTAAGAATTTTTCAAACTTTTTGATAATATTATCATCATCATAAGTGGACTAATCCTCTTCATTATTATCACAAATTTTTACTCTCATCTTTAAGGCAATATCTTTTGAATCTTTTACTGGAATTTCATGCTTCTCCAATATTTCAAGTTCTATTTTAATCTCTAGGAGTTTCAGAACAATGACAAAAGTTTTGAGATAATGTGTTCAATTTTGATCTTTTTACTTTCATGTTTTTCCAATATTTCTGTTGCTGTTGTGCATTGAGAAACACAAAAGAACTCATCCATTCAGAGTATCAATCGAAGCATGTTTTCCGCCTTCTTGTCATATATAACTTTTTTCCTTATCATCTTTATCTCAATCACTTTTGATCTTAGATGTACCAACATCATTGATAATAATTGTGGGAACGAACTGACCATTTTCTACAGCATTCTAAATATCATTTCCTTATACCTCAAGATATGCATGCATGCGAATCTTCCATAAATCACAATATTCATCACTGAATAAAGGAGATTTATTGTTACTACCACCATCTCTAAAAACTGGATTTGCATAAGCCATTTTTAAATCTTTAAGGATATGTTACTTATAACCTGCTCTAATAACAAATATAAGTATTGAGTGCATAATCTAGGGGGGTGAATTGGACTTCCTGGATTTTCTTGATATTTATGCATGTTCCTTTTCTTTTAATCTTTCTAGTTTAGAATAAGAAGAAAAAAAGTAAAGAACACAACAATGTACCTGTGAGAGATTTCATTATGTTAGAATCTGTACAAATCTCACATCAAGGTCATTCATACAATTTTCTTACATGAACAAGAAAACACACAACTTTCTTTTACACTTGAATAGAAAGCACACCACATTCTATGTCTAACAATGATACTTAACACTTTGTGATCAATAACAGAATTTTGGTAATGTATGTAGAAGTTTTTGCTCTTGAATCAATTATGTAGAAATTGATATTCTCTTTCTCTTGATCACAACCCAAACACATATACTTAAGTGCTCAAAATAATATGAATGAAACTCTTTTCAATGAAATGAAAGTTATGCATAGAGTTTCATATTTGATGGACATATGAACACTTGAAAATCTTGTTTGAATTATGTAAAAACGATGTATTCAGGAGGTGATTCAGAATTCTAATGTAAGAACCTTTATATACATCATATAATACCTCTATTAATTAATGTATATGTTTGGAAACAATTTCATGAAAGTTTGTTACCTTTTAGACTTATGATGGTTCGGATGGAATCATTTTGCTTTAGTGATAACCCATTATCATAATGCTATAACTGGTTACAACTATAGTTGTTAAAAGTAAATTTGAAATTTTTGTGCCTGTAACCGGTTATAGGTTTTGGTTAACCAGTTACAATTGTAATTGTTAAAAAATAAAACATTATTGTTAAAAAAATTGTGCCAGTAATCGGTTACAGGTTTGGTGTAATTGGTTACAATAATTTGAAAATGTTCAAATACAGCTTGTAACAGCATGATTTGGTTCCAAATGATTTTGAAAGATGCACACATGATTTGAGATGGATTATGCATACTACTTTGAGCCACTAAGATATATAATATGAATTCTAATGCATACTTTAGCCATATTGATTCTTTTCTTTGATGTGTGCTAACCTTCAATCTTTTTCTTACTAGGCAAGCTTTTGTCTTCTTATTGTTGATGTGTTTATCTTAATAAAAATTTTAACCAAAGTCAAGAAGAATTTTTCTTCATAGCTCAACCTTCCTTCATCCTTGGAGAAGATGAATAATGGTGTTTCAGTTTGTTAGGTGGAGAAGATGAAGAATGGTGTTTCCGTTTATTAGGTGGAGAAGATGAAGAATTGTGTTTCTTTCGTTCATTGGGGGTGAGAAAAGTGAATGAAACTTAACATTCTGATAATTGAATAAAATATTATTTAGAGTTTACATTTCGGTTTTTAGAAAAGTCGAGGAAACACAACCAAGGTGAAAACTATGTTCAATTTAATTAAATAAAATATTATTCAACATTTCATGTCATTTTTTTAGAAAACCGATAATAAAATTTAAGAGCTCAATCTTAGTTCTAAATAAAACAAGAAATTGCAGGAGTTTGAAATTGAAGCTCAAATTCTGAGCTACATTTTCTATTAGTTTTATACAAAACCTAGAGATAATTTGTTTTAAAAATAAAATAAAATAAAATGGCGTGTTATAGGTCATTTGACCTCAGTTTTTCATCGGTTGAGGTGAAGGTTTCATCATGAAATATATTATTTGTAATAGTGGGGTAGAATGCACCATAGGCCGGTCTCGACAAATTATACAACCATAATCTTAGCCATGTATCAGGTAACAAAGATTTCGGAGAAAACTGTTCTAGACCGACTATGCAGCATAATAAAACTGACCCATTCTAAAGGCCCAATTCAGAATTTCACCTGCTCATTGATGAACACGTAGGCCTTCACTAAAGAGTCATTGACATAACAAGAGTCACACTTATCTTGGTCGTTGAAGTCAATTCGACAATCTCTCGCAACTAGGGCCGATTCTAACCGTTGTCCAAATAAAAATGTGGTTTCACGCCACTCCAATCTAAGATTCATTCTATTCTGACAAGTTAATTCTCTCTAATTTCAAATACTTAAACATTGAATTACTAACATTGCAAGTACACATCCTCCATTTACAAAAGAGTTTAACTAGTGTACGAGAAACTCTTACCTCTCACAGCAGATTCCATCAACACATCTCCAATTTCCTACTGTTCTACGATATTAAATCATCAATGACATCTAAGAATCCATTATTGCTATTAAATTAACTAAAATTAATGATACCATTTCTTAAACTTTAATGTAAATCACTATTTATAATGCAATAATTTTTATTGTATCTAAGTATTTTAATTTAAACACAAGACATATGTTCAATAACTTGTTTTCTTTTTTAACAAAAACAAACTTTAACACATTTCATTCAATAAATAATATTTAATACAACAAAGAATCATATTAATAACATGAAGCCTACTACGATCGGCCGCCTTCGTTAAAGAATGGGCAACCATTAATAAATTTAATGACATTACATCAAAATATCCAAAACATAACTCCTATTATAAAGTGAGGGATGATTCATGTATACATAACTCATCATTTCTTTGTAAAGATAAAAGAAACTATATTAAAAACCCCACTAATGCAAGATATGCAACCAAAGGTTAGCTAAACAAAACAAAAATGCAACAAAAGATAATTGATCACCAAAACAACTTCTGATACGGTCCCTTTTATTTAATCTTCACCAAAACCTGCATTATTTGGAATGAATTTTTATTTCTTTGGTTACACCTTCTTGCACAAATCACTATTTGCCTAAAGCAAATCCACCATCCACCCTAAGATCCAAACCAGTAATAAACTCAGCCTCATTAGAAACCAAAAACAATCACTACAAAAAAAACTGGATCCTGCCACGTGAAATTCACTTCACAACAAGGAAAATCACTTCACAAACTTATATTAGCGACGTGACCATTCACGTGGCAGGAGGACGTGTGGCAACTATGTTGCCACGTGAAAATCACGTCACAACTTTGCCACGTGATTTTCACGTCGCAACAAATAAAAAAATATTTCAGCCTTAGCAGGTGTGTAAGAAAGTTGTGACGTGATTTTCACTTCACAACTTGTGACGTGATTTTCACTTCACAACTTGCGAAGTGATTTTCACTTCATAACTTGTGACGTGAATATCACGTGGCTAAGAGTTTTTTTTAGTTTTTTAAAATTAATTAATTTTTTGGTAGGTTTAAAATTAATTTATATTTAAAATTATAATTATAGTTTATCCACTCAATTTAATAAATATAATTTATTTTTAATTATAATTTAAATTGGAAAATTAATAAATATAAATAAGAAAAATTAATAAATATAAATAAATATCAAAATTAAGAATAAATTTTCTAAATAAAAAGTGTATAATATACTAAAATGTAATTAATATTTTACAAAAATAAAAATTTAAAATTACAATAAATGATTAGGATCAATCTGGATCGGGAAAACTGTCAATGTCAAAATCATTGTTATCCTCGTCATCCAACTGTTGTCGACCACCCACTTCTTCATTTCCAACAACTGGATTACCGCCACCTTGCGATTGCATAAATTGGCGCATCATCGCCTCCATTTCATACCATCATTATTTTTATAAAATATTAAATACAAATATTAACAAACTTATTATTAATATTCTTAACATAAACATATATTAACCAAAAATTACTATTAAACAATAACTATTACAAATTCAAACTATTTAATATATATTCTTCTTAAATATATATATTTTTTATTTTAACTATTACACATGCTATATATTATTAAACATAAACTATTAAAGATTTATTCTATATATCCTATTAAACATATATATTTTTAATATATAAATTTATACATATATAAAAATCTTTTTTTAATAACAAAAATATTATATAATAAACAAAAATATAACAAAAATATTTTTTTAATAACAAATAATAATAATATAAATATAATATTGTTTCAAATGTAAATATAACCAAATATAAAGAAAACGTTAAAAATAATATATTTAGTTTTTAAAGGTTACAAATTTATACTATATATTAAAATTTGTTTTTAATAACACATACTAACAAAAATATTTTTTTAATTACAAATAATAATAATAATATAATATTGTTTCTAGTGTAAATATAATCAAATAAAAATAAAACGTTAAAAATAATTTATTTGATTTTTAATATTCAGTTTTTAATATATAATTTTATACTATATATAAAAATTTGTTTTTAATAACAAAAATCTGTTTTTAATAACAAATAATAATAATAATATAAATATAATATTGTTTCTATAAAACATTAAATATAAGATATTTAGTTTTTAATATTTAGTTTTTAAAGTAATAAAACATAAATAAATTTAATAACACATAAAAATTAAAAATATTGTTAATATTCAGTTTTTAATATTGTTACTATATATAAAAAATTGTTTTTAGTACACCTAAGTATTAAAATAATAAAACATTAAAAATAAATTTAATATTCTGTTTTTATAATTTATTAATATTCTGTTTTTAATAGTTTATAACCAAAAAATAAATAAGACATTAAAAATAATATATTTCTGTTTTTAATATTTTATTTCTAAATATATTATTCTATTTCTAATTAATAACAAAAATCTGTTTTTAATAACAAATAATAATAATAATAATAATACAAATATAATATTATTTCTATAAAAGATTAAAAATAAGATATTTAGTTTTTAATATTCAGTTTTTAAAGTAATAAAACATAAATGAATTTAATAACACATAAAAATTAAAAATATTGTTAATATTCAGTTTTTAATATTGTTACTATATATAAAAATTTGGTATTAGTACACATAAATATTAAAATAATAAAAAATTAAAAAAAAATTAATATTCTGTTTTTATATTTTATTAATATTCTGTTTTTAATATTTTATAATTAAAAAATAAATAATATATTAAAAATAATATATTTCTGTTTTTAATATTTTATTTCTAAATATATTATTCTATTTTTAATAACACAAATCTGTTTTTAATAAAAAATATTAATAATAATATAAATATAATATTATTTCTATAAAAGATTAAAAATAAGATATTTAATTTTTAATATTTAGTTTTTAAAGTAACTAAACATAAATGAATTTAATAACACATAAAAATTAAAAATTTCTTTCCTTTTCTCACTCCTTTCATTTATAAACAAAAATTCATTTTATTGTTAATAATATTTTTACAAAATTCTTTTTTAATATTCAGTTTTCTATAAATATTCAATTTTTAATATTGTTACTATATATAAAAATTTCTTTCCTTTTCTCACTTCTCTCATTTATAAACAAAAATTTGTTTTATTGTTAATAATATTTCTACAAAATTCGTTTTTCAATAATAAATAATAATAATGACATAAACATACAAAAAAAAATATTAACAACAATCCAACACTATTAAATCAAACTAAAATAAAAAATAAAATAGCAAAAATACCTCTCCTTCACACTACTTCAATCTTCTTCAACCTCCTTCTTGTTTCCTTTTCTCACTAACAATAAAAATTTGACAACAAAAAAATCAAATATTAAACCCATATAAAATGACATTTTAAACTAAATTAATTAAAACAAAATTCAACAATAACTAATGAAAGAAAAAATATATTACCTATACAAGGAAAATCAAGAAACCACTTGAGAAAAACAAAGAAATTTTTGGGCAGAAGATGAACAAATTAGGAGAAGAAAATGGTAGAAGAAGAAGAAGAAGAAGGCAACTGAGAGAGAGAAAGAAAAAGAAGTGTAATAAATGTGGTCTCAGGAATTTTCACGCGTGCCATAAATAAAATATTAGTGACGTGATTTTCACTTCACTAATTTGCCACGTGAAATTCACTTCGCAACATATAACGGCTAATAATTAATTATTCACATTAATTGGTTAGCGACGTGAATATCACTTTGCAACTTTGCCACGTGATACTCACGTCACAAAGGTTCCAACGGTCATTTTTACAACCTGTAGCACAGTCAACCATCACTTCTAAGTCAAATATTTTTCCCTCTTAAATGGTTGCGACGTGATAATCACGTGGCAAACCAAATTTTAAAAATTTTCCCCTTCCCGCTTCAATATTTCTGTCATTTTAGTTTTTTTTTTTTTATTTTACATGTTGCGACGTGATTTTCACGTCACTAACTTTTTTTTTAATTTTTAAATCTGACAGGCCATGTGCTATATTTGTTTCATATTATTTTAATAGTAAACAGGTTAGTGACGTGAAAATCACTTCACAGCTGTCAATATTTTGCCACGTGATTTTCACTTCACTAAATCACGTGGCTGGAGACAATTTTTCTTGTAGTGAATACAGCATCCGCCACGTGTTTCGGCGTGAGCACCACTCCCTCAAGTCTCGCGTAGTTTCTATAAGCCTCTTGTGTTTCATCTTCATTCAATCCTGATGTCTTACAAGTCATTGGTGTCACTACTAGAAATACTCTGATTTCCTGCGGATTTTAGTTTAATTTCCGCAGAAAACATATTTCCTGCGATTCTTCCTGCTATTTTCTGAGCCCAGCTAAAACCTTCGTGGGTAATTAGCTTAGCAGGTAGAGTCGCAGGAAAGGGTCGCAGGAAAAAGTCGCAGGAAAGAGTCGCAGGTAATACAGCTAAACTCGCAGATAATATCGCAGGTAACTGAATGTTTCGCAGAAAAAGTCGCAGCAAATTCAGAATCCGCAAGTAAATGCGCAGGTATTTTCTCTCTCAGGTTGTTAATTTTTATTATTAATTTTGTTTAATTCTTATTTAAAATTTTATAAATATTAAATGTCAAAGGAACAATAATATAAAAATAAAAATCTAATTTGAATAAGTCAAGGCAACACTAATTTCATTCAAATTTTTAAAGCAAACATTACTTTATAACAAGTAATTATAGAGTTACATTACTAATAATTACTTGTCCAACCAAGTTAATCAGAAAAAACAATCCAGATTTCAGACAAATTAACAAGAAAAAAGACAATCAAAGGCTGACATTTACATCAAAACATGAGTGAGAAGAGAGTGTCTCTAAGGATGTAGATTGAATGCACTTCTCATCTGCCAGTTCATTATGAAGAACTTTAGGTGCCATCCATTGAGGCTATAAGCAGAAAAAAAGTCTTTTATTCTCTCTGGCCGATCGGAATTTAATGTGTGAGCAAAATCTTCCACTTCCCTGCATCACAAAATAACATCAAAATAAATTTTGACCATCATCAAGGAAGCACTTATTGTAACCATCCTCTAAACTTCTTTTTATAACAAAGAAAATTGTTTATCGAAAATGAATTAATGAAAAACAACATACAAAGTAAATAGATAGTTTCATGAATCAAAAAATAGACCCACTTGTCATTTTTTGCCACTTTGGCCTCTGAATTTCAATATTGGAGGATTTAAGTCAAATGAAAAATGAAAACCTCAAATTCCTTATCCCTTCCCTTCTAAACTCCCAAACAAAGCTTCTGGATGTCAGAATATATCATAGGGTGGTAAATTCAACCAGTTTATCATAACAGGGCAAAACAATGTTGATGTATGTCAAGGTTTGTCCATTAGGCAAAAGCAAAGGAACAAAACTTAAAGTTGGTCATTAAAAATAGCAACTGCAGAGTATAAAATGTTAATTTTAAGTAAAAGCATAAGCACCAAAAACATAACTCTGCGGCATAATATTAAATTATTAATGCATATTAATATTTGTTAGCCATCTAACCTTTCCTTGCTTTACTGAAGCATTTGAAGAGGGGTGTGCCTTCATAGGTGAGGAATGCATTTCACATCCCCCAAAACTTGAATTTCCATTAGTCTGTGGTTCTTTAGTTATAAAAAAGGCTTTTCTGGCACCAATGTGCCTCCTCAAAGCTTCTGGCATATTATCTAATGGATTCAAAGGCATGCATGCAATCAATGTCCTGATCCAAAAATCACACTCATCAAAATAATGAAATTTGGAAACTGTTATCAGATTTTACAAATACCATGCTAAATTTATTAAATTAAAAGAAAATGGGAGGAAAAGAAGCCTTGACATAATGCTTAGAGTTTCTCAAGAGTAACTAAGAGGCCGTCAATTAAATTGTTAGAATTAGCCTCTAGCAAATGCATGGTAATGCCAACTTCTATTAACCTAGAGTGGGTCAGACTTTTCCCTAGACACCATGCATAGCAGAATAGCACAAGACCCCGCTTCTTATTATCTATTATTATTATAACAGTTTCGCCTTTATAAAATCTGTATGTTCTACCGGGGTAACCCGTAGCAGGATCAGGCCTCATGTTCATATTCGTCATCGGTACTTTGTCTACATAGGATTGTGGATACCATGTCATAGGTAGCCTTCCACCTGAATTAGAAAAATAAGTGATGCATAAGTTTAAAATCGAAGTTGTTTGATCCAACAACGTTGAGTTACTGAATGCGTGAAATTGTAACATTAACTTACTAGGGTTAAGAAAGCGAACGCAGCTTCACGTGCTAGCTCCTAGTTTGCTGAAGTGCAGACATCTTTTGGACCAAGGTTTCCATAAAGTTGCTTGCTAGGATCACCATCGAAGAAACCAAGACACATTAATGTAGCAAAGTTGTTTGACACAACATCGTTAATGGCTGCTTCGCCTATAAGCCCTTGCTTGACAGCACCTTCTGTATATCGGCCAAGAAAACTTCCACAGTTCAAATCCAATCCTGCAAAATCAACATTTTTACACAACAGTGATGATAAATACTTGTTGCCTATAAATATTTGAATTTCTAATAATCAGATGTACTTTATCTGCTAGAGTGGATTTGGCTGCAGCTTCCTTAGGAGTCTTGGTGTAGTGCTGATCTTTGAAAAGCACGTCGACCGAGTCACAATCAGAAACTATATATCTGCATAGCACATGCATATATATATCTGCATAGCACATGCATATCTGCATAGCGGTTGGTATGTATCATCCAAATCTTGCTGTGTCACCTAACAAAATCAACGACAGAAAGAGTGACAAAAACGATTCTCCATATATATTCTATAATCCTCAAACACAAATTAACAAATGATAGATTACCACAGCATTGAAGGTGTAACGCTGAACACCTTTCCAGTCATCAACATCGTAGGCAGTGTAGTGTTTGCAACATGCAGCAACCTTAAGCTTGTTGGAATCTCCATCATCAGTTTGTTGCAGACCTTTCACATACCCGATTTATCAGTTCCAGTCCCTGATATAGCTGACACTGGGATTGGTTCAAACCTGATTTATCAGTAACCATAGCAAGGAACTTGTGGATTAGAACATATGACACTTGAGAAAGAATTAATAAACAACATGATGCAATAACTTAAAACATGGTTTTCTGTCACAAACAAATTTCCATACCAGAATTCCCACATCCAACAACCAAAACTTTCTTCCCTCTAAATTCCTCACCACTTTTATACAAACTAGTATGCTTAATACTCCCACCAAATTCACCAACTCCTTCCATCTCCGGCACCACTGCCTCCGCATTCTCCCCCGTCGCAACGATCAACCACCGACAAACAAACTCGGTAACCATCCCTCCTCACTCCTCACCCTCCAAAAACCATGTGTAGCATCAAACTCAACATGTTTCACTATCTCATTGAACCAGGGCTTAATATCAAATTTCTCCGAGTAACTTTCCAAATACTCTATAAACTGTTGGCTTTTTGGATATGTCGGGAAACCAGAAGGGAACAACATCACCCTTCACATTATCCATCCTCATTGCTTCAAAAACATCCAAAACCTCTCTATACCTCTTACACCGACCATACCCACAAATCAAAGAATTCCAAGAAACCCAATCCCGTTCAGACATTTCATCAAACACCTTCCGCGCAAAGTGAACTTAGGACTAGACAACAACAAAGTGAAGCAAAACCTTACAAAAATATGACCAGTGTAATTGAGAATTCCAGCTACAGCAGAAGCCTTATTAACACCTTTTAGAATCACCAATCCACAAGTATTAGGAGACAAGTAAGGTGGAGTAAAGCCAAAACCCAGTTTTTGTTCTATAATAATAATCCAAAGTTAGACAAAACATTGGGACAAAGAATTTTGTGAATACGTTGTGTCAAACTTCAGTGGTTTGGATCCAGCAGGAGGGTGCTCAAATTCCAAAATAGATGCCTCCACCCCTCTGATAAAAACATTGACTAAGCAATTTAGCAATTTATCTGAAAAACAATATTTCTATTCTACCACCTGTAGCTTAACTTAAGGGTTGTATCATCTTGAATTATTAGTTTTTTTTTTCTATTTCTAGAACAAGGGCCTTTCATTCATATCATATCACTTCAACATTAATTTAAGAACTAAAAGACTTTGGCAGTAGCAGTAGCATCTAATAAGCATCACACATTAGAAACACCTGAATTGCGATGATTTCTTGTAAATTGCTGCAAAATCTGAACCAATTTTCTCTTCAACAGCAGGTGTAGTGACCTCAAGCACCCAGGTAGCTGGATTATAGCCACTCGAAATAGGGGGGATACCACCAATTCCCTGCCGTGCAGATAGGAAAACAACCAGAAATATAATCAATCCGCCACACACTGTTTATCCTTCTCACATCTCCATTTGTATTAAGTCTAATCTAGTCATTATCTAGTTGTGCCCAGAAATGTAATAAAGTAATAATAACATGTCAAACTTGCTGAAGGTTTCTTTCTCTACTTTAACATTCTAACCAATACATGCTAAATAAATGTCGTATATGAATGTTAACACTACAGACCAAGAAATGCTACTAGCTTTTAAACAAAGGATTTTACATGAGTGTAAAATGATATCTTCTCATTACTAATTTTACAGATTCAGTACATAAACTCCATCCTAATCAAGCTTAGTCATTATTTCTACACTTGAATAGTGAACATAAATCATACAGAAAATTATCATTATTTCACTTATCATAAACATATCCATAATTCAAACCAATTCAACACTGCTATAAAATTAATATAAGTAAATCTAAACAGACCCTAATTCTTATAAAAATTGATGACCAATATACTTGTAATGCAGTATCTGATTCAACTTTAACACAACCATAGATTCAAAACTTTCAGCTTTCTGCATAAACTATTATACAATATCAAAGATAAAAAATCAATCAAAAATAAAACAACAAACAATCATAATTCCAATGAAAATCCTCAACTATTATACAACAGCCTCCTATGTAGCACTGACGCCTCTAAAAGTTATGTGTTTGTGTCTTTGTTGGACACAGGTGAATCTAAATAAGCCACACAAATTCAAAGGTGAATCTAACAATGCAAAATGAAAATGTTACTAAGTTCATTCTAAATCAGTTTTGCATGTGTTATGTGGTGTAGATCATTGTTCGTCAGTTAGTTTCCAAAAAAAGCATATAATTACAAATGAATCAACTGAATAATGTGTTCTTAGAGTAGTGATAAAATATTTAGGGTTTTCAACAGAATTTGGGGATTTTTAGATTAGGAGTGAAACTGGATGATTAGATAAAAAGAATATTCACCCTTGGAGGAGATGAAGCTCGCGGCGGCCTGAGGAAAATCGGCATGGTGGTTTCGTTTCAAACAGCTCCATTTCAACACTGATTGAAAATAAAATGGATGAGCTCGACACAGAGAAGGAAAAAAAGGAGAAGACGACCTAAATATGTAATGGGCAGAAACCTCACCTCCGTGACGAAAAAGTGGCGGCCGAAAACGAGAAACGGTGGTCAAAGTGGTGAAGGAAGAGTGGCGGCGGCGGAAGGGTTTCAGAAAAAGAAAGATTTGTCTCCTCTCCCTTATGGGTTCACGTGAGAGTATTAGGAAAATAAAATACAAAATAAAATAAAATAGTTCAAGAATTTTTTTTTATTAATTTAAATAATGAGAACTCAAAAGAAAAACACTTGATGAGATTGTGGGGTCTCTTCCAATTTAGTATTGTAGATTTTTTCTTCTTTTTTATTTATGTAAATTGAATATTAGTACTTAAGTGTAGTTTTATTTATTTAAGTCATAAAATAATTAAAAAATCTCAATTAATATAATAATTTTTTTTTAAAAAAAATAAAAGATTTAAAATAAAATTCAAAAATATCTCTAAAACATATCTTTGGAATCAACAATGTTTTATAATTTTATTTATTAAAATTGAAAATATAGATAATTAAATTATAAAATTTTAGAATGGTAAATCAATATTTTAATTTTATTTTATCACCTTTTAAATTATAAAATTAAATTACAAATTAATAAATTGATCTCTAGCATAATAATTTAGTTATTTCACCAAAATATTTTAATAAACAAAATGAATAAAAGAATTATATATAATATAAAATAATATAAAAGGCTTATTTTATTGTCTTTTTCAATTTTAAATTTTAAAAAAAAAATTATAAGTTGAAGGATTACACATCAACTGTATCATAAACTTATGTTTTTAATTTTTCTAATTTTTACAACAATAAAAAGTATTAAATAAATAAATTTTTTTTTAAAAAATAACTAAAAAAACTCAATTAATATTGTAAAAAAAAATTCAAAAATAAAAATTTAATATAAAATTAAAAAATATCTCAAAAACATATTCTTGGAATCAATATGTGTTTTTATAATTTTAATTATTAATTGTAAAAATATAATAAAAATTAAAATAAATTAAACAAATCGCAGCAAAAGTCGCAGAAAAGTTTACAACAAATATCGCAGAAATTCCTGCGATATTTCCAGAGAATTTTGTCGTTCCGATAGATAAGTAATACCTGCGAAGTAAATCGCAGTAAATTCCGCAGGAAATTTACTTTTTATTTTTAAATCTAAAATCGCAGCTAAAATCTCAAGAATTCCTGCAAAATTTGCTGCTACCAAGATTTTCGCAGGAAATATTGTTTCGCAAAATAAAGTCGCAGGTAAAATCGCAGGTACTTCTGTGAAAATATTTTCGCAGAAAAATCGCAGGTAAACTGTGTATTTCTGGTAGTGTGTTGCCATCCCATTCGGCGAAACTAAGTTCACTCTTATCCCATGTGTTGCAAATTTCACACTCGCTGCACGCATTAGTCACTGCATGCTTTGTCATCGTGTAACCCGACGCAGTCGAGCCTCCTTTACTACTAGTAACACTCCACGTGCACACAATGCTCCCTCTCACGCGCCCTTCCACCATGCTACATCATTTTATAGTAATATCTATTGTATGTTTGTCTCAAAGTTCTATGCGTGGAATGCGACATATCTTATTGTCAAAACTCGGAAGCACGATGAGAAAGAATAGATTGGTTATAATAATACAATTTCTCTATCCATGGTAGAAGTTGCATATTGTAACTTCAATCAATTTATTATCTAATATCTATTTAAGAAAAATCAATCAATTTATTATCTAATATCTATCTATGAAAATAAAATGATCTTAATTTTTCTTAAATACCCTTTTATAAAATACCTTTTTATAAGTATGTTTAAATTGTTAATTAATCTAACATCTATCGAAGAAAATAATATGATGTTAATTTTCCTTAAATACCTTTTGCAAGTATTTTTAAATTGTTAATTAAACAAGGATATTTTTTACTAATACCAATGTTTCACTACTTGATGCATGCATATGACCTAAAAATTTACACGGGGAGATGGAAACACATAGAGATGAAAGGAAAAGTTGTATAGTCTGACTGTTCCTTCTTCTCAAAAACTATTTTTCTAATATTCTTTACTTCTTTCTCTCTTTCTTTCTTCCTCTCTCATATTAAGACGTCGAAAGACGATAAATGTAAGATGGAAAGACAAAAAGACTATTAATGCATACAATTAAAGGGATGGAGTTGAACCCTAAAATCCACCATTGTTTTCGTTTCAAGCTTATAGATATTGTTTTACCGTTTTGAAAATTAGCCACACAAGAAATTATCGAGTCGAGTCGCGGAATAGGTCGTTCTCTTTAAGACGTTTTGCAGTACTGTTCAAAGTTATGCAAAGTAGTCAAACTACTGCGCCACCTTCAAGATAAAACAACTCAGTTCTATATTGTACAATTACTACATGCACGATAGATAATCGATATAGAAATACACACTTTGATGGTACAAAAACCATTCGAATATTGTATAAAATATCACTCGTAGTATCTGGTATAACGACCAGTTGTAATAATTTCTCAAACCAAGAGAAATTTCAATTATTCTCCAAAGAGAATTCAATAATGGTCATTTAACCACTAAAAATAATTTCTCAAACAAAGAGAAGTTCAAATAATTCTTCAAAGAGAATACAAAAAGAAATACTTGTAATTTCTCAACTCAAACGAGGAGAAATTAACAAGATTATCTAAAGAGAATTCAAGAAAATACTCAGAAAAATCAATGAGCAGAAAGAAAGGGGGAGAAGATGGCGTTTCGACAATTCAAAAGACGCTGAGTTATGAGAATGAGGAAGGAAAAACACAAAATAAGTTTTTAGTATGTTTTGGAATGAAATAGAGAATTTCCTTATATAATAAAGTGAGGAAGGAAATATATCTCACCTAAACAGTATGAGACTAATGAGTTTTTTCAACTAACACACAATGTGGGACTTGACTTTAAAAAAAATTCAAATTCATCTTCCTATATTAGAATATTGACATAATGATCCAACAATTCCCCACTTGAATTTAAAAAAGTGTTTTAGAAGTAACGTCAAACGTTTCTAAGATTGTGCATGAACAAAGGTGTCTACGACTTGAACCTTTGCATAGCAAGTAGGTGTCGCTACGTGAAAAATGACACAGAGTTGCCACCGAATTTTATTTATGCCGAGGAGGGAAAGGGAAACAACGATAAAACCTTTAGGGAAATAACATGGTCATCGCAACCAGGTTTTAGGGTTCGGGAGTCGGTTATGCGAGGGGAAGGTATTAGCACCCCCTCACATCCATCGTACTCGATGGGAACCTTCTAAGTTGTCTACCTTGAATGGGTGTTTTAATCTAAACGTTTGCTTGCTAAAAGGAAATGGATTGTGTTTTTTATTAGAGTGCTCGCCAAGGATTGTGGCCCTTATGCCTACGTATCCTCACTTAAAAGAAGTGAAGAATCAGAGCTCCGTAGTTCAGAGGCTTGTGAAATGGTTGTATGTTGGTTGATTTTATACCTTGAAAAAGGGTTTTCGGATTGATGCCCTAAGGCAAAAAGAAGTTTGATGAGTTGATTTTATTTTTAGGTTTTTGGAAAAAAATTGTTCTAGATTAGGATCACACTAAAGACTTTGGATAGAGATGAATGTTTCGAATAACCAAGTCGAGCGCCTTGTATTCAAAACATTCGGAACGAGTGTAGAAGGGTTCCATTCCCATTCCTTCTCCACCACTTTAAAGCTTATGGCGTATAAACCTAATCATATCTTTATTGTTTTTTTATTATTTTTTATGAGAAAAGTACCACTTGATGTTGGATCAAGGGTTTTATTGTTTGTAAAAATATATGAGGTGATGCAACCAAGGTCGATGGCGATGCACAAGGCAATCGACTTACAAGGGTGAAAATGGCTCGATAAAATCGAGAGATTATTTTTGAAAATAATTTTTGGAACCAAAAGTAAAAAATGACCGTAATAATAACCACATACAATGGTGTTGCACCCTAAAATTTGCTCAACCTATTTCACCTGGTTTATGTTTCAATTGCATTGTCATTTGCATAATAAGTCATGTACATAGTCTAATCATTTGCATAGCATTGCATAATAAGTCATGTACATAGTCTAATCATTTGCATAGCATAGCATAACAAGTCATCTAACAAGGGATCAAGTGCAATTCTTATCAAAAGAGGCACATAAAAGGGATTTATTCAAGCTTAAGACCATCCAAGTAATCAAGAAAGGCTTGAAGCTTTGAGAAGTTTGAGGGTCAACCAGTGGACTTCTCTCCTATCTTGAGGTGTGTTGAAGATCATCAATGAGTGTGTGAGCCATGACTGAGGGCATGGAAAAGATCATGGAAGACCTATAGGGTCATTTTGAAGATGAGACAAGTCATTGATACAAGTACAAGAGCCAGAGTTGAAGTGCAGTCAACTAGGGTTTCATTTGGGTCAACCCTAGGTCAACCCTAGGTCAAATGATTGATTGAAGGGAACCAAGGCCAGCTTGGAGGTTGTGGAATTCATGAATTGACATGTGGATACATGTGTGGTATTGTGCCAAGGATAAATCAAATAGAATCAAGAGGAGGAGGAGTTACTAAATTAGGGTTTCAGTGTAAAAACTCTTATTTAGGTCTAACTTCCAAGCCAGATAAGTCAAAATGCAAGTTTCAAATGAAGTCTTGGTCAACATGAAACTTGTATAGCTTCTCAATAGATTTAATTTGAGTACTAGAAGTCTTCAAGAAGATTTGTAGAACTCAAGTTATGATTCTTGCAAGTTATGGGTCATCAGAGGACATTGAAATTTATCTGTGAAAGTCACTTGACTTCCAAGCAACATTTGCCCATGAAGGAGTTTTCAAATGGATTCTTGGCCAACATAAGAGTTGTAGATCTTGATCTTAGCTTTAATTTTAGTACTATAAGTCCCCAAGAGGATTTGTGGAACTCAAGTTATGGGCTTGGCAACCCAGGGGTATTTTGGGAAAGTTGAATTATAGGTCATTTTTCAACATAGGTCCAAATATCCATCTTCCACTCCTCAAATGAAAAAATGTTCAACATGAGATGTGTTCAAAATGATGTTTTTAGGCTAGATAAGAGGTCATGAGAGTTTGGAATGGCTTTCTTCACAAAGTCACCAAAATGGCCTAAAATGAGGGTAAATTTTAAATGAACCAAGGTTGGAAATTAGGGTTTTTGATCTACAAATCCAAACCAAGCCATATGACATACCAATTTGACTGTAAAATACATTTTGAGAACATTGAAATTGCCACATTTTTGAGTTGAGGATTAATTCAAGGACTTGCTTTGGAAATGGGTTACTTGCATCATAAGGCACAATTGCAAAACCACACTTCAAGGCACAACCAAGGCTACATCCAATCCAAACACTTCCTAAATCTTATTTGGAGAGAAATTGGACTCAGAACAAGGTGAATACAAGATGCTATCATGAGCTGGTATGAACATAGCATGACATGAGATTTTCATGACATGAGAAGTTGATTTTCTCATAGGATCAATCCAGAACTTTCTAGAGCCTTCATCCACATTCTATATATACATATGAAGAGATTCAGAGCTAGAGTTGGAGAGAATTGAGAGAGATTTGTGAGATTGCATTTTCAATCTTCCATTTGCAAAACAGAATTCAGTTACAAGTTTCAACCACCTTCAATCCATTCTTTTGATCTCAGAAGCTTGCTCTGACATTGGTGGATGATTTTAGATAGAATCCATAGCAAGAACCTTGAAGAATTGTGAGATAGCAATTGGAATTTTTCATCTGCAACTCAGAATCGAATTCAAGAATCCAAGCCATTTCAATCTCTCTCTTTGCATACAGAAGCCTCCTATGGTGTTGGTGAAGGTGTCTGGAACTTATTGAAGCTTATCTTGAAGCTTTGATCACTCTGTTCATCTCAAATTTGCAGGTATGTAAACTTCACTCCATGGCTTGATTTAGGCAGTTTCAATCACTTTTGAATAGTTAGATTCAATGTAGGTTAATGTATGAATCTTTCTGGTAGTATTAGGGTTGATTTAAAGACAATTAGTGGAGTGACGCAAAGTCTGTTCATGCGATTATCTTGACGAATCTTGTGATATAACCTTAGTTTGATGGCTAGAAATACTCAGTGAAACATGGTGATGAGATTAGGCTATCCAATTTTATGTTTGGTGAGATTTGGTTCTTGATCAATTTCTGATGATTCAATCGTGTTTTGAGGAGGAAGATGTTTCAGTGATTTTGATTACCATGGTTGAATTTCTTGTGGAAAATCGAGTGAATTAGGGTGTTAGTTTTGATTTTTGATGAAGAATCGAGGGAGCACGAATTGGAGAAGATGAAGTTACAAGCTCTGTGCTCCCATGGCTTTTTCCCTCCATCCCCAATTCAAAGGTTGAAGACGACTTTCTAACCCTATGATGCATAGCAAGACTTTGACCAAAAAGACATCCAACGGCCAGGCTTTAATTCCATTTTATGAAGGATTTGAAACATTAGTGAAACGCTCCGTTTCACTTAATGCATTTGGTTGGGCTTAGTGCAAAACTTGATATCCACACCCCCAAGTGATGGCCCATCCAAAAATACACTGATCTCAGTTGCTATTCATACCACAGATTTTCCTATTTTTTTCATTCTATTTTCACTTTAATTTCTGATTGGTCTTGGGCTTAGGCGCGCATTGCTAGACACACCCCACTCTGGGTCCAATTTGCTTTTTACATTGTTTTGCATTGCTATTCACCACACACGTATTTCCATTTTCATTTTATTTTCTTTATTTTCACACATTTATTTTAAGTTCTTTGAAAATTCACAACTAATTGAAAAATTAATATTTTTGATTGGGAGTTTTTTTTCCCATTTTCCTTAAAACCTCAAGAAAATAATAAAAGAATAAAAAGATTAATTCATGTATTTTTCTTTTTTATGGCATTTTTACAAGTTTAAGTGCTCTTATTTCATTTTATTTTGATATACCAACTTGCTGAATTTAGTATGATCATTTCACTTTGATTTTTGGTGTAATTCTTTTTGCTATAGTTAGATTATAGAATTAGGTTCCCCCTGTAATTTTATCATATTTTTGTAATTTAATGTTAGTTAGTTTTGAATAAGGAACTTTAGTATGCTAGAATTAGGGTTTCAACTTGACATAAGTGCATTTCAACACATTGTTTTTGGGTTTTTAGTTTGATTTAGGCCTTGGGGTTTATGTGGGGTATAGCGTATATAGTTAGGGTCCCTTAGAAATTAATCTAGGATTATGATGAGTATTTCCATTTTATTTGATTTTTGCAAATTGGGTGATATTGGTATGTTTCCCTCTTGGGATGTTGTTGTGTTTGTTGAGTTTTGGGCATTTCAATTGGGAGATTGGGCTTGAGTTTTGCTTGTGGAAGCTAATGAGGACTTTAAGGATGATTGAAGACAAATAATGATGCTTAGATCTTGGAGATTCTCTTGCTTGAAGATTGCTTGATGAAGACTTAGGAGGTAGGAGATATAGGGAGAGCTCTAGAGTAGACTGATTTCTTCTGTCAAACATAGAGAGCTTCTTGTGCCTCTATCCCATCCTATGACACAAGGTCCCCAAATAAGTTCCATCTCTCCTTAGGAGGGATGTAGAGCATGGTTTTATTGGGTAGAATCTTGAGGATACCTCTCACCTGCTATGATAAGATCTTAATGATTTCCCTGGGTTATCATGAAGCCTCTTAACATTCCAACTTCATATGTTAGTTGATTCTCTCCTGTGAGTATTTGCAATGAAGATGGAGGCCTATTGAAGATGAAGTTCATCGAAGACTGGTGAAGATGAAGCTTGTACTTGTCAAAGCTGGGTATCTGTTAAGGCTTTGCTGCTGATTGAAGTTGTTTGTTTGTTGGGGATTCAGTGCTTGTTGAAGCTGAAGATTATTGGAGGTAAGAGCTTACTTGAAGTTTGAATATCATTGGAGAATGAAGATGGGATCTTGCTTGAAGTTGTCACTGTCGACCTTTTGCTGTTAATCAACTGTAGCTGACAGAGCTGGTGCTGTTTGAACTGCTTACTGTAGGAGCTGGTGTTGCTGTCTGAGCTGGTGTTGGGTGTGATTTTTCTTTGTTGTATTGTCTGTTGATTTTTCCTTTAGGCTTGAAGTGAAGCTGTTTCACTTTGCCTATTGTTTTCCCAAGTTCGAGGTTGAGTGGGACTCCCTTGCCTCGCTTGTATTGCTGCATCTCATGCATTTTACTGTTTACTGTATATCTGATGTTTCTTTTCCGTTTATCCCCTAGGATCTCTGTTTTTCTCTGTGCAAGAGAGAAATATGACAGACATTAGGTTGTAATCCATGCATGACAACATTAGGGTAGTTTGATTCCCATTTCAAACCCTAGGTTTTTAGAACTTCTTTCTTTTCTCATCTCAGAACAATTCAAAAACACAGTAATAAGGATAATCGATGTCGTACGCTACGAGCCTTAAGCTATTTTGAGAAAGGTTGCTGGAGGGTCACTCTTCAGTAACCTGATTGCTTAGTGTGTTATCCTTAGGGTGACATACGATGTAGTCACTCTCAAATCATAGTCTCTAATGCGTCAGAGATTGCAAACATCATAAAAGACAGTTCTTGCGTAAAAGACTGAAAACAAACATCAAAATGTCATTTTCGTCCGCTTGGACTCTTAATCAAGGAAAGCCCTTTCATAAGGAGATAAAAAACATTCAGACAAGCTTGTGTCTTCCGTAGCCCGAACTACGTTTGCTCTGATCTTTCATGCTGTATGAAAGTACGTAGGCATATGATGCGATATCCTAGCGAGCAACCTTCCCCTCCTTTCTCGTAGGTAGGCGAACTACGTTGACTCGGATTTCTCGTTCCAGACGGGAATACGTAGACATAAAGTGCGATACTTTGCCGAGTCATTTTCTTTTCTTTTAACCCTTGACCCTGGTAGAGTAGATAGAATAACAATCCGTACTAGAAAACAAGTGTGGACCTCGTCGAGTACGACGGACGTGAGGGGTGCTAATACCTTCCCCTTGCGTAACCGACTCCCGAATCCAGGATTTGGTTGCGATGACCATTCCTTTCCCGTCTTTGCGTTAGGTTTACTCTGAGCGTTTCCTTTCCCTCTTTTAGGATAAATAACGCACGGTGGCGACTCTTCTGTTTAGCCGGCGCCGATTTTCGCAGTAGCGACAGCTGGCGACTCTGCTGGGGATTTTAGCCTCCCCTACGCGAGTCAATCCTAGCGTTTGTTTTCCCGTCATGGGTGTTATATAGATTTACTTTTCTGTCTTTACTTTCCGCATTTTATTATCAGCCTGATATTATTATTGCTGCTGTGGGAAAGGGGTAACCTGTCGAGAGATAAGTCGGACCTGGGCTTGAGGTTACACATAGACTTAGAAGTAGAGAGTAATGGTTAGCCTGCTTGCTTAGCTCGCACCAGCTAGCCACGAAATTTACGCTCGGACGAGATTCTCTTTGATGCTTCTTGTCTGGCCCTTAGGGCTTGACAAGTTGTCTGACCCGAGGATTGTCGACTCTGGGGACCTATCAATTGGGATTCGACTAAGTGAGGCCGCTTCAAGGGATGATGATGCCACACCTTCTGGGTATCTTATCATCACTCTTGAAAGTCTGTGACGTTGAACCCGCATAGGATGCCGTACCTCGTCTGCGAGTTAAGTACATACCTGTGAGGGGTAGTTGGGTCTGTTTGCAGGAAACCTTTGACCTCGGAATACCTGGTTTATCTTTGTCAGTGAGATGTGGTTACAAGGTTCATTTGAGTGGTTGGTTTGAGATGAAGATTGGATGGTTCTCAGGCTTCAGTACAGAGCAGCCCAGTCTATCAGCATTGCACTTGGTCAATTGTTTGCATATGCATGCGCATTTTCATGATTGCATTTCATTAATATTTATTTATGTTGCAGGTGATCATTCCCCTCTGATTCTAGTGTACCTTCTAGCCAGACATGGAGTCCCTGAAGAAGACAGTTGCTTACCAGCTGCATTCGCCAGATATCAGTTCCTTGCTGGGTCTAGTTGCTCTAGCAGATGAGAAAGTGAGGGCTGAGTTCAGAGTATCCTACGGGAGATTGCTTAGTTTGTTATACAGACCTTCGGCATTTGAGACGACTGGGGTGTATACTTTGATGCAGTTTTATGAGCCGCAGCTGAGATGTTTCTTATTTCCAGACTATATTCTGGCACCCACTTTGGAGGAGTATTCTGCGATGTTGGGAGTGCCTGTGTTAGACCAGATGCCCTTTGTACATGGTGATGCTGAGCCCGAGTTGGCTACACTTGCTGAGATTGTCAGTTTAGACGCTTCTGAGTTCCCGGGAGGCTTGGTCAAGCTGAATGGAGCCTATGGTTTTCACCTGTCTGTCTTGGTTGAGAAGGTTGCACAGTGCGCGAAGAGTGGATGTTGGGTTGCCTTCAGTGCTATTCTAGCTGTCTGCATCTACGAGATTGTCTTGTTTCCTAATGTGCCAGACTTTGTCGACTCAGATGCCTTATTGATTCTTGCCTCGAAGAATCCAGTTCCTACTCTCTTGGGCAATGTTTATCATTCCATTCACTACAAGAATGAGAAACGTCGTGGCAAGAATGTTTCCTGCTGTCTTCCGCTCTTGTACCGGTGGTTCCAGGGGCACCTTCCGAAGACAGGACCTTTTGTTGATGCTGTTGGTACCTTGGATTGGGCTTCCCGGTTGATGGGACTGCCTGCTGATAGTATCATTTGGTTTGATCGGAGTATACTGGGCACTGACATTATATATAGTTGCAGTGGCTTTCCGAATGTCCCCCTGATTGGGCGGAAAGGTTGTATTAACTATAACCCTTCATTGCTGGTACGACAGTTCGGTTATGCATTGAGGGACGCTCCTATTGAGAAGGAAATACAGGAATCTCTGTATCTCACAGGCTTATTAGACGCGGCTATTTTGATCAGATTGAGACATGCATGGGCTAACATCCATAGGAGAGGGAAAGCTTTGCTCGGTAAGAGCAACAACAGAGCTCATGATCCCTATTTGGCTTGGATCCGCGAGAGAACTAGTACTTCTTTGATGCCTTATCCTGCTGTGGAACCCCTGTATCTTCCATCGATTGAGGTACCTCCTTCAGAAGAGAGTGAGAAGTATAACAAATTGTGGGCTGAAAATGAGGAACTGAAGAAAGCCAATGAAGAGTTAGAGAAGGAAATCTTCCAGTTACGTCGTGAGAAGAATGAAGCCACCTTCACTGTGAAGGAACATAATGAATTGATTAACAGGTTGGGATCAGAGCTGACGGAAGAGACCAACAAGAAAGAAAAAGTGGGGATAGCCTTGAACGGTGTTAGCAAGGTGCTTGCTTCCAAGAAGGAACTTCTAAGCAAAGCTTATTCCCGTCTTAGCAAGTGGGAAGCTTTGTGGAATGCCACGCTTACCAAGCGGAAGGAGCGTGAAGACGAATTGAAGCTGCAGATTGCCACGCTAGAGGCACATGTTAGAGCCCAAGACGCAGAGATTGCTGAAAAGACATTACTTAGGAGTGCTGCTGAGCTCAAAGTAAGTGACATTGACGAGACGCCGAGAGGTTATGAAGAGAAGGCCGGTTCCAAGAGGTACAGATTTGACGAGATTTCTGGCGAAGGAACCTACCAGGACGATGCCAAAAAGCTGAGATCCACTACCGAGCGGCATGCTTTACTGATTCAGGAGCTGATCTCCCGACTAGGGCACTCGGAGACGATGAGGATATTGGAGGACGTCAGAGCATGCCATTTGTCCTGATTTATCTTTGCCTTGCCTTGTTATTTGTACTTGTATTTGGACCATCGCCAGGCTTGTTGGCCGAGGTCTCTTCAGTTGTATTCAGTTGTACTCTTGTACTCAGCTCTTGGCATGTGTTTATATATGAGGATTTTCTGATTCCTTGCTTGCTTGATGGGGACTCCATTGTCATGATGGCATTCTCCCCGAAACTAGAATCGGGGGGAATATATCATGTAGCATATTTACACATTTGCATCCGCATTCATGTCGCATGACCGGTATTCTCGAATCTGTATCTTATTTCCTGCATCTGCAGGTTTTCAGGATTGACGAACCAAGAGTTCACCGCTACTCAACCCGAAACAACTGCAAGAGAATCATGGATCAAGTCCAAGTGGAGATGCAGGAAATTCGCGAGAAGTTGAACCTGTTCATGCAAGCCATGGAGAGTATTGCTAAAGGCCAGGAGAATCTCCAGACTTTGGTGCAGCCGCTGCTGACGCGGGCTAATGGGAATGGCAACAATGACCACAATTCTGCGCACGTTGAGACTATTCTGTAAGATGGGCCCCCTACGCCTGTGGTTCCTCCTGTGGTGACCCCACCTGTTGTGGTTGTAAACAATGATGCTGGCGCTGGCAACGGTAACGCAGGGAATGGAAATGAGCCTGTTGTTAACAATGTTGGATTTGGGGATAACAATATGGGCGGTGGTAACTACAATGGCGGTAATGGTTTTGGTAACAATGGATTCGGCTATAATGACCAGGGGTTTAAGTACGGCAATCAGGGCAGAAAGTTCAGCTTCAACACTCAGGGTTTCGGCTACGACGGTTTTGGTAATGCTCACCAGGGTTATGGTGGAAATGGTGCTGGATTGATTCCTGTCAACACTGGTTTCGGGCAGGTCGGGGTCAATCAAGGTTATGGTAATGGGGGACGAGGTCCCATGACTAATCAGCAAGGGTTTGGTCGCAACACTGGTTATAACGGGTACGGAAATGAAAATATGAACTGGGGAGAAGATTGTCAAGAGGATGCCTTTTCGGGAAGAGGCATGGGATTTGAGGGACCCGTTGACAATACTCAGAGGATTAAAATGCTTGAAGAACAGGTGAAGGGTATGGCTAATCAGAATTCTACCGGACTAGACATGACTACTATGGGCTTGGTGCCTGGGCTGAGGGTACCACTGAAATTCAAAGCTCCCACTTTCGACAAATATAAGGGGGACACTTGCCCTAAGGTGCATGTCCGCGCTTATTACAGAAGGATGTCCGCATATTCAGATGACGAAAGGATGCTTATGCATTTCTTTCAAGACAGCCTGTCAGGACCTTCACTAGAATGGTACATGGGGTTGGAGCCTGCTCAAATCAAAACCTGGAAGAAATTGGCAGATGCTTTCGTCCTGCATTATAAGTATAACAGTGATCTGGCACCAAATCGAGTTCAATTGCAAGGTTTGTCGCAGAAGAACGGGGAAAGCTTTAAAGAGTATGCGTAGAGATGGCGCGATATGACAGCAAGAGTACACCCTCCGTTAGCTGAACGAGAAATGAATAGTATGTTCATTGGGACATTTACGGGGATATATTACGAAAAATTGATCAATGTTTCGTTGAACAGTTTTTCAGATTTGATTCTTATGGGCGAGATGGTCGAAGACGGGATTAAAGTTGGAAGATTCCAAGCAGGTGAGTCTGCCCCCGCAGGAGGTACAAGGAAAGCATTCAGTGGTAGACGACAAGGTGATTCTAGTGCCGTGTTTGGTGGCAGGGGCCGGGGCAGAGAACGAAGTCAGTATGCTCAGCATCAACAGGTCGCTAGTGTTACCATCCCTTTTCCACAACAACAACAACAGCAACAGCAACCGCAGCAGCAGCAACAACAAAGGCAACACCCCGCCCAACGCAGAATCCTAGAGGGAAAGCCCAGGAGAGTATTTGAAACGCCTCCTTCAACATATGCCGAACTGCTTCAGACGTTGCTAGGATTAAAGTTGGTCGAGAAAAGAACTATGACCCCGTTAACGGGAACTCCTCCGTTTGGCTATGATGCTGGTAAACACTATGAGTTTCACTCCGGGGCGCCCGGACATGATATTGAAGGCTGTCATGCGTTTAAACATAAAGTCCAAGACTTGTTGGACAGCAAGGCTATCAACTTTGGACAGGCGGTTCCAAATATAGTACAACAGCCTATGCCCAATCACGGGGAAAACGCCATCCTGACCGAGGAGAATTTGAATCTAGTGACGGATGTCAATGAGCTGAAGACACCGTTGGGTGAGATTAAAAGCAGGTTGTTAAAAGGGGGTGTATTCCCGAGGTGCAACGAATTTTGCTTGGATTGTTGGAAACAGCCCGAGGGTTGTAGTGAGCTGAGGCAAGGCATTCAGGTTATGATGGATGCAGGTACATTGCAGTTTGATAGAACCGCGGTTGAAAAGCCGGTAGAGGAGTTGTGTGATGAGCTGAGCGATGTTGCTACAGTGACAATTCCGAGGAAAACAATAACAATAACGGCGCCCGCCAGGCGGCCGACGATCACTATTAGCAAAGCAGGGCCAGTCCCTTTTGAAAGTACCAAAGCAGTGCCATGGACTTACGGGTTGGAGGTATATTGCGACGGTGAGAAAATTGAAGTAAATAAACAACCTGCGGGGGTTGTAGATAATGTTGTTGGAACAGGAGGTATGACCAGAAGTGGAAGAATCTTCACATCGCCTGAGGTAGAGGCAGAAAGATTGGCAAAGGGGAAAGCCAAGGTCGACGAGAGTGGCCCCTCACAGATAAAGGAAAAGGAAACATCGCTTAAGGATGTGGAAGAGTTTATGAGGCTCATCCGTAAAAGTGATTACAAAATCGTGGAGCACCTCCAACAAACGCCATGAAAGATCTCGATCTTGTCACTACTATTATGTTCTAAGGCCCATCGAAACGCTTTATTGAAAATTATAGGCACGTCATTCGTTCCTCAAGACGTTTCGGTTAATCAATTAGAAGGGGTGATGGAACATGTTAATGCAGGGCACAGTTTGGGCTTTACAGATTTTGATCTGACTCCAAGAGGGAGAGAACATAATATGGCACTGCACGGGTCAGTTGAATGCAGGGGCACGGTCATGTCCCATGTGTTGGTGGATACAGGGTCTTCCTTGAATGTGCTCCCGAAGAAAGCAATGATGAAGTTGGATATCAGGGGGATTATCTGCACACCCAATGACTTAGTGGTGAGAGCATTCGATGGAACGAGGAGGTCAGTTTTCGGATCAATAACACTACCGTTGCAAGTGGGGCCGGAAATTTTTGAAACTGAATTCTATATAATGGACATCCAGCCAGCATATAGTTGTCTTCTTGGGCGCCCATGGATTCATGCTGCTGGGGCAGTCACATCCACGTTGCACCAAAAGTTGAAGTATATGATGGGGGATAGTGTCGTCACTGTTTGTGGAGAAGAAGATATTCTGGTTAGCCATCTGTCTTCATTCAGATATGTGGAGGTCGACAGCGAAATCCACGAGACACCCTGTCAAGCATTTGAAGGGATAAAGATTAAAGACAAAGCTCCAGTACCCAAGACATCAGATGTGGCAGTGTCATCGTACAAAGAGGCTCAGGCTCTAGTGCAGGCAGGCAAAGCCCAGGGATGGGGTCAAGTGTTGGAGATTCCCGTGAAGAATGATAGGTTCGGGCTTGGATATCATCCTTCATCATCAGCATCCTCTTTAGGAACGCCCAAGTTCAGAGGGCCGATAACCATTACACCAAGCGGGGTGAGCTTCGAGACTATCAATGCTGTTTCCGATTCTGAAGAAGGAGATAGCGACTGTGATATGGACGCGTGGATCAAGCCAAGCGTGTCAGGACAAAGTCTCTGCAACTGGTCTATCCGGGAAACTGTTCCTGTGACAACTAAACAGTAATGATTTGTTTTCTTAATTGTTGAATAATCCTGTGTCCTACCCAGGGCATAGTGATTTTGCTTAGGGCCATTTGGTTATGTACATTACATTGTTTAAATCATGAATAAAGGCGTTTTTCATATACAAATGTTGTGATCCCTGTTTTTCCTGTTTTTATCTTTTACAATAAAATGGCGACGTGGTTATTTGCTTTGTATGCGTTTTGAAGCATTTAACCCTTTCCTTTGCAGGATTACTATTTCAGATGACATCCATGAACCGCCTATGACTCACTTCGACTTCGAGCACCCGGTATTTCAGGCCGAGGAAGAGATTGTGGAAGATGGCGACGTACCAGAAGAGCTGACCTAGTTGTTGAAACAAGAAGAAAGAATCATTCTGCCTCACGAGGAAGTCATTGAGATTATCAATCTGGGGACGGAAGGGGTCGAGAAAAACATCCGTATAGGGGCTGCATTACAGAGTGACATCAGGCAAAGGTTGGTTGAGATGCTCAAAGAGTACAATGATATATTTGCTTGGTCATACGAGGATATGCCTGGATTGGATACAGATATGGTTGTTCACCGTCTGCCGCTGCGAGAGGAATGTCCACCTGTTAAGCAGAAACTCCGAAGAACTAGACCGGATATGGCTGTGAAGATCAAGGAGGAAGTTCAAAAACAGTGGGATGCTGGTTTCCTAGCTGTTACAAAATATCCCTCATGGGTCGCTAATATTGTGCCAGTGCCAAAGAAAGATGGTAAAGTGCGAATGTGTGTAGACTACCGTGATTTGAACAAAGCGAGCCTGAAAGATGACTTTCCACTTCCTCACATCGATGTGTTGGTTGATAACACTGCTCAGTTCTCTGTATTCTCCTTCATGGACGGCTTCTCGAGTTACAATCAGATCAAAATGGCGCCAGAAGACATGGAGAAGACTACTTTCATTACTCCTTGGGGAACCTTTTGCTACAAAGTGATGCCCTTCGGATTGAAGAACGCTGGGGCAACATATCAACGTGCTATGACGACTCTCTTTCATGACATGATGCATAAAGAGATCGAGGTTTATGTCGATGATATGATTGCCAAATCCCAGACGGAGGAGGAGCATTTGGTTAATCTGCTGAAACTGTTCAAGAGGCTTAGGAAGTTCAGGTTGAGACTGAACCCTAACAAGTGCACCTTCGGGGTAAGATCGGGTAAACTACTGGGGTTTATCGTGAGCGGAAAAGGAATAGAGGTTGATCATGCGAAAATAAAAGCAATACAAGAAGTGCCGACGCCTAAAACAGAAAAAGAAGTACGTGGATTTTTAGGGAGGTTGAACTACATCGCTCGGTTCATATCTCACCTAACTGCGACATGCGAGCCGTTATTCAAGTTGTTGAAAAAGGACCAGGTTGTGACCTGGAATGAAAATTGTCAAAAGGCGTTCGACAAGATAAAAGAATACTTGCAGGAACCTCCTATTTTGATACCCCTAGTGGCCTAGAGACCATTGATTATGTATTTGACAGTTCTTGAGGAAAGTATGGGTTGTATTCTCGGTCAACACGACGAGACAGGACGTAAAGAGCATGCAATCTACTATTTGAGTAAGAAGTTTACTGACTGTGAGTCCAGATACTCAATGCTCGAAAAAACGTGTTGTGCGCTAGCCTGGGCCGCCAAACGTTTGAGGCAATACATGCTAAATCATACAACCCTGCTAATTTCAAAGATGGATCGAATCAAATACATGTTTGAGAAGCAAGCACTCTCCGGAAGAATTGCCCGATGGCAGATGGTGTTAACCGAATATGACATCCAGTATGTCTCGCAAAAGGCTATTAAAGGTAGCCTCTTGTTAGAGTACCTTGTGGAGCAACCTGTTGAGGACTACCAATCAATGAGGTTTGATTTTCCTGACGAGGATATCATGTACCTGAAGATGAAAGATTGTGAAGAACCGTTGCCGGATGAAGGACCAGAGTTGGGTTCCAAATGGCAGTTAATATTTGATGGAGCTGTGAATTCCTATGGTAGCGGAATAGGGCAATTATTACTACTCCTCATGGGTCGCACATCCCATTTACTGCTCGATTGACCTTTCCGGTTACCAATAATGAAGCTGAATACGAGGCTTGCATCATGGGTCTTGAAGAAGCTATTGATTTGCGAATCAAACATCTGGACGTATACGGAGACTCAGCTCTAGTGGTGAATCAGATAAAAGGAGAATGGGAGACACGATAGCCCAATTTGATACCATATATGAATTATGCAAGGAGATTGTTGCCTTTCTTTGACAAGGTGGAATTGCATCACGTGCCGCGAGCAGAAAATCAAATGGATGACGCCCTGGTGACATTGTCTTCCATGTATAAAGTTAACTTCTGGAACGAGGCTCCCTGGATTGTTATTTCTCGGCTTGATAGGCCCGCATTCATATTTGCTATTGACGAAGCATCTAATGATAAACCCTGGTACTTTGACATCCAGAATTTCCTGAAGAACAAGGAGTATCCAGCTGGGGCATCCAATCGAGATCAGAAGACTCTTAGGAGATTGGCTGGCAATTTCTATTTAAACCCGGACGGTGTCCTATACAAGAGAAACCACGACTTGGTGTTGCTACGTTGTGTAGACGAGAAAGAGGCGAAGTTGCTCATGGAAGAGATACATGAGGGTACATTTGGTACACATGCGGGTGGGCATGCTATGATGAGAAAACTGCTGCGGGCAGGTTATTACTGGCTAACTATGGAAACAGACTGTTTCAAGTTTGCGAAACAGTGTCATAAGTGCCAGATTTATGCGGACAAGCTCCATGTACCCCCAAGTCCTCTAAATGTGATGTCATCACCATGGTCGTTCTCGATGTGGGGAATTGATATGATTGGTAAGATCGAGCCTACGGCATCAAACGGACACCGGTTCATTTTGGTGGCAATCGATTACTTCACCAAGTGGGTGGAAGCAGCGTCGTATGCTAATGTAACCAAACAAGTGGTCGCCAGATTTATCAAACGAGATATTATCTGCAGATATGGAATCCATGAGCGGATTATCACCGACAACGGTTCGAATTTGAATAACAAGATGATGAAAGAGTTGTGCCAGAATTTTAAGATTGAGCATCACAACTCTTCTCCTTACCGACCCAAGATGAATGGCGCTGTTGAAACGGCCAATAAAAACATAAAGAAGATTGTCCAGAAGATGGTGGTGACGTATAAGGACTGGCACGAGATGCTACCTTTCGCTTTGCACGGTTATCGTACGACGGTACGCACATCAACCGGGGCAACCCCTTTTTCTTTGGTATACAGAATGGAGGCGGTGTTACCGTTGGAAGTAGAGATTCCTTCCTTGAGGGTTTTACGAGATGTCCAACTTGACGAGGCAGAATGGGTTAAAGATAGACTGAATCAGCTGAGCTTAATGGATGAGAAGAGGCTAGCTTCTCTCGCATACGGTCGGTTGTATCAGAGCCGAATGAAGAAAGCGTACGATAAGAAGATATGTCCTCGCAGCTTTCAAACGGGTGACCTTGTGCTGAAAAGGATTCTCCCGCCACAAACAGATCATAGGGGCAAGTGGACCCCTAATTACGAAGGGCCCCACGTTGTCAGAAAAGTCTTCTCTGGAGGAGCTTTGCTACTATATACCATGGACTGTGAAGACTTTACGTCGCCTGTGAATTCGGACGCAGTTAAAAAATACTTTGCTTAAAACCGACCCGCTGGACAGAAAAAAGAGAGTCCATGCAAAAATGGGGCATCCTGGCGAACCAAAAACAGAATAAGAGGTTCGGGAAAAAGTTAGGGATAAAATTGAAAAGATGTACACCCGCGAAGTCGAAAACCGGAATTAGGCGACTTCGGCAAAAAAGGGTATCCCGGTGAATTGAAAACCCGTAAAGGGCAATTCACGCAAAAGTTAGGGATTGAAAAAAGCAAATGACTGCGGTCCGAATTTGATACCTGCATTGCTTAGTGGTTTGGGAGCACCTGAGGGTTCGTTTATCCAACACAATCTCTTCCGCAAATCGAACACCGGGAAAGCGCCAGATTCAGGCGAGTCATAGGAGGATCGGCTCACGATGTTTGTCTGCACCACGTTGCCGACATGTGTACAAATTCAAGTTGTATTTGTATTTTTTATGCCTCCTGTGCATATGTGTGTGTGTGTGTACGTAACTTCCTCTTTTCAGGAGTTGCATCCGATGTATAAAACTTTGCCTATTCAGAGGCCTGTTATTAATAAAACATGTTATTCAGTATTTGATGTTTGTGCTTTACTGTTTTGTATGTGGAAAACGCCAATGTTCCGATGAACTTGCATATGCATAACTTTGCTGGCCCTTGCCAATGATTGATAAAACTTCGAATTAACTGAAGTAATGTCACAGACAATAACCCGAATAGATTTGGTTGTATAGATTTGTGTTGTCTCGTTTGTGTTTTGCAGGGTTCTCGCCTTTAAAGCGGACAATCAGAACTCGTGGCCCCCAGCCGGAGGTTCATGGTGAAAGACTTGACTTTGTGTGACGCCAATCCCCATGCAGGTCGCACCTCATCTTCAAAGTTGAGATGACTTTGTCCCTTACCGAAGAGATCAATTTCCCCAGCTAGTCGCAGCTTATCCCCAGAGGATATCCCCAGCCAGTCAAAATCAGTATCCCCTGCTGAGGTTGCACTCCCCAGAGAGTCGAGTATGTGAACGATCAATCCTCAGCTGGGAGAATTCCCACAGTGTTTACCCAAGTCATAGTTGGTTCAGAAGGATTATCCGCAGCAGAGTAGTAGCTCCAAGTTTGTAAGTTGTGCTCAGACAGTGCGTTTCCCCGGAAGATTCATGTTTCCCCAACTGAGTTACTCTCCCCAGCCGAGGATGTTCGTTCCTCCCAGTGGAAATCGAAGTTTAAACTCTCCCCGGTAGAGTTGGTTGTATGTCCGGCATTTATTTTTCCGGAGGACTTTATGATACTCGTTCATCCCCAACATGGTGGTATCTGCTTTCAACAGCTGTGTTGAAGCAAGCTTGTCAGAGTTCCCCCAGCATATTGAGCCTGCATTCGCATTTGCATATAGTGTCATATTTGCATCTACCCAAAAACGCGTAGCATATTCGTGCTGTACGGAACATTACGCCATTGTCAAACATGCGCCTTTTGACACATAAGCCCGGTGGGTTAACCTTTGGTATTCAAGTGCTGTTTCCCTTGCAGGTGGAGAGAGCTCTTGCTCAGATCAATCACCAAATATTAAAAATCTCAGCATGAGACATGTGAGGATAATGTTCGTCTTGTCATTATTCCCCACAAAGATGCTTGGTTAAGTTTATCTTACCCCTCCAGCAGAGTACTTCTTCAAGATTTTGTTATGTCACTATCGAAAGATTTCGTAAATCAATTTTTGGAAGTTGCCGCCTATGTCGAAGTAGGTGTCTGGCAATTTGGGTTCAGAAAATCCACAGTAGAGTCCTTCTCAAATTTGCTGCCATGTCCGCGCTAAAAGTTTGAAGATTGGACCAGTATTTGTTACCCATGTGATTGATGGAGTTAGCCACTGCAAAGATAGGCAGAGAAGCTGTATCAAAGTATTACCCGTAGCGATGGCGGTGTTATTTTCTTGTAGTGGTGATAGAGTATTACCCGTAGCGATGGCGGTGTTATTTTCCTGTAGTGGTTTCAGAGTATTACCCATAGCGATGGCGATGTTATTTTCCTGTAGTGGTGACAGAGTATTACCCGTAGCGATGGCGGTGTTATTTTCCTGTAGTGGTGATAGAGTATTACCCGTAGCGATGGCGGTGTTATTTTCCTGTAGTGGTGACAGAGTATTACCCGTAGCAATGGCGGTGTTATTTTCCTGTAGTGGTGACAGAGTATTACCCGTAGCGATGGCGGTGTTGTTTACCCGCAGTGGTGGCAGAGTTATTACCCGTGGCGATGGCGGTGTTATTTTCCCGTAGTGATGGCGGTGTTGTTTACCCATAGTGGTGGCGGAGTTATTACCCATAGCGATGGCGGTGTTATTTTCCTGTAGTGGTGACAGAGTATTACCCGTAGCAATGATGGTGTTATTTTCCTGTAGTGGTGATAGAGTATTACCCGTAGCGATGGCGGTGTTATTTACCTGTAGTGGTGACAGAGTATTACCCGTAGCGATGGCGGTGTTATTTTCCTGTAGTGGTGACAGAGTATTACCCGTAGCGATGGCGGTGTTGTTTACCCGTAGTGGTGGCAAAGTTATTACCCGTGGCGATGGCGGTGTTATTTTCCCGTAGTGATGGCGGTGTTGTTTACCCGTAGTGGTGGCGGAGTTATTACCCGTAGCGATGGCGATGTTATTTTCCTGTAGTGGTGACAGAGTATTACCCGTAGCGATGGCGGTGTTATTTTCCTGTAGTGATGACAAAGTATTACCCGTAGCGATGGTGGTGTTGTTTACCCGTAGTGGTGGCAGAGTTATTACCCGTGGCGATGGCGGTGTTATTTTCCCGTAGTGGTGACGGAGTTATTTTCCCGTAGTGGTGGCGGAGTTATTTCCCTGTATCGTTGGCAAAGTCACGTTTTGTTGACAGAAGTACTTCCCTAGTGAAGTCGTCCAGGTTATTTCTATATTGACAAGTTTGGTGCTGCGCAGGCAATTAGTGTTGATATCAGATCTGTATCAGGTGGTTGATCAGTTGTTACCGTAACAATCAGGGTCAATTGATGGATTTTGTTCCCCAAATAGTGGTGCAGTTTATTTCTGTGGTTGGCAAATTTCCGGGTTTATTAGTATTCAACCGTCTCGTACCTCGAATGTTTGAAGGTCGTTCGCTCTTCACCCAGTCGGTTGCACCCTAAAATTTGCCCAACCTATTTCACCTGGTTTATGTTTCAATTGCATTGTCATTTGCATAATAAGTCATGTACATAGTCTAATCATTTGCATAGAATTGCATAATAAGTCATGTACATAGTCTAATCATTTGCATAGCATAGCATAACAAGTCATCTAACAAGGGATCAAGTGCAATTCTTATCAAAAGAGGCACATCAAAGGGCTTTATTCAAGCTCAAGACCATCCAAGTAATCAAGAAAGGCTTGAAGCTTTGAGAAGTTTGAGGGTCAACCAGTGGACTTCTCTCCTATCTTGAGGTGTGTTGAAGATCATCAATGAGTGTGTGAGCCATGACTGAGGGCATGGAAAAGATCATGGAAGACCTAGAGGGTCATTTTGAATATGAGACAAGTCATTGATACAAGTACAAGAGTCAGAGTTGAAGTGCAATCAACTAGGGTTTCATCTGGGTCAACCCTAGGTCAACCCTAGGTCAAATGATTGATTGAAGGGCATCAAGGCCAGCTTGGAGGTTGTGGAATTCATGAATTGACATGTGGATACATGTGTGGTGTTTTGCCAAGGATAAATCAAAGAGAATCAAGAGGAGGAGGAGTTACTAAATTAGGGTTTCAGTGTAAAAACCCTAATTTAGGTCTAACTTCCAAGCCAGATAAGTCAAAATGAAAGTTTCAAATGAAGTCTTGGTCAAAGTGAAACTTGTAGAGCTTCTCAATATCTTTAATTTGAGTACTAGAAGTCTTCAAGAAGATTTGTAGAACTCAAGTTATGATTCTTGCAAGTTATGGGTCATCAGAGGACATTGAAATTTATCTGTGAAAGTCACTTGACTTCCAAGCAACTTTTGCCCATGAAGGAGTTTTCAAATGGATTCTTGGCTAACATAAGAGTTGTAGATCTTGATCTTAGCTTTAATTTTAGTACTAGAAGTCCTCAAGAGGATTTGTGGAACTCAAGTTATGGTCTTGGCAACCCAGGGGTATTTTGGGAAAGTTGAATTACAGGTCATTTTTCAACATAGGTCCAAATCTCCATCTTCCACTCCTCAAATGAAAAAATGTTCAACATGAGATGTGTTCAAAATGATGTTTTTAGGCTATACAAGAGGTCATGAGAGTTTGGAATGACTTGCTTCACAAAGTCACCAAAATGGCCTAAAATGAGGGTAAATTTTAAATGAACCAAGGTTGGAAATTAGGGTTTTTGATCTACAAATCCAAACCAAGCCATATGACATACCAATTTGACTGTAAAATACATTTTGAGAATATTGACATTGCCACATTTTTGAGTTGAGGATTAATTCAAGGACTTGCTTTGGAAATGGGTTACTTGCATCATAAGGCACAATTGCAAAACCACACTTCAAGGCACAACCAAGGCTACATCCAATCCAAACACTTCCTAAATCTCATTTGGAGAGAAATTGGACTCAGAACAAGGTGAATACAAGCTGCTATCATGAGCTGGTATGAACATAGCATGACATGAGATTTTCATGACATGAGAAGTTGATTTTCTCATAGGATCAATCCAGAACTTTCTAGAGCCTTCATCCACATTCTATATATACATATGAAGAGATTCAGAGCTAGAGTTGGAGAGAATTGAGAGAGATTTGTGAGATTGCATAATCTTCCATTTGCAAAACAGAATTCAGTTACAAGTTTCAACCACCTTCAATCCATTCTTTTGATCTCAGAAGCTTGCTCTGACATTGGTGGATGATTTCAGATAGAATCCATAGCAAGAACCTTGAAGAATTATGAGATAGCAATTGGAATTTTTCATCTGCAACTCAGAATCGAATTCAAGAATCCAAGCCATTTCAATCTCTCTCTTTGCATACAGAAGCCTCTTATGGTGTTGGTGAAGGTGTCTAGAACTTATTGAAGCTTATCTTGAAGCTTTGATCACTCTGTTCATCTCAAATTTGCAGGTATGTAAACTTCACCCCATGGCTTGATTTAGGCAGTTTCAATCAGTTTTGAATAGCTAGATTCAATGTAGGTTAGTGTATGAAGCTTTCTGGTAGCATTAGGGTTGATTTAGAGACAATTAGTGGAGTGATGCAAAGTCTGTTCATGCGATTATCTTGATGAATCTTGTGATATAACCTTAGTTTGATGGCTAGAAATACTCAGTGAAACATGGTGATGAGATTAGGCTATACAATTTTATGTTTGGTGAGATTTGGTTCTTGATCAATTTTTGATGATTCCATCGTGTTTTGAGGAGGAAGATGTTTTAGTGATTTTGATTACCATGGTTGAATTTCTTGTGGAAAATCGGGTGAATTAGGGTGTTTAGTTTTTATTTTTGATGAAGAATCGAGGGAGCACGAATTGGAGAAGATGAAGTTACAAGCTCTGTGCTCCCATGGCTTTTTCCCTCCATCCCCAATTCAAAGGTTGAAGACGACTTTCTAACCCTAGGATGCATAGCAAGACTTTGACCAAAAAGACATCCAACGGCCAGGCTTTAATTCCATTTTGAAGGATTTGAAACATTAGTGAAACGCTCCGTTTCACTTAATGTATTTGGTTGGGCTTAGTGCAAAACTTGATATCCACACCCCCAAGTGATGGCCCATCCAAAAATACACTGATCTCAGTTGCTATTCATACCACGGATTTTCCTATTTTTTCATTCTATTTTCACTTTAATTTCTGACTGGTCTTGGGCTTAGGCGCGCATTGCTAGACACACCCCACTCTGGGCCCAGTTGGCTTTTTACATTGTTTTGCATTGCTATTCACCACACACGCATTTCCACTTTCATTTTATTTTCTTTAATTTCACACATTTATTTTAAGTTCTTTGAAAATTCATAACTAATTGAAAAATTAATATTTTTGATTGGGAGTTTTTTTCCCATTTTCCTTAAAACCTCAAGAAAATAATAAAAGAATAAAAAGATTAATTCATGTATTTTTCTTTTTTATGGCATTTTTACAAGTTTAAGTGCTCTTATTTCATTTTATTTTGATATACCAACTTGCTGAATTTAGTATGATCATTTCACTTTGATTTTTGGTGTAATTCTTTTTGCTATAGTTAGATTATATAATTAGGTCCCCCCTGGAATTTTATCATATTTTTGTAATTTAATTTTAGTTAGTTTTGAATAAGGAACTTTAGTATGCTAGAATTAGGGTTTCAACTTGACATAAGTGCATTTCAACACATTGTTTTTGGGTTTTTAGTTTGATTTAGGCCTTGGGGTTTATGTGGGGTATAGCGTATATAGTTAGGGTCCCTTAGAAATTAATCTAGGATTTTATGATGATTATTTCCATTTTATTTGATTTTTTTCAAATTGGGTGATATTGGTATGTTTCCCTCTTAGGATGTTGTTGTGTTTGTTGAGTTTTGGGCATTTCAATTGGGAGATTGGGCTTGAGTTTTGCTTGTGGAAGCTAATGAGGACTTTGAGGATGATTGAAGAAAAATAATGATGCTTAGAGCTTGGAGATTCTCTTGCTTGAAGATTGCTTGATGAAGACTTAGGAGGTAGGAGATATAGGGAGAGCTCTAGAGTAGACTGATTTCTTCTGTCAAACATAGAGAGCTTCTTGTGCCTCTATCCCATCCTATGACACAAGGTCCCCAAAGAAGTTCCATATCTCCTTAGGAGGGATGTAGAGCATGCTTTGATTAGGTAGAATCTTGAGGATACCTCTCACCTGCTATGATAAGATCTTAATGATTTCCCTGGGTTATCATTAAGCCTCTTAACATTCCAACTTCATCTGTTAGTTGATTCTCTCCTGTGAGTATTTGCATTGAAGATAGAGGCCTATTGAAGATGAAGTTCATTGAAGACTGGTGAAGATGAAGCTTGTACTTGTCAAAGCTGGGTATCTGTTAAGGCTTTGCTGCTGATGGAAGCTGTTTGTTTGTTGGGGATTCAGTGCTTGTTGAAGCTGAAGATTATTGGAGGTAAGAGCTTACTTGAAGTTTGAATATCATTGGAGAATGAAGATGGGATCTTGCCTGAAGTTGTCACTGTCGACCTTTTGCTGTTAATCAACTGTAGCTGACAGAGCTGGTGCTGTTTGAACTACTTACTGTAGGAGCTGGTGTTGCTGTCTGAGCTGGTGTTGGGTGTGATTTTTCTTTGCTGTATTGTCTGTTGATTTTTCCTTTAGGCTTAAGGTGAAGCTGTTTCACTTTGCCTATTGTTTTCCCAGGTTCGAGGTTGAGTGGGACTCCCTTGCCTCGCTTGTATTGCTGCATCTCATGCATTTTACTGTTTACTGTATATCTGCTGTTTCTTTTCCATTTATCCCCTAGGATCTCTGTTTTTCTCTATGCAAGAGAGAAATATGACAGACATTAGGTTGTAATCCATGCATGAAAACATTAGGGTAGTTTGATTCCCATTTCAAACCCTAGGTTTTTAGAACTTCTTTCTTTTCTCATCTCAGAACAATTCAAAAACACAGTAATAAGGATAATCGATGTCGTACGCTACGAGCCTTAAGCTATTTTGAGAAAGGTTGCTGGAGGGTCACTCTTCAGTAACCTGATTGCTTAGTGTGTTATCCTTAGGGTGACATACAATGTAGTCACTCTCAAATCATAGTCTCTAGTGCGTCAGAGATTGCAAACATCATAAAAGACAGTTCTTGCGTAAAAGACTGAAAACAAACATCAAAATGTCATTTTCGTCTGCTTGGACTCTTAATCAAGGAAAGCCCTTTCATAAGGAGATAAAAAACATTCATACAAGCTTGTGTCTTCCGTAGCCCGAACTACGTTTGCTCTGATCTTTCATGTTGTATGAAAGTACGTAGGCATAGGATGCGATATCCTAGCGAGCAACCTTCCCCTCCTTTCTCGTAGGTAGGCGAACTACGTTGACTCTGATTTCTTGTTCCAGACGGGAATACGTAGGCATAAAGTGCGATACTTTGCCGAGTCATTTTCTTTTCTTTTAACCCTTGACCCTGGTAGAGTAGATAGAATAACAATCCATACTAGAAAACAAGCGTGGATCCCGTCGAGTACGACGGACGTGAGGGGTGCTAATACCTTCCCCTTGCGTAACCGACTCCCGAATCTAGGATTTGGTTGCGATGACCATTCCTTTCCCGTCTTTGCATTAGGTTTACTCTGAACGTTTCCTTTCCCTCCTTTGTGATAAATAACGCACGGTGGCGACTCTTCTGTTTAGCCGGCGCCGATTTTCGCAGTAGCGAAAAATGGTCGTACAACCACATCGTAATAAACGGCTTGAAGATGCGAATAAAAATAAGACATGAAAAAAACAGATTTTTTGGAAAAAAACTATGGGAAGTACGATGTGCGAACCTTGCAGCGAAGTTGCCCAGAAAAAACAACAAGAAGTTCGCTGTGCGAACTTCCTAGCAAACGCAAACAGAGGCAAAAGGTGCCAAAGTTCGCAGTGCGAAGGTGCCAGTGAACAACTCACTGGCTAAAAACAAGGGAAAATTGGTTGTCTAGTGGCACTTTGAGTACCACAAAAACTTGTTCGTTAGGCGAAGGGGATGTTTGCAGTGCGAACATGACAGTAAAAATGAGTATTTTTCAACTCATTTTACTATGAAAACTACATTATGTTCTTTCTTTTTTTCTTGCTTTTTTACAACAGATCTTGGTCATTTTGAGACCTTACTACAATGTGTACAACACTAATAACTTAAGAGAAAATAAAACATGCAAAAAAAGTAAAGAGGTAAGGGTTTGAAAGGAAAGATACCCAAGAGCTACTCTTCTCCTTCTAATCACCACTGGCTTTTATTGGTTGTGCTCTATGGTTCACCTCCTTCTTTTGGTTTTCTATCACTCATGTTCTCTCAATGGTTTTTCTTTCTCAATCTCTTTTTTCTGTTTTTTCTCAATGCCTTTTTTCTGATTTTTCTCAATGCCTCTTGCTCTCAATATCTCTCTATGTATCAATGTGTCTTACCTCTGCTGCTCCCTTCCATATAGTCAAACAATAGGGTTTCCTGCAGCATCTTTTCATTGGGATATGCTTCTCATCACTTTCTTGATGTCAAGCTCAATTCTTTCCATTTCCATGAATTCTCTTTGCTGTATTTTTCTACTGCCTTTTGTCTTGTTTCCAAATCTGAACCCATTTGTTTTCTTGTGTTTTGAATGCCCTTGTGTTCCAAATTTCTACCTTTGACAGCATTTTAAATTTTGATATTTAGATGCATCATTATGGGTTTATTCCTTCGGTTTTGTGACAAGAATTGGTGAGACAATTTGTCACTTTTTTGCATGGGACTGTTTTGGATCACATTAAAATTGCCCATGGCTAAGCATGCATAGTCTTGAAATGTTCCAATGTTAAGTTGAATTTTAATTATTTTCCTTGGATATTTGTGGGCATAATGTGGAACATGTAAACTTGATAAGGCATGAAGGGTACCACAACATGAATTTGATTAGAAACTCGAATGAAGATTAGAAATAGCTTAATTTCTAAACATTACTTAGAGTTAGAAACTTTGTAACAAATGGCATTCTTGTAATGTCATGAAATTTCCCTTTGTAATATTCTTGAATCTAATCTTGAATTCATGACTCTTGAATTTGGAATGGTGTATCTCCCTTATGTCATTGAATTTGAAAGGGATGAAGTCTTGAATTATGAACTTATGATCTTTTGAATTCCACTTGAACATAGAACTTGAAACAAAGTTGGATGAAGAAATCTTGAATTAGGTCTTGCACTTTATGTTTATTAGGAATATTGATCTTGAATATCCTAATATTTTTCAAGTAACTTTTCCTTGAAGGAATCTACATGAGTAGACTTTCCAACTCGAACCAAATCTTAGATAATGAACATTTTCTTCAATGTAGCCCATGATAGGCAATTTATCTTATTTGGAATGGAAAACAACATCCTTACCTTGTGAACCCATATGCTCGATATGTAATAGAACGATGTATGATATGATGAACATACGATATGAAAGGCTATGGTGAAAATGAGGGTGTGACAGTAGGATTCTGATTCAACAAGAGTGACACAATTGTATTGAACTCTATCTCAGACATCAAACATGCACACAACCTTTTCTTAAGGTATATTTTAATAGCTCTTACTTTAATGGCCTTGCACGCGTATCCCATTTTATTGAGGGATCTAGCAATTATGTCTCAAAATTTCATAGGAACCAACCTAAGTTCCATAATCACATAGGTTGTGAGTAGAGTATGCACCTAAGAGAGGGGGGGGGGGGGTGAATTAGCTACTTAGAATATTATTCCAATTTTAAACTAAAGTCTTATAGTTTTTCCGTTTTAGTTTCTAAGTGAAGAAAGTTGTAAAATGCAGAAAGATAAAAGACACAACAATATATCCTGGTTCCCTTCACAATTTGAGAGTACTCCAGTCCCCTTACGCAGTAAGAGATTTTGCTATTGTTAGTACATATACAAGACTATCTTAGTCTTCCTATACATACGCTAACAAACACCACCATGAAAACTCCTCTTGGATTTTTCACTAAGTACACTAAGAGAACAATGCTCCCTTAATGACTCTCTTATTTCCAACAATCCTGGACAACAAGGATTACAACAAATATTTTGAATTTTTACAAGAGTATGAAATTAAAGTACAATATATCAATCTCTTGATTGATCTTCTCCTTCAAGCATACAATTCCCTCAATGATATACAAGTGTTCACAGTGTATGGGTTGAAACTTATGATAATTTTTAATGAAAATTAAGTGCAGAAAGTTTCACTAAAAATTCTGGTATGAAACACTTAAGAATTTTGAAAGATGAAGAGAATTATTTATTTGAAATTGTAGATGAAAGAGGTGATTAGAAAAACTGAAGATTTTTGTTTAAATAGCCTTTATACACCTCTACAAATGAGTGCAAAATGTGAAAAGATGCCATGCTTCAAGAACAATTTTTGAAATCCATTTGAATGAAAAAATTAAGTATTTTTAGCCACTACTCCAGTGGTAACCGGTTACCCTATATGGTGTAATCGATTACACTCTATCCAACATTAAAATTTTTTTTAAAAATTACACAGTGTAATCGGTTACTCAAAAAGGGGCAATTGATTACACCTCAAGAAAAATGCCACAGAATGCAACGCTGCAGTATGGTAACTGGTTACTGAAAAAATGGTAATTGATTATTATTATGCTAGAATGAAAAATTGCTTTAGATATAAGAGTAAATGCAAGGTTATAATGCATAAAATCATTTTAATGGAACGTGACATGAATGAGTGATAATATTGAGCACTTGTATATACAAAGAGAGGTTGAGTGCTATATACCTTAACAATTATGATCAATCCAAAAAGTTTCTTCTAGACTTGATTTTACTTGAAACTTGACTTGTGTTAGGAGTCTTGAACCATTTCCTTTTTGACAATCTCACTTACTTGTTGACTTGTCCTCATCAAAACAATTTGAGAAGCTTGACTTCACATTCTCCTACTTTTTATGATGACAACCCATTCTTGAAAGTCTGATCCAAAATTTGTTTTCTCTAACACTTGAAACTCCCCCTTGATACATGATTGAGAGCATTTAAAAGAATTTTCTAGTTGCACATTTATTAGAGAAAAACACATACAACTATATAGAATCTTCTCCCCCTTTGTCATTAACAAAAAGGATGGGAAAGACTTAACATTTTAATATCAAAAGTTGTATGTAAAAGAAAACATAGTATACTTCAGAATAATGATATAGCACATATTGTAAGATATGGAACACATGATAAAAATAAACATAGTTTATAGTCATATAATGTTTTAACTTAATGCAATGATAACACATAACTTAAGGAAATACAATACAAGTCCAAAAACATAAACTAGAAAGACAATTTAATCGCTTTCGGAAATTTCCACATCTTCCTCTTCTTCTTCTTCACCTTCCCCCTCCTTTCTTTCTTCTTGGTTTTGGGTTACAATAATATTTTTGATGGAATCTATTTCTAGTTTAAGTTCTTGGAAGCCATTTTCCATGAAAGTTTCCATTGAACACAACTTATTGTACAATGCATCATTTGTATATCCGCCTTCTGGAACTAGTGGAGGAGCATTTGTAAAAGGATCATCCTTATACTTGAAGATGCCATTATTGTCCACAATAATTCAGGTGTTCTTAAGAGCGGTTCTAAAATTAATTTCGCAATCTTTTGGACTCATTTTCTTCTTAGGTTCCCTTTTCAAATCTACATCACAGTATTCCAATATATTGGTAATTACCCTACCATAGGGTAATCCACCACTTAGTCTTTGAAGATGTTGAATATGGTGAATAATGGTATTAGCCCAGTTGATCTTGATTTTGTTTTTGAGAGTATATATCAGCTGCATTTCCACATCTCATATTTGATAATGGTTAGAGTTCTTCGGCATTAACACATAAGCTATTATATAACGCACAATACGATCACTAACAGTCAGATTTTTTACAAAAATAATCAATCGAGACGAAGCGGGATTCTTCTTATTCAGAATTTCCTGTTACTGGACACGGACAATCCTAAAATAATAATCCATTTTACTGTATCCTTCCCATTCATGAGTATACCCTTGAATAATTCCCTAACCTATGTGTTGAACCTTGAGACATTTTCCAATATCCTCTAAAGTCATAACTATGTTCTTATTCTTAACACTTGAGCATAAATCATTTTCAGTAGTGATAGACAAATTTGTATAAAAATCCTTATCCAAGTCAGGATAATAATCTCGAAAGTCAGACACAAAATCTTATATGATTTGAAACTTAATCAGTTCAAGAATATTAAAACAATGCTCAAGAAAGGATGAAAGCTTACCATACTTTGCCGATAACAAAGATCTATTTCTGATGTCGAATGTTAGCCTTCGAGTCTTAAAAGATGGAGCTGAAACTTCATGAGCACCTTATGTTTGCTACTGAGAACTTTCTTCACCAACCTTGGATTTTCCCTTATCCTTTCTTGAAGGATCCATTGATGGTGCTTGAAGGTTTTTGGAAGTTAGGATTAGAAAGGGATTTTTGGATTTGTAGAAAGAGAGTTTTTTGTGATGTTTGTTTTGAAAAGAGAAAGGTATATAAAGAGAGCTCTGTTGAATGGGGTATTAATGGAGATTGAATGGGAAATGTGGAAGGTTAAGTGGAAGGGAAAAGAAGAGTTCCAAGAGAAATGTTGGAAAGTAAAAGCTTATTTGACCAAGAAAATAACTTAACACATAAGCACTTTTGTATGAAAGACAAATAGGAAGACTAAATATTTTTATGAAATTAATTTAATTAATATGGCTGAAACGAACAGTGGTAATCGGTTGTCATACCCCAAATTTGTCCTACCTTTTTTCAAAATTCCTCATTTGCCCGACTTTGTTTTTAATTTACCTCGCTTATACAGCGTAGCGTATTTTTCAGCAAAAGCAGGCATTTTCGCTTTTTTAGCCCAATAAGGGTATGCCACGTGGCATTTGTTTTTTTATATATGTATACCTGTTTTTTTTATATAATTTCATTTTTCTCGTGATAGGTTAATATAGTGTTTTTTTTAATTAGTTTTGAATTAGAAATTAGGATTTAAATTTAATTTCTTTTAATTAAATAGATTTAATTTAGGGCTTAATTATAATTTAGAAATTTTAATTTTAAAAAATATAGATTAAAAAATAGAGTTAGAATTTAATTAAGATTTATTTTAAATTATTAGATTAGAGTTTAATTAATTAGTTTAGATTTAAATTTTAATTAATAGTTAGGATTAATTAATTAGGAAATAAGTTTTTTTTTAATTTAGTTTATTATTCAGAAAAAAATAAATTGAAAGAAAATATTAAAAAAAGAGAGAGAAAAATTTTGAATGTGAAGGCACGGTGGATTAGGGTTAGGATTTGGGGGTTATATAAGGGACACTGTTCACAGACCCTAGAGATCAAGGGAACACTATTCACAATACCCTAAAAATAACGGCCGCCCCTAATTCTGAGGGGCAACCCTAGAAACTATCCCCAATTCCAACAGAAAAAACCCTAAAAATTACTGTTCATCTCTCTCCCCCTCTCCCAAATTCGCCACCTTCCTCAATCGCCGCTCCCACACAAACTCTTCTATCTCTTCAAGGCCAATGCCACCAACCGTCTCCTCATCGAAGACCGCTTCGCTTTCTACGACACTGTCTCCAGGCTCGCCGGTGCTAAACGCTTTGACTACATCGAGCAATTACTCGAACAACAGAAACTACCTCAGTCTCGCCGTGAAGGTTTCGTTGTTAGGATTATCGCCTTGTATGGCAAGGCTGGTATGATTACAAACGCTCTTGATACTTTTTATCAAATGCATAGTTTTAAATGTCGTAGAACTGTTAAGTCTTTCAATGCTATTCTTAATGTTTTGGCTTCGAGTCGGAATTTCGACGAGGTTGTGAAGTTTTTAGATGAGGTTCCTTCTAGGTTTAATATTAAGTTAGATGTTTATTTTGTTAACATTGCTGTTAAGGCTTTTTGTGAAAATGAAAAGCTTCAAGAGGCTTATTTGTTTATGTTGGATTGTGAGAATAATAAAGGTGTTAAGCCCGATGTTGCTACTTATACGACTCTTATCTCTGTGTTTTATGAGGTTAAGAGTTAGGAAATTGGTAATGGATTGTGGAACCGTATAGTGTTGAAGGGTTGTATGCCGAATCTTCATACTTTTAATGTTCGGATTCAGTTTTTAGTTACTGTTAGGCGGGCTTGGGATGCTAAAGCTCTGATGGGTTTGATGCAGAGAGTTGGGGTTATGCCGGATGAGGTTACGCTAGTCTTGGTTATCAAGGGTTTTTTTTTTCATCTCAAATGTCGCATTTTACTTGAATTTGCATTGTCCACAAATTGATTTGGTTTCTTTATCTTACCGCAATGCGGCTCAGTATGATAATTCGTAACATTGTTGTTCGAAACTTGAATCCTATTCACTGTAAATATGGTTGATATTCATATTAATTCTGAACTCAACATTTAATATTAATTTGAATTTCACTTCCAATATCATTGTGGCATGTGTTTTCATGATTGGTTTTGTGGTAAAACTTTAGTATTCTGTGATGACACTTACTTCAACAATGTGTGTTTGTTTTGTTCTGTTAATGCTAGATTTTTACATGAACTGTGCCAAATATCATCGATATACTACACTGCTTTGGATTTTGGTTGATGTATGAAAACATGTCATGCCTCCCTCATTTGTTTTCATGCTAGCATAAATTTGAGTATGGTTGTGGTATAATTATTACATGCTGTTGTGGATTCAAAACTGTTCTATTGTCAGAGTTGTTGCTGCTGATTTTGTTCTTACTGGTACACAGGCAGTTGGTATATGTTTCTTAGGTTTCAAAAATGATTTTATTTTTGACAAAAATTGTTTACATGGGGTTTGAATTCAGTTGCTGCTTGTGTTCTTGTGGAAACAAATATGAACTTTGTTGCATACCAGTTGCTCGTTGGCTTGAATTAAATATAGAATGTTTGCAAATATTGGCATTATAGAATTGCACTGCTTGAACATCTGTTTCAATGAATATTACATTGGCTGCATACATGTTATTTATTAAATTCACTTTTGATTGAAATATTGATGAAGAGTGTATGCTGAGCTTTTGTTGCTTGTGTGGTGATTCTGCCATATTTGGGTATGTCATAAATAATGTGTTGTTGATGATGCTGCTAGTAGTATTTGGTGTTGTAAAGCTTGTATTCCCGTATGCGGAGGCTGGAGAACTTTGCAGGTCGTCAAACCAATTAATTCATGTGGAAGTCTCAGGATCTAATCAAAGAAGAATATCAATTTGGAACGAGAATTGAAGCCACCGACTCAACATCCACAGCAACGCAACAGGGCAATTCGACAACAGCCATGAATATTTCTTCAACGACCATAGTGATGTGCATTCAGCGACATTGACGGCAATGCTGTAGTTCTAACATTGGTATCAGTCCTAGTTGCTGTTAGATATTGTTTATTGTGTTTCTCTTTTTGACAGGTTTGGATCCTGCTAATTCATCATCATAAGTCAGTAAGTGGATAAATGTCGTGGTCATGCCGAGCTGAGGAAGGCGACGATGCAAGCTAAGGGAATTAGTTTGAATTGGTTATCTGACAGGGCACAATTAACAGCAGCTTGGCTAGTGTGAATTTCCGCCGTTTCAAAGTTGTTAAGCCCCACTGCCTCATCGTGATTCAACAACACGCAAACAGCTTCACAACAGGCCGCCAAGACTTGTGGATTGCAGCAGTCGGAACCGGCAGCGTTTTATTCTGCAGCAAAAAGTCAAGTAGCCGCAACACGAATACGCATAGCAATAGTGTTATTCACCCAGCAAACGAGCGACAATAGCTGGCAACAACAGTTCGCAGCTTGGTTCACGTGGTGGGTCGAATTTGACAGGTCACATACCAAACGCAAGACACCAGCCATGAATTTGCAGCGACAATGAGGCTATGTCGGTAAACCTCTAACTTATAAATTTACTGTTGTGTGATTTTGTAGTTGATTGGTATTACACTTTTGATTAAAATCATGCCTAATGTCGTGGTGTATCGAACTAAAGGGCATGTTTTTGTTGTGTGGGTTCGACAAATTTGGCATGACAATAATTTTCATTTTTCCCTATGGTGTGGTATTATCATTGAACAGTGATGTGTTTTCCGTTTGATTACCGTCATACAATGTTAGAGTCAAGTTGTAGTTTTTTTTATATAGTTTTGTACTGCTGTTAGTTGGAAAGAATTGTGTTGTTGCTAATGTTTTAATTTACACCACTTTACATGGATAAAATTGCAAGCTTTTGTGAATTCATGAGTTTTGTTGTATGCTACACTTGAATTTTATAACACTTGGATTTTATATATTATGGTTTGTTGCTGTTGTGATGCTTGATTCTACTTGTATTTTCTCAATATTGAAGATTGTTTTCCACATTTATCCATAACGTTGGACGGTATTCGTGTTAGGCGTGGAAGTAGAAATTGAAAGTTTTTTCTTTCGCGTCTTATTTTAGAAAAAAGAAGAGAATGTTTAAATCGGATTTTTAATTTAATAACTAATTATGTATTTATCTCTAAATTAAAAACTCTTTTTATTTACAAGTAATTATATTAATTAAATGAAAAGAATGAGTAATTTTTTTTTTTTTACTCTATTTTAATCCTAAATCTTTTAATCCCAATCAAATATTTTTCAATAACACTCTTTATTTTCTTCTAATTAAATTATCGAAAGTGGTGGGCTCTTGGGGTCTAGCATCCCTTGAGTCCTTGAACAACTATTCTCGAGGCGCACGCCTTTGAGTTACGGTCGTCCCTTTTTTCGATTTTTAAAAAAATGTTCACTCAATTCAAATAAAGCTTCAAAAAGATTTTTTAAATCAATTTTTATTAATTAGATATTTTATAATAAATTTCAAATATTTATTCTTTTTAAATAAATATAAATTTCAAAATTATTATGAAATGGATTTTTTTTTTTAATATTAAACATTTAGGAAAATATACTTAAAACTTTTCTCTAAGATGTTAAACTTCTTTCAAAACAATTAATCATGATTAGCTTTTTCTCAAAAACCTTTTTTACGATTGGTTAATTTATTATATATATAAAGTAAACTATTATTTTTCAAAATCAAATTTCAAAACAATCAAATTCTTGGATCTCGCCTTCCTTGAATTTTTTTTTAGCGACCGCTCTCGAGGTGCACACCTCGAGTTGTGACTCTCCCGATCTTATTTTCTACAATATCTAGCGCGCCTAGTCCGAGTACGCTAATATTTTCAAATTGTTTTCATAATTAAATCACGAAAGAGTCGAGTTCTTGGAGTTGCGCATTCCTCGAATTCGAGAGTGGCTACCATTGAGGCGTACGCCTTGAATGGCGTATCGCTCAAACTTTCGTTCTTAAAATACCTCCTCTAATTATTTGGGCAAGTACTTTCACTGTCCAGCAAACACTATTTTATAATTAATGGGATGAAAAAGATTGTCGTTGGGATCTAGCATTCCAACGATATCCCGACTAATTGATTATGAGGCCGACGTCTCGTTTATCGAGTAGTCGTCATTCCTCCTAATTTTTCAATCCACATAATCTCATTTCTCACCCTCGTGTGATTGAATCAAAATCTCCTTCAATTCAAACTGTTTCGCGTCTAAACTGTCTATCAAACATATTTCGAATGAAAAAGGTATCGTTGGGATCTAGCATTCCAACGATATCCCGATTAATCGATTGCGAGACTGGCGTCTCGTTTATCGAGTAGTCGTCATTCTCCCCTAAAATATTCAACCCAACTTTCTTCTCTCGCCCCGTGCGATTGAGACCTTCTCAAACACATTTCGTAGAATCTTTCGAATGAAAAAGGTGTCATTGGAATCCAGCATTCCAATAATTCCCCGATTAATTGATTGCGAGGCTGACGACTCGTTTATTGAATAGTCGTCATTCTCCATCAAATTACTTAACCAAAATCCTCTTTTCTCGCCCCCGCGCGATCGAAACCTTAAACCTATTCAAATATATCCTCTGACCAAAACATCCAATGCGATAAACACCTAATTCCTCGCCCTCGTGCGATTCCCAACTCATACACCTTTTACCAAGAACATTGTTTAATCCCTTCTTCCGCGCATAACAAACTAGTGCTTCAGCCTCCCCTAGTGAGCAGACAAGCCAACGTTTAGCAGTTAGAATGCGACCTAAACTCTCGTTCTTACCAAACACCAACCCTTTTACCGTAGTTAGCCGAACTACGGCTGCTCTGATTCTTCATTATCTTTTGAATGTAAGATACGTAGGCACAAGATTGCGATAATCTTGGCGAGCACAATCCCCTCTCTTTCCCGTAGTCCCATGAACTACGAATGCTCTGATTTTCCACTTCTTACCAGTGAAGATACGTAGGCACAAGGGCCCCAATCCTTGGCGAGCACCCTATCTTAAAACCATCCACTCCCCCTATAGGAGAAACCAGAAAACAAACAAGCGTGGTTAACTTTACTCTCGAATCGATCAAGAGGTTCCCGTTGAGTACAACGGACGAAGAGGGTGCTAATACCTTCCCTCTGCGTAACCGACTCCCGAACCTAGAATATTGGTTGCGATGACCATGTTCTTATCTCTCTTAAAGGTTTTATCGATATTTTTGTATTCCCTCCTTGGAATGAATAAAGTTCGGTGGCGACTCTGTTTCGAACAGTATTTTTTCCGCGGCCATCGCGAGGATCGTATTTTTCGAGGTACGACAGATGGCGACTCTGCTGGGGATACGCATTGCCCTATGCAAGAGAGAGTCAAGCCTAACTTGACTCGATTCGATGTACTAACCTTTTGCTTAACTGTTTTCTTTATGTTTATTTTCTCCTATTATTTATTTCTTGTTTTCTCTTTCTGTCGTATGCCGTTTATTATATCTGCCTGCTGGATTCGGGGATAGCATTGCAAGTAAAGCTCTACACCCGAGCTTTGGAAAAAGAAGAGAGAAAACATAGTTCAGAATTGGTAGTAATTAGTGTTAGTCCCCAAGGACTCGCTCCTTGTGTGCCTAGCATGAAAGCTCCTCCAGAATAGACCTTTTCGTAGATCCTATCGTAACGCAGCTAGCCTGTTACACGATTTGATTCATGAAGGGTCCGTGACTCTGGGAACCACTCGTAGAACCAGTTTCTATATTGGTATTCGTGTAATGTTAATCTCCGAGGACCCGCTCCTCGTGTGCCTAGCATGAGGACTCCGCTCAGGAGAGACCCTATCGTAATCTCGTTATAATATAGCTAGCCTATTGCGTAATGTTGATGCGATCGGTGTCCGTGATCTTGGGAACCTTATCCATCAACATAGAAGCTATCCCGTGAGTGGGTCTTTGGGTAAAGAATCTAGAACTTGCCTAGTATAACCTACCGATTACAACACTTTGACTTGCTTATGTTATCTTGGATCCTGTCTGTGCCTGCATTGCATTTGCATATCATTTCATGTGCATTTCATTTGCATTGCATATCTTCCTAACCCAGAAAACTCATCCATCCTTTGTCCATAATCCGCAGTTGATTTCCCGACACCCGTATCGGACTTGAAGTAGCTCTGAAAGACCATGGAACCCTTGAAGCAGAATCGAGTTGAGCATGGAAAAGATGCGAACAACGTGAAAGGCAAGATGAAGCAGTTGCCAGAAGTAGTGACAACTATAGGGAGAAGAAAGGAAAAGCTTCAAGAAGGTGCCACAACTAGGAGTTTTACTCCCATGGTTCCTTCCGCTCAGCAGCCTACAGTGAATAGCCTATTGTGTGTTGCTCCTCTGGGGTTTTCTCCCCAACCAATTCTTCCAAAGCCTCGGAATCAGCGCTCATCACCTATTCGGGACCGAAGAAGCTGCAAGAAGTCTCAGTCACGCCCTATTCTCGACCCTATTCCTATACCTTGTGGACAACTGCTATCATACCTGATTAAGAGTTCCTTGGTGGTACCTGTATCCCTCGGGCCGGCTCGTACTCCTCTTCCACCTGGATATGATTCTAATGCGCAGTGTGAATACCATAAAGGGGCTAGAGGCCACTTTATTGAAGGTTGTTGGTCATTCAAGAATAAGGTTCAAGATCTAGTTAACAACAAACGCATAATCTTCGAAGAAGACAACCCAGGAGCAGAATGTGGTTATCATACTGGAACCATAGGGCATACTGTTGAAGAGTGTGAAAGCTTTCGAAACAAATTGCAAAGATTGACCAGAAAGGAAGATCCTAGCTTAAATGGTTCAACTCAAAGGCCTGGCAAAGAGAAAGTACAAGAGTTTCGGGGACCGCTCAAAATCTTGTACCACAAGGAAAAGATTGAGTTTTTGGCGGATGAAGTACCTTTATCCTCTGATAATCATGTTGAAACTACCACTTCAGGAGAAGAGCTGGAAGAAAAGTCCAAAAGGGTTGTATCTGCTAAAGAGACCTCGAAAATCCACTTTGGAGAACATCCCGTTGACACTGAGGAAGAGGGTGACATCCACCTTTGGGTTCCTAGAGGACAACCAACAATACCTAGGGAACCAAGTCAAAAATCTTGGGTTGCTCCTTATGCAAATCAACGAGCGTATGGCCAAGGAAATCAAGATCCACGCCAGAATCAACATAGGCCTCGCAATAATTTGGGAAGAAGGAACGCTCCTCTTCACCCGGTTCCTGTATCGTACACTCAACTTTTGCCACATTTGATTCGAAATTCACTAGTGGAGCCTGAATCTCTCAAACCAGTGCCAGAACCGTACCTTCCTGGGTACGATCCCAAGGCGCATTGTGATTATCATGCCGGATCAATAGGGCATTCAACAGAAGATTGCAAAGCTTTCCAGGTCAGGGTGCAACAATTGATTGACGAGGGATGCATATCCTTTCAAGAAGGGAGTTTGGTTGTACGTATCTGCCTCGCACCTGAATGAGCTTAAGGACTTCAAGATGCATCTTCTCAAAATAGTGAATCAAGAAAGAGAAGCCCAGTTCCTCCATGCTGGTAATTTTTAGATCACATCGTTTCTATGCATCGTAGTTTCTTTTATGATTAAGTGTTATTTGCTTTTAGACATTGTTTCTCATTAATGGTATTGTTAATGTGATAATTATGCATGTTTTGAACAAGTTCATTCGTATTCACTCACATTTTCCCTTTATCGCAAAAAAAAAAACATTTATACTTCACTTCCTTTACTGCACTGTTGTTAGCAAAGATTTGAGGGAGGATGACGAAAACGTGATACCCATAATTGCTGATTGTATGCTTTCGGATAAAACCTTGTCAATGATGTACAGGCATTGTTTAAAATCCCCTAAACACCGGAGATATAAGGGGTTAATCCCTAGTCAACCACTTCGAGCCTAGAAGTAGGAGTTTCCTTCGGATATTCAAACCCTTACACTCAACCTGGGGCATGGGTAGTGTTCAGTTAATCAAAGTGTGCATTCAAATCACGAGACAAAATCCAAGAGATGACGGTTGTTCATCAAAGACCAATGATATGACAGTCACAATAAAAATCCTGCTAAGTCAAGCACCTCAAAGGGGACTTAGGCAAAATCAAGGCAATCCCAATGGACTCGAAAAGCAAAATCAGTTCATGCAAAAGTTAGGGATCAAAAGAAAAGCAAAAGAGGTCCTCAAACCCTCAACAAAAAAACAAAATAAGATTCAGTGGTCACCTAAATCAAGGGGCTACTGACATCCATAAGAAAAACACAATAGGGTGACTTCCTTTTCGAGCAAACCTTGAATCGTCAAGTCGACACCGTCAAACTCTAAGTGTGTGTGTGAAATTAAACTAAATATAGGACTGGAGTTCATTACGAAGCAGGGGTGGGTTAAAATTGAGTTTTGAGCCTTATATCCTTTGTTTCTATAACCGTGAACCAAACCACGTTACAACCCTCAAAAGACCTAATTGAGGCGGTGTTTTATTCTGAAAGCATACTACAACAAGGTTGCGTAAACTGACTCCTACATATTTTCTAATCTCTTATATTGGTGTCATATTCTTGCTATATCTTTCACACACCAGTAAATCAACACTACGTTTGGACTAATGGTCCACTCGTCACACACTTTCACATCATTCCCAATAAAAGACTTTTCTTTCAAAACTTGCATAAATGTCGCATTAAAATTATCATTTTTTGAATGAACAATTTTGACTGCAAATCAGTACTTTACATAATGGAAATTCCAACAAAGAGAGATCGAATGGGAACTTGATCATCCTAAATCAAGGCTTTCTCATAACCCTACGAATCTGGGGCAAGTTCTTTTGAGGTTTAAACAGGGGCAAACCACTACAAGATTCAGACATTGGGGCAAATGGGTTCAAGATTGGCTTGGTGTAATCACCCCCAAAGTTCTCATCCCATAAGAAATCCTTCAAACGCCCAACAAACTGGGGCAGACCATTTGAATTGGGGGAGACTAGTTGAACAGGGGCAATTTCCCTCCATGCTTGCAAATTGGTCAAGCTGACTATGCCAACCACCAACAATGATTGAGGTCAACAAGCACCAAGAGCCTAGGGGCAGAGCAAGAGCACGACTAACATGCATTGGTTAAGTCGCTACGCTCGCAACAAACATGCATTGGTTAAGTCGCTACGCTCGCACGATTAGCACGCATTGGTTAAGTCGTTACGCTCACGCAGTCAACATGCTTTAGATAAGTCGCAGTTTGTAAGACATCATGACATATCAACTAGAAGCAAGGTTCTTACAAAAACAAATACACCACTTCTACAAAGGATCCAACTTGGGGCACCAAGAGTATCCCCACCTGTCTTCTAAATGTAGCATTGTCGGAAATTGTGTATCGGGAAGTCAAAACCTCTCACTACCTCACAATAAAGTCCAATCTTTTATTGGCAACTACAAAAAGCCACTCCTATTGGTTTCTTCAATTTACCCTATAAAGTCCAGTCTTCATTGGCAAACAATAAAAGTCCACCCTCGATGGCATCCTCAATAACCAAAGTCCAATCTATTTGGCAACTACCAAACTCATTCCCTGGCAGTACCCCCTGCGAGAATTTATCCCCAGCATACCTGATCATTTGCATTATCATAAGCCTAGCATACAACATAATAGCATAATCATGTCCAGCATTAGCACATCATTTGCGTATGCATCTTGCACTCCCTAGTAGTTGCATGTTTGTGCATCGTAACACATAGCACCGCTATCCATAGCAGCATGGCATAACAGGATCCAGGATCAGTTTTCAAACATCTTGGCCAGTCCTTCATCATAGTCGGCCGTATTTCTCTGTAGAGATACCCCGCGAGTTCAAGGAATTTGACTCCCCAGCAAGTCATTCTTCAACCATGCAGTTGATAATGATAACCCCAGCAACTGTTGCTTTTTTGGTTCCCCAAGCAGAGGTTCTCTCAAAAAAATATTGCTTGAACACCGTTCACCCGCAGAGTTTGGACAACGTTGTTCCTGAAATGGGAAGTTTGGCTCAACTATTCCTCATCAAATTTATCATGGAGATACTGCTTTGGTATCATCGAAGAATCTTATTGGACAAGATGCTGCTTCGACCACCCGAAGAATCTCAAGTTTTGATCAGAGATACTGCTTTGGTATCATCGAAGAACCTTATGGGATAAGGGACTGCTTCGACCACCCGAAGAATCTCAGGTTTTGATCAGGGATACTGCTTTGGTATCATCGAAGAATCTTATTAGATAAGATGCTGCTTCGACCACCCGAAGAATCTCAAGTTTTGATCAGAGATACTGCTTTGGTATCATCGAGGAATCTTATTGGATAAGATGCTGCTTCGACCACCCGAAGAATCTCAAGTTTTGATCAGAGATACTGCTTTGGTATCATCGAAGAACCTTATGGGATAAGGGACTGCTTTGACCACCCGAAGAATCTCAAGTTTTGCTCAGAGATACTGCTTTGGTATCATCGAAGAATCTTATTGGATAAGATGCTGCTTCGACCACCCGAAGAATCTCAAGTTTTGCTCAGAGATACTGCTTTGGTATCATCGAAGAATCTTATTGGATAAGATGCTGCTTCGATCACCCGAAGAATCTCAGGTTTTGATCAGAGATACTGCTTTGGTATCATCGAAGAACCTTATGGGATAAGGGACTGCTTCGACCACCCGAAGAATCTCAGGTTTTGATCAGGGATACTGCTTCGGTATCATCGAAGAATCTTATTAGATAAGATGCTGCTTCGACCACCTGAAGAATCTCAAGTTTTGATCAGAGATACTGCTTTGGTATCATCGAAGAATCTTATTAGATAAGATGCTGCTTCGACCACCCGAAGAATCTCAAGATTTGATCAGAGATACTGCTTTGGTATCATCGAGGAATCTTATTGGATAAGATGCTGCTTCGACCACCCGAAGAATCTCAAGTTTTGATCAGAGATACTGCTTTGGTATCATCGAAGAACCTTATGGGATAAGGGACTGCTTCGACCACCCGAAGAATCTCAAGTTTTGCTCAGAGATACTGCTTTGGTATCATCGAAGAATCTTATTGGATAAGATGCTGCTTCGACCACCCGAAGAATCTCAAGTTTTGCTCAGAGATACTGCTTTGGTATCATCGAAGAATCTTATTGGACAAGATGCTGCTTCGACCACCCGAAGAATCTCAGGTTTTGATCATAGATACTGCTTTGGTATCATCGAAGAACCTTATGGGATAAGGGACTGCTTCGACCACCCGAAGAATCTCAAGTTTTGATCAGGGATACTGCTTTGGTATCATCGAAGAATCTTATTGGATAAGATGCTGCTTCGACCACCAGAAGAATCTCAAGTTTTGCTCAGAGATACTACTTTGGTATCATCGAAGAATCTTATTGGACAAGATGCTGCTTCGACCACCCGAAGAATCTCAGGTTTTGATCAGAGATACTGCTTTGGTATCATCGAAGAACCTTATGGGATACGGGACTGCTTCGACCACCCGAAGAATCTCAGGTTATGATCAGGGATACTGCTTTGGTATCATCGAGGAATCTTATTGGATAAGATACTGCTTCGACCACCCGAAGAATCTCAAGTTTTGCTCAGAGATACTGCTTTGGTATCATCGAAGAATCTTATTAGATAAGATGCTGCTTCGACCACCCGAAGAATCTCAAGTTTTGATCAGAGATACTGCTTTGGTATCATCGAAGAATCTTACTAGATAAGAGGCTGCTTCGACCACCCGAAGAATCTCAGGTTTTGATCAGGGATACTGCTTTGGTATCATCAAAGAATCTTACTAGATAAGAGGCTGCTTCGACCACCCGAAGAATCTCATGTTTTGATCAGAGATACTGCTTTGGTAATATCGAAGAATCTTATTAGATAAGATGCTGCTTCGACCACCCGAAGAATCTCAAGTTTTGATCAGAGATACTGCTTTGGTATCATCGAAGAATCTTACTAGATAAGAGGCCGCTTCGACCACCCGAAGAATCTCAAGTTTTGCTCAGAGATACTGCTTTGGTATCATCGAAGAATCTTATTGGACAAGATGCTGCTTCGACCACCCGAAGAATCTCAGGTTTTGATCAGAGATACTGCTTTGGTATCATCGAAGAACCTTATGGGATAAGGGACTGCTTCGACCACCCGAAGAATCTCAAGTTTTGCTCAGAGATACTGCTTTGGTATCATCGAAGAATCTTATTGGATAAGATGCTGCTTCGACCACCCGAAGAATCTCAAGTTTTGCTCAAAGATACTGCTTTGGTATCATCGAAGAATCTTATTGGACAAGATGCCGCTTCGACCACCCGAAGAATCTCAGGTTTTGATCAGAGATACTGCTTTGGTATCATCGAAGAACCTTATGGGATAAGGGACTGCTTCGACCACCCGAAGAATCTCAGGTTTTGATCAGGGATACTGCTTTGGTATCATCGAGGAATCTTATTGGATAAGATACTGCTTCGACCACCCGAAGAATCTCAAGTTTTGCTCAGAGATACTGCTTTGGTATCATCGAAGAATCTTATTAGATAAGATGCTGCTTCGACCACCCAAAGAATCTCAAGTTTTGATCAGAGATACTGCTTTGGTATCATCGAAGAATCTTACTAGATAAGAGGCTGCTTCGACCACCCGAAGAATCTCAGGTTTTGATCAGGGATACTGCTTTGGTATCATCGAAGAATCTTACTAGATAAGAGGCTGCTTCGACCACTCGAAGAATCTCAAGTTTTGATCAGAGATACTGCTTTGGTATCATCGAAGAATCTTATTAGATAAGATGCTGCTTCGACCACCCGAAGAATCTCAAGTTTTGATCAGAGATACTGCTTTGGTATCATCGAAGAATCTTACTAGATAAGAGACCGCTTCGACCACCCGAAGAATCTCAAGTTTTGTTTATACCACTTTGGTATCATCGAAGGACCTTAACGAGTGAGGGGCCGCTTCGACCACCCAAGGAGGATCATTTATACCAATCTGGTACCGCGAAGAACCTTATTGGATAAGGGACTGCTTCGACCACCCAGGGAATATCAGGTTATCTCGTTCATCTATTTTGCATCTTGTCATCCCGTTCAGGTATATCCTATCTCTTTGCATTTTTACTTGCTTGTCGGACAAATTCCGGGGTCTTTTTTTGTATCTAATTGACTTCCACCCTAAGAATGAACGCCATGCATTTGTTCATTCTCTCAGGTTCAAGGCAATTAGATAGGGGCATCTGTCATACCCCAAATTTGTCCTACCTTTTTTCAAAATTCCTCATTTGCCCGACTTTGTTTTTAATTTACCTCGCTTATACAGCGTAGCGTATTTTTCAGCAAAAGCAGGCATTTTCGCTTTTTTAGCCCAATAAGGGTATGCCACGTGGCATTTGTTTTTTTATATATGTATACCTGTTTTTTTTATATAATTTCATTTTTCTCGTGATAGGTTAATATAGTGTTTTTTTTAATTAGTTTTGAATTAGAAATTAGGATTTAAATTTTATTTCTTTTAATTAAATAGATTTAATTTAGGGCTTAATTATAATTTAGAAATTTTAATTTTAAAAAATATAGATTAAAAAATAGAGTTAGAATTTAATTTAGATTTATTTTAAATTATTAGATTAGAGTTTAATTAATTAGTTTAGATTTAAATTTTAATTAATAGTTAGGATTAATTAATTAGGAAATAAGTTTTTTTTTAATTTAGTTTATTATTCAGAAAAAAATAAATTGAAAGAAAATATTAAAAAAAGAGAGAGAAAATTTTTGAATGTGAAGGCACGGTGGATTAGGGTTAGGATTTGGGGGTTATATAAGGGACACTGTTCACAGACCCTAGAGATCAAGGGAACACTATTCACAATACCCTAAAAATAACGACCGCCCCTAATTCTGAGGGGCAACCCTAGAAACTATCCCCAATTCCAACAGAAAAAACCCTAAAAATTACTGTTCATCTCTCTCCCCCTCTCCCAAATTCGCCACCTTCCTCAATCGCCGCTCCCACACAAACTCTTCTATCTCTTCAAGGCCAATGCCACCAACCGTCTCCTCATCAAAGACCGCTTCGCTTTCTACGACACTGTCTCCAGGCTCGCCGGTGCTAAACGCTTCGACTACATCGAGCAATTACTCGAGCAACAGAAAACCCTACCTCAGTCTCGCCGTGAAGGTTTCGTTGTTAGGATTATCGCCTTGTATGGCAAGGCTGGTATGATTACAAACGCTCTTGATACTTTTTATCAAATGCATAGTTTTAAATGTCGTAGAACTGTTAAGTCTTTCAATGCTATTCTTAATGTTTTGGCTTCGAGTCGGAATTTCGACGAGGTTGTGAAGTTTTTAGATGAGGTTCCTTCTAGGTTTAATATTAAGTTAGATGTTTATTCCATTAACATTGTTGTTAAGGCTTTTTGTGAAAATGAAAAGCTTCAAGAGGCTTATTTGTTTATGTTGGATTGTGAGAATAATAAAGGTGTTAAGCCCGATGTTGTTACTTATACGACTCTTATCTCTGCGTTTTATGAGGTTAAGAGTTGGGAAATTGGTAATGGATTGTGGAACCGTATGGTGTTGAAGGGTTGTATGCCGAATCTTCATACTTTTAATGTTCGGATTCAGTTTTTAGTTACTGTTAGGCGGGCTTGGGATGCTAAAGCTCTGATGTGTTTGATGCAGAGAGTTGGGGTTATGCCGGATGAGGTTACGCTAGTCTTGGTTATCAAGGTTTTTTTTTTTCATCTCAAATGTCGCATTTTACTTGAATTTGCATTGTCCACAAATTGATTTGGTTTCTTTATCTTACCGCAATGCGGCTCAGTATGATAATTCGTAACATTGTTGTTCGAAACTTGAATCCTATTCACTGTAAATATGGTTGATATTCATATTAATTCTGAACTCAACATTTAATATTAATTTGAATTTCACTTCCAATATCATTGTGGCATGTGTTTTCATGATTGGTTTTGTGGTAAAACTTTAGTATTCTGTGATGACACTTACTTCAACAATGTGTGTTTGTTTTGTTCTGTTAATGCTAGATTTTTACATGAACTGTGCCAAATATCATCGATATACTACACTGCTTTGGATTTTGGTTGATGTATGAAAACCTGTCATGCCTCCCTCATTTGTTTTCATGCTAGCATAAATTTGAGTATGGTTGTGGTATAATTATTACATGCTGTTATGGATTCAAAACTGTTCTATTGTCAGAGTTGTTGCTGCTGATTTTGTTCTTACTGGTACACAGGCAGTTGGTATATGTTTCTTAGGTTTCAAAAATGATTTTATTTTTGACAAAAATTGTTTACATGGGGTTTGAATTCAGTTGCTGCTTGTGTTCTTGTGGAAACAAATATGAACTTTGTTGCATACCAGTTGCTCGTTGGCATGAATTAAATATAGAATGTTTGCAAATATTGGCATTATAGAATTGCACTACTTGAACATCTGTTTCAATGAATATTACATTGGCTGCATACATGTTATTTATTAAATTCACTTTTGATTGAAATATTGATGAAGAGTGTATGCTGAGCTTTTGTTGCTTGTGTGGTGATTCTGCCATATTTGGGTATGTCATAAATAATGTGTTGTTGATGATGCTGCTAGTAGTATTTGGTGTTGTAAAGCTTGTATTCCCGTATGCGGAGGCTGGAGAACTTTGCAGGTCGTCAAACCAATTAATTCATGTGGAAGTCTCAGGATCTAATCAAAGAAGAATATCAATTTGGAACGAGAATTGAAGCCACCGACTCAACATCCACAGCAACGCAACAGGGCAATTCGACAACAGCCATGAATATTTCTTCAACGACCATAGTGATGTGCATTCAGCGACATTGACGGCAATGCTGTAGTTCTAACATTGGTATCAGTCCTAGTTGCTGTTAGATATTGTTTATTGTGTTTCTCTTTTTGACAGGTTTGGATCCTGCTAATTCATCATCATAAGTCAGTAAGTGGATAAATGTCGTGGTCATGCCGAGCTGAGGAAGGCGACGATGCAAGCTAAGGGAATTAGTTTGAATTGGTTATCTGACAGGGCACAATCAACAGCAGCTTGGCTAGTGTGAATTTCCGCCGTTTCAAAGTTGTTAAGCCCCACTGCCTCATCGTGATTCAACAACACGCAAACAGCTTCACAACAGGCCGCCAAGACTTGTGGATTGCAGCAGTCGGAACCGGCAGCGTTTTATTCTGCAGCAAAAAGTCAAGTAGCCGCAACACGAATACGCATAGCAATAGTGTTATTCACCCAGCAAACGAGCGACAATAGCTGGCAACAACAGTTCGCAGCTTGGTTCACGTGGTGGGTCGAATTTGACAGGTCACATACCAAACGCAAGACACCAGCCATGAATTTGCAGCGACAATGAGGCTATGTCGGTAAACCTCTAACTTATAAATTTACTGTTGTGTGATTTTGTAGTTGATTGGTATTACACTTTTGATTAAAATCATGCCTAATGTCGTGGTGTATCGAACTAAAGGGCATGTTTTTGTTGTGTGGGTTCGACAAATTTGGCATGACAATAATTTTCATTTTTCCCTATGGTGTGGTATTATCATTGAACAGTGATGTGTTTTCCGTTTGATTACCGTCATACAATGTTAGAGTCAAGTTGTAGTTTTTTTTATATAGTTTTGTACTGCTGTTAGTTGGAAAGAATTGTGTTGTTGCTAATGTTTTAATTTACACCACTTTACATGGATAAAATTGCAAGCTTTTGTGAATTCATGAGTTTTGTTGTATGCTACACTTGAATTTTATAACACTTGGATTTTATATATTATGGTTTGTTGCTGTTGTGATGCTTGATTCTACTTGTATTTTCTCAATATTGAAGATTGTTTTCCACATTTATCCATAACGTTGGACGGTATTCGTGTTAGGCGTGGAAGTAGAAATTGAAAGTTTTTTCTTTCGCGTCTTATTTTAGAAAAAAGAAGAGAATGTTTAAATCGGATTTTTAATTTAATAACTAATTATGTATTTATCTCTAAATTAAAAACTCTTTTTATTTACAAGTAATTATATTAATTAAATGAAAAGAATGAGTAATTTTTTTTTTACTCTATTTTAATCCTAAATCTTTTAATCCCAATCAAATATTTTTCAATAACACTCTTTATTTTCTTCTAATTAAATTATCGAAAGTGGTGGGCTCTTGGGGTCTAGCATCCCTTGAGTCCTTGAACAACTATTCTCGAGGCGCACGCCTTTGAGTTACGGTCGTCCCTTTTTTCGATTTTTAAAAAAATGTTCACTCAATTCAATTAAAGCTTCAAAAAGATTTTTTAAATCAATTTTTATTAATTAGATATTTTATAATAAATTTCAAATATTTATGCTTTTTAAATAAATATAAATTTCAAAATTATTATGAAATGGATTTTTTTTTTAATATTAAACATTTAGGAAAATATACTTAAAACTTTTCTCTAAGATGTTAAACTTCTTTCAAAACAATTAATCATGATTAGCTTTTTCTCAAAAACCTTTTTTACGATTGGTTAATTTATTATATATATAAAGTAAACTATTATTTTTCAAAATCAAATTTCAAAACAATCAAATTCTTGGATCTCGCCTTCCTTGAATTTTTTTTTAGCGACCGCTCTCGAGGTGCACACCTCGAGTTGTGACTCTCCCGATCTTATTTTCTATAATATCTAGCGCGCCTAGTCCGAGTATGCTAATATTTTCAAATCGTTTTCATAATTAAATCACGAAAGAGTCGAGTTCTTGGAGTCGCGCATTCCTCGAATTCGAGAGTGGCTACCATTGAGGCGTACGCCTTGAATGGCGTGTCGCTCAAACTTTCGTTCTTAAAATACCTCCTCTAATTATTTGGGCAAGTACTTTCACTGTCCAGCAAACACTATTTTATAATTAATGGGATGAAAAAGATTTTCGTTGGGATCTAGCATTCCAACGATATCCCGACTAATTGATTACGAGGCCGACGTCTCGTTTATCGAGTAGTCGTCATTCCTCCTAATTTTTCAATCCACATAATCTCATTTCTCACCCTCGTGTGATTGAATCAAAATCTCCTTCAATTCAAACTGTTTCGCGTCTAAACTGTCTATCAAACATATTTCGAATGAAAAAGGTATCGTTGGGATCTAGCATTCCAACGATATCCCGATTAATCGATTGCGAGACTGGCGTCTCGTTTATCGAGTAGTCGTCATTCTCCCCTAAAATATTCAACCCAACTTTCTTCTCTCGCCCCGTGCGATTGAGACCTTCTCAAACAGATTTCGTAGAATCTTTCGAATGAAAAAGGTGTCATTGGAATCCAGCATTCCAATAATTCCCCGATTAATTGATTGCGAGGCTGACGGCTCGTTTATCGAATAGTCGTCATTCTCCATCAAATTACTTAACCAAAATCCTCTTTTCTCGCCCCCGCGCGATCGAAACCTTAAACCTATTCAAATATATCCTCTGACCAAAACATCCAATGCGATAAACACCTAATTCCTCGCCCTCGTGCGATTCCCAACTCATGCACCTTTTACCAAGAACATTGTTTAATCCCTTCTTTCGCGCATAACAAACTAGCGCTTCAGCCTCCCCTAGTGAGCAGACAAGCCAACGTTTAGCAGTTAGAATGCGACCTAAACTCTCGTTCTTACCAAACACCAACCCTTTTACCGTAGTTAGCCGAACTACGGCTGCTCTGATTCTTCATTCTCTTCTGAATGTAAGATACGTAGGCACAAGATTGCGATGATCTTGGCGAGCACAATCCCCTCTCTTTCCCGTAGTCCCATGAACTACGAATGCTCTGATTTTCCACTTCTTACCAGTGAAGATACGTAGGCACAAGGGCCCCAATCCTTGGCGAGCACCCTATCTTAAAACCATCCACTCCCTCTATAGGAGAAACCAGAAAACAAACAAGCGTGGTTAACTTTACTCTCGAATCGATCAAGAGGTTCCCGTTGAGTACAACGGACGAAGAGGGTGCTAATACCTTCCCTCTGCGTAACCGAATCCCGAACCTAGAATATTGGTTGCGATGACCATGTTCTTATCTCTCTTAAAGGTTTTATCGATATTTTCCTATTCCCTCCTTGGAATGAATAAAGTTCGGTGGCGACTCTGTTTCGAACAGTATTTTTTCCGCGGCCATCGCGAGGATCGTATTTTTCGAGGTACGACATCGGTTACCTAAAAAGGTGTAACCGATTACCTCCTCATAGAAGGCTGATGGTACACAAGGCAACAGACATGTAACTGATTACCAATATATAGGTAACCAATTACCATACTGAAAAAAACAGTAACTCCATAACTAGCAGCATGCAATGGAATTTCACACAATATCAATTTGACATGTTATATACTATCATAATGCAACTTTGTATCATTCATATATGTTACAAAAACATTTAGTAAGACATAATAATTGAATATTCTTAAATTTTATGAAAAAATCACATACATGAAATATTGAAAAAAAAATTAAAATTGAAATTTTGAGTGTACCTTTGATTCATTATTAATTATAATGAATAAAATTTGAAGAATCATGTCACATTCATCTAAAATTCCAAGCTCCCACCGAATTTTGTAAAATTATTCCTTTGTGAGAGGTTTTGTAAAGATGTCTGCTAATTAATTATGAGTATCCATGAATGAGACTTCAACGTCACCTTTAAGCACATGATTAGGGAGAAAATGATGTAGAATGTCTATATGTTTTGTCCTCGAGTGCATGACTGAATTTTTAGTAATGTTTATGGCACTTGTGTTGTCGCACTTTAACATAATGCATCTAAAGTTTACACCGAAGTCGCTAAGTTATTTTAAACAAAGAATTTGAGCATGACAACTTCCTGCAGCAGTGTATTTTTCTTCATGCGTACTGAGAGCCACACATGCTTGTTTTTTGTAGGACTAGGATACAAGAGCGTTTCCAAGAATATGACATGTTCCGCTTGTGCTTTTTCTATTTGTTTTACACCCTGCATAACCTGAGTCAGAGAATCCAATCATGTTACATACACTACCTTTAGAATACCATAAGCCGATGTTTGTTGTTCCCTTGAGATACTTCATGATTCTCTTCAATGAGGAAAGATGTGATTCCTTAAAATTAACTTGAAACCGAGCACATAGACACACTGAACATAATGTCAGGACGGCTTGCATCAAATATAGTAAAGATCATATCATACCTCGATACTTTGTAACATCAATTGAAACACTTGTTTCATCTTGATCAACATAAGTTCCGGATCCCATAAGAGTTGCCATAACCTTGCAGTTTTTCATGTTAATTTTTTTGAGAATCTCTTTGCAATATTTAGATTGATTGATGAATATCCCATTCTTTGTTTGTTTGATTTGTAACCCAAGGAAGTAGTTCAACATACCCATCATGGAGATCTCAAATTCTCCTTGCATAATTGATGAGAATTCTTCACATAGGGATTCATTTGTAGATCCAAATATAATATCATCTACATAGACTTACACTAAGATAGTATGATGGTTAATTCTTTTAATAAAAAGAGTAGTATCAACTTTACCTTTTTCAAAATTGTTTTCACATAGAAAGTTACTTAACCTATCATACCACGCCCTTGGTGCTTGCTTCAATCCGTACAAGGTCTTTTTGAGTTTGTGCGAATGTTTGAAGTCTTCGAATCCTGGAGGTTGACTTACATAAACTTCTTCAAGTATGTATCCGTTTAGGAATGCGCTTTTAATGTCCATCTGGTACAACTAAAAATTCAAAGAACAAGCATATGCTAACAATAATCTAATTGCTTCTAGTCTAGCAACAAGGGCAAATGTTTCCTCAAAATCTATATCTTTTTCTTGATTATAGCCTTGGGCTACTAATCTTGCCTTATTCCTAATAACGTTACCATTTTCATGTAACTTATTTTTAAAGATCCATTTAGTTCTTATAATATGTTTACCTTTTAGTCTAGGAACAAAATCCCAAATCTGATTTCTTTCAAATTGATTAAGCTCTTCTTGCATGGCTAGAATCCATTGATCATCATCTAGGGCATGTTTGACTTTAGAAGGTTCGATTTATGAGACAAACACCTGATCAATGCATCTTTATGCACATTCTTCCATTGTTGTACTAGGCATTCGTATAATTTATTAGAGTATTTTTACTATTTTAATGTGTTTTCATATTTAAGTTTGTTTCTCGCTTTATTTTATTTTCACAGCTTATTTTCAGCATTAACAGTTATTTGATACTTGTTCACTTGCAGACTGTAACTAGAGCTACGGGAATCAGATTAACGTGTTCTAATAAGTGTTGCAAAGCTAAGACAAAGAGCTACAAGTTTCATGTTGAGGCCGATAGTTGATTCGGAGCGAGACAATATCGAATAATTTCTTGTAGTTTCAGACTTTAGAAATATTTTGTTTTAGGCTGGGTTTTTTTATGTTTTTTGACCTAGTTGGGTTAGAAACCGGATTTGATGCTTCCATATGCCTAGCAGCAGCAGCGCTACTGTTCATCACCTTATTATTTTCACTATTCACAATTTTTTTCTTTGGTACGATTACGATGGAGAACTAATCCCAAGGATTAATCTACTGTAATCAGTTTCCGCCGACACTTAATGGTTCTTTTATTTTTCAATAAAATATATTTCCTTTCAATTCTTCTCTTTGATATCTTATTTTCTTAATTCGATTTATCTTAGGGTTGATTGATTTATTTTGATGATTGCATGTTCTTATACTTTAATTGTGTTTGCTTAATCTGTGTCTGTTTATCGTATTTGATTAATTCACGATTGTTATATCTTATCTGTTTGCTTAATTCAAAAATTAGGAATATCTATCGTATAATAGAAATTGCACTTGTTGGTTATTATTATAATTGAAAAGGAAATAGAGTCCACTTAGAAATTGGGAATTAATTGGGTCGATGATAAGTTGAGAAACCAAAACAGCAGATTAATCGTTTCAGCTTATTTTAATAATCACTTATTTGCACTATTTCTCTGTTTTATTCAAAACTTAAACCCCTCCATTTTCCAATTGTTGGTTAATAATAGTACTAGAATCCTTGAGAACGATACTCGAGTTGTCGTTACCGCTAACTATTTTCTTAAAATCACTCAGTTTTTATCTGTGTGCGACAGCGGATCAAATTGGTGTCGTTGCCGGGGATTCTTGTTGATGTTAACCAATTTTAGAATTTTAGTTTAGAGTTTTGTTAGAGTTTTTTTGTTTTTTTTGTTTTTGTTTTTTCTTGTTGATTTTCAGGGTTGCAATACAGTGCTAAGCATTCCAGCCTAACAGGTAAGTTTGGAAGCTATTGTTCTGATTTACTCCGAATTTTTCCCAAAAAATCAGGAAAAAAAAATCGACGAACAGTACTCGCTTAGAATAAAATTCTAAAAGATTTTGACCCTAAAAATCGCAGATTCCTTATTTTCCTATTTTATTTGATTTATTTTCTATTTTCATATTTTCAAATAAATCCGAATTTTTTTTGTAGAGACCTATTCTGATTTGATTTGATTTTTAGTCATATTTTCATAATTTTTAGATTTTATTTTAATCGCTTTTCTATTTTTCCATTTTTTTTCTCAATAGGGACATTGTTGGTATTTTCTTAACTGTTGTTGCATTGCTGAATTAGTTCTGTGTTTCTCATTCTTTGTTGATTTTTTTTCCTATTAAATTTAATATGGCTAACTAAAGAACTCTTAGAGAACTTGTTGCCCCTAATGTGAATTATAATATTTTATGTATTGAATATCCTGCTGTTGATGTACCTTTCAAATTGAAATCTGGTTTAATACACTTATTACCAAGGTTTAATGGTCTTGCAGGTAAGGACCCGCATAGGCATCTAAAAAAATTATAGGTTGTGTACTCTACATCTTTGAGACCTGAAGGAGTCACAGAAGATCACATCAAGTTGAGAGCCTTTCTGTTTTCACTACAGGGTGTTGCTAAAGATTGATTATACTATATTGAGCCAAATTCTATCACAACCTGAATAAATTAAAAAAGTCTTCCTGGAGAGATACTTTCCTGCCTCAAGAGCTGTCTCAATAAGAAAAGATATATGTGGTATTAGACAGATTGACATGGAACCATTGGCCAAACACTGGGAGAGACTCAAACAGTTAGTGTCCAGATGCCCCCAACACTAGATTACTGAACAGTTGCTTATCCAGTATTTCTATGAGGGATTGCTACCAATGGATAAAAACATTTTAGATGCTGCTAGTGGTGGAGCACTTGTTAATGAGATCTCATTTGCTGCCAAAGCCTTGATTGAGAATATGTCACTCAACTCACAATAGTTTACAACTAGAAACAATTATGTCCAACCAAAAGGTGTGAATGAGATTCAACTTTCTTCTTACAACAAAGCTCTAGAAACCATACTTGAAGAGCTTATTTCTTTAGTGAAACAATAATTGATGTTACCATTACCACCACCATATAACCCTCCACAAGTAACCACCTTCGCACCTTCCGAACCTTCACTAGAGGACCTTAACAAGCAATTGGTTGTAAATGAGCTCCAGTTTCAGCAACAGACAAATTCTAGTATTCAGACCTTGCAGACTCAAATTGGACAACTTGCTACTTCAATGAATGCTATACAAAAAGCTCAAGGATCAAACCAACTACCTGCCCAACCAGTCGTGAATCCTAATGTCCCTTACCCTAATGTGAGTGTAATGTTCTTAAGATCTGGAAAAGTTGCAGAACCATCCCTAGAAAAAAAATAAAGAAGTTGTTAAGGTCACACCTGAACCTGAACTTGAACCTTCTATTTTTGTTAAGCTTGAAAAAGAGTATGTACCACCGATCCCTTTTCCGCATAGGGTACTAAAAAGTAAGAAGAGTGATGAGGAAGAAGAGCATTCTTTTTTTCATATTGAATTGATTTTAGAGTTGGTTGATGATACTTGTACTGATTTGTTTGTAGTTGATTTTCCATCATTGTATGATTTTAATAATAGTTACTCAGGTGATGACTGTACTGATACTAAGCTTCGCACTGTTTGTGCTGAAATTGAGGTTACCTTGCAGGTTGACATTTTTCCTACAAATGGAGTTGTAGATGAAGTCGTTTATATAGGTAAAGCTCTTGACATCCCGGCTGCCCCAACCAAACATTCCATTGAACAACCACCTAATGAATCACTTCTTAAGGATTTAGATTATTCATCAAAGCTTCAATTTATGTAGGAAGAAAATTTATTGCAGGAACATAAGAAGGGAATTTGATGGACCTTGGTTGACACTCATGATTTTATCCCATCCATGAGTATGTGTATCTCAATTGAAGATGGAACAAAATTAGTGAGGCAGACCCTTAATCCTTTGATCTCCGATGTTGTGGAAAATGGTATCGCGTTCACGTGCCCATTCAACATTTTTACTTATCGAAGATTCTTTTTTGATCCTGGAATAAAAGGCGAAGGCACTAATAAATATTTCAAGGTCAATGGATGATACCCAAAGTTACTTTATGACATCCCCACTCTAGAAGAGGAGCCTATAGAAGATCTCTCTTTGGGAAAGGCTGGTTATGCGATCACCTATCCACCTTGACTACTCAGGTGTGTTCTTTCCTTTCTCTCACTCTTATTTTATATTTATGCTCTTTCATTAAGGACAATGTATGTTTTAAGTGTGGGGGGTGGAACCATTTCTTTGTTTTTTTTTCTTTCAGTTTTCTTTGTTTTGTTCTGTTTTCTTTAAGTGAAATTTTTTTTACTTAGAAACACAATGCATCTTTTGAAATTTTTAGGCTATAGATTAATTTGAGGTTATATTATGGAGACTTGAGAAATTTTCATAAGATCAGTACCATTTTAACACCTTAAGTCTCCCGAATATGCAAATTGATTTAAATACTTGTTATGACATAGCCTTGAGTTTTCATCCTTTAATATCTCTTAAGTAGTTTATTTGGAAGTCAGCACCATCTAGAAATCATACACTAAGTAATTAAGATGATCTAAATAAGTGAATGATCTCGTGCTTAATAAGAAATCTGAATAGGAATCCGCCTTTTAAGTTAGGTGGCCCTCAACCAGGCACTTAGGCTAACGGTTGTGAAACCTTAAAAAAAACAGTGTTGTTGCTAAAGTGGTTAGTCTTGAATTGTTGGAAAAAAATGAATCATAGACACTAACAGACTTATTTACCATATGTGTGAATAGATAACGGTTTAATGTGATTGCATTAGAATGAAAGAAAGCAATAAGGAAGATGAGTTAGACTTAGGCATAATAACATGATTCATATTGGTTTGTATAGGAGGGAGGTTTATAACCACACAATTGCAAATTTGTGCTCTTATGATATCCTAAGTGTGCAAAATTAGTACCAATCGATGCAATATTGACCGAAGAAGAGTTTGTAGCCTAGAATGAGTATATGAATGTTATTGTTTTTCATGAGTCTTGATACTATTTTGCTCGGAGTGTAAAAGTTTAAGTGTGGAGGAATTTGATCAATGCATCTTCATGCACATTCTTCCGTTGTTATACTTATGCATTCCTACAGTTTATTTGAGTATTTTTACTATTTTAATGTGTTTTCATATTTAAGTTTGTTTCTAGCTCTATTTTATTTAAGCAGCTTATTTTTAGCATTAATAATTATTTGATACTTTTTCACTGTGCAGACAGTAACTGGAGCTACGAGAATCGAATTAACACATTTTAAAAGGCACTGGAAAGCTAAGACAAAGAGATACAAGTTTCATGTTGAGGCTGAGAGCTGATTCAGAGTGAAGCAGTATCGAATAATTCATTGAAGTTTCAAACTTTAGAAATATTTTGTTTTGGGCCGGGTTTTTTATGTTTTTCGACCCAGTTGGGTTAGAAACCAGATTTGATGCTTCCCTATACCTAGTAGCACCAACGCTACTGTTCATCACCTTATTATTTTAACTATTCATGAAAAAAACTTTTTGCTTTGGTACGATTACGATGGAGAACTAATCCCAAGGATTAATCTACTGTAATCGATTTCCGTCGACACTTTGAGGTTCTTTTAATTTCGAATAAAATCTATTTCCTTTCAATTCTTCTCTTTGATATCTTGTTTGCTTAATTTGATTTATCTTAGGGTTGATTGATTTATTTCAATGATTTCATGCTCCTATACTTTAATCGTGTTTGCTTAATCTGCGTCTGTTTATCGTGTTTGCTTAATTCACGATTGTTATATCTTATCTGTTTGCTTAATTAGGAAATTAGGAATATCTATCGTATACTAGCAATTGCACTTGTTGGTTGTTATTATGATCGAAAAGGGAATATAGTCCACTTATGAATTGGGAATTTCTTGGGTCGATGATAAGTTGGGAAACCAAAATAGCAAATTAACTGTTTTAACTTATTTCGATAATCACTTATTTGCACTATTTTTCAGTTTTATTCGAAACTCAAACCCCCACCCCTATTGTTCCAATTGTTGGTTAATAATAGTACAAAAATCCTTGAGAATGATACTCGAGTTGTCGTTACCGCTAACTATTTTCTTAAAATCACTCGTTTTTTATCTGTGCGCGATAGCGGATTAATGCGATGTTGAGATATGCATCTTTAAGATTCAACCTTGTTGTAACGCCTTGAATTATATCACCAATTACTTTATCAATTGGATGATCCTGATGGGTTCTCCATTCCTTAGGTAGATCATTATTCTTTGATTCTTGTTGAATTGGTTCTTCTTGATGTTTCAGTTGATTGTTAGTGTTTGCTATTGGAGTATCTTCCTCAAAAACATCTATAAAATCATCATCATTATCACACAAAACAAATTCCTCCTTGGACAGGTTAGATTCATCAAATGACACATTCATAGATTCTTCAATTGTTAAAGTTCTGTCGTTAAAAATTTTATAAGCTAGAATATCCTAGAAATATTCTTTCATCGGATTTTTCATCGAACTTACCGAGATTATCTTTGTCGTTGTTTAGGACAAAGCATTTACAACCGAAAATGTGAAAGTGAGAAATGTTTGGTTTCCTACCTTAGAAAAGTTCGTAGGGATTTTTTTCAAAATAGGTCTAATAATAACTCTATTACGTATGTATCATGTCGTGCTTACGACATCCTCCCAAAAGTATTTCTGAAGATTTAAATCGCTAAGCATAGTCCTCGTAAGTTCAACAAGAGACCTATTTTTCCTTTCCACCACTTCGTTTTGTTGAGGAGTTCTTGGTGCTGAAAAGTTATGTAGGATTCCATGTTCTTCATAAAAATATTCAAAGGAAGCATTATGAAATTACCCATCATGATCGCTTTTTATGGAGGCAATCTTTAGAGATTTTTCATTTTGAATTTGTTTTGCATACTTCTTGAATGCCTTGAATGGATCACTTTTCTGCACTAAAAATAATGTCCAACAAAATCTATAAAAATCTCAAAAATAACTAATGCATATACATTACCTCTGAAGCTTCTTATTCTTGATGGACCAAATAAGTCCATATACAACAATTGTAGTGTCCTTGAAGTGGACACCACATTCTTAGGTTTGAAAGTTGATTTGGTTTGTTTTCCCTTTTGACATGCATCACATAATCTATCTTTGACAAACTATATCTTAGGCAATGCAATGACAAGAACATGCTTGACTAGTTTATTTAAATGTTCCATATGAATATGAGCAATTCTTTTATGCCAAAGCCATGAATCATTGTTATTTACCATTATACATTTTACTTTTAAAGATATATCATCTAGGGAAATCATAAATATATTACTAATTCTTGTACCTTTGAGTTTTACCTCATGTGTGACTTCATCTTTATCAAACATTCATCCTTAGTGAACTTGATCTAGAAGCTTTTGTCACAAAGTTGTCTAATACTTAGAAGATTGTTCTTTAGTCCTTCAACATAAATAACATCTTCAATGGATGTGAAAGGTGGTGTTCCAGCTTTTCCTACACCAAGAATTTTTCATTTGTTATTATCTTCATATGTAACATAACCCTTGGCCTTAAGCACTAGATCTGAAAATTTGTTAATATCTCTCGTCATATACTTCGAATAACCACTATCAAGATACCACAAATTAAAAGTGGCCTTCAAGCATACCTACAAAACAAATTAAGTTTTGTTAGGTACCCAAATTTCCTTGGGTCCTTCATAACTAGTACATTTCTTTATCCACACATAACACCCACTTGCCACACTAAAGTTTCTAACATCGCAAGAATTAGGTGTATAGCCAACTATACCATAATAAAAACATGTAGGAACATAATTACTTTTATACCTAGGAACATATGACTTCTTTGTAACACATATTTTCCTTTTAGGATAAGGATGAACAATTTTAGCTTTGTTATCTTTCTCTTTTGAAGTTTGATCACTGGCTTTAACAAAGATAGTTTTACTTGAATTTGATTTATTAAATTTTGAATAGCCAAGACCACTTTTATCGTTAGAATATCTTTGTTGACAAAGAACACCCTCCAAACACAATTTGTCTTTTTTCATATCTTTCTAGTACTCTTTTTAGTTGGACAATTTGAAAAGAAAGAGATTCACATTCTTTGCATGCAAAATTTTGTTTTTGTTCACTTGTTATCTTTTGTTTTTCATCTTTGAAATATTTTTCCATTGTATCAATTTTTTTTTCTAGAGATGAGATTTGTTTCTTTTGTGTAGATATTGTTTTGTACAAAATTTTGCATTCACTTAGAAGTTCATCTATATCATCTTGTTCAACATTATTGTAAATGGAAAATTCATTACTAACATCTTCTTCATCATCGGAATGGTGAGAAGCCATCAATGCTAGATTTACACATTCGTCGCTATCCGAATCCGATGAAGAACTTATCTCATTATCTTCTCATTCTATGTAGGCTCTTTTGTTCTTATTCTCTTTTTTATTCTTGAAGCCTCCTTTCTTGGATATTTTCAGACAATCCGTCTTTATGTGGCCTTGTTTTTTACATTCATAACAAGTGACATCGGGTGTTGAAGTGGAAGCCTCATTTTTCTTGAAATGCTTATTTCTTTTTGCATAATTGAAAGATTCATCATTTTTTCCAAAGAACTTATCAAATCTTTTCACAAGAAGCATGAAATTCTCATCTTCTTCGGGAGCATCGTCTTGTTCTTCTTTTTATTCGACTTTTAAAGTGATGCCTTTGGATTTCTTTTCTTAATTTTCATGTTTTTCGAGTCTTCCAAGTTCATGTTCATGTTCTTGGAGTTTTCTGAACAATGATGCGGACGTCATAGTTGAAAGGCTTTTATTCTCATAAATTGTCGTCACTTTGGGTTGCCATTCCCTAGTTAAAGATCTAAGAATTTTAAGATTCAATTCATCTTTAGTGAAATTCTTACCATGAGAAATGAAATGATTTGTTAAGTGCACAAATCTTTTCTGTAACGCGATGATGGATTCTACGAGCAACATTCATAACATTTCGTATTCTTGAATCAAGGTATTCAATCTTTACCTTTTAACTTCAGTGATTCCTTCATGAGTTTCCACCAAAGTATCCCAAATTTCTTTTGCCAATTTACATTGAGATATACGGAAGAATTCATCCATACTAAGTGTGCTTTGAAGAATGTTTATTGCTTTCTTTTCATTAAGGACTTTCTTTTTAACATCTTCATCATAAGAACTTTTAGCCTTTGGAGTTTTGACATCATTAATGACCCAGCAGGATTATGTGGACCATTTTCGACGGTTTCCCATATTCCTTCTCTTTGTGCTTCTAAATGAGCTTTCATGTAGATTTTCCAGAAATCAAAATATTTGCCGAAAAATAGTGGGGGTTTGTTCCTACTACCACCATCTTTGAAAATCAGATTAGTGTTGCACCCCAAATTTTGACCCTTTAGATCTTCATCATCATTCTAGGTTCATCTTCATTTGTTTATCTAACCTTAACCTATTTCAAGTTTGTCTTTGTTAAGTTACAAGTGAATTAGGATTTCGTACAGTCAAGAATCAAGGTTTTGATGGTTTAATCAGTCAATGTATTCGATTGATTCTCCATGAAACAAGTCTCCACATCATCAAAGATAATCCATTGGATCAGGTATGAATCCAATTTGAGGTTGTCACCAAGAGAAAGGAAGTAGTGCAGTGCAAAAACCCTAATTAGGGTTTTCGATTGGAAAAGTCAACTGTAGTTTGAATTTTGGTTTAAATGGTTTTCCAAGTCATGAGTCAAGATCCATGAGGCTCATATAATCCTAGGAAGTCTACCCAAGAAGTTTCAAGGCCTCAGGGAACCCAAGGCACCAACAGTCGATTCAGAGGTTTTCGATTGTTCGGTTCGTCTGACTGAAAAGTCAACCCATTGACCAACAGGATTTTAACCAAAAATTGAAGCCAACTATGTTCCCAACATCATTTAATATCTAATCATGAATTTTTGTGACCAATTGATCAAGAATTGAGAAGTAATCGAAAAGTTGTGGAGTTTTGTGACCATAACTCCTTAACCACACAAGGGTTTTTGACCTAGTTTCAAGAGGAATGAGTTCCTAACACAAACATCAATATTGTAGTAAAAAATTTGGTATTTCTAAAAAGTACAAGTGGGTTCCATAACTCTTCCTGGTTAGGGAGAACCAAGATCCACAAGTTAGCAAAAACTCACATTGGCAAAACCAGGTCAGCATGAGTTTTTTTATTCCAAAACCTCTCCAAATTGATGATAATCAAAGACTAAGCCTCATTTATGATGTTTATATTAATAATGAACATTTTTACATCAATTCCCATGAAAATGGAACAAAGATCAAAGGAAATCATTATTTAATGCAAGTTGCAAAACTGAATAGTGAAGAAAGAGAAAAAAGGTGGCTACCCTTATCAAATCATCAACTTTAATTCAACAAGTCACCTCCTATCCTATCAAGCATGATGAAAAAAAATCTATAGGGCATGGAGAATATCTTAGTAGAGTGGCTTAAAGACAAAGATGAAGATTGCATTGGAAAACTCAAAGATTTTCATGATGGAAGGTTAAAATTGGCAATTTGCTTCACTTTTGCCCATTCTTTGATCCAAGGCCTTTAGGTATAAATAGAACTCACTTCCTACATCACAAACACACAATTTCCATGCTAGAAACCAGCTAGAACTCCCTTCCTTACACAATCACAAGTTCTTGCAAAATCTCATTAAGTTTCCAAAACCCCTCAAAATCTGCTTTTGCAAAACACCTTTCAAAACTATTTCCAAACTTCTTCCAACTCAAGAATCACTTCAAACACATCAAATATGACGTATTGAAGCTATCCAAATCAATTTCACACTTATGTAACAAGGTTCTAGTGAGTTGGTCTTTGAAATCTTTGGATTTTGAAGATTTTCCTTCATTTACAAGGCATTTCGTCCACTAGCTTGCTTGGAGGTTGTTTGGAGCATCTATTCATCATCATAGGAACATTTGTAGATCTTGGAAGAGCTCTCAAGATCTCTGGTTTTCTTATTGCTTAAGCTTGCTTCAAGAGATAAACCTAAAACTCATAAATGTGAACTTTCCATTTGCATTTCACATGCTACCATGATTGTTTTTAGGGTTTTTACCATAATGTTCTTAAACTTTTTCAACTCGTAACTTGATTTTTCGTGTGAGATTGATCTTGTATTATTAATAGATGTTTGTTAACATGTTTAAATAATCAAATTTGTTTGATGCATTGTCTTACGATGTGCATTTTATTCTTTTTATCATTTAGATTTTTATGTTTTGTTCACAAACTTAAAAACCACATAACTTCTCCATTTTAAATCATTTTTAAGTGGTTCTTTTTGCAAAATTCTTGTGTTGTAAAATATTTCCATATAATGTTTAAAGAATTCTAAAAATCATATTTTAGAAACACTTTGCATTATGAGCAAGTTATAACCTATTTTAGGGTTTTCAACCTCCTATCTCTCATTCTTCATTTCAAAACTTTAATTCCATTTGAGTTTAATTTGAAATTAACATGAACTTGGCTTGTTTGCTCCCTTTGAAATTGAGTTTAAATTTCAACTTTGCTTGTAAGCATTTAAGTGGTTCATCTTTAAAAACTTTTGATTGTCCCCATGAAGTTTTGAATATTTTGTTTACATTATTGTGACATTGTTTGGTTGTCTATACTTAATTGTCATCAAATGTATGATGTTTGCTTATGTGGTTACATATGATATCCTTTACCTTTACCCTTTATCCTAGCCTTAGGATCTGAGTTGCCGTACTCATGTTTAGCGTCCCGCCGTGGACATTTTCTATAATAATTTGTAACTTAGTTTAGAGTCACCGCACTCTATGTAGGTGTCTCACCGCAGACATTTACTTGCCCCCTAGAACCTTGACCATAGTCAAGAGTTCCTCACCCTTAGTTAGGGGAACTACTGTTGCTCTGATTCCATTCCCGTCAAGATACGTAGGCACGAGATGCGATGTCTTGGTGAGCATACTTTGTATATACCCCTAGGTCTTTACCTTAGAACGTTTCCCTTAGCAAGCAACTTTAGCACAACACAAATACTAACAAGAGGTTTCTGTAGAGTACTACAGATGTTTAGGATGTGAAATACCTACCCTAAGCATAACCAACCCCCGAACCTTTAGATCTCTCAGCTTCGTTGTTACATAGCGCAAAAAGGTTTTTCTTTCTTTAAACCTTTCCTTTGGATAAATTAAAGTCCGGTTGTGAATTTAAAGAATTAAGATTCAAGTTAATCAATAGCATGGTATCACGATTCTCACCGCAACAATTAGTACTTGCGGAAGCCATATTGGATCTAGTAGGAACAAGTTACCTATAACCTACTCTGATGCCAATTATAAGTAGAGTATGCAACCATAGAAACAACCAACAAATTAACTATCGAAGAATTTAGTTTCATGAACTTTACTATTGACAATCACGACAAGAAAACTATAGAAGTCTCCGACCAGGAGCACATCACCTTTTTAACCCTTTGGCTTTCCTACTATGTTTTATGTTCTAGCTTCTTACAAATAGCTAAGAAATTTATACCTTTAGCTATCCATCTACATGAGGGTTGAAAGATCTCGTTAAGAAAACTCCTTCTATCCAACCTCTATCTGTCACTTAGAGAAGCTTCCTACAAACTAAAACATTTCCCTGAGACCAACAAATAATACCAATTTTCTGGCCCCTTATGGCTTCTACAACTTTGGCTAAACGCCACATTTAAGCCCAAAATTCACATAACTGACTCCCAAGCTTTGATAGAACAGAATGGCTGCTGAGCCATTGAAGGCACGAGGCTTGATTTAACTACTCCTTTTAATACCCCTTCACAAATCACATTCATGAAATACATCAAATTGTTCCTTGATTCGAGCACCTTTGTTTCGACCATGTCTTCTTTCGTGGACAAATGCGTTGGTCCATCTTGGTTAGAAACATATCCCTCACCTATTAGAATAGTTTGTTTAAAAGAAGTTAGTTACTTAATGTTACAACAATATAGTGTTTAATTCTGATTTTGGTTTTGAAGAAATAGAAACACACACCATATTAGCTTCCATTTTGTCCGAAAGATTGAAGCTTTAAGATTGATTTGTAAATAAACTAAAATGAAATAAGTAAAAACACAATAAAGTTTCAAGATGGAGAATTAAGTAGAAGTTTGACTTAACTGGTAAGTGTCCTTAATGAAGCTTGAATACTGTTAATGGTGGTTTAAGTGAAGGAATGATATCTTGAAGTTAGAATTGACGGAAAAAAGATGAAAATCTAGGGTTAAAATTGTTTTGCTTTCTTCTTCTGCTTTTCTGTAAGCTTGAAACAAAAAGAATGGTGGATTTTAGGGTTCAACTCCATCCCTTTAATTGTATGTATTCAAAGCCTTATTATCTTTTCATCTTACATTTGTTGTCTTTCCATCTCTCAATGTGAGTTAGGAAGAAGGGAAGAGAATAAGAAGGAAAGAATATTGAAAAAAAGAGTTTTTGAGAAGAAGAAGAAGGAGTAGTCAATGCTATGCATATTTTCCCTTTCCTGTGTATGTCCTTCCAACTCCCCATGTAAATTTTCAGGTCATATGCATGCATTGAGCAGTGAAACATTGGTATTATTTAAGGTAAGAGTATTTAGTAAAAAATATCCATGTTTAATTAACATTTTAAACATACTTACAAAATGATATTTAAACAAAATTAACATCATATTATTTTCTTAGATATATTTTAGATTAATTAACAATTTAAACATACTAACAAAAGGGTATTTAAGAAAAATTAACATCATATTATTTTCTTAGATAGATATTAGATAATAAATTGATTGAAGGTGCAATATCCAACTTTTCTGATGGTTAGAGAAATTGTATTATTATAATCAATCTTATTCTTTGTCACCGTGCTTCTGAGTTTTGTTGGGACAACAAGAGTTTGGTAGAGAATAATAAATAAAAAAAAGACTATTTTTGTAATCTGAATTTTTATTAATGACATTTCTTTTCTTACAATAAACTTACAATATTTATCTATAAATAATAGAGAATAAAGAACATGAGAGGATGTAACTTATGCAACTACATAAATCACAACACACTCAACATTATTATTATGCTTGTAACCACTAGACAATACATAAATTGACATAAACAAAATATAACTAAAGAATGATTATTCATGTTACTAACTAACTAACATTTAACACCCCCTCTCAATTTGTAATCATGATAGCATTTTTGAGTTGTTGAAGCTTCTCAAATGACACTACTTTGGTAAGAGCATATGTGAGTTGCTCTCCCGTACTGATGAAATCTAAGTAAAAAAATTCGTTTGCACCATGTCACGAATGTAGTTGTGATGCAACTCAATGTGCTTTGAACTTCCCTGAGAAACTGGGTTTTTAGACATTGCTATTGCAGATTGATTGTCACAAAAGATAGGAGTAGGATTTTCAACCTTTTGCTGCAAATCCCACAAAATTCTTCTTAGCCATATAGCCTAACGTGTTACCTCATTTGTTGCAATAGGTTTAGTCCATGAAATAACTAAATTTTTCTTCTTAGCCATATAGCCTCACGTGTTACCTCATTTCTGCTGATGATAAAATAACTAAATTTTTCTTTTTAGAACTCCATGAAATAGGTTTAGTCCCAAGACAAAAAAAACATAGGTTGATCTGCTCTTTCTGCCATCAAGACTTCCAGCCCAATCACTATCTACAAATCCAACTAGGTTGTTATCTTTTTCTTTCACATATTTGATCCCAAACTTCTTAGTGCCTTGAAGATAATGAAGAATCCTCTTAACTGCTACAAAATGAATCTTACTTGGTTCATTTATAAATCTGGAAACCAAGCTAACAGAATGTACTATATCAGGCCTTGTATTGGTGAGGTAAATTAAAGAGTCAACAAGACTTCTATATATTTTTGGATCTATTTTTTCTGCACCATCATCCAAATGAAGTTTCTTATTCAAATCCATGGTAGTTGATGATGGTTTACAATTCTCCATTCTGAATTTTTTAAGCATATCTAAAACGTACTTCTCTTGAGTGATAAAAATCTCCCATTTTGTTTACTTCACTTGGATTCCAAGGAAATACCTCATCAATCCAAGATATTTCATCTCATATTCCTTCATCATTTCTTTCTTAAAAGAGTCCACCATATTATTATTAGTCCTTGCATAAACTAAATCATCAACATAAATACAAACCATTAGAAAATCTTCTCCATTTCTCTTCACATAGAGAGGTGGTTCAGATGGACTTTTCATGAATCCACTTTGCAAGAAATAAGCATTAATCTTGCCATTCCATTCTCTTGGCGCTTATTTGAGACCATAAAGTGCTTTCTTCAATTTGTAAACTTTTCCTTCTTTCACACTTGCTTCAAAACCTTGAGGTTGTTAAACATAAACTTCTTCTTCCAAATCTCCATTAAGGAAGGCTAATTTGAGATCAAGCTGAAAGACTTGCAACTCCATTTGAGCTGCCATGATAAGTACTGTTCTGATTGTCTCCATTCGTGCAACAAAAGTGAATCTCTCATTAAAATCAATACCGGGAAGTTGAGAATACCCTTTTGCTACTAATATTGATTTATATTTTTGCACATTTCCATCTTGATTATATTTGGTCTTATACACCCATTTCAAACCAATTGAATATTTTCCTTCTAGAAGATCCACAAGCTCCCAAGTTTGATTTTTCTCAATACTCTTTATTCTGTCATTCATAGATTTCCTCCACACATCTCCTTCAACAACTTCCTCAAAGCATTATGGCTCGCTTGCAAAAAAGACAACATTACATGATTCATAAATTTCAGATAAAGAACAAAACTTTCTTGGATGAGTTTCTTAATCTAAATCATCTTCATAATTATCACTCCTTGATGGACTAGCAACATTTTAAGGAAATTGCTTAAGTGGTGCAAGAGGCACAATCTCAACAAACCCATCATCTTCCAATTTTCATGTCTCGCTTTCATAAAAAATCACATCTCTTGAAAGCACCAATTGATTAGTCATTGGATTATAAAGACGATAACCTTTTGACTAATCACTAAATCCAATAAAAGTAAGTTTTTCACTTTTCTCATCAAACTTTTCTCTCTTTTGGGAAGTAATGAGAGAATAAGCAATACAACCAAAGACTTTAAGATGACTTACAATTGGCTTTCTTCCATGCCATGCTTCAAATGGTGTTTTGTTTTGGACCGCCTTTATAAGAGATCTATTTAGAATGTATGCAGCATTATTAACATCTTTAGCCCAGAATTTGTTTGGTAGCTCTTTACCTTTTAATACGCTCTTTCAATAATTATAATATTTTTCTTTTTAGCCGCGCCATTTTGTAGTGGTGTGTAACTGATGGTAAGTTACCTTTGAATTCCTTTTTCCTTGCAATAGTTGAGGAATAGCTTATGGATAAACTCGCCTCCTCGATCTGTTCTAAGAGTCTTTATTTCATAGCGACTTTGTTTCTCAGTAAAAGATTTGAAGTGTAGGAACTTAGGAAATAAAGCCAAATCATTCTGGTATAATCATCAACAAAGAAGAGAAAATACCTTTTGTTTCCTAGAGAAGGAGTTCTAGCTAAACCACAAATATCTGCATGCACTAGCTAAAGTGGAGCTTGTGCTATATAAGTTGTTTTTGGAAACGTAAGTCGATGCATTTTTCCATAAACACAACCTTCACAAACTTTATCATTCTTCTGAATTTCTGGAAGACCAAGAACCATATTATTCTGTTTCAATAATTGCAGACCTTTGAAATTCAAATGACCATATCTCAAATGCCAAAGATAAGAATCATTTTCATTTTTACTTTTGAGGGCAGCATATTTGATGGACTTCATATTGAGAGGAAATAGATTATTATGAGCCTGCATCACTTCAACAACTTGTGTTCTAGATTTTTTTAATCAAAAATCTCACATTTATCATCGTCAAAAATCAACTTATAATCTTTTCTCATGATTTGTCCAATACTCAAAATATTTTGAGAAATATTAGGAGAGTAATAAACATCAACAATTAATTTTGTTACCTTTATTTGTGTTGATTGATATGACACTGTTAATTTGCTACAAATTTCTAGAGAGTTCTTAAATATAATATGTAAGAAAATATAGAACATTCTAGAAACTATAAGGTGTATGAATATGGTAGAATAATCTAGATATATAAGTATATGGCAAAGATAGAAAAATCTAGATTTATCATGATAAAAACCTATCATGGGAACTCTAGAATATTCACCACCATTGAAAGGTTGGTGACTTGAGCCTATAAATAGGCATTTGCTACATTGTAAACCAATCATCCAAGAAATTAATCACAAAACCTTCTTTCTAAACTACTATCTAAAACTATCTTCTACCAACTATCATCTAAACAATTTCAAACAGTGGTATCAGAGCTACGTTCGGTCATACATTGGGCGTAGTTATACTAATACCTACCATTTCATAATCCTCCAAACTACTTCAAAATATTTCCCTTATACTATTAACCCACTACAATATTTTTTTCTAAGCCATGGATAACACTACTCAATCATCAACTATTTGTGTCCCTATTTTCAATGGTGAAAATTATGATTTCTGGCGTGTTAAAATGGAAACATATTTTTCATCTCAAGATTTATGGGACATAGTAGAAGAAGGTTTCATCGCTCCCATAGATACTTTAGCTCTAAATGCAGCTCAAGAAAAAGAGTTGAAGAAAAATAAACAGAAAAATTCAAAGGCATTGTTCACCTTGCAACAAGCGGTGACTGATGCAATTTTTCCAAGAATTATGGGAGCTAAGACTGCAAAAGAAGCATGGAAGACGTTGTAGGAGGAGTTTCAAGGAAATGACAAGGTACGTGCTGTCAAACTTCAATCTCTAAGAAGAGATTTTGAACTATTGAAGATGAAGGAGTCTGAGACAGTTAAAGATTACTATTCTAAAGTTAAAGAAATAGTTAATCAAATGAGAGCTTTTGGGGAGGATATTCTTGACAAGAAAATTGTTGAGAAAATTCTAACTACTATGCCCCCAAAATTTGACCCAATCGTGACAACAATAGAAGAAACCAAAGATCTGTCTACTCTATCAGTGACAAAAATAGTGGGCTCTCTTGAAGCATATGAGCAAAGACTACATAGGCATAAAGAAGATACACTTGAAAATGCCTTTCAGTCAAAGCTCAAATTTAAGTCCCAAAATAAAGAAAATGGAGGAAAGAAAAATTATGGTGAAACTTCCAAAAGAAGAGAAGTTCCTAGAAATTTCAAAAAGAACAATCCAGATAAAAATATTCCATGCAATATATGCAAACGACTAGGCCACGAGGAGAAAAGTTGTTGGTACCGTAATATGCCACAATGCAATCATTGCAAGAAATTCGGGCACACAGAGAAACACTGTCGCAACAAAAATAGGCATTAAGCTAATATTGCAGAGGAGCATGATCAAGAACAATGTATGTTCTATGCCACTCAAGAATCAATCAAAGAAAAAGGAGGAAGTTGGTACTTGGATAGTGGATGTAGCAATCACATGGCCAAGGATGAGACTATTTTCAAAAGCATTGATGAGTCAGTCAAAGTCAAAGTTCGACTAGGAAATGGAAGTGTGGTTGAGTCAAAAGGAAAAGGCACCGTCGTGGTAGAGACAGATAAAGGTACGCAACTCATCCATGATATCTTACTAGTTCCCAGCCTAAAAGAACATCTTCTAAGCATTGGCCAAATGATGGAGAGAGGCTACACACTTCACTTTGAAGGAGGTGTATGCAAAATCTTAGACAACAAGAATAAAAGGGCCGAGATAGCCGAAGTGAAGATGAATAAGAGCAATATAAGCTTCTCGCTAAATTTAAAATATACAACTAACATTGCCATGAAGGTACAAGTTGATGGTTCATGGCTTTGGCATCGAAGATTTGGCCACCTCAACACACATGCCTTGAAGTTGTTACATGATAAGAACATGATGAGAGATCTTCCAAGCATAAAGGATAACAATGAAGTGTGTGAAGGATGTCTCCTTGGTAAGCAACACCGATTTCCATTCTCAACAAGCGGAGCATGGAGAGCAAAAGATCTGTTGGAGCTGATACATACTGACGTCTGTGGACCGATGAGGATGCCATCACACGAGAATAACAGGTACTTCATACTCTTCATTGATGACTTCTCTAGAATGACATGGGTCAATTTCTTGAAAGAAAAATCAGAAGTTTTTGGAGTATTCAAAAGGTTCAAGGCCCTTGTTGAAAATCAAAGTGGAAAGCGGATAAAAGTACTAAGAAGTGATCGCGACAAAGAGTACACATCCCGCGAGTTTGATAGATTTTGTGAGGATGAAGGCATAGAGCGACAACTTACAGTCGCATATTCTCCTCAGCAAAATGGTGTGTATGAGAGAAAGAATCGCACAGTTATGGAGATGGCTAGATCGATGCTCAAAGAGAAGCGACTACCTAACACATTCTGGGCTGAAGTAGTCTACACTGTTGTTTACTTACTCAACAGATGTCCAACTAAATCTGTATAAGATAAGACTCCAATTGAGGCTTGGAACGGGAAGAAGCCATCAGCAAAGCACCTAAGGGTCTTTGGATCTATATGCTACATTCATATTCTAGACGTGAAGAGGCATAAGCTTGAAGACAAGACTATACGAGGTATCTTCTTGGGGTATAGCACAATATCTAAAGGTTACCGTGTATATAACTTGCAAACAAAAAAACTCATCATCAGTCGAGATGTTGAAGTTGATGAGAATGCTTCTTGGAATTGAGATGAAGAAAAAGTGGAGAAGAATGTTCTTATACCCACTCAACTACCTCAAGAAGAAGCTGAGGAAGAAGTCATAGGTGAACCTTCTTCACCTCCACCACAACAACAAGTTCAAGAACTATCATCACCAGAGTCTACTCCAAGACGAGTAAGATCTTTGAGAGACATATATGAAACCTGCAACATGGCCATACTCGAACCTGGAAGCTTTGAAGAAGCATCAAAGCATGAAGCATGGGTCAAGGCAATGGAAGAAGAGATAAAGATGATCGAGAAAAATAACACATGGGAGTTAGTAAATCGTCCCCATGGAAAAGATATCATTGGGGTTAAGTGGGTCTATAAGACAAAGCTCAATCCTGATGGCACCATACAGAAACATAAGGCGAGGCTAATAGCTAAGGGTTACTCACAACAACCTGGGGTTGACTACAATGAGACATTTGCACCAGTATCTCATCTTGATACCATTAGAGCTCTAATAGCTCTTGCGGCACAAAAAGGATGGAGTATACATCAACTGGATGTCAAATCTGCATTCCTCAATGGTGTACTTGAAGAAGAGATCTATGTGGAGCAGCCACAAGGATTCATATCTGAAGGCGAAGAGAGCAAAGTGTTAAGACTAAGAAAAGCACTATACGGTTTAAAGCAAGCTCCTCGAGCATGGTATAGCATAATCAATCAATATTTCATGGATCAAGGATTTAGGAGAAGCAAGAGTGAGCCCACACTATACATCAAGTCTCAAGGTCAGTACACTCTCTTACTCTCTCTATATGTAGATGACCTTATCTACACGGGAAACAATACTAAGATGATAACGGAGTTCAAAGAAGACATGATGAAGACCTTTGAGATGACCGACCTTGGTTTGATGAGTTACTTCCTCGGTATAGAGGTAAGCCAAAGAAATGAAGGGATATTCATCTCACAAAAGAAATACACGGAAGGCTTACTTAAGAAATTCAAGATGTACGGTTGCAAACCTGTCACTACCCCACTCATAACAAATGAGAAACTACAAAAGAATGATGGAGCACCAGAAGCTGATGCATCCAAATATCGAAGTTTAATTGGAAGCCTCCTATATTTGACAGCTACGCGGCCAGACATAATGTATGCTACAAGTCTTCTATCAAGATTCATGCAAACTCCAACTCAAATATACTTTGGAGCAGGAAAAAGAATTTTGAGATATCTACAAGGAACAAAAGAGTTAGGTATATGGTACTCTACCGAAACTAACTCAGGATTACTTGGCTACACCGATAGTGATTGGGCAGGTTCGGTAGATGACATGAAGAGCACCTCTGGCTATGCTTTCTCACTCGGATCAGGAATTTTCTCTTGGGCGTCGAAGAAGCAAGCTACGGTTGCACAATCCACAGCAGAAGCAGAGTACGTGGCAGCTGCTGAAGCAACGAGTCAGGCTATATGGCTTCGTAGGATACTTGAAGACATGGGAGAAAAACAGGATCAGCCAACTAAAATCAATTGCGACAACAAATCAGCAATTGCAATGGCAAAGAATCCAGTGCATCACAGTAGAACAAAATATATAGCAATCAAGTATCACTTTATAAGAGAAGCTTAAACAACTAAAGAGATCAAACTCGACTACTGCAAAACAGAAGATCAAATTGCAGACATATTCACGAAGGCGTTGCCGAGACCAAGATTTGAAGAGCTACGAGCTATGCTTGGAGTCAAAGAAATTTGTATCAAGGAGGAGTGTTAAATTTGCTACAAATTTCTAGAGAGTTCTTAAATATAATATGTAAGAAAATATAGAACATCCTAGAAACTATAAGGTGTATGAATATGGTAGAATAATCTAGATATATAAGTATATGACAAAGATAGAAAAATCTAGATTTATCATGATAATAACCTATCATGAGAACTCTAGAATATAATCACAAAACCAATCATGAGACTACCATTGAAAGGTTGGTGACTTGAGCCTATAAATAGGCCTTTGCTACATTGTAAACCAATCATCCAAGAAATTAATCACAAAACCTTCTTTCTAAACTACTATCTAAAACTATCTTCTACCAACTATCATCTAAACAATTTCAAACAGACACCTTTCCTTTCAATCTACATTTTCTTCCCATCACCAAGTTCAACAACAGATGAGAAATTTTCGTCCAATTCTTTAAAAAGATTATGGTTTTCTGTTACATGATTGCTACAACTGCTAACTAAATATCATTTCTCACCAGACTTTACATCATCATACACATACAAGAACAATTTATTAGCTTCATCTTTTGCTGTATAATTAATGGTTTTTTTATCATAAGATATGTCGCATTCCACGCATAGAACTCTGAGACAAACATAAAGATATTATAAAATAAACAGAGGAACACGAGATGTGCGTCCCAACTCCCAATGCTTGGCCATTCTTCTACTACAATGCTTGACTATGGTCAACTATATACAAAACAGGCTAAAATAATAAGCACTTCATCAACCTCATATTAAACGTGAAATAACAAATAAGATATAATGATGCAATATTTTGGATTTAACTTGCCAATACTTTCATCTATATAAGCTAATCCCACCATACAAGTTTGTACAATTAGATACAACAACTATATTTGCATCCAAACATGGCAGAAGCTTCTCTAAGATTATCAGGCAAAATAGCCATAGTGACAGGAGGTGCTAGCGGCATTGGCGAAGAAGGTGTAACCAAAGAAAAAAAAATTCATTCCAAATAATGCAGGTTTTGGGTAAAGATTAAGTAAAAGGGACCGTTTCAGAAGTTGTTTTCGTGATCAATTATCTTTTGTTGCATTTTTGTTTTGTTTAGCTATCCTTTGGTTGTTAGTTGTTTGTATTCTTATATTCTTGCACAACTTCTTTTGTTTTGGTGGGTTTTTAATATAGTTTCTTTTATCTTCAGAAATTAATATGATAGTAAGAGTTATGTATACACGAATCATCCCTCGCTGTTATGTTTTGGATTTTTCTATATATATATATGTGGCCACGTTGAAATGAAGTCATAAAATATTGAATAATGATTGCACCTATATTTGAAAGTAAAAAAGAAAACATATTATTGAACTTTACACGAATACACATAATGTCATGTCTTGTGTTTAACTAAAATATTTAAATTTTTTTCTATAAGCAATTGAATTACAGTAGTATTAGAGAACTCAATCCAAAAACAAGAGTTAATACAAATTTAGATACAAGGAGCTTTACTCCAATCATAAAAATTTAAACAACTTCTACCCTTCAAACCTATAACATGCCAAGAGGAGACTACAAATTTTGTATTAAAAATCACATCTTCCCATCGCTAACATATCTTATATTTCTCATGGACCAAATGCTCCAACACATTACAAATTAATTGACAAGAATGTTATTTGGAGGCACAATTCTCTTTAGAAGATTACATTACCAAGAAAGATGTTACACCCCCTCCATGTGATGGTTGAGATCCTTATGAATTCTTGTTACGATGCTCTACTAAAATTTGGCATAAAATAGGCATTAGAACAACAAATGGTTAAGATCTTCATCATTGGTAAAACAAAACCCACAAACCTTGATGTGATTATTGCGGAAAACCCCTCTCTTAGTTAGTTGATTCCTCGTTGAAAGTCTGTCAATGATTAACCGCCACCCGAACACGTGAATTCTGAACGACGCATGTTGGCCCAAATGCGATCCAATGCCTGCAAGATGCACCTCCAATTACATTCTTTAAAAAAGTCTCATATCTCTAATAGAGCCTCATTTTAATGAGGGAAGATCAAAAATTAAATGAAATAAAAGCTTTAATATTTTGGATCCTAACCAATGGTGCCTCTAAAACACAATTTTACTACCCGAGTCAATTGTTGGTACACAAGTGAAATTCTGGCACGCATATATCAGATGTCGATAGAAATGTCACAACACTAGGATCAACAACAGTTTGATCCCACAAATAAAAGATGCAGAAAATTAAATGACAAAAAAGTAAAATTAACACCAGAATTGTTAACCCAGTTCGGTGCAACTCACCTACGTTTGGGGGCTACCAAGTCAGGAAGGAAATTCACTATGACAATATTAGTTCAAAGTTAAACTCCCCGTTCACAACTTCTCGCTTAATCCCTACCTTGTAAAACTTCTACCTAGAAACTCTGTAGATATGAGATCCCTCTCACTTCCTAGTCAGTCACAATCCCAGTGACAATTCAATAATAACACCAAACAATAGAAGTAGCACACTTCCAAGACAATACTTGATTTTTCTTAAAAGCTTCAATCAAGAACAATACACTTTTACTTAAAAGCTTTAGAGTGGATAATGAACAATGAATAATTAGTCAACCTCAATGCATTAGAAGATACATGAGTGACATACAATTAACAAGCACTAAACCCTAAAGACCAATCAAAAAACGGCTAATCCTTATTTCCCAAAATCTTCACGTTGAGTTCTCTCTTCAATAGGGTTTGGTCTTCACTTTAAATAGCTTTCAGACCTAATGGATTTGGACTTCTTGAGGCGCACAAATAGCAGCAATCAGTTTTAATTCACTGCAAATCAACCTGCACAATAATAGGAGTAAAATACAAACTTTCCTAAAAGGGCTCAAGGACCCTTTTATGAAAACTAACAGAATCTTTCATAACAGAAATTCACACAATATACTCTCATTAATATCGCCCACATGTGCTTCAGAACACATTCAAAAATCACATTAAAAATACTAAAATAGTCATGCCCTAACTTTCTGGTATAACATGTCCTGGAACATGTCACAATATCATGTAGAACATGATGTCTAACTATCATTGCAGAACATATGGTTCTACATCTTGCTAACAGCTTGTTGTTTTACCAAAATGTAGCCAATCCAAAAAAAACAGAACTTACAATCTCCCTCTTTGTTAAATTTTGGCTAAAACAACCTTAGCACACATCAGAGGCACAGACAGCTAAAATAAAGCAGAAACAAAGAAACCTAAGCCCAATGTTGTCAAACTAATAAAGAACACCTGACAATACAATATCAAGACATCAGGTCTGACATCACAAAATAACACAAGCAATATGATAGCATTTAAGCTTTGTACAAACTGCAACCTTGCAGCTACAAATCAGACATGTGCGTAACTCCCCCTGTCACACATAACCAGTACTCCCCCTCAAAAGGAAAACCCAAATGACCAAAAAAAAGACATGAACTCTCAAGCAAGCATAAACTCTTATGCAAGTTCATACAATGGAACCACGCTTCAAAAACACAAACACAAGCACATTCACAAGCACAAGCACACTACCCCTAAACACAACAACCAACTGCAGAGAATAATGCATTCTCCCAGACACATTCTCCAACAAACAAGCATTCTGATCAAGTTATGTTCTTTTCATAAAAGCTTCGCTTCCAGCTCTGGGATCAAGATTCTGAGTTCTAAAGATTTATCCACTCTCTTCTAATATTTAAGCCTCTGACAGAATCCTCTAAAAGAATTAAGTGAAGACAACTTCTGACTCTGAAGAATTTCAAGACTCTAAAAACTCTGATACCTTTCAGTCATTCATCTTCTGGACTCATCATCACTTTTCATCAGATAAAGTTCATCAGAAGATAAGGTCAAGACTGAAACGTGTGCTGAAAGAATCCATACAAAGTTACATTCCCAATATGGTATAAACCGGTCATACGTTAACAATATCGAGGAACATGGTGAGACTTTACTACTCTTGTCTCTCACGGTCTTCGTATTACCGTTGCAACAACTGGCATTAATATTGAAAATTCTACCCTCCAACGTTCAACCATCTAGTCTATATAAAGGATTCACTACCACATTGCAAAATATAACAAAGATAAACATTATTAGAGTGAAATACGCACAATTTTGAAATCTATCAAGAGGGTTCTTAAAAACAAAGAGTTGTTGCTCATATCTATTTAAACATTGTTCTTAAATTGTTTCATTAACTTTGTAGAAGCATCATTATAAACACTATCTTTGTATTTTCTTTGCTATTATTTTTCCTCAAGTGACTAAGTGTTAGTCTGTATACTTGAGAAGGCTAAGGTGTTTTTCTAAACACTTAGACGAACTTGTTGTAATCTTTCAAGATTGGTAGATTAAGTCCTTTATGAAAGCGAAATCACCTTGGCGGGTAGACAAGAGGTAGCCTCGTTATAGAAAAACTTGTGTCATTTGTGCTTCTTGGTTTTATATATCTTGTTTATTTTTGAGAAGTGTCTCATTGAAAAAGTTTTAGAAACTCAATTCAAACCCCCTTTCTTGTGTTTTCTCTACATTCACCAATCTCTTATGCCACAGCTCACGGTCACCTTCAACATCTTCTGCACTAAGGCATTTAGTTTCAGTTGTTTCCATATTAAATTTGAATGTTATGTTGCTTCCTTGTTCAGATTTCATAGGAATCATACAACTTTAAGAGCTTGTCCTTCATGGTAATTGAGAAACCTTTCTCAATCACCTGACTTACACTCATCAGATTTCTCTTCATGCCAAAAACATACCAAACATACTTGATTAGAACAATTTTTTCATTCTTCACTTTGACTTTAACATTTCCCATTCCTTCAGCATTAAGGTACTTATTATCAATACATTTAATATTTTTCCTCATTCTAGAGTCAAAATCAATTAGCCATTGTTTGTTTCCAATTAGGTGATTTTAGCAGCCAGTGTCCATATACCACCAGTCTACCAAATATCCATCAGCAAATTCAGAAGTCATCAATAGCACACGTTCCGTAAGTTCAGAGTATGCCTAAGAGGGGAGGGGGGGTGAATTAGGCTTAAGAAAATTTTTCCGGTTTTTTGAAACTCTTGAATTTTTCTTCTTTAAGTTATTGGTGATGAAAGCAGTAAAGACAGAAATAAAAATGAACACAGAGATTTATAGTTGTTCCCTTCAGAATCCGAAGGTACTCCACTCCCCTTTCCACATGAAAGAGAGTTTTCACTATAGTTTTAGAAAGTACAATCTATCACACCATCAACCGGTGAGACCTACAATCTAACAACTAATCAACAACTTAGTGAGCAAGAACAATCCTCTTGCAAGCACTAACCCTTGTCTCCAACAATCCTGGATCATAAATCACAAAGAAATAATTGTGTATTTTTTGTAATTTGAAAGAGATACAATGATAATATCAATCTAATGATTGATCTTCTTCTTTTAATCAAAATCCACTTTTCAATATCAATACAAGTGTTCAAAAATTTGGATATGAAATTGTATGAACAGTATGAACACTTTTGAAAAATATTTGAAAAGTAATGAATTTGATTTGAATGATTACATTGAAAATTATTGGAGGTGTTTTTCAATTTGAAATTTTCAGAATTTATATGAGCAAAACACCATTTCAAAAAGGTATAATTGAGTATGAATTAAAACATGAAAATGTATAATATTCAAACAACATTTGAATTTTAACAGCAACAATTTTTCAAAATTCGTTCAGTGTTAATCGGTTAACCCTATAGGTTAATCGGTTAACACTTAAGCGTTGGCCCTGAGAATTCAAAATTTGAGGCCGTTAACCGATTAACCATATGGTTAATCGGTTAACATTGTTAAAACTCAGAAAAATGCTTGAGTTAAAAAGTGTTATACCAATTCAACTGATTTTAAAACCATGCAAATGCAATATGTTATCATTTTAAAATATTTGAACACTTGTATATCAATTAAAGGAGTGAATATTGATATACCGAAGCTTGAGTCCAAATCTTGAAACTTGAATGATCATTTGCACATGATGCTTGATTTGCTTGACAGCATTCCATAGATGATATGCTTCTGGTTTTATCTTTAGTGTATATACCCCCACGGGTATATAGTGCAAGCAGCTTCTTAGTACATATACCCCCACGGGTATATAGTGTAAAAATCTTGATCTTGATCAGTCTTGAAAGCTTTGACTTTTTGCTTGCAATCATGGAATGAGCTTGAGTCTTTGTTGACATCATCAAAACCTTTGAGATTGAAATGTGCTTCTACATTCTCCCCCTTTTTGATGATGACAAACAAGTGCGTCTTGTGCGATATCTTTTGACGATGTTCGTTCTAGACTTGCTTCTTGTTTCTCCCCCTATGTCCAGCAACTCCCCCTATCTAACTAGAGGCAAAAAAAATCTGCACAGAGAGATATTAGACAGCAAGCTCTTCTCCCCCTTTGTCATTAGCAAAAAGGAAGGAGCTTTCAAAACGAAACAAAAGCAATATCGGCATACATGACAACATATGATCAAGCACAACATAATAGATTGAAATAAAATGCAGCACATAAACAATGCAACAAATATTGTATGGTTACAAAGGAAATTTACAACTTAAACAACTTAAACATAATCTGAAAGAAAAATAATAAAAACAACACATAAAAACACATTTAACACACTTAATTTTCCAAAATTTGAATTAATTTTTCGTTTCTGATTTTTGAAAATTTTAACAGTGTTAATCGGTTAACCATATAGGTTAATCGGTTAACACATTAAGAAATTAAATTCCAAAATAAAATTAAATTTAAGACAGAAGTGAAAAATTAACAGTGTTAATCGGTTAACCCTATAGGTTAATCGATTAACACACGCGAATTTTGGAAAATTGCTAAAAACAGAATGCACAAACATTTGAAAACATATATTATGCATACATAAACCAAAGAAAAGATCAGATATCACCTTCATTGAGAATCCCAAGTTCTCGTCGAGTTTTGAAGAACGGTTCTTTCGCCAATGGTTTGGTGAAGATGTTGGTGAGTTGATTATGTGTATCGACGAAAGTAACATCTACATCTCCATTAAGTACGTGATCTCGAAGGAAGTGATGTCGGATATCTATATGCTTTGTCCTTGAATGCATGACCGGGTTCTTTGTAATATTGATGGCACTTGTATTATTACATCGAAGAGGAATGCAACCGAGATCTACATCGTAATCGAGGAGTTGTTGCTTGAGCCACAAAATTTGTGCACAACAACTTCCTGCTGCAATATATTCCGCTTCGGCTGTACTGAGTGCCACACATGCTTGCTTCTTGCAGGCCCATGACACTAGTGCATTCCCGAGAATGTAACACGTATCACTCGTACTTTTTATATCGGTCTTACATCCTGCATTATCAGCATAAGAATAACCAATTAAATAACAAGTACTACCTTTTGGATACCATAATCCGACGTTCGTTGTTCCTTTGAGATACTTTTTGATTCTCTTCACGGCAGTGAGATGTGATTCCTTCTGACGATCTTGATGTTCTTCGATGATTTGAGTGACACCTTCTTGTGGTATTGCTTGATCCTTTGAAGTCTCTTCTTGTTGTTGTGAAGAACCTACTATATCATCATCATCATCCACAATAATATTATCCTCTTTCGAGGGGTTAGTCTCATCAAAATAAACATGAATGGATTCTTCAATAGTAAGAGTTCTTTTATTAAAAATTCTAAAAGCTCTACTAGAAGGTGAGTAACCAAGAAATATACCTTCGTCGGACTTCTCGTCAAACTTACCGAGATTGTCCTTATTGTTGTTGAGAACAAAACATTTTCATATGAATATGTGGAAAAATGCTATGTTTGGTTTCCTACCCTTGAACAGCTCATACGGAGTCTTCTTGAGAATTGGTCGAATATTGACACGGTTGCTTACGAAACATGTCGTGCTAACCGCCTCTGCCCAGGAATATTTAGGAAGATTCGAGTCGCTAAGCATTGTTTTAGCAAGCTCCACCAGTGACCTATTCTTCCGTTCTACAACACCGTTCTGTTGAGGAGTCCTTCGTGCGGAAAAATTGTGAGAAATTCCATGCTCTTCGCAAAAATCTTCAAAATCTGAATTTTGGAATTCTCCACCATGGTCGCTTCTTATGGAGGCTATGGTGAGTGACTTCTCGTTTTGAATTTGCTTTGCATACTTCTTGAATGCTTTGAAAGCATCATTTTTCTGCACTAAAAACAATGTCCATGTGTATCGAGAGAAATCATCAACAATAACTAAAGCATAAATACTACCTGTCGCTACTGCGAAAATCGGCGCCGGCTTGACAGGAGAGTCGCCACCGTGCGTTATTTATCCCTCAGAGCGGGAAAGGAAACGCTCGAAGTAAACCTCGCAAAGACGGGAAAAGTATGGTCATCGCAACCAAAACCTGGGTTCGGGAGTCGGTTACGCAAGGGGAAGGTATTAGCACCCCTCACGTCCGTCGTACTCGACGGGATCCACGCTTGTTTTCGGGTATGGATTGTTATTCTATCTACTCTAAAGGTCAGGGGTTAAAAAGAAAAGAAAATGACTCGGCAAAGTATCACACTTTATGCCTACGTATTCTCGCCTGGAACGAGAAATCAGAGTCAACGTAGTTCGCCTACCTACGGGAAAGGAGGGGAAGGTTGCTCGCTAGGATATCGCATCCTATGCCTACGTACTTTCATACAGCATGAAAGATCAGAGCAAACGTAGTTCGGGCCACGTACGACACAGGTCTGTCCTTGATTGATTTTATTCCTTCTGAAAAAGGGTTTTTCTGATTAACAGTCCAAGAGGACAAAAATGACGTCGTGATGAGTTCACATTCTTTTACGGAAGAAGTGTCTTTTATTGTGTTTGAAATCTTTATGTGCTTTTCTGTTTGTTTTGAGAAAGAAAGAGACAGAACTCTAACCTACGGTTGCGAAGGGAAACAAACTAACCTAATGTTATCATGCATGGGTTAAGACCTAGTGGCTATCATGCTCCTCTCTTGCACAGAGAGAAACAGAGATCCTAAGGGATAGGCAGAAACAGAAACAATATCAGATATATACAGTAAAACAGTAAAATGCATGGATGCAACAGTACAAGCGAGGCAAGGGAGTCCCACTCAACCTCGAACCTAGAAAACAATAGGCGAAAGTGAACAGGCTTCACTTTCAACCCAGCAGGGTAAACAGCAAACAATACAGTTCAGAAAACCAATCAATACATCAACAAATGAAATACAGCAAAAAATAAACAGCATCAGCAGTTCTGAATCAACAACTGGCTTCAAGTAACCTCCAATCAGCTACAGGCTTCAACAAGCATCAATCTCCATCTTCATGGCCTTCAAGCAAGGGCTTTGATCATCAGTCTTCTATCTGCAATGGCTTTTCTTCAAGTTCAAACCTCCAGGATGAGGGATCAGTCACAAGAGTGAATTGGGTGTTAAGCAATCAGCTGACTACCAAAGGTGGTGAACAGACTGCTTCTAACACAAGAGACATTTTCTCTCAAGAGTTCTATCTCATAGACACTATCACCAAGCCTTCCAAAGGAAGGGGGTGAGTATCTTAGAGAGACTCTGAATCACAGAGAAGAATGGATGCAGACAAGGCAATCCATGTTTGAGAAACAAGATTTCTAATCTAGAGCTCTGCCTAGCTCCTAAACTCTAGTCTCCTCAGCAACTGCTAGCAAGAAACTCCTCCTCAACTCTGACAGTTGATCTTCAGCATTTGAATCTTCAATGGCTTCTCCTCCACAAATCTTCAGCTTCCCCAGGGCCCCATACAAACCCAATACCCATACAAACAATCAATAAACCCCAGAGGGCACACCACACCAAACAGCAGATATACAGACAGTAATAATAGCAGCAGGGGAATCCTAACTGTTCTCTAAGGGATCTAATAGCTACCCATAGCCCCTATAGTCCCATAACTAATCTATTTAAGTCCTAAGTCCTAAGGGGAATGAAATCAAACTCCTAAGTTGTCACCTAAAACCCTAGTTTTGCTCAGGCTATTCAAGCATTTATTAATCATCCAAAATTAACCTCTAAAAATGGGAACTAAAATATTTCTACAAGCTTAACATCTCATCTAAACAATATGAAAAGAGTGATCAAAAAAGATTAAAGCATGTGAGAGAACGAAAATCATAAAAATGATGCATGAAATGAATTATTTAATATGACATTTATTTAGAAAATATGTAAAAAATATGAAATAAAACTAAAAATGAAATTTTATTCTCCTATAATATTCTAGACATTTTAATGAAAATATGGTAAAAAGAATGGATTAAAAAGCATTTTTTATGAATTAGTTATGATTTTATGAAAATTGGTAAAATAATAATGGAATTAAGAAAAATAAAATTGAATTAAATGAGGGAGAGGGGTACATTTAGAAACTCGCCCCAGTTGAATCCAGGATGGGCCTTCACAATGGGGGTGCAGATAGCGCTTGCACTAGGGCCCAATACCACTCTGAATTAGTGAAATAGAAAGAAGCGAGCTGGGAGGTGAGAAAAGCATCACAAACACGTTGAAACTTGGTTTTGGGCCTAACACGGGGGTGGGGATAACAAAATCCAACTCAGGCCCGCCCGTTTCAATTAATGAAACGGTGCGTTTTGGCCAAGGCTCAATTCCCTCCAAACGCTCAGATTAAATGCTGGCCATTGGATCACTCTATCAGTCAAAGGTCCAACACAACATGAAGGGTCCAGATTATCTCTTCTTCCTCCAAACGACCTGCAACTAGGGTTTTAACTCCATGAACATCCATGCACGAACAACTTTCCTCCTCTCTGTTCTCATCCTACACGCCATGAATCCTCATGCTGTAAACACGAAAGTTGCTCAGGATCTTCCCCTCTACAATCCTATACCACTAGTTTATCTTGAAGCTCACCACAACAACAGATCCGATTGAATCACATACTGACCACCATTGAAATGCACTGATATGAACCATCACCATTCTTCCTCAAACTTAGCCTAAACTGAACTACAACTAATGGAGATTAATTTGATCAATCAAGCTACAATTATAACACATTAATCCAAGAGATTCGAACACTAACAGTTTGTTGCACCTGTCACTAACCATCACCAAATCGTTCCAAAATCATCTAACTTAATCTCCTAACCACCTAGATCAAGTCTACACTAATAAAATCATGTGAAACCAACAGAATCAAGCTAATCGAATGAAAACTTACCTGATGAGAAACCTTGAAAACAGCTATGGAAATGGAAGATATGAAGCTTTTGAGACTTGGATCTTGATTCACCAATTCAATACTCAATTCTGTATGCACAAACTTGGAGGTTCCTTGCTTGAACCATGCAATCCACTTGAACTTGTGATTTTGATGTTGATGAAAGAAACACTCGAAAATGGATGAGAACTACCAAAACCTTGCTTCAATTATGGTCTATGATGATGATGGAGTGAAATTGAATTGATCTTGATGATGATTGATGAAGAATTTGAGAGATTTGGAATGAAACTTTTATGAAAAAGTGTGAGAAATTTGTGAAATTTTTTGGTGCAAATGAGGCCAACCCTTGCCAAATTCATCTTTCATGAATATATAGACCCCAATGGTACATTCTAGATCCATCTTGCACATTCCCTTGTTTTCAAACTTTGGCTCATTTTGGATTATGTTTCTTAAAAGGTAAGCAACCATGGATAACTTCATTTTTTCCTTCTAAACTCAAAAAAGTGTGTGAACCATTGTTCTTAGAATTGTTTTTCCATTCAAAATCATATATTGGAAGTCTTCATTTGGACTTGTAAATCTTCCAAACCATTTTTCACTTTGAAATTATTCACTTTATAAGCCTTTTTAGTTCATATTTTGACCAATCATGTAACATCATGCTATGAGCTTCTCCAATAACTTGTGACCTTCTTTCTAGACTTAAAATCCCATTTGGAGCAAGTTTGATGTTGTAAGTTTTTCCATTTGAGGCCTCCTGGTATGAGTTTTGGACATAGGTTAAAATGACCTGTAATTCACAAATGCCCAAAATACCCTTTGCTTGTCAAGACCATAAGTTGAGTTCTCCACATCATATGAAGGCATACTATACCATTCTAGAAAGCTAAGACAATGAGGAACAATTCTTATGTTGACCAAGAATTCATTTGAAATCTCCTTGAGGGGCAAAACTAGCTTGGAAGTCAAGTCACTTTCACAGACAAAAATTCAGACACCTCAGATGACCTGTAACTTGTAAGGACCATAACTTGAGTTCTATAAATCTCCTTGATGTCTTCCACCACTCAAATTAAAGGTCTTGAGATTCTCTACAAGTTTCATGTTGGCCAAGAAGCCATTTGAAGCTAGCATTTTGACTTATCTTGCTTGGAAATTTGACCTAAACTAGGGGATTTTACAGAGAAACCCTAATTTAGTAACTCCTCTTCTCCTTGATTTTTCTTGAATTCTCCTTGTCATATCTCCATATCCTACTTTATATGTTCAATGATGATCCCCACATCTCTCCAATAGACTTGAATGCCCTCTTAAGTCAGTCAATTGACCTAGGGTTGATCTAGGGTTGACCCAGATGAAACCCTAGTTGACTGTCTTCAACTGTAGCTCTTGTGCCTTCATCAATGACTTGCTTTCTTCTCCAAATGACTTTATAAGTCTCTCAAGATGTCTAGATGCTCTCCATGCTTTCACTTCACAGTTCACAACCCTCTTGTTGATCCTCAGATACCCTCAGCTAGGAGATGGACTCAAGGCTTGATCTGCTGAACTCTTTGCTTTCAAATTCTTTCCTGATGACTTGAATAGGATGGAATTAGGATAATAACCTCTTGCTAGGCCTCTAGAGATGAAAATAATGATTGGTCCCCTGTTGAATGACTTGCTATGCTTATGCTATGCAGATGGTTAGTCTATGTACATGACTCTATATGCAAATGCTAATGATAATGAAACATAAATCCAAGGAATAAGGTTGAGCAAATTTTTAGGGTGCAACAGCTGCCCCTATTCAAGCGACTTGGACCCGATTGGATGAAGAGCCCGGAGCCTTCAGACATTCGCGGTACGAGACGGTTGAATACTAGTGAAACCAGAAATTTGCCAACCGCAGAAATAAACTGCGCTCCTGCTTGAGGAATAACATTCGTCAGCTGAATCTGACTGTTAGAGTAACCCACTGATCTCGCGCGACTGTGCTGGGGACTGTCTTCATCGTTCTGAAGAGGATTTTGTCATACCAGACTGCTTGCTTGTCCACGTTAGGACTCTGTCCGTCGTCGATACGAAGAAATCTCACCTAGAATCGGTCCACGTTAGGACTACACTTGCTGTTAACCCAGAAAAGTCTCGGCAACTCCGCTGGGGATACTTCGTCTGCATTTCCATAAACTGAATCGTCCATGTTAGGAATAACATTCTTCCACGTTAGGAGTAACGCTTGTCCACGTTAGGAATCACATCGTCCACGTTAGGAGTAACGCTTTTATCTTTCCACGTTAGGAAGCAATCTTCTTTCCGCGTAAGGAGAACTGCATCAATCTGTCCACGTACGGACTCCAATATCACTTGATATGTCCGCGTCAGGACTCCGATCTTTCCACGTAAGGAATTCCACTTTTGATTCTGAACCTGTCCACGTCAGGACTCAACTTCTCGAATCTGTCCACGTCAGGACCCCAATTTCTCCGCGTAAGGAATAAACTCGTCTTTCCACGTAAGGAAACCATTTTTCTTCTACGTAAGGAATGCTCTTGATATGTCCACGTAAGGACTCCGATCTTTCCACGTTAGGAATCAAACCTTGATATGTCCACGTCAGGACTAAACTTTTCCACGTCAGGAATGCCATCTTAATCTGTCCACGTAAGGACTCTCTTCTTTCCACGTTAGGAATACTGTCATTTCCACGTAAGGAAACTATCTTCTGACACGTCCGCGTATGGACTCCATCTTTTCCGCGTTAGGAATCTCCGTCTTTCCACGTTAGGAATCACTTCTGTTGATAGGTCCGCGTAAGGACTACATCTTTCCACGTTAGGAATAATAATCTCTTTGATCTGTCCGCGTTAGGACACTGATCTCGTCTTGATTTGTCCACGTAAGGACTCAGGCGTCTTCGACTCACTGAGGAAATAAGACTTGTCCACGTAAGGACTCACGCGTCTTTGACTTGCTGGGGAAATATCCGCGTTAGGACTTACACTTTGCCAACAACACGAAGAAGGATAAATTTGTCCACGTCAGGATTCTTGTATCTTGTCATCACAAAGAACTACAAACTGGTCCACGTCAGGACGCACATTTCACCATTACGAATAAAGATATCTGCTGGAAATAAATTGTCCACGCCAGGACACCAACACGGAGAGTAACCAATCTTGTCCACGTCAGGATTTCACATCCGATCAATACCGAGTAATCAAATCTGTCCACGTCAGGACTAGCACATATCGTCAACCTGAGGAAATGTCCACGTCAGGACCCCACCTTCCAACCATTCTGAGAAGTCGAACATGTCCACGTTAGGACTAGCACCTCCCATCAGCCCAGGGAAATAGACCTGTCCACGCTAGGACGCCCACTTCTGAAGAAATCCCGTCATTCTAGGAGTAAATGGTCCACGTCAGGACTTAATTCTTCAATGATCCTCACCCACAAACTTCTTAGCACTGACGTGACAGCGACTTCGAGATGAGCTCTACTGGGGATGTCTGAAAACCAACTATCGGACGCCTGCTCTGATAACCGGCGGTGGTCTCTGAAATTCTGATTCATGCGACTCGTTGATGACAAACGAACTCTGCTTGGGGATAAGGAGATTCTTATCCTGGCCACTCTGGCTGGGGAAAATAAGATACATTTGCATAAATGACTCTGCTGGAGACAAAGAAAGTTTTACCATGATAACTCTATGGGGAATACCGCCGAAACTGACATTATCATTGAATATCTCCTGCCGAGATCTGGACTGTTTGGTGATTTATTTGAGCAAGAGCTCTCTCCACCTGAACTACTAGAGTACCGAAACTGCTTCAGCAAAATAAATGCTGGAAGGGTAACGCCGACTCGCCGGGGATAGCCTGATGCTACAAAATCATCCCGGCAAAATAAATGCTGGAAGAGTGAAGTCGACCCTGCTGGGAAGTTGGGAACTCAAACCACACGTCTTGTTGAATTAACCCCCTGCTGGGGACAATAACTCTGCTGAGGAATAGCAGATGCGCACAGCACGATCGGACTTTCTGCTGGAATGTGAACCGATATCACCAGTATCTCTGACAAAATAAATGACAGGACCCAACCTCAACTCTGCTTTGGAGGGTCTTGACCTTCGAATTCCGCTGGAAGAAAAGAACATTTGCTGAAAAGAGAACTCCGCTGGGGATGGCTGGATTCTCTTGGGGAAAATTAACTGACTCCACTGGGGAAGAGTGCCTGACCCTACGGGGGGAGATGAACCTGTCTGAATACAGCCTTACGATCTCAGAATCACTAAACTCTGCTGAGGACGAGTAACTTCTCTGGAGCACGTCCTTTGGATAAGCTACGGCTAGCTGGAGAATTCTATCCTTCTTCAGGAAGAACATGCCTGACCTGCGTGGGGATCAAGCCTTTCACTATTGCAATCTTTTGATCACCTTCCTCGTACAGTTATGAAACCTGCAACAACACAAACAAGACACGGCAAGCCTATGCAATCCAAATCGATTCAGGTTAGTGACGTTACACTCAGTTAATTCAAAGCTTTAACAATTGTTGGCAAGGGCCAGTAATGTTATACTCATGCTAGCTTCAATAAACTTTAGGCGTTTTATCATGCGCAAAACAGTAAAGAACAGGCATCAAGTACTGAATAACACATTTTCATTGATTGGGCCCCTGAATGGGCGGAGTTTTTTGTACACGGGATGTAACTCCTGAAAAGAGGAAGATACGCAAAGCAAATATACAAGTATGCAAGTATTCACAAGAAGCATAAATATTGACAAATTAAATTTTGTACACATGTCGGCAACTGGATGCAGATGAGCACCACGAACTGATCCTCCCACGACTCGTCCGACTCTAATGCTTTCCCGGTATCCGACTTCTGAAGAGGTTGTATCCGATAACTGACTCCTCAAACATATTCTCCCGCACTGATACTCATTGAATTCAAATTCGGACCGCAGTCATTTGCTTTTCACATCCCTAACTTTTGCGTGAACCGCCCTTTACGGGTTTTCAGTTCACCGGGATACCCCTTTTTGCCGAAGCCGCCCAGTGTAGGTTTTCAACTTCGCGGGTGTACATTTTCTCAATTTTATCCCTAACTTTTGCCCGAACCTTTCATTCTGTTTTTGGTTCGCCAGGATGCCCCATTTTTGCCTGGACTCTCTTTTTCCTGTCCAGCGGGTCTATTTTAAGCAAAGTATTTTTTAACTGCGTCCGAATTCACAGGTGATGCAAAGTCTTCCCCGTCCATGGTGGACAACAATAAAGCTCCTCCTGAAAAGACCTTACTGACAACGTATGGCCCTTCGTAATTGGGGGTCCACTTGCCCCTGTGATCTGCTTGCGGCGGGAGAATCCTTTTCAGCACAAGGTCGCCCGTCTGAAAGCTTCGAGGAATTATCTTCTTGTCGTACGCTTTCTTCATTCGTCTTTGGTACAAACGACCGTATGCCAGAGAAGCTAGCCTCTTCTCATCCATCAAACTCAGTTGGTTCAATCTATTCGTTACCCATTCTGCCTCGTCCAGCTGAACGTCTCGCAATACCCTCAGAGAAGGGATCTCAACTTCCAATGGTAATACCGCTTCCATTCCGTATACCAACGAGAACGGGGTTGCCCCGGTTGATGTGCGTACCGTCGTACGATAACCGTGCAAAGCGAAAGGTAGCATCTCGTGCCAATCCTTATACGTCACCACCATTTTCTGGACTATCTTCTTGATATTCTTATTGGCCGCTTCGACAGCGCCATTCATCTTGGGTCGGTAAGGGGAGGAGTTGTGATGTTCAATCTTGAAATTCTGACAGAGCTCCTTCATCATTTTGTTGTTCAGATTAGAACCGTTATCTGTGATTATTCGCTCGGGAATCCCATATCGGCAAATGATATCTCTCTTGATGAACCTAGCCACCACTTGCTTCGTTACATTTGCGTAAGACGCCGCTTCCACCCACTTGGTGAAATAATCGATTGCTACGAGGATGAATCGATGCCCTTTAGAAGCCGTCGGCTCAATCTTTCCAATCATATCGATTCCCCACATTGAGAATGGCCATGGAGATGACATCACATTTAGAGGACTCGGAGGCACATGTATTTTGTCAGCATAAATTTGGCACTTGTGGCACTTTCTTGCAAATTTGAAACAATCAGTTTCCATCGTCAGCCAAAAGTAACCTGCCCGCAGCAGTTTTCTCGTCATAGCATGCCCACCAGCATGCGTACCGAATGCACCTTCGTGAATTTCCTCCATGAGAAGCTTTGCCTCTTTCTCGTCTACACAACGCAACAACACCAGGTCGTGGTTTCTTCTGTATAAGACGCCATCCGGGTTCAAATAGAAATTACCCGCTAATCTCCTGAGAGTTTTCTGATCTTGACTGGATGCCCCAGCCGGATAATCTTTATTCTTCAGGAAATTAAGAATATCAAAATACCACGGTTTGTCATCAGATGCTTCATCAATAGCAAATACATAAGCTGGCCTGTCCAACCGAGAGATGGTGATCTGGGGAGCTTCGTTCCAGAAGTTGACCTTGTACATGGAAGACAAGGTGGCAAGGGCGTCAGCCATTTGATTTTCTGCCCGCGGCACGTGATGCAATTCAACCTTGTCGAAGAAAGGCAACAATCTCCTTGCATAATTCATATAATGTATCAAATTGGGCTGCCGTGTCTCCCATTCCCCTTTGATCTGATTCACCACCAGAGCTGAGTCTCCGTATACGTCTAGATGTTTGATTCGCAAATCAATGGCTTCTTCAAGCCCCATTATACAAGCTTCGTATTCGGCCTCATTGTTGGTAACGGCAAAGGTCAATCGGGCAGTAAACGGGATGTGCGACCCGTGCGGCGTAGTGATAATTGCCCCTATTCCACTACCGTAAGCATTCACAGCTCCGTCAAATATCATCTGCCATTTGGACCCCGGCTCTGGTCCTTCGTCTGGTAACGGCTCTTCGCAATCCTTCATCTTGAGATACATGATATCCTCGTCAGGAAAGTCAAATCTCATCGATTGATACTCTTCAATAGGCTGCTCCGCCAGATACTCAGACAACACACTCCCCTTTATTGCCTTTTGCGAGACGTATTGAATATCATATTCGGTCAAAATCATCTGCCACCTGGCAATTCTACCTGACAACGCCTGCTTTTCAAATATATATTTGATTGGATCCATCTTCGAGATGAGCATGGTTGTATGATTCAGCATGTACTGCCTCAAACGCTTGGCGGCCCAGGCTAGCGCGCAACAAGTTTTCTCCAGCATTGAGTATCGAGATTCACAGTCCGTAAATTTCTTACTCAAATAGTAAATTGCATGCTCTTTTCTCCCCGTCTCGTCGTGTTGACCGAGAACACAACCCATGCTTCCCTCAAGAACCGTCAAATACATTATCAAGGGTCTTCCTGCCACCGGGGGTATCAAAATAGGAGGCTCCTGCAGATACTTCTTTATTCTATCGAACGCCTTTTGACAATTATCGTTCCACGTTACAGCTTGATCTTTCTTTAACAGCTTGAATAATGGTTCACACGTGGCCGTTAGGTGAGATATGAACCGGGCAATGTAGTTCAATCTCCCCAAAAACCCGCGCACCTCTTTCTCTGTTTTAGGCGTCGGCATTTCTTGAATCGCTTTTATTTTAGCAGGATCGACCTCTATTCCTCTTTCGCTTACGATAAACCCCAGCAGTTTACCCGATCTCACCCCGAAGGTGCATTTGTTAGGGTTCAGCCTTAGCCTGAACTTCCTAAGCCTTTTAAACAACTTCAACAGATTCACCAGATGCTCTTCCTCCGTCTGGGATTTGGCAATCATATCGTCAACATAAACCTCAATCTCTTTATGCATCATGTCATGAAAGAGAGTTGTCATCGCACGCTGATACGTTGCCCCAGCATTTTTCAAACCAAAGGGCATCACTTTGTAGCAAAATGTTCCCCAAGGCGTTATGAAAGTAGTCTTCTCCATATCCTCTGGCGCCATTTTAATTTGATTATAGCCTGAAAAGCCATCCATGAAGGAGAATACGGAGTACTGAGCAGTATTATCCACTAACACGTCAATGTGAGGAAGTGGAAAATCGTCTTTTGGGCTTGCTTTATTCAAATCTCTATAATCCACGCACATTCGAACCTTGCCATCTTTCTTTGGCACCGGTACGATGTTAGCAACCCATGAAGGATACTTCGTCACAGCCAGGAAACCAGCGTCCCACTGTTTCTGAACCTCCTCTTTGATCTTCATTGCCATATCTGGGCGAGTTCTGCGAAGTTTTTGTTTGACAGGCGGGCAGTCTTCTTTCAGTGGCAGGCGATGCACAACCATATCAGTATCGAGCCCTGGCATATCTTGATACGACCAAGCGAATACATCATTATACTCTCGGAGCATTTCGACCAGTTTTCGCTTGATATCACTCTGCAGTGCGGCTCCGATACGAATGTTTTTCTCAACCCCTTACGACCCCAAATTGATAACCTCGATAACCTCGTCGTGAGGCAGAATGGCTCTTTCCTCTTGCTTCACCAACCAAGACAGTTCTTCAGGGACGTCGCTATCTTCGACAACCTCTTCTTCGGTCTGGAATACCGGGTGCTCGAAGTCGGGACGAGTCATAGGTGGTTCAAGGATGTCATCTGAAAATGTTATCCTGCAAAAGAAAGGGTTAAGTGCTTCAAAATGCGTATAAAGCGGATAACCACGTTGCCATTTTATTGAAAAAATACAAAACAAGAAAGACAGGGATTACAGTATTTACACATGAAAAAAAACGCCATTTATTTAATGATTAACGAAGCAATGTTTATAACCACACAGCCCTAAGCAAATCCTGATGCCCCGGGCAAGACATCAGATTATTCAACAATTAATAAAGCAAAGCATTACTGTTTAAAAGTCACAGGAACAAGCTCCTGAATAGACCAGTTGCACAGTCCTTGTCCTGGCGTGCTTGGCTGAATCCAGGCATCCATATCACAGTCGCTGTCCCCTTCATCGGATTCCGAAGCAGCATTGACAGATTCCTGGCATACTCCACTGGCAGAGATGGTGATTGACTTTCTGAAATGAGGGGCCCCCACGGAAGGAGTTGATGACGACGGTCGGTACCCCAGTCCGAACCGGTCCATCTTCACCGGAATGTCCAATACTTTGCCCCAGCCTTTGGCTTCTCCTGCCTTCACTAGCGCTTGGGCTTCTTTATACGAAGAAACAGCTATCTCTGGCACTTTGCTTGGCCCGGGACTCTTGTCCTTGATGCGCAAACCTTCGAATGCCTGGCATGGCGTTTCATGGATCTCCCCGTCGACTTCCACATATTTGAACGAAGAAAGATGGCTGACCAGGATGTCTTCTTCTCCGCACACGGTGACTACACTGTCTCCGACCATATACTTTAACTTTTGATGCAGGGTAGACGTGACTGCCCCTGCCCCGTGAATCCAAGGTCTTCCCAGCAAGCAGCTGTACGCAGGCTGTATATCCATGATATAAAACTCCGTTGCAAACACTTCCGGCCCCACTTGCAGAGGCAAGGTGATCGATCCGAAGACTGTTCTCCGCGTGCCGTCAAACGCTCTGACTACCAAATCACTTGGTGTGCACAAAATTCCTCGAACATCCAGCTTCATCATAGCCTTCTTAGGCAGCACATTCAAAGACGACCCGGTGTCAACCAATACGTGCGACATTGTCGACCCTCTGCACTCAACGGATACATGTAATGCCATATTATGATCCCTTCCTTTCGGAGTCAAGTCGAAATCAGTAAAGCCCAGACTGTGGCCTGCATTTACGTGTGCCAATACTCCTTCTAGCTGATTGACGGAGACATCCTGTGGTACAAAAGAAGTGTCCAGGACTTTCAGCAAAGCGTTCCTGTGGGCTTCCGAACACAACAGCAATGACAGAATAGATATTTTGGATGGCGTTTGCTGCAGATGCTCCACGATTTTATAATCGCTTTTCCGAATTAAGCGCATGAATTCCTCTACGTCCTTCGACGCTGCTTCTTTTTCATTTGCTTGTATCGGAACATTTTCCACCGCTTTCCCCTTTCCTTTCGCTAGCCTTTCGGCTTCCACTTCAGGAGATATAAAGATCCTGCCGCTCCTCGTCATGCCTCCTGAGCCCACAACATTATCCACAATCTCCGCTGACTGCTTGTTAACATCGATTTTAATCCCGTCACAATACACCTCTAGCCCATATGACCATGGGACTGCTTTCGTGTTCTCATACGGGATTGGCCCGGCTTTAGTTATAGTAATCGGTGGTCGCTGAACTGGTGCTGAAATAGTGATCGTCTTCCTAGGAATTGTCACTGTGGCAACATCACTCTGATTATCCATTACTGCCCCTGCCGGCTCCTCAGTTGCTGTTCTATCAAACTGCAATACACCTTCATCAATCAAGGCCTGAATGCCTTTCTTCAAATCCTCACACCCCCCAGACAGGGCCCAACAATCTAAGCAGTACTCATTACAACCCGGGTAAACACCTCCTTGCAACAGTCGGCTTTTTATTTCGCTCAGCGGCGTCTTTAAATCCTCAACATTCATAATCAGATTCAGACCTTCCTCAGTCAGCACGGCATTCGCCCCATGATTAGGCACGGGTTTCTGGACTATATTCGCACCGGTCGTTCCGAAGTTGATAGACTTGTTGTCCAAGAGATCCTGCACAACGTGCTTAAAAGCATGACAACCTTCTATATCATGGCCCGGGGCCCCAGAATGAAACTCGCAGCGCCTATTTGCATCATAGCCGAACGGGGGAGTTCCCGTTATTGGTGCCAAGGTTCTTTTCTCTACCAGATTCAATCCCAACAAGGTCTGCAATAAATCAGCATAGTTAGAGGGAGGCTTCTCGAACACCCTTCTCGGCTTACCACCCTGGAATTTTCTCTGAGCCTGCTGTGCCCCCTGCTGAGGCTGCTGCTGCTGTGGCATTGGTTGCTGCTGAACCTGTTGTTGTTGCTGGATTGGTTGTTGCTGATAAGGGATGGTGACACTCGACACTTGCTGCTGCTGACGATATGGATTTCTTCCCCTGCCTCGGCCTCGGCCTCGGCCTCCAAATACCGCGCTAGCTTCGCCCTGACGGCGCCCACCGTAAGCTTTCCTATTACTGCCAGATGCAGTTGATTCATCGACTTGGAACTTTCCTTGCTTAATGTTCCGCTCAATCTTTTCACCCATCAGAATCAGATCTGAAAAACTAGCCAGAGACGTATGAAACAACATATCATGAAACAGCCCAGTGAATGTGCCAACAAACATGTCGTTCATTTCTTTATCTTCCACAGGAGGACGAACCCTGGCAGCCATATCGCGCCACCTTTGCGCGTACTCTTTAAAACTCTCCCCCTTCTTCTGCGAAAGCCCGGCCAACTGGACCCGATTGGGTGCCAGGTCACTGTTATACTTGTAATGGGCTACGAACGCCTCCGCTAATTGTTTCCAAGTCTTGATATCAGTGGGCTCCAACCCCATGTACCACTCTAGGGAAGGACCCGATAGGCTATCCTGAAAGAAATGCATGAGCATTCTTTCGTCAGTGGAGTATGCAGACATCTTTCTATAATAAGCTCGTACATGCACCTTCGGACATGTATCTCCTTTGTACTTATCGAACGCAGGCGCTTTGAACTTGATTGGCACCCTCAGCCCAGGTACCAAGCCCATTGTTGCCATGTCCAGACCCACAGCACTCTGGTTTAGGACTCCTTTCATTTGCTCTTCCAGCATTCTAATCTTTTGAGAATCATCCATCGGCCCGTCAAAACCCCCTCCAGAGAAGGCGTCTTCCTGCTGATCCTCTTGCCACATACCGTTTCCAGCCCCGTATCCATCATACGCATTATTACGTCCAGCTCTGACCTGATTCATCCCCGGAACTCGGCCTCTGTTGCCATACCCTTGAACACCTCCTGCAGGACCACCAGCCATAAAACCAGCACCGTTTCCGTTTCCAAAACCTCCGTAGCCCTGATTGACCATACCATAACCATCTTGCCCAAAGCCTTGAGCATTAAAGCCATACTTGCCAGTATTGTCGAATCCCTGATCGTTGAATCCGAACCCAGCGTTGATAAAACCATTGCCTCCGAGATTATCTCCCACATTGATATCACCCAGCCCAGCGTTATGGACAGCAGTTTCATTTACAACTCCGACGTTACCATTCACAGCAGCGGTAGCGTTGTTGACGTTAGTAGCATTCACATTGACGACAGGCGGAGCCACTGGCGTTGGAGTGCCATCTCCATGAGCAGTATCAACCCGGACAGACTGATGATCTTCGTTACCATGACCAGCGTTGCGAGCCAACAGAGGCTGGACCATGGCCTGCAAATTCTCTTGCCCTTTTGCTATAGCCTCCATGGTCTGCATGAAGAGGGCGAGCTTCTCGCGTACATCCTGCATCTCATTCTGAATCTGGTCCATGACTTTCCGACAGTTGGATCGTGTAGAATAGCGGTGCGGATGTTGATCTGGAATCCTGATAAGTACCTGATACAGAGCAAGAGATAAGACACCGTTCATAGATTACCTGTTATGCAATATGAATATGAATGCAATGCGATGTGTCTGTGCATTAGGGAAGTTCATTCCCCCAGTTCTAGGGCGAAGGTGCCGGTGCAGTGACAGTGCTGACAATAAGAATATCGGAGCTGAATCATAGAAAGCCTCATATATAACAGAGAGAATCAATAAGCCCAGGGTACAATATCACTGAGAGTACAAAGATGGCATGACCTCAACCAACAATCCTGGTGATGGTCAGCAACTATGCAAATAAAGCATACAAATAATGGAATGATCAGATCCTCCCAAAGGTCTGGTACTCCTCTATCAACTTCTTGGTCTCCGGATGGCTTGGTCGATCAAGCAGCCCTTCAACAAGCTGGCTTCTCTTCTTAAGGATACGGCGTACGTCTTCAGCAGTTTCTTCCCATGCTGCTTCTCCGAAGCAATCTTCTAACTTTCGCTTCTGGGACACTGCTTCATCTCTGGATTTGATTGCCTTGTTCAGTGCATGCTGGACACTATACCGGTTCATCACTTCCTCCTCGCACTTCTTGACGCTAGACTTCAACTTCTCTTCGAGGTCGGAAATTTGCTGCTTCAGCTTATCTTCCCTCTTCTTGTTGTTAGTGAGTGTAGCATTCCAAGTCTTATTGCAAGAAGATATCTCTCGGTGTGCTGCGTCGAGCGCCTTCTTTTTGGCTTCCAGCATATCATGGGAACTTCTGAACTCTTGCCCCAGACGTTCACGCTTCTTCTTTTCCTCGGTCAACTCAGATCCTAACCTGTTTACTAGCTCAATCTGTTGTTGGAAAGCATATACGGCCTTGTTTTTCTCGCTGCGTGCCTGGGCTAGCTCTTGCTCTAACCCTTCGTTAATCTTCATCAAGGCTTCTTTCTCCTTCACAACCTGTTCATAGGCTTCTCTAGAAACAGTAGTCGGTTCTTCTACCGGAATAGGAACAAGAATTGGTGCATCTGGAAACGGCATCTTCAACTGACTAGCCCTCTCCTGAATCCAAGCTCTATAAGGTGCATAGGCCTGACAGTCATTCTTTCCTAACAACGACTTCCCTTTGTGGTTAATACTCGTCCAGGCACGTCGCAACCTGGCTAACAACTCCCCCTTCAAATCTCCAGTGAAGTACAGAGATTCCTGTACTTCCTCCTCCTGAGGCGGATTCTTCAGTGCATATCCGAACTGGCGAATGAATAGAGAAGGGTTGTAATTGATACACCCCTTCCTTCCTATCAATGGCACATTAGGGTACCCAGCACAGCTAAAGATGAGCTCAGATCCCAACAAATCTCTATCAAACCACTCCATATCTTCCGACGATAACCTCATCAAACGCTCCGGCCAACCAACTGGAACTGTAGTCTCTGCAGCAGATCCTCTCTTAGGAAGGTGACTCTCAAACCACATACTCAATAAGGGCACACACAGATGAACATTCTTCCCTCTTCCCTTCTCATTCTTGTAATGCAGCGAGTGGTAGAGATCTCCGAGTAAGGTAGGTACAGGATTACCAGCGGCGAACAAGTAGAAAGCATCGAAATCCACAAAATCCGGTATATTGGGGAATAGTACTATGCCATAAATGCACAAGGCCAACACAGCATTGAAAGCAACCCAGCACCCATTCTTGGCGTACTCTTGGGCTTTACCAACTAAGAACTGAAATGAGAAGCCTGGAACTCCACGGGAAACAGTAGTCACAAGTTCAGAAGCATCAACATGCAAGGCTTTTGCCAATTCCTCCGGCTTGGGTTTGGCATCATAATGAATGAATGGAACCTGGTTCTGCACAGGCAGCTCAACATACTCAGCGTATTCCTCCAAGGTTGGTCCCATAATAAAATCAGAGAACGTAAAACACCTCAAAGCAGGGTCATAGAATTGCATCAAAGCATACAGCCCATCTAACTCTACCTCTGTAGGTTTGCACACCAATCTCAGTAATCTACCATAACTCATCCGGAAACTCCTACGAACACCCTCATCAGCAAGAGAGATCAACCCCAGTAAAGGAACAATATCAGGCGTAGGCAATTTGTAAGCAACCGTTCTCCGTAGGCTAGTCATGATCAAACACTCAGAAGTCTGGGCACTAGAACTAGGGAAATGCAAATGCACCTGCAGCACAGACACACGTTAGTGAAATGCAAATGATAATGTATATGCAGGGATGCAATGCAAGTAACATTCAACAGGGACCAAAGCTGCAGCTGAATAGCCTAAACCCAATCAAGAAAGGTCTCAGGTAGACCATCCAGAAGTCACCAAACCTTGGTCTCAGATAGACCTAAAATAAAACTCCAACACTGGTCTCTGACAGACCTCAAACCATAACTCCAACTGGTCTCTGATAGACCTCAAATCACATCCATAATTGGTCTCTGACAGACCTCATGACTCTCCAACTGGTCTTTGACAGACCTCAGAACACATCTCCAAATGGTCTCTGACAGACCTCATAACTCTCCATAAATAACCAGGATCTCTGATCAAGAAATAACCGGTAGTCTGGAGGTCTAGTTACCTGCATAACCCTGAATCCCCTCACAGGTGGGTGGCCCTATAACTGGCACAAGGTACGGCATCCTATGCGGTCGTCAGCGTCACAGACTTTCAGGGTTGATGATACGATTCCCAGAAGGAGTGGCATCATCAAATCCTGAAGAGGCCTCACTCAGCCAACTTCCAAATGATCGGTCCCCAGAGTCGACAATCCAACTAACCAGCAACCCACACCAACCAAAGGAAGGGGCAGGAGGCCAACCAGAAGAACCTCGTCTGAGTGTAGATTTCATGGGACACCAAAGCAAGCAAAGCAAGCGGGCGCCCACTAATTTCTACTCTAATTCTAGGTGCACTCAAGCCCAGGTCCGGCTTATCTCTCAATATCAGAACACCCGTCACACCCCAATACAGCAATAATAAACAATATATAAAGCTGAAAATACAAGGTTAGAAATATACAATAACTCCATACAAAATCCTCGACGGGAAAACAAGCGTTAGGATTGACTCTCTCAAGGGACGTTGGATCCCAAATGCATAAGAACCATCGCAGTCCTTAGCAGCCAGGGGACGAAGTATCCCCAGCAGAGTCGCCAGCTGTCGCTACTGCGAAAATCGGCGCCGGCTTGACAGGAGAGTCGCCACCGTGCGTTATTTATCCCTCAGAGCGGGAAAGGAAACGCTCGAAGTAAACCTCGCAAAGACGGGAAAAGTATGGTCATCGCAACCAAAACCTGGGTTCGGGAGTCGGTTACGCAAGGGGAAGGTATTAGCACCCCTCACGTCCGTCGTACTCGACGGGATCCACGCTTGTTTTCGGGTATGGATTGTTATTCTATCTACTCTAAAGGTCAGGGGTTAAAAAGAAAAGAAAATGACTCGGCAAAGTATCGCACTTTATGCCTACGTATTCTCGCCTGGAACGAGAAATCAGAGTCAACGTAGTTCGCCTACCTACGGGAAAGGAGGGGAAGGTTGCTCGCTAGGATATCGCATCCTATGCCTACGTACTTTCATACAGCATGAAAGATCAGAGCAAACGTAGTTCGGGCCACGTACGACACAGGTCTGTCCTTGATTGATTTTATTCCTTCTGAAAAAGGGTTTTTCTGATTAACAGTCCAAGAGGACAAAAATGACGTCGTGATGAGCACATTCTTTTACGGAAGAAGTGTCTTTTATTGTGTTTGAAATCTTTATGTGCTTTTCTGTTTGTTTTGAGAAAGAAAGAGACAGAACTCTAACCTACGGTTGCGAAGGGAAACAAACTAACCTAATGTTATCATGCATGGGTTAAGACCTAGTGGCTATCATGCTCCTCTCTTGCACAGAGAGAAACAGAGATCCTAAGGGATAGGCAGAAACAGAAACAATATCAGATATATACAGTAAAACAGTAAAATGCATGGATGCAACAGTACAAGCGAGGCAAGGGAGTCCCACTCAACCTCGAACCTAGAAAACAATAGGCGAAAGTGAACAGGCTTCACTTTCAACCCAGCAGGGTAAACAGCAAACAATACAGTTCAGAAAACCAATCAATACATCAACAAATGAAATACAGCAAAAAATAAACAGCATCAGCAGTTCTGAATCAACAACTGGCTTCAAGTAACCTCCAATCAGCTACAGGCTTCAACAAGCATCAATCTCCATCTTCATGGCCTTCAAGCAAGGGCTTTGATCATCAGTCTTCTATCTGCAATGGCTTTTCTTCAAGTTCAAACCTCCAGGATGAGGGATCAGTCACAAGAGTGAATTGGGTGTTAAGCAATCAGCTGACTACCAAAGGTGGTGAACAGACTGCTTCTAACACAAGAGACATTTTCTCTCAAGAGTTCTATCTCATAGACACTATCACCAAGCCTTCCAAAGGAAGGGGGTGAGTATCTTAGAGAGACTCTGAATCACAGAGAAGAATGGATGCAGACAAGGCAATCCATGTTTGAGAAACAAGATTTCTAATCTAGAGCTCTGCCTAGCTCCTAAACTCTAGTCTCCTCAGCAACTGCTAGCAAGAAACTCCTCCTCAACTCTGACAGTTGATCTTCAGCATTTGAATCTTCAATGGCTTCTCCTCCACAAATCTTCAGCTTCCCCAGGGCCCCATACAAACCCAATACCCATACAAACAATCAATAAACCCCAGAGGGCACACCACACCAAACAGCAGATATACAGACAGTAATAATAGCAGCAGGGGAATCCTAACTGTTCTCTAAGGGATCTAATAGCTACCCATAGCCCCTATAGTCCCATAACTAATCTATTTAAGTCCTAAGTCCTAAGGGGAATGAAATCAAACTCCTAAGTTGTCACCTAAAACCCTAGTTTTGCTCAGGCTATTCAAGCATTTATTAATCATCCAAAATTAACCTCTAAAAATGGGAACTAAAATATTTCTACAAGCTTAACATCTCATCTAAACAATATGAAAAGAGTGATCAAAAAAGATTAAAGCATGTGAGAGAACGAAAATCATAAAAATGATGCATGAAATGAATTATTTAATATGACATTTATTTAGAAAATATGTAAAAAATATGAAATAAAACTAAAAATGAAATTTTATTCTCCTATAATATTCTAGACATTTTAATGAAAATATGGTAAAAAGAATGGATTAAAAAGCATTTTTTATGAATTAGTTATGATTTTATGAAAATTGGTAAAATAATAATGGAATTAAGAAAAATAAAATTGAATTAAATGAGGGAGAGGGGTACATTTAGAAACTCGCCCCAGTTGAATCCAGGATGGGCCTTCACAATGGGGGTGCAGATAGCGCTTGCACTAGGGCCCAATACCACTCTGAATTAGTGAAATAGAAAGAAGCGAGCTGGGAGGTGAGAAAAGCATCACAAACACGTTGAAACTTGGTTTTGGGCCTAACACGGGGGTGGGGATAACAAAATCCAACTCAGGCCCGCCCGTTTCAATTAATGAAACGGTGCGTTTTGGCCAAGGCTCAATTCCCTCCAAACGCTCAGATTAAATGCTGGCCATTGGATCACTCTATCAGTCAAAGGTCCAACACAACATGAAGGGTCCAGATTATCTCTTCTTCCTCCAAACGACCTGCAACTAGGGTTTTAACTCCATGAACATCCATGCACGAACAACTTTCCTCCTCTCTGTTCTCATCCTACACGCCATGAATCCTCATGCTGTAAACACGAAAGTTGCTCAGGATCTTCCCCTCTACAATCCTATACCACTAGTTTATCTTGAAGCTCACCACAACAACAGATCCGATTGAATCACATACTGACCACCATTGAAATGCACTGATATGAACCATCACCATTCTTCCTCAAACTTAGCCTAAACTGAACTACAACTAATGGAGATTAATTTGATCAATCAAGCTACAATTATAACACATTAATCCAAGAGATTCGAACACTAACAGTTTGTTGCACCTGTCACTAACCATCACCAAATCGTTCCAAAATCATCTAACTTAATCTCCTAACCACCTAGATCAAGTCTACACTAATAAAATCATGTGAAACCAACAGAATCAAGCTAATCGAATGAAAACTTACCTGATGAGAAACCTTGAAAACAGCTATGGAAATGGAAGATATGAAGCTTTTGAGACTTGGATCTTGATTCACCAATTCAATACTCAATTCTGTATGCACAAACTTGGAGGTTCCTTGCTTGAACCATGCAATCCACTTGAACTTGTGATTTTGATGTTGATGAAAGAAACACTCGAAAATGGATGAGAACTACCAAAACCTTGCTTCAATTATGGTCTATGATGATGATGGAGTGAAATTGAATTGATCTTGATGATGATTGATGAAGAATTTGAGAGATTTGGAATGAAACTTTTATGAAAAAGTGTGAGAAATTTGTGAAATTTTTTGGTGCAAATGAGGCCAACCCTTGCCAAATTCATCTTTCATGAATATATAGACCCCAATGGTACATTCTAGATCCATCTTGCACATTCCCTTGTTTTCAAACTTTGGCTCATTTTGGATTATGTTTCTTAAAAGGTAAGCAACCATGGATAACTTCATTTTTTCCTTCTAAACTCAAAAAAGTGTGTGAACCATTGTTCTTAGAATTGTTTTTCCATTCAAAATCATATATTGGAAGTCTTCATTTGGACTTGTAAATCTTCCAAACCATTTTTCACTTTGAAATTATTCACTTTATAAGCCTTTTTAGTTCATATTTTGACCAATCATGTAACATCATGCTATGAGCTTCTCCAATAACTTGTGACCTTCTTTCTAGACTTAAAATCCCATTTGGAGCAAGTTTGATGTTGTAAGTTTTTCCATTTGAGGCCTCCTGGTATGAGTTTTGGACATAGGTTAAAATGACCTGTAATTCACAAATGCCCAAAATACCCTTTGCTTGTCAAGACCATAAGTTGAGTTCTCCACATCATATGAAGGCATACTATACCATTCTAGAAAGCTAAGACAATGAGGAACAATTCTTATGTTGACCAAGAATTCATTTGAAATCTCCTTGAGGGGCAAAACTAGCTTGGAAGTCAAGTCACTTTCACAGACAAAAATTCAGACACCTCAGATGACCTGTAACTTGTAAGGACCATAACTTGAGTTCTATAAATCTCCTTGATGTCTTCCACCACTCAAATTAAAGGTCTTGAGATTCTCTACAAGTTTCATGTTAGCCAAGAAGCCATTTGAAGCTAGCATTTTGACTTATCTTGCTTGGAAATTTGACCTAAACTAGGGGATTTTACAGAGAAACCCTAATTTAGTAACTCCTCTTCTCCTTGATTTTTCTTGAATTCTCCTTGTCATATCTCCATATCCTACTTTATATGTTCAATGATGATCCCCACATCTCTCCAATAGACTTGAATGCCCTCTTAAGTCAGTCAATTGACCTAGGGTTGATCTAGGGTTGACCCAGATGAAACCCTAGTTGACTGTCTTCAACTGTAGCTCTTGTGCCTTCATCAATGACTTGCTTTCTTCTCCAAATGACTTTATAAGTCTCTCAAGATGTCTAGATGCTCTCCATGCTTTCACTTCACAGTTCACAACCCTCTTGTTGATCCTCAGATACCCTCAGCTAGGAGATGGACTCAAGGCTTGATCTGCTGAACTCTTTGCTTTCAAATTCTTTCCTGATGACTTGAATAGGATGGAATTAGGATAATAACCTCTTGCTAGGCCTCTAGAGATGAAAATAATGATTGGTCCCCTGTTGAATGACTTGCTATGCTTATGCTATGCAGATGGTTAGTCTATGTACATGACTCTATATGCAAATGCTAATGATAATGAAACATAAATCCAAGGAATAAGGTTGAGCAAATTTTTAGGGTGCAACACTACCTCCGAAGCTTTTCGTTCTCGATGGACCAAAAAGATCCATGTGCAACAATTGAAGTGGTCTTGATGTAGAAACCACTTGCTTGAATTTGAAAGTTTTCTTGGTCTGTTTCCCTTTTTGACATGCATCGCATAATTTATCCTTGATGAATTTTATCTTCGAAAGACCAACATCTAGATCATGCTTTATCAACTTGTTTAAATGCTCCATGTGAATGTGAGCAAATCTTTTATGCCAAAGCCACGCCTCGTTGTTGTTCTCCATAAGACATTTTACCTTCAAGGAAGAGTCATCAAAAGAGATCATAAAAATATTATTAAATCTTTTACCTTTTAGCAAGATGTCATGGGTGACTTCATGTTCTATCAAACATTCATCCTTTGTGAAGTTGATTCGGAACCCTTTGTCACACAATTGACTTATACTAAGTAGGTTGTGTTTAAGGCCTTCCACATAAAGAACTTCTTCAATGATTGTACATGGAGGTGCACCAACGGTTCCAACTCCAAGAATTTTTCCTTTATTATCATCACCGTAAGTAACGTATCCTTTGGCCTTTAATGATAGACTTGAAAATTTGTTTATGTCTCCTGTCATATGCTTAGAACAACCGCTATCAAGATACCATTGATTAGAAGTTGTCTTCAAGCATACCTACAAAACAAGATCAAGTAGTGTTAGGTACCCAAATTGCTTTGGGTCCTTGATTGTTAGTACCTTTTTCAACCCACACATAATTCCCTTTAGCAACACCAATGTTGCGCACATAGCAAGCATTAGGTGTATGGCCTTTGATTCCACAATAAAAACAAGTAGGTTGAAAATGACTTCTATATCTAGGAACATAATTATTTTTCTTCACAATTCTTTTCTTTTTATGACTTTGATGTATAGTTTTAAAACTGTTTGCCTTTTCTTTAACAACTTGTTCACTTGCTTTCACAAAAATGGTTTCATTTGTGCTTGGTTTGGAAAACTTAGAATATCCCAATCCACTTTTATCATTAGAATATCTTTGGTGCCTAAGAATTTCCTCCAAGCCAATTTGACTTTTTTCGTATCTTTCTAAAACTCTTTTAAGTTGAACAATTTGAAAAGATAAGGATTCACAATTTTTGCATACAAGACTTTGTTTTTCATCCACCAATTTTTGTTTTTCATTTTCAATATTTTTTATAAAAGCAGTATTTTGTTCTTCTAAAAATGAAATTCTTTTCTTTTGGGATGAGATGCTTTTACATAAAGTCTTGCATTCTTTTATAATTTCATCTATGACTTCTTGTGCATCATTATCATAAATATAAAAATCATTACTAACCTCATCAATTTCTTCATCGGAATGATGTGACGCCATAAGAGTCATATTTGCGCATTCATCGCTTTCCGACTCCGATGATGAACTTATCTCGTTATCGTCCCAAGCAACATAAGCCTTTTTATTTTTGAAATCCTTCTTGCCTTTGAATCCTCCTTTCTTTGCAAGTTTCGGGCAATCCGGCTTTATGTGACCTTGTTTCCCACATTCATAGCATGTGACTTCTTGATTCGATGTGGAAGCATCCTTTTTTCCTGAAATGTCTATTCTTTTTAGGAAAAGAGGAATTTTTATTATTATTAAAAAAACTTACTAAGCTTCTTTACAAGAAGCATGAAATTTTCATCTTCGGAAGTCTCGTCGTCTTTGTCATCCTTTGTGTCAATCTTCAAGGCAATCCCTTTAGACTTCTTTTCCTGACTTTCGTGTTTCTCGAGTCTTCCAAGTTCCAATTCATGCTCTTAAAGTTTTCCAAATAAAGATGCAGATGTCATCGTTGAGAGACTCTTCTTTTCCGAAATAGCGGTCATTTTTTGTTGTCATTCTCTTGTTAAGGATCTTAGGACTTTCAGGTTGAGATCATCATTGGTGAAGGTCTTCCCGAAATATTCTAGAAATCGAAATATTCTCTAGAGAACAATGGTGTTTTGTTACTACTTCTACCGTCTTTGAAAACCGGGTTGATGCTAGCGGAAGCCATACTGAATCGTTAGGAACAGGTTACCTTAACCTGCTCTGATGCCAATTGTAAGTTCAGAGTATGCCTAAGAGGGGGGGTGAATTAGGCTTAAGAAACTTTTTCTGGTTTTTCGAAACTCTTGAATTTTTCTTCTTTAAGTTCTTGGTGATGAAAGCAGTAAAGACAGAAATAAAAATGAACACAGAGATTTATAGTGGTTCCCTTCACAATCCGAAGGTACTCCACTCTCCTTTCCACATGAAAGAGAGTTTTCACTATAGTTTTAGAAAGTACAACCTATCACACCATCAACCGGTGAGGCCTACAATCTAACAACTAATCAACAACTTAGTGAGCAAGAACAATCCTCTTGCAAGCACTAACCCTTGTGTCCAACAATCCTTGATCACAAGTCACAAAGAAATAATTGTGTATTTTTTGTAATTTGAAAGAGATACAATGATAATATCAATTTAATGATTGATCTTCTTCTTTTAATCAAAATCCACTTTTCAATATCAATACAAGTGTTCAAAAATATGGATATGAAATTGTATGAACACTATGAACACTTTTGAAAAATATTTGAAAATATTTGAAAAGTAATGAATTTGATTTGAATGATTACATTGAAAAGTATTGGAGGTGTTTTTCAATTTGAAATTTTCAGAATTTATATGAGCAAAACACCATTTCAAAAAGGTATAATTGAGTATGAATTAAAACATGAAAAGGTATAATATTCAAACAACATTTGAATTTTAACAGCAACAATTTTTCAAAATTCGTTCAGTGTTAATCGGTTAACCCTATAGGTTAATCGGTTAACACTTGAGCGTTGGCCCTGAGAATTCAAAATTTGAGACCGTTAACCGATTAACTGTTAAAACTCAGAAAAATGCTTGAGTTAAAAAGTGTTATACCAATTCAAATGATTTTAAAACCATGCAAATGCAATATGTTATCATTTTAAAATATTTTAACACTTGTATATCAATTAAAGGAGTGAATATTGATATACCGAAGCTTGAGTGCAAATCTTGAAACTTGAATGATCATTTGCACATGATGTTTGATTTGCTTAACAACATTCCTTAGATGATATGCTTCTAGTTTTATCTTTAGTGTATATACCTCCACGGGTATATAGTGCAAGCAGCTTCTTAGTACATATACCCCCACGGGTATATAGTGTAAAAGTCTTGATCTTGATCAGTCTTGAAAGCTTCGACTTTTTGCTTGCAATCATGGAATAAGCTTGAGTCTTTGTTGACATCATCAAAACCTTTGAGATTGAAATATGCTTCTACACGTTCATCTTCAGAATCTCCTCTGGTTGTTTTTTCTTCTTCTGATTTCCTTTCCTTGTTTGACCAACGGTCACCAGCAAAGTGGCCAAACTTATTACAACAATAGCATTGAACCTTCTTCTTGTCAAACTTCTCCTTTCCCTTCTGATGTTTCTTCTCATTAGAGTTGGATCCTTATGACTTCTGATAACCACCACCATGCCTCTTCTTGGCCTATGACCAAGTCTGCTTATGATTCTTCTTACCATAAGATGCTTTTAGAGCCTACTCTACCTCTTTTTCATTATTTCTCTCAGTCATACGCAACTCTTGTGCCTCTAGACTACTCTGCCGCTCTTCAATTCTCATGGTGCTGAGGTCCTTGGAGTGTTCAATTGCTACAATAATGTATTTAAATTGAGGAGCAAGTGATCTCAGTACCTTTTCAATGATTATTTGTTCAGAGAGAGTTTCTCCACAAGATGTCATCTCATTTGTGATAAAAATCACTTTGGAGATGTAATTGGGTACCTTCTCATTGTTCATCATGTTAATATTCTTATACTACTTAGATAGAGACTGAAGATTCACCTTCTTCACTGATGCATCACCTCCGTAGCATTGTACCAGTGTGTCCCACGTAGCCTTCGTTGTCGTTGAATTCGTGATCTTCTCAAACACATTTGTATCCACACACATTGATGAAAAGAGAAAAACGCCCTCTGATCCTTCTTCCTTGTTTCTCTTTGCATTTCTATTACATCTACTGCAACCTCCGTGTCACCGTCATTGATGAAATCAAGAACATATTGAGCGCCAAACAACACACGCACCTGAATTATCTTCTGATTCTAATTCTTTCCATCAAATACCAAAAGCTTTGTGTTCAAGCTATTGTTTCCACCATTCATCTTCGCTCTTGTGCAAATTCACTCAGATCTCACCAACACTTATGTTTCCTAATCCCTCATAATCAAGAAATGAGAATTTGTTTCAATTCAGATCTTCAATTAACTTTAAATAGAATCAATCACACACGCCTCACATACACTCGTTTTCCCGTTCCTGAATCAGAACCGGAGCTATAGATACAAGTTATTGGTGCATAAGAATGAAGAGGAATAAGATGATAGGAGAGAGGGAGAGAGAGAGAGAGAGAGAGAGAGAGAGAGAGAGAGAGAGAGAGAGAGAGAGAGAGAGAGAGAGAGAGAGATGTTTTTAAGCATGAGATCTCTGAAGATTCATTGAAGATATGATTCACGTATATTGCAGTCCAAGAAGCGTGTGTTTCTAGAAGCAGCAAAGGTCGGTTGAAGCTTTGTCGTGTTTCCCAAGAATAAAAGTCATAAGCCATTTAAGGAAATAATATATTTTCTTCTAGAATATTATGGATCTACATTTAAAGAAATAATATATTCTCTTTTAGAATATTATGGATGTCAAAACATTTAAGCAAACATCTGATTTTGTTCCAAAAATTATGTATAACTTTATGCAGCAGTCTGTTTTGGATTTGATGTGTGTTTGTTTATTTATTCCGAATCATATGTTATTCTGAGGCTATAAAAAGGACGACTATAAACCTAAGAATATGGAAGTCGTATTGTGTGAGAGATTTTTAGGGTTTAGTTTGTTCTTTATTATTTATGAGCCACTCTCGTATCACCTTGATGATAGAGTTGGACTGATAGTTGAGTTGTAATTGTGAATCACTCATAAGCTTTTAAGAGTGGATTTTGTTTATTGGAGTGTGTCTCCTCTTTGATTTTTCATTGTCATCACTATTGTGTGGTTGAAGGAAGAGAGAAAGGGGTCTCATATCTAGGAGAGTCTTAGATAGGAATTCCAAGGGTAGTGATTAGGTGCGAAGTTTGTAAAACCAGAAATTATTTAGAACTTCAAATAATACTATTACAGTGGATTTCCTTCCTGGCTCGGATGCCCCCAAATGTAAGTGACTTTGCACCGAACTAGGTTAACAGTTGATTTGTTTTATTTACTTTCAGCGTGTTGTTTAAATTGTTCATTATTTCACTATGTTGTTACAATGTCTTAACTTTTCTTGCAACATCCTATTGTTCTAACATCATATACAACATCTATATTCGTGTGCCAGAATTTTAATTGGCATCAGGGTAAGCACCCTGTTCTGTTTTGGGTGAGCTCCATGGTGATATTTTTTGGTACGATGGACAAGGAAGGACAATTTGTCAACAGACAACCTATTCTGGATGGCAAAACTTGGAAGGCAATTATCAAAGGTAGGGAATATCATGTGGTGTAGAACAATGATGGGAGGACATAACTAATTTGAAGCCTGAAGAGGACTGGTCTAAGGAAGAAGATGAACTTTCTTTTAAAAACTCCAAAGCCTTGAATGCCTTATTCAATGGAGTTGACAAAAACATATTCAGGTTAATAAATACTTGTAATGTGGCCAAAGATGCATGGGAAATCCTCAGAACCACTCATGAAGGCACATCAAAAGTAAAAATGTCAAGACTTCAACTTCTCACCACCAAATTTGAGAATCTCATGATGAAAGAGAATGATTGTATTCATGATTTTCACATGAATATTGTTGATATTGCCAATTCATCTAGTGCCTTAGGAGAGAAGCTCGTTAGAAAAGTCTCCAGGTCTTTGCCTAAGAAGTTTGACATGAAGGTCACAACTATTGAAGAAGCACAATACATCTACAACATGAAAGTGGATGAGCTTATTGGGTCACTTCAAACTTTTGAATTGGATATCAGTGATAGATCTGAAAAGAAGAACAAAAGCATAACTTTTATCTCCAACACTGATGATGAAGAGGTTTAATGTGATATGGATAATGATGAAGGAATTTCTAATGCTATTGTGCTTCTTGAGAGGCAATTCAATATGGTGTTGAAGAAAATGGATATGAAGCTAAGACCAAATGTTGAGAACATTTCATTTGACATCAGTAAAAACAATGATTATCAGAGTAAAGCAATAATAAGAGAGAAGTTAAATCAAGGAAAAGGTGTTCAGTGTCATGGATGTGAGGGTTTTTGTCACATTAGATCAGAATGTCCCACGTACCTCGAGAAAGAAATGAAGGACTTGTCGATTTCTTGGTCTGATGATTCTGAAAGTGAACCTAATGATAAAACTGCTGAGCATGTTACAACCCTCGCTGGCAGATGTGAATCTGATGAACATTCCTGTGATGAGGATGTCTCTTATGAAGAATTGGATGCTTCATACAAAGAGCTTTATGCCAGAAGTGAAGAGGTATGTAAGATAGGAGAAAAGTAGAAGAGAATCATAGCTTAATTGCAGGCTGAAAAAGAGAATATTTTATCTACTATCACTAGTCTTCAAGATGAGGTAGCCCTATTGAATTCTAAACTTGAAAACATGATAAAATCAGTAAGAATGTTGAACAATGGGTCTGATATGTAAGATGAAAATTTTCAAGTTGGAAAAGGGGCTGGAAACTTAAAAGGTGTAGGTTATGATTACCAATCTCTGAAAGGAAAAAACTATGTGACAAAATTTATTCCTGCAGACAGGAAGTATGAGCCTATGATGTCCGACCAAATGTTACAACATTCTGCCAAACATCAGGAAACTCAAACTAAAGTTAATTGTTTGCCTTAGAAATGTCATTACTATGGTAAATATGGACATATCAAGCCTTTTTGTTACAGACAATATGGTTATCCAAAACATCCAACACAACCTATGACTAATCATGTGATGACTAAAACTAGAAAGCAATGGAAACCTAATGTTGTTCATACTAGTCTTATAGCCCATAATTTTTTTAGAGCTTTGTCTAGAGAAGACTGATACTTTGACAGTGGGGGTTTGTAGGGTTCAAGAAGTACTTAGTGGACATTAAGTCTTATTCCACCAGTTTTTTCACGTTTGGTGATGGAGCTAAAGGTGAAATTAAGGGAGTAGGAAAGTTAGTGTGTACTGGACTTCCTAGACTAGATGATGTTCTTCTTGTGAAAAGATTGACTACAAATCTGATCAGTATTAGTCAGTTATGTGATCAAGGTTTAAAAGCCAATTTCACCAAGTTAGGATTTCTGGTTACCAGTGAGAAGAATGATGTTCTGATGTGGAGAGTTAGGTCTAAAGGCAATTGTTATTTGTGGGTACCACAAGAAACAACTTATTCTTTCACATGTTTTTTTGTCCAAGGAAAATGAAGTCAAGTTGCGGCACCAGAAGCTTGGACATCTGAATCTCAAAGGTATGAAGAAGATTATGTCTGAAGAAGTTATTAAAGGTCTACCGAAGCTCAAAATTGAGGAGGTAAAGTCTGTGGTGAGTGTCAAACTGGGAAGAAAACCAAGATGTCACACCCGAAGTTGCAACATAAAACTACTTCCAAAGTTCTAGAAATTCTTCATATGAACTTAATGGGGCCGATGGAAGTTGAAAGTCTGTGGAAAGAGGTATGTCTTTATGGGTGTTGTTGATACTTCTGGTTTGAATGTTGTTATTAATGACATTGTTGATACAAGTGTTCATATGTCTCTCTCTCTTTCTAAGATGTTGGTTACTAACCATGAGTCTGGTGTTGTGCCAGATGTCGCAACATCCTTGGCCCAACCTAAACATCTTGTTGAAACCACACAAGAAAACTCTCATGGTAAGTTGAAAATGATTTTGTTCATAGTGAGTCTCCTAAAAAATATCAAGATAATGTGGCTAAAGATGATTTTATTGGTGGTAAAAGACATGATTCTAATGATAATAGTATGTCTACTGAAGAGGAGAAAGATCTTTCTGACAAACAAGATAAAGAAAATAATGTTGGTGTGAAGAAGGATCAGTCTACTGAAATTGTCAATGTAGATGGTCTAGATTGTGATGATGAGCCGATAGGAAATAAATTGGCTCCTGGTATTGCTAAAATATTAAGGAACAAAAAAGGAAAGGTTATTGTGTCTACAAGCAAGCCTTCTAAGGCATCCAAGAAAAGTACTAAGGTTACACTTGACAAAGGATGGAGTAAAGTTGTGGCCCCTACTACCAAGAAAAATTCATTGAAAAGAAAGGAAATTCCCTCAAGTGACTCTGAGTATGATGTTGAACAAGATGTTCAAGACATCATGCCTTCTGCTAAGAAGAAAGGTGTTGGGGGAAAGATTCTTGAAAATGTTCCTGAAGTTCCCATTTACAACATTTCCTTTCACTCTGTGGAAAATGTTGAAAAAAAGGAAATATGTGTAACAAAGAAGAACTTGGGAATGATGCTCTTGAATGCAAGGTGGTGAATCTTATTGAGGAGGTTGGTTTGATGAAAAGTGTTGCTGACTTTGGTAAATGCTACGAGATGCTAGTGAAGGAATTCATAGTAAACATTTCTGAGAACTGTGACAGTAAGATGAGCAAGGAGTACATGGAGGTTTATATCAGAGGTAGATGTGTGGAGTTTTCTCCTGAAATTATCAACAGATTTATAGGTAGGAGCGAGGAGAAACAAGTTGACATGGAAGTGACTAATAATGTTGTTATTCTTAGCCAGCACCCTAGTATTTTGGTCAGCTCTGGTGTTGCGTGTAAGAGGCAGTCTCCTCTTTCTTTGCTATATAGGTTTTTTGCAGAGACACATGTGCTAGACATTATTGTGGCATCTAGTAAGGTGGTTATAAAGATGAGGAAACATATAGAAGTGTTGCCATCTGTTGTGCCCTGTTTTTTTTATTGCTTGTGTATTTGCTATAGAGGTTGTTTTTGCTCCTGGTGAATGTACGATTGTTTTTTCAAAATTATGGCTAAAAAGGGGGAGTAGTTTGATAGATTTTATTATATGCCTTATTTTCCATTAGAAGGGGTACAACTTGAGGGGGAGTAGTATTGTTTCTGATCTACTATTTAGGGGGAGCATGGTTTTCCTTATGGTTTTCCTTACTAGTTTGATGATGCCATGATAATATAATGTTAGTTTATGTGCTTGATGTATGGTTGCATGTGGGGTCATTCCTGATGTCTTGACATTCTAATTGTGGGAATTTATTTTTCTCTGAAGAAGGTTCTTTTATGAGAGTTTATTTCTCTCTGATGTTGTGCCATGTGAGGCTGAGTGTATGTTATTTTGTTGTGTATGCCTTTGATGTATCTTGGAGAAGTTCCAAGTTTGTTTATTGTGAATTTTTATTTGAATAAGTTCTCTTGTGTTTATTGGTTATTACACGATATGTTTTGCAAAGGTTGTTTTAAGGCAAAATCTTCCAAAGGAGGAGATTTTTAGGTTGATTGGATTGTGATTGGCCATATTTTGTTAAAACATGTGAAATAGCAAGATGTTGGAAAATATGTCTTGACATGATTATACGAAATCATGGCGTGTTATGATTCTACATTCTTGGAAGATTTGTTTTTAAGCGTGAGATTTCTGAAGATTCGTTAAAGATATGATTCACGTATATTATAGTCCAAGAAGTGTGTGTTTCTAGAAGCAGCAAAAGTCTGTTCAAGCTTTGTCATGTTTCCCAAGAATGAATGTCATAAACCATTTAAGGAAATAATATATTCTCTTCTAGAATATTATGGATCTGCATTTAATGAAATAATATATTCTCTTCTAGAATATTATGGATGTTAAAACATTTAAGCAAGCATATGATTCTGTTTTGAAAATTATGCAGAGTTTTGTGCAGCAGTCTATTTTGGATCTGTTGTGTGTTTGTTTAGCCCAAAGACCACGCTATTTTGAGGCTTGAAAATGACGACTCTAAACCTAAGAAGATGGCAGCCGTATTGTGTGAAAGAGTTTTTTAGGGTTTAGTATATTCTTTGTTATTTGTGAGCCACTCTCGTATCACCTTGATGCTAGAGTTGGACTGATAGTTGAGTTGTAATTGTGAATCACTCATAAGCTTTTAAGCAAGAGAAGATTCTGTTTACTGGAGTTTGTCTCCTCTTTGATTATTTTCTTTTTGTATCACTGATGTGTGATTGAGAGGATTGAGAGGGGTCTCATATCTAGGAGAGTCTTAGATAGAAATTCCACGGGCAGTGATTAGGTGCGAAGTTTGTAAAACCAGTGATTGTTTAGAACTTCAAACTAATACTATTATAGTGGATTTCCTTCTTGGCTTGAATGCCCCCAGATGTAGGTGACGTTACATCAAACTGGGTTAACAATTGATCTATGTTATTTACTTCCAACATGTTGTTTAAATTGTTCATTGTTTTACTGTGTTGTTACGATTTCTTGACTTTGATTTCAACATCTTGTTGTTCTGACATCATATACAACATTTGTATTCTTGTGCCTGAATTTCAAAACTGAAACTTGAGTTCAGTTTTATTCCAGCAGAACCACTAAGTGAAACTCAAATTAAATTTAAATGAAATTTAAAGGAGACTTTGGATTACACTTCAACATCTTACATGAAATGTCGTTAATAAACAAATCTAAACCATCCTACTGGTGCTTGCCAAGGGATATGATATCCTTCATCCCAACGGAGTCTCTCAAGTTCGATCTCATGTTTTCACCTCCAAAGAATTGAGGTTCGATATTCTTGTACCTATGATGGAGAATTCTGAACCAAATGGCTTAATTGTCTGTTAAACACCTACATATCCATTTATTGATCAAGGCCAAATTAAAAGCTTCAAGATATCTAATACCTAAACCTACCTCCTTTTTTGGCCTACAAACATCATTCTAATTCACCTAAAAACCACTCTCTTCTCCAAACATCCTTCCTCTGAATTTTAATTAATGATTGAACCACCTGCTTTGAACCTTTAAAAAAGGAAGAAAAAAATGTACAGGACATTTACTTATAACAGAATTAACGAGGGGGATCCTACCACCAAAACACAAGAAATGGCGCTTCCACGGCGATAACTTCCTCTTAAAAGTATCCACCAACATCCTCTAAGTTGACACTCTCCTATGATTAATTCTGGATGTTGACTGTAACGCCCATTTTAATTATTTTTAGTTCCGGTGTTATTTTTATTCGTCAGCGTGTTTGGTGTGGGAATTGAAGAAGAATTAGAGGCATAATATTAATATTTGATAATCGATAATGATAATAATTAATAATTAATATTAATGTTGATATTAGTATTTTTATTATTATTATTATTATTATTATTAATATTATGAGATTATTAATATTATTTGGAAATATAAAGAAAATGAGGAATTATTGGGACTAAGGGCAAACTTGGCATTGGTGAAAATAGAATTGGAGAAAGAAAACACGCTTGGAAGAACACGGAAGAAGGAGGAGAACGAACGAAAGGGGAGGAACACGGTTCAGCAAGCTTGGGCGAGGAGATCATCAAGGCTGTGAAATTGTGAAGGTTCATCATCAAACTGTATTTCGAGGTGAGGGGGGATTAATCGATCGAATTGGTTATGTATGAAATTGGTAGAAAAGGGGAAAATCCCTAATCCCCATAGTTTGATGTTAATGTGATGTTGAGTTTATGTTTATGATTCTGCAATGGTTGCGTTTATGATGTTTGATTTTGTTGCATGCGTTGATTGAGGGAATTTAGGAGTTTCCGGGTGAATTCGAAGTTATACCGGAAGTTGGTAATTGCATAGATGTAAGCGTTACCGAGCAGAACTGAGTTGGATGTTATAGTCGGATAGTGGAACGATTTTTTGGTATGTTGGGGTTTGGCTTGGAATAGAATCGGCCGGGGTCAGAGTGTGTTGCCGACTCTGAGCTGAGAGCTGTTTTCTGCATAATTCGTGTGCCTTCGCTGGGAGAATGGGGGTGAGCCTTCTCCAGGCTTCGCCAGGAAAACTGGGCAGCGAATGCTGCCTTTTGCTTCTTTTTGGCTTTGCTAGGGGTTTCTTCGGGCGAGTGTTCGCTGTGGGGCTTTGTCAGGCGAATGGCAGCGAACATGACAGTAGTTTGTGATTTTTTTGCTGTGTTGTTTCGTTCTCGCGTGGTTGGACCCCTGTTGGTCGTGAGCGAGTACATGGTTATTGTGGATCGGTTGAGAGCATGAAGGTGATTTAGAGGGTGTGTGCTTGAATACTCGTTGATACGAACGATTGAACTGCAGTACGCTGTGATGCCTAAAGTGGCTATGTATCCTTTGACTAGGAATGAATATGTGTGGGTGCGTACGTGAGATGTATGCACATTGTGCGAAATATGCGGATCAGTAGGATCGTTACGCATTGAGTATGTTGTAGTGATGTGTTGTGGTAAGTGGGTCTGTAGGACCGATACGCTTTATATGCGTTGTGATTATGTGTTGTTGTGTGACGATTGGTTCGGTAGGATCGGATGCACTTGTGTGCTTAATATGTATGTGATATATGATTGGATCGGTAGGATCGGTATGCCTTATGTGCATAGTGTGTGATATGTTGTGTGGTAGTTGTGATCAGTAGGACGAATATGCCTTGTGAGCATGGTATTGACGTGCTGTTGTGTGGTGATTTGATCAGTAGGATCGATGCACTTTGTTTGCTTGTGTGTATATGCATAGCATGTGGACGTGGTGAATCATGGCTCGGTGGAGTGTATGTGATTCACACACGTGCTCCAAGTGGGGAGCATGGACGTGGTGTATGATTTACTCGCGTGCTCCAGTGGGGAGCGTGGACGTGGTGTGTGGTACACTCACGTGCTCTAGTGGGGGAGCGTGGACGGGAATTTGGATCGTTGCTCGGATGGAGTGTATGCGACCACCCGTGTCCCAAGTGGGAAACGTTGATATTTGATTATATGAGCTCAGGAGGAGCGTGGTAGGGATAGATCGTTGCTCAGAGGGAGTGTATGTGATCTATCCTGAGTTGAGTCGGTACCGCATTTTGTGGAGTCCAGTGCATGTGTTGCATAGTGAGTTGTGTATGTGCTGTGATTGTTGATGATGGGACAGTAGGTCTGAATATTTTGTATATGAAATAAATGATTTATTGCTTTCCGCCTTTTATTTCATGTATGTTTATACCATTAATATTTGATCGTGAATCTCACCCCTTTGTTGTTGTTGTGGTCTGTGCTTCTTCGGATTTACAGGCAATCCAGGTGTTTAGCTAGCTTGGATTGTGGCGTTGTTGTAGGACATGCTCTGATACATAGCACCGGGGCTTTTGAGAGTTTGTTGTCATTTATTGTTTATGTGTGCCCCTGTGGCGTATCTGTTCTTTTGTGGGATGTGTGATAATGCTTGATGGATATATATATATATATATATATATATATATATATATATATATATATATATATATATATATATATATATATATATATATATATATATATATATATATATATATATATATATATATATATATATATATATATATATATATATATATATATATATATATATATATATATATATATATATATATATATATATATATATATATATATATATATATATATATATATATATATATATATATATATATATATATATATATATATATATATTGGACAGATGGCCGATTTTTGTATTTATAATGATGTATATATACATGTTATGTGGTTTATGGCAGACTAATTTTATTTTTCCGCTGCAATATTACTGAAAATGATTTTGAGAAATGTTATGTGGAATCTTGTGAAAAAATTGTGACATCCCGTAAGTGGGTTAAACTCTGATATGTGCTTATTTTAATCGTTTTATTTTATTTTGGGAAATGGGGTGTTACAAGTTGGTATCAGAGCAGGTCCGTCCGTCCGGCCAATGTAGTGTTTTGAGTCTGTATGTAGGATAGAGTTGGTTGTTTTTTGTTAACCTGGATTTTTGTTGTGGAGGAGTATGGTTGGGAGGAATGACGCGGCGTTGGTTGCGGATATGCAGGCTATGGCTCAAGTGGTGGCCAACCAGAATCTGGTTGCGGGTGCTCGGTTCAGAGACTTGATGCAGTTCCAGAGCAACAAGCCACCGAAGTTTGAAGGTGGGATTTTGGATCCGGTAGCTGCACAGAAATGGCTGAAGGCGATAGAGAAGATCTTCAGGACCATGGGATGCAGTGACGAGCAGAAAGTGAGATTTGGTACTCACATGCTTGAGGGAGAGGCCGAGGCTTGGTGGGACAATTGCCGTCAGAGGATGAAGGCTTCGGGGACTCAGATTACTTGGGAGGTGGTTCGATCTGGATTTCTGGAGAAGTATTTTCCAGAAGACATCAGAAGTGCTAAAGAGGTGGAATTTCTAGAATTGAAACAGGGCAGTATGTCGGTAGCCGAGTATGCGGCTAAGTTTGAGGAATTGGCTCAGTATTGTCCCCATTACAATACTGAGAAAGCTATGACTTCTAAGTGCCTGAAATTTGAGAATGGGCTGAGGCCGGAGATCAAGATGGGAATTGCGTGTCAGAAAATCCGGAGTTATCCTGAGTTGGTGAGTAGAAGTTGCATTTATGATAATGACAACCGTGCGAGGATTTCACATTACAAGGCGGCGAGTGACCGCAAGGGTAAGAAAAGGTTCGGTGGTACACCTTATAGGGTGCCAACCGGTAAGGGAAAGCAAAAGGTTGTGTCTGATAAGAGATTTCGAGAGAGGAAGGCATCGTCAGATTTAAAATGTTATCGGTGCGGTGTCGCTGGGCATCGTGCTATTGATTGTCCTCAAGAGGTTAAAAAGTGCTTCAAGTGTGGGAAGTCGGGCCATGTGATGGCGGATTGTAGAACTAATATGCCTACTTGTTATAACTGCGGTGAGAAACACCATATTAGCACTCATTGTGAGAAGCCAAGGAGGGCTCAGGCGCCTCAAGTCAGCGGTAAAGTGTTTGCGGTGGTGGGTACTCAGTCGGCGGATGAGGAGCGTTCGATCAAAGGTACATGTTTTATCAATAAAATTCCTTTGACTGCTATGATTGACACGGGTGCAACCCACTCGTTTATCTCTGTTGATTGTGTGAAGAGGTTAGGTTTGGTGCCGACTACTCTTGAGCGGTGGATGACTATTGAAACTCCCTCGATTGGTTCAGTGACTACTTCGCTTGTGTGTTTGAAGTGTCCACTGACTATCTTTGGCCGAGATTTTGGCGTGGATTTTATTTTTTTGCCACTTGGTAGTTTGGATGTTATACTTGGTATGAACTGGTTGGAGTTCAACCGAGTCTACATTGACTGTTTCCGGAAGGTGTTATTGTTTTTTACTCCAGAAGAGGAAGCTTTGGCAGATTCCTTGTCTAGTAAGGAATTGAGAACCTTGTTGGAAGACGAAGCTCAGGTGTTTGCTTTATTTGCATCACTTTCTGTTGACAACAAGGCAATGTTGGATGAGTTAGCTGTGGTGAATGAGTTACCGGAGGTGTTCCCGGATGATATTACAGAATTACCTCCGAAGAGAGAAGTTGAGTTTAGCATTGATCTCATTCCTGGTACGAGGCCTATTTCTATGGCGCCGTACAGGATGTCGGCAGTGGAATTGGCCGAGTTGAAATCTCAGATTGGAGAGTTACTGGATAGAAAGTTTATCAGACCAAGTGTGCCTCCGTGGGGAGCTCCAGTGTTGTTAGTGAAGAAGAAGGACGGTAGCATGCGGTTGTGCATCGATTACCGTCAGTTAAATAAGGTGACCATCAAGAACAAGTATCCTCTTCCAAGGATCGATGATTTGATGGATCAATTGGTGGGGGCCCATGTGTTCAGTAAGATCGACTTGAAATCGGGCTATCATCAGATAAGAGTTAAGGAAGGTGATATTCAGAAGACGGCGTTTAGGACTCGGTATGGACATTACGAGTATGTAGTGATGCCTTTCGGAGTGTCTAATGCGTCGGGTGTGTTTATGGATTATATGAACCGTATCTTCCATTCTTATTTAGATCAGTTCATTGTCATGTTCATTGATGACATACTGATTTATTCTAAGTTTGAGGAAGAGCATCCGGAGCATTTGAGGATTGCCTTGCATGTGTTGAAGGATAACAAGTTGTTTGCTAAGTTATCGAAGTGTGAGTTCTGGTTGAAGACTGTGAGTTTTTTGGGGCATGTTATTTCAGGTGATGGTGTTTCAGTAGACCCTTCGAAAGTTAGTGCGATGTTACAGTGAGAACCATCAAAGACGGTAACAGAGGTTAGAAGCTTCTTGGGTTTAGCCGGTTATTACCGAAGATTTATTGAAGGCTTTTCCAGATTGGCTTTGCCGTTGACTCAGTTGACAAGGAAAGATCAAGTGTTTGTATGGGATGCGGCTTGTGAAGAGAGTTTTGAGGAACTGAAGAAGAGATTGACTTCAGCGCCGGTTTTGGTGTTACCGAATCCGTGTGAACCTTTTGTGGTATATTGTGATGCGTCCAAGATGGGATTGGGCAGAGTTCTTATGTAGAATGGAAAAGTGGTAGCCTATGCTTTGCGGAAATTGAGGGTGCATGAGCGTAACTATCCTACTCATGACCTTGAATTGGCTGAGGTAGTTTTTGTGTTGAAGATTTGGCAACATTATTTATATGGTTCGAGGTTTGAGGTATTCAGTGATCACAAGAGTTTGAAATATTTGTTTGATCAGAAAGAGCTGAATATGCGGCAGAGGAGATGGTTAAAATTCTTGAAGGATTAATGATTTTAGTTTGAGTTATCACCCAGGGAAAGCGAATGTGGTTGCGGACGCGTTGAGCAGAAAAACAATTCATATGTCGGCATTGATGGTAAAAGAGATGGAGCTCATTGAGCAGTTTCGGGATTTGAGCATGGTTTGTGAGCTTACATCGGATGGTGTGACGTTGGGAAAATTGCAAGTGAAGAATGATTTCTTGGACATGATTAGAGAACATCAGAAGTTGGATGTGAAACTTGTGCGTTTGATGCGAGAGGCCGAAAGTGACTCCGGTAGTGATTTCAGGTTGGATAGTGCGGGTGTATTGAGGTTTCGGGGCAGAATTTGCGTGCCGGATAATGATGAGTTGAAGAAGTCGATTTTGGACGAAGGACATCGTAGTAGCCTGAGTGTTCATCCAGGAGCTACGAAGATGTATCAAGACTTGAAAAAGTTATTTTGGTGGTCGGGCATGAAAAAGGATATTGCTCGTTATGTGTATGCTTGCTTGGTTTGTCAAAAGTCGAAAGTGGAGCATCAGAGACCTTCTGGGATGATGCAACCATTAGAGATTCCGGTTTGGAAGTGGGATTGTATTGTTATGGACTTTGTTACAGGTTTGCCGAATACGGCGAGAGGATTTGATGTCATTTGGGTGATTATGGATCGGCTTACGAAGTCTGCACACTTTGTACCGATCAGTATTAGCTTTCCGTTGGAGAAGCTGGCAAAGATTTATACTCGGGTAATTGTGAAGCTGCATGGTATACCGTTGAGTATTGTGTCGGATAGAGATCTGAGGTTCACTTCTGTATTTTGGAAGAGTTTGCAAGAGGCTTTGGGCACTGAGTTGAAGCTGAGTTCAGCTTATCATCCGCAGACGAATGGGCAGTCGAAGAGGACTATTTGGACTTTAGAGGACTTGTTGCGGGCTTGTGTGTTAGAGAAAGGTGGTACGTGGGATACTCATTTGCCTTTGGTTGAGTTCACGTACAACAACAGTTACCATTCCAATATCGGGATGGCACCGTTTGAAGCTCTTTACGGCAGGAGGTGTAGGACTCCTTTGTGTTGGTATGAGTCAGGGGAGAATGTGGTGTTGGGACCAGAGTTGGTGCAGCAGACTACTGAGACAGTACAGATGACCCGTGAGAAGATGAAGGCATCTCAGGATTGGCAGAAGAGTTATTATGATAACCGCAGGAAAGAGTTGGAGTTCAGTGAGGGTGACCATGTATTTTTGAGGGTTAACCCAGTGACGGGTGTTGGACGTGCTTTGAAGTCCAAGAAGTTGGATCCGAAGTTTATCGGGCCGTATCAGATTTCGTAGAGGATTGGTGTTGTGGCTTATAGGGTAGCATTGCCGCCGGAGCTTTCGAACTTGCATGACGTGTTCCATGTGTCACAACTTCGGAAGTATGTACCCGATCCGTCTCATGTGATTCAGAGGGATGAAGTCCAAGTTAGAGAGAATCTGACTGTGGAGACGTTACCATTGAGGATCGAGGATCGCAAGCTGAAGCGACTCAGAGGGAAAGAGATACCTTTGGTGATAGTGGCTTAGGGAGGTGCTGCGGGAGGCAGTGTGACCTGGGAACTGGAGAGCAGGATGCGGGACGCGTATCCAAAGTTGTTTCCATCAGGTATTTTCGGGGACGAAAATAATTAAAGTGGGGGAGAGTTGTAACGCCCATTTTAATTATTTTAGTTCCGGTGTTATTTTTATTCGTCAGCATGTTTGGTGTGGGAATTGAAGAATAATTAGAGGCATAATATTAATATTTGATAATCGATAATGATAATAATTAATAATTAATATTAATGTTGATATTAGTATTTTTATTATTATTATTATTATTATTATTATTATTATTATTATTATTATTATTATTATTATTAATATTATGAGATTATTAATATTATTTGGAAATATAAAGAAAACGAGGAATTATTGGGACTAAGGGCAAACTTGGCATTGGTGAAAATAGAATTAGAGAAAGAAAACACGCTTGGAAGAACACGGAAGAAGGAGGAGAACGAATGAAAGGGGAGGAACACGGTTCAACAAGCTTGGGCGAGGAGATCATCAAGGCTGTGAAATTGTGAAGGTTCATCATCAAACTACATTTCGAGGTAAGGGGGGATTAATCGATCGAATTGGTTATGCATGAAACTGGTAGAAAAGGGGAAAATCCCTAATCCCCATAGTTTGATGTTAATGTGATGTTGAGTTTGTGTTTATGATTCTGCAATGGTTGCGTTTATGATGTTTGATTTCGTTGCATGTGTTAATTGAGGGAATTTGGGGGTTTCCGGGTGAATTCGAAGTTATACCGGAAGTTGGTAATTGCGTAGATGTAAGCGTAACCGAGCAGAACTGAGTTGGATGTTATAGTCGGGTAGTGGAACGATTTTCTGGTATGTTGGGGTTTGGCTTGGAATAGAATCGGCTGGGCTCGGAGTGCGTTGCCGACTCTAAGCTGAGAGTTGTTTTCTGCAGAATTCGCGTGCCTTCGGTGGGCGAATAGGGGCGAGCCTTCGCCAGGAAAACTGGGCAACGAATGCTGCCTTTTGCTTCTTTTTGGCTTTGCTAGGGGTTTCTTCGGGCGATTCCCAGCGAGTGTTCGCTATGGGGCTTTGCCAGGCGAATGGCAGCGAACATGACAGCAGTTTGTGATTTTTCTGCTGTGTTGTTCCATTCTCGCGTGGTTGGACTCCTGTTGGTCGTGAGCGAGTACGTGGTTATTGTGGATCGGTTGAGAGCATGAAGGTGATTTAGAGGGTGTGTGCTTGAATACTCGTTGATATGAACGATTGAACTGCAGTACGCTGTGATGCCTAAAGTGGCTATGTATCCTTCGACTAGGAATGAATATGTGTGGGTGCGTACGTGAGATGTATGCACAGTGTGCGAAATATGCGGATCAGTAGGATCGTTACACATTGAGTATGTTATAGTGATGTGTTGTGGTAAGTGGGTCCGTAGGACTGATACGCTTTATATGCGTTGTGATTATGTGCTGTTGTGTGACGATTGGATCAGTAGGATCGGATGCACTTGTGTGCTTAATATGTATGTGATATATGATTGGATCGGTAGGATCGGTATGCCTTATGTGCATAGTGTGTGATATGTTGTGTGGTAGTTGTGATCAGTAGGATCGAATATGCCTTGTGAGCATTGTATTGACGTGTTGTTGTGTGGTGATTGGATCAGTAGAATCGATTCACTTTGTGTGCTTTTGTGTATATGCATAGCATGTGGACGTGGTGAATCACGGCTCGGTGGAGTGTATGTGATTCACACACGTGCTCCAAGTGGGGAGTGTGGACGCGGTGTATGATTTACTCGCGTGCTCCAGTGGGGAGCGTGGACGTGGTATATGGTACACTCATGTGCTCCAGTGGGGGAGCGTGGACGGGAATTTGGATCGTTGCTCGGATGGAGTGTATGCGACCACCCGTATCTCAAGTGGGGGACGTTGATATTTGATTATATGAGCTCAGGAGGAGCGTGGTAGGGATAGATCGTTGCTCAGAGGGAGTGTATGCGATCTATCCTGAGTTGAGTCGGTACCGCATTTTGTGGAGTCCAGTGCATGTGTTGCATAATGAGTTGTGTATGTGTTGTGATTGTTGATGATGGGACATTAGGTCCGAATATGTGGTATATGAAATAAATGATTTATTTCTTTCCGCCTTTTATTTCATGTATGTTTATACCATTAATATTTGATCGTGAATCTCACCCCTTTGTTGTTGTTGTGGTATGTGCTTCTTCGAAAGTACAGACAATCCAGGTGTTTAGCTAGCTTGGATTATGGCGTCGTTGTAGGACATGCTCTGATACATAGCACCGGGGCTTTTGGGAGTTTGTTGTCATTTGTTGTTTATGTGTGCCCCTGTGGCGTATCTGTTCTTTTGTGGGATGTGTGATAATGCTTGATGGATATATATATATATATATATATATATATATATATATATATATATATATATATATATATATATATATATATATATATATATATATATATATATATATATATATATATATATATATATATATATATATATATATATATATATATATTTATATTTTGGGCAGATGGCCGATTTTTGTATATATGATGATGTATATATACATGTTATGTGGTTTATGGCAGACTAATTTTATTTTTCCGCTGCAATATTACTGAAAATGATTTTGAGAAATGTTATGTGGAATCTTGTGGAAAAATTGTGACATCCCGTAAGTGGGAGAAACTCTGATATGTGCTTATTTTAATCGTTTTATTTTATTTTGGGAAACGGGGTGTTACGCTGACACTCGTCGATGTAAGCTTTAAAGAGATTGATGCACATCTAGTTTAATGAACTCACTCTTCATATGTCTCATTCTTGAGGGAATATGGACTTGGATACCATTATTGGGCCTAGAGAGAAGTAGCCCAGGGTTTAAGCAGCCTAAAAATGTTGTGAGAAGGACATTGGAAGAACCGGGCGGCCACAACCTAGGGTCCCCTAACTGTAGCTTGGGTCGTTTGACTTGGACCTATGACTATCGTCTAATCCATCTTACCAACAAGTGGCAGATGAGGTGTCCAAGATAAGTTGGTTTGGTCACACTAGAAAAGGAGGAAACTAACCGTCCAATCTAGGAGGAAGAACTAGTCATCCTCATACTCCCACATACTCGTTGGGAAAGTAGGGGAAATTATTTATCTTCCATTAATCAACTTATAAGGCTATCTATAAATATCATAACCCCTAAGATAGGAAGGATCAATCACTAATTTCAGATAATCAGAGCGAAAAATGCATGAGAAGTGTCATTCTCATTGTATTTCACAAGTACATATAACAAGTGATGTTGTATAACAAGTGTCGAAGTATATGAAAAGGATTTGGTATTATGTGGGTTTTGTGGAAGAAGAAGAACAACAACAATCAAAACCCATAAAACCTTTTTAGTGATCAATTTTTCTATCCCTAAATCAGTCATAAAAATTAATCTAAATCATGTGGCATTCTACATTAGTGTCACATGATTTTATCCATTAAATTTGACTGACAAAATAGATAGAAAAAACTAACATGATTTAGTTTGTACTTTAGTTAAGTGATTCATATGATCCTTTTTAAATTTATGGATCAGAATAAACCCATAGTAAAAGATACATGACCAAAAAGGATTTTATACCAAATACAACATATATCTAGAAAGATGTAAACTTTTCTAAGACTTTAAACTAAAACTTTACCTTATATAGTTTGAAAATACAGCAGAACAACAAGTAGGTACAAGTGTTGGTTTAATTAGTTGTTGTCAACTTAGCATTAATGTAATTTTAATTTTAAAATGAGTATGTTTTTGTAAATATGATCTTTATTATTGAAGGTCGAAATAACGTTACACATGGATAGCTTTTAAAATACTTTCTAGATTGAGTTTCTTAAATCAATATCCTAACCTAACTACAAAGACTTACATATTTCACGTGTAGCACATGAAGAGATCCAAAGCATCACGATATGCTATGTCCAAACACAAAACTACAAAGTTTACAAATTTTAATATGACCCACTTTTCACTTTCATCATTCATCAATCACCATTCACTAACAGTATTTGCATCCAAAATGGCAGAAGCTCCATCCACAACCACCAATCTCAGATTATCTGGAAAAATTGCCATAGTGACTGGAGGTGCCAGTGGCATCGGCGAAGCCACGGCTCGTGTCTTTGCTAACGAAGGCGTTCGTCACGTTGTGATCGCCGATATCCAAGACGAGCTGGGCAATCAAGTAGCTATGTCCATCGGTAATGAAAGGTGCACCTTTATCCATTGTAATGTGGCAAATGAGGATGAGGTTCAAAACCTCATTCAATCAACTGTCAATACTTATGGACAGGTTTGTCGATATTTTTAATGTTAATTTTAAGAACATGCTAGTGTATATATTCTCACAAACTCTCTCCTATGGTTGAATTTAATTTTCTATAAAAACATTAACTTAAGTGTTTTTTTATTCTCACAACAGGTAGATATAATGTTCAGCAATGCTGGAATATTTAGCCCCACTGAACAATCAGTAATGGAACTTGATATGTCTCAACTTGACCATTTATTTGCAATAAATGTTCGAGGAATGGCATTGTGTGTGAAACATGCGGCGCGTGCAATGGTTGAAGGTTCCGTGAGGGGAAGTATCGTGTGCACAGCGAGTATTCACGGTAGAGAGGGGGGCTCAAGATCAACGGATTACACAATGTCAAAGCATGCGGTGTTAGGACTAATGCGTGCTGCTAGCGTGCAACTAGCAACACATGGGATAAGAGTGAACTCTGTCTCGCCGAATGGATTGGCAACACCTTTAACTTGTAAGTTGTTGGGGATGAGCAAAGAGAATGCACAACAGGTTTATAAAAACTTAGCGAGGCTTGAGGGCGTGGTGCTCACGCCGAAACACGTGGCGGATGCTGTCTTGTTTTTGGTTTCTAATGAAGCTGAGTTTATTACTGGTCTTGATCTTTGGGTTGATGGTGGATTTGTTCCTAATGATTTATGTCGAGTTGTAGACAATGCAAGGCCACAACCTTAGGTTTAATTCCTTGTAATTTTTTAAGACTAAATTAATGTTTTGGTTCTCTTGACGCATTCTTAGTATTATAAATGTGAAATATAGAAAATAATTTAAGAATGATGTTGTTCTGTAAGTAACTAGAACTAAAGATGAAGTGGTGGAGTTTCGTCACATGGAATAATACTTTTGATGCAATGAAACTAGGTAAATATGAAAGGTTAGAATTTCAATGCTCAAATCCGTAAAAGAGTAAGAAAATAACTAAGAGTGAGATGAATTTAAATATCTAAAATAATGTATTTTATTCTTATATATAAAGAGCAGTTAAAATCGTTCATGAGTGATACATTCGATTGTGCAGAGAAGCATTTGATTAAATTGAGCGATGATTGATGCGCTAGAGAATGGAATTGTCAGTTTTTAATTATAGTGAAAATAAATCTATTTCAGACATCTTTCCAAATTTGGTCTTGAGTCTTGCGCATGACTAGAACAGGTGTACATTTTGTTACTTAAAAATTTTGAAATTACACTCTTATTAAACGATTTTTCTTAAAATATATGTCATTATGAAAAGTGAGATACATGACTTTCTAACAAATTTTCATGACTTCAATTTATGAATCTAGACAACAAACCTGTCATATTCCACACCTAGCATGCTGAGAGAAACAATGCAACTTTTAATGTAAATCCAAACACAATCTGCCAAAGTTTTCATCTTTAAATATATGGTCCACTCCCACTGCCATCACCATTCACACCCACTACTTCTTTGGCCAACTACAAAAGAGACAAACAATTGGTACTACATCAACCTCAAAAAATTGTAAAACAGTACTAAATCAGACATACGACAAAACTTGCGTGTAACTAAGTACTTGTTACATCTTTATAAATAAAAAAATACTTTGATATTAATAGATTGTACATTTAGATTCAATTATATTTGCATCCAAACATGGCAGAAACTCCATCCACAAACACCAATCTCAGATTATCTGGAAAAATAGCCATAGTAACCGGAGGTGCTAGTGGTATCGGTGAAACCACAGCGCGTGTCTTTGCTAACGAAGGCACACGTGTGGTTGTGATTGCCGATATCCAAGATGAGCTTGGTGAACAAGTAGCCGCGTCGATCGGTAACCAAAGGTGCATCTATGTTCATTGTGACGTGACAGATGAAGATCAAGTTCAAAGTCTGATTCAATCAACGGTTAATACTTATGGACAGGTTCATTCTATTTTTTCTAATTTTAGTTATGCTTAATCTAAGAGATTAATAGTTACGCACGAGGTAAAATTTTTGTTATTTTCATAACAGATAGATATAATGTTCAGCAATGCTGGATTCATTAATTCAACTAATCAAACACTGATGGAACTTGACATGTCCAAGCTTGATCGTTTATTTGCGGTCAATGTTCGAGGGATGGCGTTGTGTGTCAAACACGCAGCATGTGCAATGGTGGAACAGCGTGTGAGGGGGAGCATCGTGTGTACCGGGAGCATTGGAGGTAGCCATGGAGGCTCACGCTCAACCGATTATATAATGTCAAAGCATGCGGTGTTGGGACTAATGCGCGCGGCTAGCGTGCAACTAGCACCACATGGGATAAGAGTGAACTCTGTCTCGCCGAATGGATTGGCAACACCTTTGACTTGTAAATTGTTGGGGATGAGTGAAGAGAATGCACAAGAGACTTATAAAAACTTAGCGAGGCTTGAGGGAGTGGTGCTCACGCCGAAACACGTGGCGGATGCTGTACTGTTTTTGGTTTCTAATGATGCTGAGTTTATTACTGGTCTCGATCTTAGGGTTGATGGTGGATTTGTTTATGGAAAATTGTGATTTGTGCATGAGTATTAAAATGTTGAGAATATTAAGATTGTTTTTCATATTTAACAACATTGTCAATTGAGTATTAAAATGTTGTGATTTTGAGAAGTGTAAGTTGATTGTTGAGTTATGTGCCAAGTTGATTGTTGAGTTATAGTCACGGAAAATAAAATTGGGCTTGTTGAGCTGAATGTAAAGATTTTTGAATAGGTAATGAAGCCATTAAATTTACCATGTGAGATTAGCAAAGGCCTTGTATTATGCTTCTAAGTTGGATTTGGAAACGAGGGAAGATTCAAGAAATACAACATAGCTAGTAATGGACATTGTAATAGTTTTTCTTGAAAAGCCAAAAACAGCAATATATTACTGAAACAATTGGCATAAGCAATGCCAAGAACAGCAGCAAATCCCATACAAATTAAACACATACAGAACAACAAAAACTCAGACACCCTACCCCAATACATTGAAATCTCTAAAATCCACCAAAACATCCATACTTGATACAATAATTTTAACTCCTACCCTGTGAGGCAGCAATGAAGAACAAAACAGCACCAATTCCAAAACAGCACCGATAATTTTAACTCCTACCCAATACATTGGAGTCTCACCAACTTTACAATTCACCATTGTTGCCACCTCCTCCAGCCATAACTTAATACCAATTAAGCACCTTTTGTAGAAATTAACTTTCAAGTCCGAAACCAGTTCAAACAACTGCAGGGTTGCTTTAATAGCCCAAACATTTTTTCAACTTTTGGTACCGGTAATAATAGTCATCAGCACACTGTATGTGCGAAACCTGCACCTCACCATTACCAAACTCATACCCATCGAACAGATTTCGCCGTACACTTTTATCCATCAAAAGACTAAACCTTCTGCCACCAAGAGAAAAAGAAACGGGGATAAAAGGTCCCCTTGCCTTAACCCTCTGCCCAACTTAAATTCATCCGTAGGACTAATGTTAACCAATATGGAAACAGTTGAGGACCGAACACAGACATTAATCCAACATATCCACTTTGCATTGAAGCCCATTTTTTCCATCATAAATCTAGAAAATTCCAGTCAATCGAGTCGTATTTCTTTTTGTTGGAACTATAATAATTATAGTAATAGAAATTGAAAAGTGAATTTGAAAAGATTCATTTTAGTCCCACATTGGATGTTGGAATTATATTAATGGGAATTGGAAAGTGAATTTGAAAAGATTCATGTTAGTCCCACATTTGATGTTGGAATTATATTAATGGGAATTGGAAAGTGAATTTGAAAATTAAGATTCATTTTAGTCCCACATTGGAGGAATGAAAATTAAGATTCATTTTAGTGCAACATTGAAGGGAATGGAAATTAAGATTCATTTTAGTCCCACATTGAAGGAATGAAAATTAAGATTAATTTTAGTCCAACATTGAAGGGAATGGAAATTAAGATTCATTTTAGTCCCACATTGACGGGAATGAAAATTAAGCCTTACTAGCTGCCTATAAATAAAGGGTAGAAATTCAGTAGTAAGCACTCCGGATTTCACAAATTCATGAATTTTGATTTCCCTCTTCTCTTCCTTAATTCTATTCATCTATAATTTTTCTCTTTTTTCTTGACTGGTTATTTTAACCAGATACTTTGAAAGGTGTATTTCTAGAGCGAAACGTCTTAAAGAAAGCGACCTAGTACGCGACTCGTCCCGATAATTTCCCTGTGCCAAACTCTATTTTTTCAAATCCGAAAACAACAATTTTAAGACGCTCTCATAACTGCCATGGCAACTGAGGAAATTATCGGTACTACTGCGGCCGCTTTGGTCTCTGTAAGATGAAATTTTTCTTAACTCTGAAAAAGGTTGCCCACGTTCTGACTGAGGATATCCCGGTTGTCCCTTCTGCATCATCTGAACTACCTAACGGTAACTCACTTGCAGATTCAGACGGGACTTCCAAAATGTCTGACTCAGATGCTGCAAAAGCTAAGGCTGCAGCAGATGATCTGCAGCTCCGAAAAGAAATCACCTTATGGCACGAGAATGATTATCTGTGCAAAAATCACATTCTGAACAGCCTTGCTGATGATCTGTGCGACTACTACAGTAGCTACAGAACTGCTAACACAGGTATGGGAGGCTCTGAAAAGGAAATATGATACTGAAGAAGCAGGTGCGAAGAAATTTGCTGTCAGCCGCTACTTGAACTACAAGATGGTGGATGAGAAGTCGGTGGAAACTCAAAGCCACAAAATTCAGAAGATTGCTCATGAGATTATTACAGAAGGTATGCCCCTTAATGAACAATTTCAAATTGTTGTAATTATTGACAAACTGCCCCCTGGTTGGAAAGATTTCAAAAATAAAACTTCTCCTTCTGTTTACCTTTTGTGTGATTTTAATATTTGGCATGGTAGACTTTGTCACGTTAATAAATGAATCATTTCTAATGCAAGCAACATAGGCCTAATCCCTAAACTAAATATTAATGATTCCAATAAATGTAAATTTTGCAGTCAAGCTAAAATAACAAAGACTTCACATAAATCAATAATAAAAGAATCTGATCCCCTAGATCTTATACACTCTGATATATGTGAATTAGATGGAAGTTTAACTAGAAATAATAAACGTTATTTTATCACTTTTATTGACGATTGCTCTGATTATACTTATGTATATCTAATGAAGAATAAAAGTGAAGCGCTTGACATATTTAAGGTGTATGTAACTGAAATTGAGAATCAATTTAACAAGAAGATTAAGAGACTTCGCAGTGATAGGGGAACCGAATATGACTCTAGCTTGTTTAATGATTTTTATGCTGAACATGGTATTATACATGAAACGACTGCTCCATACTCTCCTGAAATGAATGGTAAAGCAGAAAGAAAGAATAGGACTCTTACTGAACTTGTAGTTGCAATCGTGTTAAATTCTGGTGCTGCACCTCACTGGTGGGGGGAAATTTTATTGACTGTTTGCTATGTCCTGAATAAAGTTCCCAAGTCAAAAAGTAAGATCTCACCTTATGAGATATTAAAGAAAAGACAACCAAATTTGTCTTATTTAAGAACTTGGGGCTGTCTGGCTTATGTCAGAATTCCGGATCCGAAACGAGTTAAACTCGCTAGTAGAGCCTATGAATGCGTATTCATTGGGTATGCAGCAAACAGTAAGGCATACAGGTTTTATGACCTAAATACCAGAGTAATTATAGAATCAAACGATGTTGAATTCTTTGAAGACAAATTTCCTTTCAAATCGAGAAATAGTGGGGGCACACAATCGAGTCACATTCCTGTGATAAAAAGCACTGAAAGCAGCGACAATGTAGAAACAGAACTTCGAAGAAGTAAAAGAGCAAGAGTTGCTAAAGACTATGGGCCCGATTATTCGGCCTATAATGTAGAAGAAGATCCAATAAATCTTCAAGAAGCACTGTCATCTATGGATGCAGACTTATGGCAAGAAGCCATTAATGATGAGATAGATTCTCTAGAATCTAACAAGACCTGGCACTTAGTAAACTTACCTTCGGGTTGCAAACCAATTGGTTGTAAATGGGTTTTGAAAAAGAAACTAAAACCTGATGGAACGATTGAGAAATACAAGGCACGCCTTGTAGCCAAGGGTTTTAGACAAAGAGAAAATATAGATTTCTTCGACACCTTTTCTCCAGTCACTAGAATTACATCCATTAGGGTACTCATCTCAATAGCAGCCATTTATAACTTAATAGTACACCAAATGGATGTTAAAACAGCTTTTTTAAACGGTGACTTAGAAGAAGAAATCTATATGGAACAACCAGAATGATTTGTAATCCAAGGACAAGAAAGCAAGGTCTGTAAGTTAGATAAGTCTCTGTATAGACTAAAACAAGCCCCTAAACAATGGCATGAAAAGTTTGATAACTTAATGATAATTAATGGATACAAAGTGAATGAAAGTGACAAGTGCGTCTATTACAAATCTGAGAATCGCATTTGTACTATCATATGTCTATATGTAGACGATCTACTTATATTCGGATCAAACATTCAGGCCATTAATGATATGAAATCATTGTTATGCAATAACTTTGATATGAAAGACCTCAGAGAAGCAAGCGTGATCTTGGGTATCAAGATCACGAGATCCGACCAAGGAATTTCTTTGGATCAATCTCACTATGTAGAGAAGATCTTAAAGAAATATAAATACTTTGATTGTAAACCTGCATGCACTCCGTATGATCCAAGTGTGAAACTGTTTAAGAACACTGGAGAAAGTGTCAAACAAGCAGAATATGCGAGCATCATTGGCAGTCTTAGGTATGCCACTGATTGTACTAGACCCGACATTGCATATGTCGTAGGATTGTTGTGCAGATTTACAAGTAGGCTGAGTAACAAACATTGGCAAGCTATTGAGCGAGTAATGAGGTACCTTAAAAGGACTATGGACCTCGGCCTACACTATCAGAAATTTCCTGCTGTACTAGAAGGGTATAGTGATGCAGATTGGAACACCTTATCGGATGATTCCAAAGCTACTAGTGGTTATATATTTAGTATAGCCGGAGGAGCTGTATCTTGGAAATCAAAGAAACTGACCATTCTGGCACAGTCCACAATGGAGTCTGAGATGATAGCATTAGCTACAGCTAGTGAAGAAGCAAGTTGGTTAAGATGCTTGCTAGCTGAGATCCCTTTATGGGAAAAACCTATACCAACTGTGTTGATCCACTGCGATAGTACCGCGGCTATTGCAAAAGTTGAGAACCGTTACTATAATGGTAAAAGACGTCAAATTAGAAGAAAACATAGCACTGTTAGAGATTGTATATCTAAAGGAGCTGTGAGAGTGGATCATGTACGCACTGATGAGAACTTAGCAGATCCTTTGACGAAAGGATTAGCTAGAGAGAAAGTCCATAATACATCCAAAAAGATGAGACTAATGCCTATGAAGCAATTAGTTACTCATGATGGTAACCCGACCTAAATGACTGGAGATCCCAAGACTTAGGTTCAATGGGTAATAACAAGTTGTGAGTAATATGAAAATGATCATGTAAGTAAAGCATGAATCCTGAAGTAATGACAGGATGAGATAATAGAAACTCTTAATGATATCTATTCTCTGTATGAGGGAGTACCTAGGCTACAGGAGTACTCTTGATAGATTCACCTATGTGACTGTGGAACTGAGGCCGGTCCCTATGGAATTTCGAGGCAGAATTCCTAGAGCATTCACTAAACCGGGATACACGTGCAAGGCCACTAAAGCACGGGCTACAAGAATACACCTTACGAAAAGGTTGTGTGCGGGTCTGATGTCCGAGATAGAGTTCAAGACAATAGTGTCACTCTTGTTGAATCAGAATCCTACTCGCTACGCTAAGGTTCAAGTCGTAGACACCTTTGCTTATGCACAATCTTAGAAACGTTTGACGGACTTCTAAAATTTCCTTTAAATTCAAGTGGGGGATTGTTGGAACTATAATAATTATAGTAATAGAAATTGAAAAGTGAATTTGAAAAGATTCATTTTAGTCCCACATTGGATGTTGGAATTATATTAATGGGAATTGGAAAGTGAATTTGAAAAGATTCATGTTAGTCCCACATTGGATGTTGGAATTATATTAATGGGAATTGGAAAGTGAATTTGAAAATTAAGATTCATTTTAGTCCCACATTGGAGGAATGAAAATTAAGATTCATTTTAGTCCAACATTGAAGGGAATGGAAATTAAGATTCATTTTAGTCCCACATTGAAGGAATGAAAATTAAGATTAATTTTAGTCCAACATTGAAGGGAATGGAAATTAAGATTCATTTTAGTCCCACATTGACGGGAATGAAAATTAAGCCTTACTAGCTGCCTATAAATAAAGGGTAGAAATTCAGTAGTAAGCACTCCGGATTTCACAAATTCATGAATTTTGATTTCCCTCTTCTCTTCCTTAATTCTATTCATCTATAATTTTTCTCTTTTTTCTTGACTGGTTATTTTAACCAGATACTTTGAAAGATGTATTTCTAGAGCGATTTATCAGTGTGCAACTGATAATCGTAAGTTGTTTGAACGGGCTGTTTTATCCTGGAGGCGTCGTCGTAAATTCGACTGCTTTGCATAATTTGGCAGTACGGCGAAACGTCTTAAAGAAAGCGACCTAGTACGCGACTCGTCCCGATAATTTCCCTGTGCCAAACTCTATTTTTTCAAATCCGAAAACAACACTTTTCAAAATCAACTTAACATCAATGCTTCTCGTTTCCTTCTTTTCACATTATTTACTAATTCGTTGGCAATTAAGATCTATGAATCACACACTCTGACATTGATACCGCAACATCACACAGACACTTTGACACTGATAATATAAAAATATAGGACACTAGCATGACACCGTTATGTATATGATAATATTTGAGTTTCATTTATTCTCTATCATTAAAAGAATTAATAACATTCTAATCAAAATTAATATTTTTAATTATTCATTGATATCAATGTTTAACCCTTTTAGAAGTCTATTAGATTTGGCAAAAAAAAAAGTATAAGGTGTTATGAAGCAAAAAGAAAAATAAATTCGTTTTGAAAAACTTGTCAGAAACACGTGTTATATGAGTCTCATATAGATGTCGAACAACAATTCAACAAGTGCTAAATCATATATAAAAACTATTTTTTTGACGACACTTGTTTGACTTTTTCTGGCACTTATCTGAATTTTTCGACAAATGTCATACACCATTGAACAAGTGTCGAAGCATATAAAAAATCATTTTTTTGATGACATTTGTTTGACTTTTCTAACACATGTCTGAATTTTTTGACACATGTCAAACACCGACACGTGTCGGACACTGCGACACGCCTAGGCCTAGAGGTGTCTGTGTTTCATAGATTAAGATATAATTCCTTATTTGTCTACCCTTTAAGAATGCAAACTGTTTTTTCGAGATCACTTTATGTATTACCTTCTTCAACCACTTAGCTAAGATTTTTGATAAAACCTTATACATACAATCAATGAGAGAAATTGGTCTAAAGTTCATAAGTTTAGCCGGGTTTTTCACCTTTGAAATTAACGTCACGAACGAACTATTAATCCCTTTGGCCAACTTCCTGTTAGAGTGAAACTCAGTAACAAATCTTAAGAAGTCTTCTTTTATCACACTCCAGAAATCCTAAATAAATTGATTCCATCCCGCCCAGTATTTTTAGAGTTCTCACATTTCCACATCGCCTCTCTTATCTCATCTTCAGAAATAGCTGCAACCAACATATCAATTTCCACCACCCCAACTTTCTTATAATCAAAATCTCCCAATATAGGTTTCCTTATCCTACTTGTTGTGAATAGGATACTGTTAAACAAAGTATACACGGTTTCTTAATGATCAAGAAACTCACAAGGGTTAGGGTTAACAAAGAAAACAAGGTAAAACAACAAGGAACAACAAGGATTGGTTATTAAACTGCTATTCTTTCCTTTCTCTTAGAACAAGATTACAAGTATACAAGAATAACAAAATAACCTCTCTCCCTTGAAATTAGAATTTTATCTTCCTATTTTTCCTTATGCCAAGATTGAGAAACTAGCATCCTATTTATAATAAAATAGCACACTAACCTAATGGGCTTTTTAACAATTACCCATTACAAGCTAACTTAGGGTACAAGCTAACTTAAACAATTGGGCTTACAAGCAAGACCCAATTCAACATGCTAACAACCCTAGCAATATTTACTCATGCTAACAACCTTAGCAATATTTACTCATGCATGTTAGAACAAACTTCGACTACAACACGCATTACTTGCGAACAGACTTCGACCACACTAGAGTTCGATCCAATGTCTCACAAATCTCCACCTTGGATCTAACTCTATAACATCAATAAACTAGCTTTCTTCATGCAGATTTATTAACTGCATACAGTGGAAAAACTTGCAACTGGGCAATGTCTTGGTGATCATATCAGCAGCATTATGATCTGTCGAAACTTTCAGCACTTGGACTTCTCCACGCTCAATTACCCCTCTGATGAAATGCAGCCTCACATCAATGTGCTTGGTTCGCTCATGATAGGCTGAATTCTTCGACAGATGTATTGCACTTTGACTATCACATTTAACAGTGATAACTCGACCTTGAAGTTTTAGCTCCTTTGCAAAACCTTCAAGCCACACTGCTTCCTTCACAGCTTCAGTTAGAGCAATATACTCCGCTTCAGTGGTTGATAAGGCAACGACCTTCTGAAGTGTTGCTTTCCAACTGATTGCTGTCCCAAACATAGTGAACACATATCCGGAGATAGATTTTCTAGAATCCATACAACCTGCATAATCAGAGTCGACATATCCTTCGATTACTGCTTTACTATCTTCACCCAAGGCTCCACCATAAATTAGGACTCTATTCAGAGACCCATTTATGTACCTTAAAATCCACTTCAATGCTTGCCAGTGAGCCTTTCTAGGATTCACCATGTACCTGCTTACAAGACTTACTGCATATGCTATGTCGGGTCTAGTACAGACCATAGCATACATCAAAGACCAATTTGTCTTCTTTTGATTCCTCATAACTTCCTTATAGTCTCTAGGTTCTTCGTCTAGAACCTCACTTGCAGAGATTAAGGCATAAGCTATAAGATCTGCATACCCAAGTCTCTGAGGTGGCTTGATGACTCTCCTCGACCTGTCTCTTGCTAGCAGGTAGTCATTATCAGTCTCCTCATCTTTGACAACATCTTATGTGTCTTCTTCGACTTCATCTGCGTTAAGCAATTCAGCATCAACATGCTCCACCTCAACAGGAATCTCTCCTTGTTCCAGCTCTTCGTCAGCATAATTAGTTTTCTTGAAAGCCATCTCTGCTTCATTGAAAACTACATCTCGACTGGTGATACACCTTCTGTGACCTGGCTCTAGGCACCATAGCCTATAAGCTTTGACTCCTTTAGGGTATCCCATGAACATGCACTTCAGAGCTCTAGGTTCGACCTTGTCTTGCCTAATATGAGCATAGGCCACACAGCCAAAACACCTTCTTCAATCCAGCACTAACCAACATGCATCTAACCCTTTCAAGGATTGTTCGATTGAATCTCTCAGCTAAGCCATTTTGTTGAGGAGTACCTGCTACAGTCTTATGCCTTGCAATCCCAGACCCAACACAGTAACTGTCGAAAGCTTCATTGCAGAATTCAAGGCCATTGTCGGTTCTCAACCTCTTAACCTTTCTGCCAGTCTGATTTTCGACTAGAATCTTCCAACTTTTGAAATTCTCAAAAGTTTCATCCTTCGTCTTCTGAATGAATACCCATAGTTTTCTGGAATAGTCATCAACGATGGATAGAAAATACCTTGCACCTGAGTGTGAAGGATTCCTTGCAGGCCCCCAAAGATCAGCATGAATGTAATCCAGAGATCCATGTGTTCTTTGCTTGCCTTTGTTAAACTTCTCCCTACAGGATTTACCAAATACACAAGATTCACAAAATTCCAACTTTTCGACTTTGTCACCTTCTAGCAGGTTCTGCTTCCCCAATTCGACCAGGCCTCTTTCGCTGACATGGCCCAATCTCATGTGCCATAATTCTGTCTTCGACATAGATTTCGTGGATGCAACATTTGTCGAACCACTTACAACCTCAGCCTCAAGGGTATACAAGCCTTGTTTCTTCACGCCTCTCAAGACTTCCTTCGACCCCTTCATGACTCTTAGGATACTTTTCTCTCCTTGAAAAACATATCCTTTTCTGTCGAATTCACCAAGAGAAATCAAATTTCTCTTCAAGTCAGGTACGTACCTGACTTCAGTCAATAACCTTATTGACTCATCATGGAGCTTGAATCTCACAGATCCAATACCTGCAATTTTGCAAGATTTGTTGTTTCCTAGCAACACAGATCCACCATCTTGATCACATAGCTCCTCGAACAATTCTCTGTTTGGAGTCATGTGCCAAGTGCAACTTGAATCCATAATCCACTCTTTCCTCGAGTCGCCACTTGAAACCACAAGAACATCAGATGAGTCGAAGTCATCTTGAACAATGGCTGCATTGCCATTACCTCCATGATCTTTCAGGCGTTCAGGGCACACCTTTCTTATGTGACCATCCTTCTTACAGTGATAACATCGAATACTAGATGTTTCGCCACTATAAGACTTCTGTTGACTTTTACCTTTCTTCTTGTCGAACTTACCATCCTTTCGCAAGAATTTTCCCTTAACGGCCAAACCTTCGCCCACCGTCGAAGGTTTATGCTCCTTTCGTTCGTTCAAGTCCTTAGAATACAAGGCTGATTGAACTTCTTCAAAGGTCAGGGACTCCCTTCCATACATGAGAGTTTCTTTGAAGTGAGCATGTGTTCTGGGCAAAGCACACAGCAGCAACAGTGCTTGATCTTCATCATCGATCTTCACATCAATATTTTCAAGATCAAGAATCAGCTTGTTGAACATATCCAACTGCTCAGCCAACACTTTGTCTTCACTCATCTTGAATGAATATAAAGCTTGCTTCAGGTATAGTCGATTCACCAAAGATTTGGTCATGTACAAACTTTCAAGTTTCACCCATAATCCTAATGTTGTAGTCTCCTTTGATACATGTCGAAGAACCTTATCACCAAGGCTCAACAATATTGCGCTGTGGGCTTTCTCGATCATGCCCGTCTTTTCTTTTGCCGTTAACGCAGCGTCCATGGCTGCCTCACCCTTCAACGCTTCCAAACAACCCTGCTGAACCAATAGGGCTTTCATCTTCAAGCGCCACAGACCAAAGTCGTTCACTCCGGTGAACTTTTCAATCTCATACTTTGTTGAAGGCATCTTCTCCACGCTCACTGCACCAATTTGTTATGAATAGGATACCGTTAAACAAAGTATACACGGTTTCTTAATGATCAAGAAACTCACAAGGGTTAGGGTTAACAAAGAAAACAAGGTAAAACAACAAGGAACAACAAGGATTGGTTATTAAACTGCTATTCTTTCCTTTCTCTTAGAACAAGATTACAAGTATACAAGAATAACAAAATAACCTCTCTCCCTTGAAATTAGGATTTTATCTTCCTATTTTTCCTTATGCCAAGATTGAGAAACTAGCATCCTATTTATAATAAAATAGCACACTAACCTAATGGGCTTTTTAACAATTACCCATTACAAGCTAACTTAGGGTACAAGCTAACTTAAACAATTGGGCTTACAAGCAAGACCCAATTCAACATGCTAACAACCCTAACAATATTTACTCATGCTAAAAACCTTAGCAATATTTACTCATGCTAACAACCTTAGCAATATTTACTCATGCATGTTAGAACAAACTTCGACTACAACGCGCATTACTTGCGAATAGACTTCGACCACACTAGAGTTCGATCCAATGTCTCACACTACTATTTTGAAAAACTTTGGAGGAGTGATTAAAAACTTCTTACTTTATCTCTTGAACGCCTGTCAATTTAGCCACCGCAGTTTCCAAATACAAAATCTCATTATAGTTTCTTCTATTAGTCACACACCTGTGAAAGAATTTGGAATTTGCATCTCTATCTCTCTAATCCATCTTAGCTGAGATTTTTGCCATAAAATGCTAGTCTTCAATCTGGATAAGAAGAAAAGTGTATTGATAACTTCTCTCTTACACTTAGCCTCCTCCACTGATAGCAAGTTCAATATGAATCTCTAAAGCGAGATAAAGAAATATTAAAAATAAATAAATAATAAAATATGCTCTTTGGAGAATATAATTTAAGGTATAGAAGCACACGAGTGGTAGTTTTGAAATAAAATTGTCTTAGTTGATAGATAATAGACAATATAGATAATGAACAAGAGAAATCCATGTTGCATGATGATAGTGCATGATCATGATTACACCATGCACTTTCCATTATTGGATTAGTTAGTTAGTTGGTTGTTATAGGTAGTTAGATTTATGTAACTATATATAACTATGTTGTAACTAACTTTCCATTCAATCAATGCAAAACAATTTCATTCTTTACTCTTTCATCTTCATGTTTCATCCTTCTTTTCTTCTTCATCAATGGAGTTTTACACTTACTTAGATGGTATCAGAGCAGGTTCGTCATACTCTGTTTCTGCTGTGCTATGATTCGTTGATCAATGATACTATTGTCGTATGTTTTCTTCGTCGTTGTTTCTTCTTGAAGAATTGCTTCTTGATTTGATCTTGCATTAATTCATTTCATTTTTTCACTTTTTCTTGCTGCTTGCATTGTGTCGGCATGACGAGAAATAACAATAATCAAGTTCAAGATCGGCTCAATCCCTATTATGTTCATCCTTCAAACAACTCATCAACGGTTTGTGTTACTCCTGTGTTATCTAGAGACAACTACCATGCATGGTCGATGAAGATGAAGCGAGCCCTAGCTACAAAGAACGAGTTTCAATTTGTGGATGGAACAATTGAGATTCCGGATAAAGAATGATCTCAACTATGTAGCTTACCAAAGATGCAATAATCGTATACATACTTGGATCATCAATTCAATAACACCATAAATTTCTCAAAGTGTGGTGTTTATTGATAATGTTATGGATATGTGGAATGATCATAAGAATCGATTCTGAGAGGTGACAGAATTCATGTTGCTCAATTACATCATGAAATTTCCAATCTGAAGCAAGGAAGCAAGAAGGTTTCAGATTATTTTACTGAATTGAGAAGCTTATAGGAGGAACTAGATCAATACAGACCAATGCCAAGTTGTACATGTCGTGTGGCTTGTGCATGCTCAGCAGTGAGAAACAATAGAAGTTTTAGAGCTGAAGATAGAATTATCCAATTCTTGATAGGCTTGGATGAAGAATTTCATGGAGTAGTTTCACAGGTACTTCTCATGGATTCTTTGCCTTAGATAAACAAAGTCTTTTCTATGGTTATGCAGCAAGAAAGGAAGATATGTGGCACCATATTTTCAAGTAGTAATACCACTGAAGATGGTGTTGGTATGGTTAATGCAGTAGATGGAGCAAAACAGTTTGGAAGAGGTGGAGGAAGTGGCAGTTCCAATGCTGGAAGAGGAAGAGGAAATATGAAAGTTTGTACCTATTATCGTAAAACAAGTCATATACTTGATAATTGTTACAAGAAGCGTGGTTATCCACCAAGTCTTGGTAGAGGAAGTTCATATGCAAATCAAGTGGAGGTGGATGAATTAGATAGCAAAACTGTAGTTGCGTCAACAAGTGATAGTGGAAGCATGACATTAACAAAGGAGCATTATCAGAACTTGATAGTGTTTCTAAAGAAGAATATAGGATCCATTAATCTTGCAAAGAAATCTTACATTGCTAGCTTTAATGCAAATAATAGTGTAAGCTAGATTTTAGATACAAGAGCTACACATCATATATGTCATTCTCTAGATTGGTTTATGAAGCATGATAATGATAAGATTGATCCTATAATGGTTAATATTCCCAATGGTAATTCTATAGAAGCGTCAATATGTGGAGATGTGAAGTTAACTAATAAGTTTATTCTTAGAGATGTTATATATTTGCCACAATTTGAAGTTAACTTGTTATTAGTTTCAAAACTGTGTAGAGAGCAAGATTGTAGCCTAGTGTTTGAAACTAACAAGTGTATTATATAGGAAAAGAAGGACTTGGTGAAGATTGGTTCATTGGTTCAGCTATAGAGTTTGATGGACTATATCACTTGGAAGCATCCCAAAGAGATAGTAATATAGGATTTGTTTATAGTGTTTTTACCAATAAGAAAGCTGATGATGTAGCTCCATCTATTTTGTGGAACTTGAGATTAGGTCATCTATCCTATGATATAATGAAATGTATGAGCACAATGTATATTTACATACCTAGTAGCATTCATAAGGCTTATGATGTGAGTCAACAAGCTAGACAGAAATGTTTTCCTTTTTCTATTAGTAATAATAATGCTTGTAATTTGTTTGATCTAATTCACATTGATATATGGGGACCATTCAATACTATTTTTATACATGGCTTTAAGTATTTTTTTTAACTATCTTAGATGATCATAGCAGACATGTTTGGGTTGTTATGTTGAAATCCAAAGCTAAAGTAGGTCAAAAGATAACGGACTTTATAGCCATGGTTGAAACACAATTCAATAAAAAGATCAAAACTATTAGAAGTGATAATGGAACTGAGTTGCTTATCCCTGCATATTATGCTTCAAAAGGTATTATACACCAGAGAAGTTGTGTTTATACTCCTCAGCAGAATGGTAGAGTTGAAAGGAGGCATCAGCATATCTTAAACATTAGTAGAGCATTCATGTTTCAGTCAGGATTGACAAAGAAGTTTTGGTTATATGCAATTCTTCATGCAGTATTTCTTATGAACAGAATTCCACTAAAGTTCTGAAGAACAAGTCATCTTATGAAGTCATGTATGGTACTGCACCTGATATAAGTTCCCTAAGAGTCTTTGGTTGTTTGGGTTATGCTTCCACCTTGCCAAACAATAGACATAAATTTTATTCAAGGGCAAGAAAGTGTGTGTTCTTGGGTTACAAGGCATGTAAGAAAGGCTTCATACTTTTAGATACAGTTAATCATCAAATTATTATTTCTAGGAATGTAAAATTCTTTGATATGGAGTTTCCTTGTCTTGATAATTCTACTACAAATGTGCCCACAAACATATACTTTGATGATCATCATTTACCTATTAGTGTCATTGAAATTGAAACTGTACATACACATATTTCTGACCCTACTTATGAACCAACGCATGATTCTTCACTTGTCAATAATGAACCTTCCCATCTTGCTGATATCTCATAAATTTCAGTCAATGAAAATGAACCTGAACAACATACTGATAAATCACAAACCATCTTATCCAATCCTATTGACACAACCAATTCACATGATACCACACATACTAACCAAGCTAATGACCAACACACTTCCACACTCATTCCTCAACATCAACAAATCAGAAAATCCACAAGACTTACTCAACCACCAACTCATTTAAAGGATTACATTTGTAATTCAAGTGTCTCATCAACATGCCAATATCATATAGAAAAATGTTTGTCTTATTCCAAAATTTCTCATAATCATCAAGCTTACTTCATGTCTCTTTCTTCTGAGATTGAGCCAACCAATTACTTGGTAGCTTCCAAAGATCCTCGATGGGTTCAAGCTATATAGAATTAGATTGATGCTCTCCACAACAATCATACATGGGATTTTGTTGATTTACCAGCTGGTGCTTCTTCCATAGGTAGCAAGTGGGGTTACAAAGTCAAGTGATATGCTGATGGGTCTATTGAAAGATTCAAGGAACGTCTTGTGGCTCAAGGTTTTAACCAAACATAAGGTTTGCATTACTTTTAAACCTTCTCTCCAATTTCTAAGTTATCCATTGTTCGTGTGCTACTAGCTCTGGCTGCTATACGTGGCTGGCATTTACATCAGTTAGATGTAAATAATGCATTTCTTCATGGAGATTTGCATGAATCAGTTTACATGAGAGTTCCCCAAGGTGTCACAGCTCCTAAACCAGGTCAAGTATGCAAACTTGCCAAGTCCCTCTATGGATTAAAGCAGGCTAGTAGATAATGGTTTGAAAAATTAACCACATTTCTTAAAGCTCAAGGCTTCAAACATACTCATGTTGATCGCACTTGTTTTACTAAATCTTACTCTACTTTATTCACAGCTCTTTTGGTCTATGTGGATGATATCATCCTAGATGGTACCTCATTGAATGTGTTTGAAGAATTGAAGAAGGAATTACATCACTCATTCCATATCAAAGATTTGGGTCAACTCAAATTATTTCTTGGTCTTGAGGTAGCTCGATCTTCTAAAGGTATCACTCTATTCCAAAGGAAGTATTGTCTTGATTTACTTCAGGATGCTGGTCTTACTGGTTGTAAACCTAATTCTACTCCTCTTGATGCTTTCATCCGTCTCCACCAAGATAATGGATCAGTTTTTTTTACATCACAGCATATCGGAGACTTGTTGGTAGGTTACTCTATCTCACCACAACACGTCCAGATATTGCATTTACCACACATCAGCTTAGCCAATTCATGAGTGCTCCCACTGAAGCACATTATCAAGCTGCAATTCGTGTTCTGAGATACCTTAAACGCTCTCTACTCGTGGCATCTTCTTGTCTAAATCATCTGACTTGCATTTATATTTTGATGTTTTTCCGTATTTCAGATGTTTTTGATTTATAGTTTTGTTGTGATTATGATTTACCATTTATTGTAGTTTATGCACCTCATAGACATCCCTAATTCTCACTTAGTTGAAACCATAAAAAAAATTTAAATTGATCAAAATGATCAAAGGTCAACTATCTAAGACTTGAATCACAAGTTAGAAGACTTGAAACAAGATTCTACTTAAGCTTGATTCGAGTCATAGTTGTGTTTGACTCGATTTATGAGTAAATGGGAAATTTATTATTTTGCACTAAATGACTTGATTTAGTTCAAGGTTTTTCTTGACTCAAATCAAATACACCTTGACTCAAGCCATAGTCATGTTTAACTCAAATCATGAAAATTCATTATTTTAGAATTTGGCTCTGCAATATTTACTCGAGTCACCATTCTACCTGTATCAAATCATAAATGCAAGTCATGAATCGAATCACACATGTCATATATAGATTTTATCATCTTTATTCAAAACATAATTTTAGGATCTGACTTGAATCATCTTGCTATTTTTTTTACTTATTTTTTCTTATCTCTAGCATATATAAAAAAAAAAATTAAGTCTATCTCTCTAGTGTAAGATTCATATATTTTCCAATTTTGAAATAATCATTCCTCTTTGAAAAAAGTTTTTACACTCTCTAACAATCTTTGAAAAATCTGAAATAGTGTTTTCAATCACAAAATTTTTCTTTCAATTCAACCTTGAATAAAAACAACATTAGTGAGATGATTTCTTGAGTGTAAACAAGTTATGTGTTAGATTCCACAAGAAAGATTCATCATCAACCTTTAGCAAAAAACTCATTGTTGTGATTGATCAACTTTAGGTGTGAGAGTGTGAATGGTAGTTGTAAGGAACATTAGGGGATTATAATGTTTTTGTGAAGTTTTTTTGAACTTTTGCATTATCTTTATAAATTCAAGAAATAGACAACCAATGAAGAAAAATAAAATTTTCTTCTCTAATAAAATTTTGGTAGGGTGGATTGAAGATCGTTACAGAGGAATTTTAGAGTTTCTTAATTTTTCTTCATTTCAAAGAATGGTACAAGAGAATTTTGGTAGGGTCTAGTGAAGATCGTTGCAGATAAAATGTAGGAGTATTTTGGTCTAAAAAGGTGGTTGGCTCAAGATTAAGTGAAGATATTGAAGGATTTGCATTTTAGTATACTATGTACAATAGAAGGAAAATCAATATCAATATTTGTGTTGCTTAGCAGTTGGCTTTAAATATTTAGAGTATGTTTGAATTAATTTTGAATTTTTTGTTTTTAAAATCTGTTTTGTAAACCTGTTATGCAAACTAGATTTGGAGAAAAAAAATTTTAAAAAATTCATTTGGTGATTCAATTTTTGAAAACTATTTGAAAAATTAAAAAGTGAAAAAATATGTTTGGTAGTATAATTTGTAAAACTCTTTTTAGAAATAGAACAAAATAGCTATTTTTTAAATTTTGCTTTATTGTAATAAATAAATAAATAAAGTAATCACGATATATTTTTTAGAAATAGATAAAAATAGCTGTGTATATATATATATATATATATATATATATATATATATATATATATATATATATATATATATATATATATATATATATATATATATATATATATATATATATATATATATATATATATATATATATATATATATATATATATATATATATATATATATATATATATATATATATATATATATATATATATATATATATATATATATATATATATATATATATATATATATATATATATATATATATATGACGGCTGATCAGAACCTGAAATGGGTCAGAGACAACGTTTGTGATGCTGGGTGTGAGAGATGAGGAGGAGACGTAACTGCAAGGCACTCCGATGCTAAAGTAAGAATCGGGAGAAAAAAGGACAAGTATAGAGTGTGTGTGTCTTAGGATGAATATTGAATACCCGGCCCTCTCGAATGAAAGGGTTTTTATAGTGCCCCCCAACACTTGGCCATTGGTCCCTATTATAATCGTTCCCTGAATAATAGGTAACTGGCATAAACTAGTCGTTAGAACGGGCAAAGGTGCCCAAAACTAGTCGTTGCTACGGGCATAGGCGCAGTAGCGGGTACAAGCGTCGTGACTGTTTCTGGATGGTGGAACCGTGCGTGACAGGCATGAACTGCTGATGAGGGGCAGCTGACCCTAGAGGTCAACCGACCAACCTTCTCCGGTGGAGGGGTAGACAGGTAAATGTTTCCCTAAATTGGCTGGACTTAGGCAATTGGGCCATTTTGGAAGCAGGAGTGGATTGAGCCATGCATAGCCATTAGACCATTTCGAAACAGGAGCCCCCCAAGTCGTTACTCCCGAGCATGGGAGTGATGACTTAAGGACAATTCGCAATTCCGGGGAGGACCGGGCGAGGTCGTCGCCTGTTATTGAGACGAGGCTGTTACTTGATGCCCGAGGGAATCTATGCTCGGGGGACCTCTCTACTCTTGCTCTCTACTTCTGTAATCCATCGTCTGCCGTTGTCTAATTCCGTCCAACCATCGTACATTCATCAGCTAGAGCCCTTTGACCCCAGATTCCCTTCCTAGACCACGTAAGTACTTGAACTGATCTCTTGTCATATGTTTGTTTACTTTCTAGCTCTTAGAATGCATGTGGTTAGGGTCGAAGCTAGGTAGCGTTGGGGTTGTTTTTCGATGACTGTTGGTGGCAGGCGGTGGTTTGGCCACTTTCTTCTGATGTCGGCGTCGCCAAATCTTTTAGAAGCTTAGGATGTTTAGTTGATTCTAATGCTATTGTGACATTGAAGAGTTTGTCGCTGGTGGGAACCTTGAATTTCCTGTGTGCTTATGAGCTTTCTGGTGGTTTCCCAACGGAAATTCTGGGTTTTGTACCAGGGAAGCTTTTCCCCGCGTGTGTTAGAGGATTGTCTCGGGCATCTCCTCGTATAATGACTGTGCCATTTGAGTAGGGCTTAGGTCGGGGACGTTGTCCTCGGGCCTTCACGCGCCCTTTCACTTGACTAGCGGTAGAAGGGTGGATTTAACTTTGTCATCGAATTCACTTTCTCCTCTGCTTTTCAGGTAAAGAAGATGTCGCGTGAAGCTGAAGAAGAAACCCTGAGAGATTGTCCGAAGAGAGATCCTCAGAGGATACCGAGACTGATGATACTTCCCCACCTCGGGGCGTTGGGGAAATGCCCGTTTCGAGGACCACCGTGAAGGAATGATCTATAGCAGAACCTGGGGAGCATGCCTCTCTTTTTGCCTCTTACACCGGGGATGTCTTCACGTAGGTGGGGGCTGAGGGAGATTGGAAGGTCCATTTCCCCAGAGAAGACGACCGCATATGCTTGTCATACGGGGATATAAGTTTCCCATGTACAAATGTCTTCAAGGAGATAGGGTTGAGGTTAGCCTTTTTTAATTTTCAGAGGGTCGTCTTCGTGCACCTAGACCTGGCGCCTTCGCAACTGCATCCGAACTCGATAGCCTTTATACGAGCATTCGAGTTGGTGTGTGAGTATTTAGAGATTGGAGCTACCCTCCCTCTCTTCTTTACCATCTTCCATCTTCAGCGACAAGTCTCGGGGTGGAAGTTTGGTTGGGTCTCCCTAAAGCAGAGGAGGAAGTTATTCAAACTCTTTTCTGAGTCCATTAGGACTTTCAAGGAAAGATTTTATATTATTGAGCTTGTGTCAAAGAAGGCCACCGAATCAACTTTTATATGGGAGGTCTCGACGGACGAGAGTGGGAAAGCCTTAGTTGACGAGCATGGAAAGGTGCTTGCGCTGAGGTTGTTCGAGTTTCCCTTTTGATGGAGCGGGGCTTATTTTACCCGCCCAACTAAAGAATACATCGCCACTCCTCACCATTTTGGAGACGATGACTAAGCCAGCTATGCCAAGCTGGTGGCTTTTGTGGACGGCTTTCTTCCTTCCCAATGCATGACTCGTGCTGGGAAGATTATTTACGAAGAGGATGGGGGCCCAGGTGGAGGCCTGATACATCAATACGAAGGAGCTTCTCGAGTGTAGCACTCGCGCGGGGGCTTTAGAACTTCTGGGTAGTCTTTTATTTCCTCTTAGTTTATCTGAGTTGTTATTTTCTTCACGTACTAACGTGCCTGTTGTTTTGCAGGTAACATGTCTTCTGCTCAAGAAAGAATGGTGAAGAATGCCCAGGAGAAGCTAAAGGGAGGTGCAACGATCGGGAAACGTCGCCTCAGCCAGTGAGCGCCTCCTCCTCAAACTGGGTTAAGGTCCTCCTCGTCTACCCCACCGGTCTCCCAGACATCGCTCATGCCTGTGAATTCAGGGATCAAATGTCAACGTACGTGCGAGATTGTGGACCTCAACAAGGAAGGGGAGAAGAGCAGGTTTAAGCTGCCTCCATGCCTGCATAACAAGAGATTCTTCAAGGGTTCTTCTTTGGCGATTCCTTGGGCGGAGTCCCTGAAGCTCGGGGAGATGGATCTCCCCAGTAAAAGGACCATGCTTGCTCAGGATGCTTCTGCCCTAATAAGTGTTTTAAAGATGGAGGTGGTTTACATCGAGGAGGGTTCCCACCACGAATCTGAGTTGAGGAAGGCCCAGGTTACGACTGCAGACCTGGAAGAGAAGGTTAAAAAGTCCCAGGAGGAGCGGGCCAGGACTGTCGAAAAGGTGGTGAAAAAGTGCCAAAAAGAGTTGTTTACAGAGAAAGATATCCTTGCTGCTGAAAAGAAAGCCGTTGGGGATCTGGTCAAGCAGTTGAAAGTCGTCGCTGCCCCTGCTGAGGGTGAGAAAGAGGATGTGAAAATTTTCACGACTCAGACAGAGTTGGTCGCTCGCATTACCCAGGCCGAGGATGACTGCATGGTCGTCATCGATGAGGCCTTTACCAACACCGTGGAGCAACTGAAGATCATGAATCTCGGGGTTGAGTTGTCCACTGAGGGTACCAGGTTTCTTAGCATTGTGGGCGGCAAAATAGTCATCCCTAACTTCCTCTAAATTGGTGAGGAGCATATGCAAGGTACCCGCGAAGATCCTCAGCAGGCGGAGGAATGACTTTTCTTTTATTTGTACTTTTGACCTGCACGCCAAGTTTTTGTAATTCTATTCTTTTGTGTTGGGCTTGGCCCTTTTGTATTGTAACAAGTATAATCACGGTCCTTGTGGCCGTTTTTATGTTAATATTTATTTTCGTGCATGTTTATACTTTGCTTAATTTTCTCTAAGTGTCACACGCTGCTCAATACTCGTTGTATGAGCTACCTTAGTGAATGGTTTTGTTATGTTTTGGGGACTGTTTGACAAATGATGTTCGGAAGTGAGGGGAACTGGTTGAAAGGCCTGGGTAGCTTTCGGGCAAGAGATCGGAGCTCAGGTCGCGTTTGTGGCCTGAGTTCGTGGCGTGAACTTCCCGTCGTGTGATGGGTGTTCTTCCTTTCATGGTACTTTGGAGACGGCAGGCTCGGTCGAGAGACCGCTGTCGGGCATGGGTTTTACTCGTTCTTGAACAAAAGCTTTCCTAGATTTACTTTGGTAGCGCAGCTCTTGTACCTGGGCGGACACTTAGGGTCGATACGTTATGTTCGTCGTGTTGACGAAGCATGCTGACAATTGAGGCCTTAGCTATAATATTGTTTTATATTTTTGGCAATCCATGGTCGAGCGAGTTCTTCCCCGTTAAGATGTTCTAGGTAGTAGGCCTCATTCTCAGTTTTTGCTCTAACACGGTAGGGTCCTTCCCAGTTTGCGACGAGTTTGCCTTCACGGGAATCCTTGTAATTCCTTCTTAGGACGAGACTTCCTACTTGGAATTCTCGTCGTATAACTTTGGCATTGTGCCTGATCACGATTTTTTGTTTTAGCGAAGACTCACGAAGGGGTTCTCCTGATCAGGCCTCTTTGACGAGTTCGAGTTATTCCCTTAGTGCCTCGCTGTTTGTTTCCTCATATAAAGGTGCTTCAGTCCGCCTGGAGGGCACATGAGTCTCAATGGGGATCACCCCTCAGTCTCGCATGCTAGGCGAAAAGGGGTTTCCCCGATTGAAGAATAGGGCATAGTACGGTAGGCCTAGAGCATGATGTGCAGCTCTTCGACCCATTGTTTCTTTGTTTCATCTAGTCTCCGTTTGAGGCCCTGTAGTATTACCCTATTTGCTGCCTCGGCTTGCTCGTTACTCTGGGGGTGCTCGACGAATGCAAAGTGTTGCTTGGTGCCCAGTTGGGTGACGAATTCCTGTAATTTTTTTATCCGTGAATTGTGTCCCGTTATCGGTGACAATCGCTTGGGGATACCGAAATGGGCAAGAATGTTTCGCTTGTAAAAAAGAAGTATGTTGTGGGACATTATTTTGACTAGAGACTCTGCTTCTATCCACTTTGTGAAGTAGTCAACGCCTACTATCAGGTATTTGTTCTGATTTGATCCTATGGCGAATAGTCCTAGGATATCCAGGCCCCACCATGCAAAGGGCCACGGGGAGGACATTACTTTGAGTTAATTGGGCGGTGCCAAGTGGATGTCCCCGTGCCGTTGGCATTTTTCGCATTTCTTCACATGTTCCTTTGCATCATACTGCATGGTTGGCCAGTAATATCCTGCATGTAGAGCCTTCTTGGCGAGGGATCTCCCTCCGAGGTGCTGGATATTGATTCTCTCGTGGATCTCGCGTAGGTTGTGGGCGACCATCTCTTCCTCAACAAATTTGAGGAGAGGGATGGAAAACCCTCGCCTGTAAAGCTTGCTTTCGACCAGGACATAGGAGCAGGTTATGCGCCTGACTATGTTGGCTTCCTTGGGGTCAGACGATAGTTCGTCCTTGGCGAGGTAATTGTACACGGGGGTCATCCAGCAATGGTTATCATCGATGACGCGAACTTCGAGGGTTGCTGAAGCTTTCTCGATGATGGGTCATGGAAGTACTTCCTGGATGACAGATTTGTTCCCCCCTTTCTTTTTCGTGTTCCCCAGTTTTGACAAAACATTCGCCCAGACATTGTGTTTGCAAGGAACGTCTCTTACCTCCACCGATGTGAACTTTGTCATCTTTTCCTTGACCAGGATCAAGTACTCAGACAGATTTTCATTCTTAACCTAGTATTCACCCCAAACCTGGAGGGTCACGAGTTGAGAATTGATGCAAATGACGACTTCTTCAGCCCCTAGGTCTTTGGCGAGGCGAAGACCAGCGAGGAAGGCTTTGTATTCGGCCTGGTTTATGGAAGTGCGAAAATACAAAGTAAGTGAGACTTTGATGAGGATTCCTTCTTCATTTTCCAAGATGACACCTGCCCCGCTCCCTGCCGAGTTGGATGCTCCGTCGATGAAGATTGTCCATTTGCGCGCATCGCAAGTGGGGGAATCAAACAGGGTCATCTCTATGACGAAGTCAGTCAGTTCCTAGGCCTTGAGGGCCTTTCTGCTCTCATACTAGATTTCGAACTCGGATAATTCTAGCGACCATTTGAGCATCCTACCAGCCATGTTTGGACGACCTAATAGTTGTTTTACGGTATGGTCCATGCGTACCATGATTGTGTGGGCCAAAAAGTAGTGCCTCAGCCTTCTTGCAGCATTGATAAGTGCTATAGCCACTTTCTCTATCTACTGGTGCCTCAGTTCTGGTCTTTGTAGTTCCTTTCTCATGAAATTGATGAGCTTTTGTTCATCGGGTGTTTCACGAATGAGAGAGGCATTGACGGCCTCGATTGCAACGGCGAGATAGATATATAAGGTTTCCCCGTTATATGGCCGAGAGAGGACTAGTGGTTCCGACATATCTTGTTTTAGGTGGAGGAGGGATTTGTCGCATTCCTCCGTCCATTCGTAGTTTGCCTCCTTGTGGAGGAGTTTGAAAAAAGGGAGAGTGTGTTGAGCAGATTTACCCACGAAGCGGGACAGCGAAGTGAGCATCCTATTTAGGGATTGGATGGACTTCTTCAAGTTCGGCGTAGGGAACTCGTAGAAGGCTCTGCACTTGTCGGGGTTAGCTTCGATCCCTCATTCAGTTATATAGAAGTCGAGGAACTTTCCCGCTCGTACTCTGAATCTACACTTCTCCGGGTTGAAACGCATCTTGTACTTTCTAGCCTGCTCGAAGACTTTCTTCAGATGGATCGTGTGATTAGATTCCTCGTGGCATTTAATGATCATGTTGTCCATATAGACTTCGAGCATATCCCTAATTTCTCCTTGGAAGACCTTGTTCATCATTTTTTGGTAGGTAGCGCCAACGTTTTTCAAGCCGAAGGGCAGTACGTTGTAGTAATAGTTGCCCGATTCAGTCATGAAAGTTGTGTACCTTTTGTCACTTTTTGCCATGGGTATTTGGTTATAGCCCGAATACGCGTCCATGAAAGATAACAATTTAAAACCAACATAATTATTAACTAATTTGTCTATGTTGGGGAGGGGATACGCATCTTTAGGGCAGACCCTATTAAGATCGGTATAGTCAATGCACATTCACCATCTTCCATTATTTTTCTTAATAAGTACAACATTGGACATCAAAGTAGTGTACTTGGCCTCTGAGATAAAGTTTGCCTCTAGGAGGTCTTTCACAGCCTGTTCGACAGCCTCCATTTTCTCTAGAGACTACTACGCCTACGTTGAGCTACCGCCCTAGCAATGGGATCGATGGTGAGATGGTGACAGGCCACATCAGGGTCTAGCCCAGGCATCTCTGCGGCACTCCATGCGAACAGATCTGCATTCTCCCAGAGACAGGCTCTCAGTTGTTTCCTCACTAGGTCGGGGAGTCCAGTCCCAATCTTCACTCCCTGCTGGGGGTCGTCGTCGAGCAGGACAAGTTCGAACTCTCCATCCGGAATTGGGCGCATTGGATGGAAGGTCTCACTGCTACTGGTAGATATGGAGGGGTTACTCGAAGATGGTTGGATCTCCTTCCCTTTCCCTTTCTGATTCCTCTGGTCGTCTTCAGAGAAGCGGTTGTCAAGGTCGATAGAGTCAACACGGGGAAGCGACTTTGTCTCTTCGGAGTTTTAGAGAAAAGAAGGCTTGTCGGGATTCTTTGGCCTGGCGGTGATAATGTTCAGCCCTTTGGAGGCTGCCTTGAAACATCTCTTTGTTGCTTCAATGTATTCGTGTAGAGTCGCCATGAGACCCTTTGAAGTGTAATACTGAAGGTGAGAAAATACTTAGAAGGAGGGTTGAATAAGTATGTAGAAAAACTTAGTAATAAAAACTCAAAGATTTTTATCCTGGTTCGTTGAACTCAACTACTCCAGTCCACCCTATCAAGAGTGATTTGCCTTTCTCAAACAAGGACTTAATCCATTATTAAATCAACTGATTACAATAGTAAGCACTAAGAACAATTGTTCAAAGTCTTCTTAAGAACTACTGATCCTAACTGGATCTTCTTAAGGTTCTTTTACAATCAAATGTAATAATAATACAAGTGTTTAAATTACTTCTAATAAAGCTTTATCACAACTGTGATTTTTCACTTAAGATTTAAGAACAATGAAATAAATTCAGCAAGTGAATATAAATTGTATGAGAGCTTGTAATGAATTCTTTCAAGTATTTCGTCAACTGAAGAAGATGAATGGAGTCTTGCTTTTATAGGCACAGAGGTCCAAGAAGTCTTTCACGTTGAAGGTTGTGTACCAAAAAGGTCTGAGCCTTTTTGTCTTCACATCACATGACCTTTCCTAGAAGTAGAATGCACAGAAAAATCCTTTTTGTCTGTGTTCTTGTGTCTAGCATAAATGAGGAAAGAGTCGTTTAGTCATTCCAACGGATATAACTTTGAATTCTCCTTCAATAAGTTTCAGAAAAGTATCAGAGCCTTGACTGATTAGAGCCTTCTGATGTTCATCAGAGTTTGCTGAATCAGAGTCTTTGCAGCAAGTGTGCTTTCAGCGTGTAATTGTTCAGAGCAGAGTTTGGGATCAGATCCTTAGTACTGGCACCGTTAGTACTATCAGAGTCTTCTGAAATAACTGTGCTTGAAACTCTTCATACAGAATTCTTCAATGCTTCAGATGCTTCTGGGTTCTGCTTCAGATTCTTTTGTAGCTTCTGCTTCAGATCCTTCTGTAGACAGCGCTCAGAATCTTCTGGAGGCAGCATTCAGAATCTTCTAAAAGATGCTTCTGACGCTTCAGAGCCTTGCATATTTTTCATGTTCAGATCTAATTTGCTTCCAGAATAATATTCACTTTAATATCTGCAGCAAACATTCTAAAACAAATTTTAGAGTATATAACTCTTTAATACAAAATTTCATAAGAGTTATCATCAAAACATAGAGATATTATTAAGAACCAATCTGTGTTCTAACAAATACTTCATCATCAGGTGCACGGTCGAGGGCACGAATACCAATTCGGCCAGAGTTGGCCGCCTGAAGATGCATTAGTATAGTGACTGGCAGTCGATGACCATGAACTACACTTTGATAGACCTAGCCGTTTCAGCAAACCCTAAAGTCACGATCAGCTATACGTACCCCTAAGATTTCATCACCGACTCGTTGAAACCTTGCAGATCAGAGCCTACGTAGGGCGTTAGGTCCGATTCGTCCAGCTGGAGAGTGGAGAACAACTGAGAATACATGATGTCAACTGAGCTACCTTGATCGAAGAGGATTCTCTGGACATCAAAGTTGGCCATATGGATTCTCACAAGCAGAGGAATGCTGGCGTTGAGGGCTCTGCCGAGGAGTTCCTCGCGGTAGAAGTAGATCGGAACAGACTCTCCCCGGACCCTATCAAGGGTGGAGTTCCGGTTTGAGCTGTTGCTGATAAGGTTCTCAAACTTTCTTTTGACAAAACCCACTGTAACCTTGTTGAATCCCCCTCCAGAGATGACCATGGAGAATGGGAAGGTCTCCCACAGGCTGTGCACGGTGAAGTAGGGAGGGACGTTGAGCCCCTCGCGGATGTAGAAGTCTTCAGGCCACGAGATGCTCATGGAGAGCTGAAGGTTGGTTTCTTCTGAGGAAGGCACCTCTTCCTCGATCTTCTTAGACTTCTGGGCGTCTTATTGATGAGCATCCTTCCTTTTGGCGAACTTCTTTAAGTGTCCGTCCCTGATTAATATCTCAATGGCATCCTTCAGTGGATGCATTTGTTGGTCATATGGTTGTGGCTCTTGTGGAACCGACAATACTTCGACTTGTCAGTATTTGGCTTTGATGGTATTTGTTTAGGGAACCAGACTCCCACTTGCTGGAATTCTGAGTTGGCACACACGGAGATAATCTTTTCTCAAGAGATTGTTAGAGGAGTATATTCATGGAACCGGCCAAAAGGCCCTTTGTTGTCTCGGGGCTTCCGAGGGTGATCTTCGCATCTTCGATCTCCCCGACGAGATGTCGAGGGCTCATCGGTCTTGGAGGACCTGGCACTCTTCTGGTGCTTCGAGTCACGGGCAGAGCTGGTGGCTTCTTTCTCCTCGTACTAGATGTACGTTTGCGCTTTGAGGAGGAAGGCGTCCAACTTTGTTGGAGGATGAATGCCTACTGCTTTGGAAAATTCTATACAGGGACGGATCCCGCGCTCGAGCAATAATTTCTTCATGTCGTCGGTCGTGGAGACCTAGACAGCTTCCTTGTTGAACCTTTCGATATAGGCTCAAAGAGGTTCATCCTTCCCTTGAATGATAGCCTCAAGGGAGGCTTCGGTCTTTGGGTGGCCGCGAGAGACCGTGAAGTGTCTGGAGAACATTCTCCTTAATTGCCTCCATGATGTGATGGATTCGTCAGGGAGCCTCTCGTACAAAGCCATTGCTCTCTTCCTCAGGGTGGAAGGGAATAATCTACATTTGATTGTGCCCCGGACGCCACGGTAATCGAGCAACACATTGATATTTTCGATGTGTTCGTTAGGATCCATAGTACCGTCATACATACCCAGAGATGAGGGTTTCTCCAGTCCCTTCTATATGCGCATAACCATAATCTCGTGGGACAATGGGTCGTAAGGCTCATTATTGCTGCTGCTGCTGGACCATGATGGGGATCGAGTGCTTCGTCTATAGGTAGGATGGTGATCTCGGCGAGAAGATGAGGTTCGTGACCGGCCTTGGGATCTGCGCGGAGGCGAACGATGGGACTCTACTTGTTAATCTCTTTTTGTCCTCTTGGTTCTTGGGGGATACTAACTCCGGCGGGAGATGTGGTCGCGCTTTCTGGTGGCCTGGGACTCTGGCTCTGGAGGTGCCCGACGGTTTGTTTCCTGTCGAGGAGGAGGACTTCGTCATCTTCGGTGCTCTTTCCTCGGCGGAGAGGATCTTGGACGGCTGGAATCTTCTAGGGTTGAAATCCTCGCATTCTGATAGAGGATTAGGAGGCTGGTCTTGTTAAGGGCCTCGATAAGGGCTTTCATGGCTGGGTCGATGTTGGGCGGAACTGGAACTGGCAGGTGGCCCTAGACGGGCTAGACCTTATTGTGATCAGGGCGAATGGGGGCTCCATCCCTTTGTTGGTGGGCGTCACCCCCAAGAGAGGTGGTTGCTCCGTCAATATCAGTCTTGCTGACGAGGAGGAAGGCAGAGTTACGGGCATCATGGGTGTTGTCACGGCTGGCTATGATCGAAGTTTGGAAGAATTGTTTTGGTCTCGAATCTACGATAGAAGAAAGACGGGGGATAACAGAGTTTCCCACAGACTGTGCCACTGATCTTGATGGTTGATCAGAACCTGAAATGGGTCAGAGATAACGTCTATGATGCTGGGTGTGAGAGATGAGGAGAAGGCGTACCTGTAACACCCCCTCCTATACCCCCAAATAAACAATTAAATCACACAAGCACGTAATAAATTTCATCAGAGTAAATTAAAATATGGTATAAAAGAAGGATGCCACATCATTCACCAAAATAACATACAACACCTGCTCAATAAAAACATGCAACAGTGGGGTAGTTCAACAGAGGAACTCAGTCCTACACCCATATCTCAATATCTAGAAATTAAAGCGGAAGATTAAAACATTGAATTACTTAAGACATGTTATCATTTAGATACATAATTCAGTTTGGGTCACAATATCATTCATGTTTACAAAACATTATCAACAGATACATACACAAAATGTATCCCAAAAGAATACTATACAAGTCTAACTACCCGGTGCTACATATCAGAGCATAACCGACCAAAAGGATGAAGCTAAACTTCACAAAAGACCTTCAGCGACCTAATCTGCAATGCTCCATAGAGCATTATAAAACAGCAGAAGGGTGAGAAATATTATCATAATAGTCAAAGCATATAAATATATATACATACACAAGTATAAAACACATACATTTCACATTTCTCACCTCAATTCATTCCAACCATTATATACATCACAACATAAGTGTAACAAACATGGATAATCACCAAAAACATTTCATCATGCATACATCCATAATTCTCAATTTAATACTTCACATACAGGTAAACTTTCACACAACAATACACATTAATCATGTGACTCAATGCAACTCATGCAATGTGGTACCAACACTTGTTATTATTTTCCGGTTTTTACACTTAAACCGGGTCCACCCTTCTAGACCGATAACAACAAAAGTTTGTTCCCTAAGCTTTCAAACCCGCCCTTCTAGGTTTGGGACAAGTCACTAGTCTCCACGAAACTAGCAAACATTGTCTCTTGACTAAATGATGCATATGCAATCAACCACCAAATGCAATTAAGACCATCTCACATCTTAATCCCATGCATTTACATAATTCATCACACAAGAATTATAACATGATTGCACACACAACATATTCATATATCATCATTACATTTATCAAGCAATGCACACATATTCACAATATGTTCTCATGCATTCCATTCATACAATCTCATACCAACAATATGTATTCATAATCAATTCCACAATCTAGGATTCACGCCATACGGCTACCCATAGCATATTTCACAGTACACAATTACTCATTTCCAACAAGGATTAAACATAATCGAACAAGGAAAATCAACATGGAATGGAATCACAAGAAAACCAAATGCTGTCACGCTCGCTGGCTTGCTCGCCTAGTGAGTCTCTAGCGAATGCTCGCTATCTGTTCGCCTAGAGAACCAGCTCGCGAAGGCAAATAGAAGCTACTGACTTTGCTCGCCACCTACATCGCTGCAGTGAGGCCCTAGCGAATCCTTCGCCACCATACTCACTACCAGCGAACCAGATCAAATGCATTCTGCCCAAGTCTGGGACCTTTCGCTAACTATTCGCTCAGCGAGTTGCTAGCGAATGTCTACGAACTCAGAAAATTCCCAATGTCATCAAGTCCTCAACTCTTCACAAAACCGACTGATTCTCACCAAACCAGTTCCATAGCCTTAGTCTAACCTCCCTCGACTAAATTATACCATTTATTCTCATTTTCTACCGTTAAAACTCGGTTTCTATCGATTAAATCCAATTTGCCCTAAAATGGAAGTTGTAGAAAAACATCCAACAATCTAACCCAAGCATACACAATCATATACATTGACTAGATAATGACATTTCACACACTTACCTCAATAAATCGATGCTTGAGAGTTGTTCTTGAGCTTTTCCAACATTTCCTTCTACTTCCTCTTCTTCCTCTATCTTTCTCTTATGTTTTTATCTTTTTCCTTTCTCTCCACTTTTCCTTTATAAGTCTTTCCATTCTAATTCTCTCCAACATCTATCAATTCATTTTAATCATACATTAATCAAACAATCCTCTTAAATCATTTAATTAATATAAATAATTAATTAGTGAAAATTGGGCTGTTACAACTCTCCCCCATTTTAGGAATTTTCGTCCTCGAAAATGTTACCTGATTCGAACAACTCTGGGTAAGACTCCCTCATCTGACTCGCCAGTTCCCAAGTCACACTTCCACCAGCCGGTCCTCCCCAAGCGACCTTCACCAAAGCAATCTCTTTGCCTCGAAGTTGCTTCAACTCTCGATCCTCTATCCGCATAGGTGATGTCTCCACTGTCAGGTTATCTCTCACCTGCACATCATCTACTTGGACTACATGAGACGGATCCGCAATGTATTTTCTCAACTGAGATACATGGAACACGTCATGGAGATTAGCAAGCGACGACGGCAAAGAGACACGATAGGCTACCTCCCCTATCTTCTGCAAAATCTGATAAGGACCAATAAAATGCGGCGTCAACTTACGCGACTTCAATGCCCTACCAACACCAGTCATAGGAGTAACTCGAAGAAACACATGATCTCCCTCTTGAAATTCAAGTTCCTTCCTCCTCTTGTCATGATAACTCTTCTGACGGCTCTGAGAAATCTTCATCTTCTCTTGAATCATCTTAATCTTATCGGTCGTCTGCTGGACTATCTCAGGTCCAATCACAGAACTCTCTCCAGATTCATACCAACACAATGGCGTTCTACACCGTCTACCATACAATGCCTCAAACGGTGCAATACCAATACTCGAATGAAAACTGTTGTTGTAAGTAAATTCAATCAAAGGTAAGTAGCTATACCAAGCTCCTCCCTTCTCTAATACACAAGCTCTCAAAAAATCCTCAAGTGACTGAATCGTCCTCTCAGTCTGACCATCGGTCTGCGGATGATAAGCTGAACTCAAACGCAACTTCGTACCCAAAGCACTTTGCAAACTTTCCCAAAATATTGAAGTAAACCTCAGATCTCTATCTGACACAATGCTAGATGGAATTCCATGCAAAATGACAATCCTCTCAATGTACAGATTTGCCAACCTCTCCAACGGGTAATCCATTCGCATAGGAATAAAGTGAGCAGGTTTGGTCAATCTATCCATAATAACCCAAATAGCTTCAAAGTTACTCGGCGTCCTCGGTAAACCAGATACAAAATCCATAGAAATGCTATCCCATTTCCATTCAGGAATAAACAACAGTTTCATCAAACCCAACGATTTCTGATGTTCAATCTTCGACTTTTGACAAGTCAAACAAGAATACACAAACTCAGAAATATCCTTCTTCATACGAGGCCACCAAAATACTTTCCTCAAATCTTGATACATCTTAGCACCACCCGGATGAATACTCAATCCACTATGATGTCCTTCTTCAAGAATACTCTTCTTCAGCTCAACAACATCAGGAACACAAACTCGATCATGACACCTCATAATACCATTCTCATCAATCCAAAAATCACCACCTCGACCTTGATTGATCAAAGTCAACCGATCAACTAAACTCAAATCAGATTTTTGTCCTTCTCGAATCTCGTCCAGAATACCACTAGTAAGCTTTAACATACCCAGCTTAACTCCATAAGAAGTCTTCTCACACACCAAACTCAAATCACGAAATTGCTCGATCAATTCCAACTCTTTTACCATCATCATTGACATATGCAACGATTTTCTCATCAACGCATCAGCTACCACATTTGCTTTACCCGGATGGTAGTTCAAACCAAAATCAAAATCTTTCAGAAGTTCCAACCATCTCCTTTGCCTTGCATTCAATTCTTTCTGATCAAAAAGATACTTCAAACTCTTATGATCACTAAACACCTTAAATCTCGAACCAAACAAATAATGCCTCCAAAGTTTCAGCACAAACACAACAGCGGCCAACTCTAAATCATGCGTCGGATAATTCTTCTCATGCACTCTGAGTTGCCTCGAAGCATAAGCTACGACTTGTTTATCTTGCATCAACACACCTCCTAAACCCATCAAAGAAGCATCACAATAAACGACGAACGGTTCTGTCGGATTTAGCAAAATCAAAATAGGAGCTGTCGTCAATCTTCGCTTAAGCTCTTGGAAACTTCCTTCACACTTCGCATCCCACACAAAATCTTGACTTTTCCTAGTCAACTGCGTCAACGGCAATGATAACTTGGCAAATCCCTCAATAAATTTCCGATAATATCCCGCCAAACCAAGAAAACTTCTAATCTCAAAAACTGATTTTGGAGTCTCCCATTGCGATACCGCTTCAACCTTCGACGGATCAACTGCAATACCTCTACTCAAAATCACATGACCAAGGAAACTCACTTCCTTCAACCAAAATTCACACTTGGAAAGTTTAGCATACAAATACTTCTCTTTCAATACGGATAACACAATCCTCAGATGTTCGCCATGTTCTTCTTCACTCTTCGAATAAATCAAAATATCATCAATAAACACCACCACAAACTTGTCCAAATAAGGATGGAAAATCCTATTCATGTATTCCATAAATACACCTGGTGCATTAGTCACACCAAATGGCATCACAGAATACTCATAGTGTCCATACCTCGTTCTAAAAGCAGTCTTCTGAATATCTCCAGCCTTCACGCCAATCTGATGATACCCAGACCTCAAATCTATCTTACTGAACACACTCGCACCAACCAACTGATCCATCAAATCGTCAATCCTCGGAAGTGGATACTTATTCTTGATAGTCACCTTGTTCAATTGTCGGTAATCCACACAGAGTCTTATAGAACCTTCTTTCTTCTTAACCAATAACACCGGTGCACCCCACGGTGACACACTCGGACGAATAAACCTCTTCTCAAGTAGCTCTTCAAGTTGACTCTTCAACTCTTTCAATTCCGATGCGAACATACGATATGGAGCCATAGATATCGGACTAGTTCCAGGAATTAAGTCAATCACAAAGTCCATTTCTTGTTCTGGCGGTAAATCTATTATCTCCTCAGGAAAAACTTCTGGAAAGTCACGGAACATTGGCAAAGCATCAGTCGATCCACTTTCACCAATGCTCACTGTTGCCATTAACAAGAATACCTTAACACCTTCTTGCAGTGATTCCTTCACTTGCTTGGCAGTTATAAACAAATCTTCCTCCTTCTCAGGTTCAGGAAAAATAACCGTTTTGTCAAAACACTTAATATAAACACGATTGAATTCCAACCAATTCATCCCAAGAATAACATCAAGTTGATCTAAGTGAAGACACACTAAATCAACTCCAAAGTCTTTACCAAAAATACTCAACGGACAATTCAAACACACATACGGGGTAGTTACCGAACCCATAGCAGGAGTATCAATAACCATATCTCCACTCATGACCGACAACTCAAGACTTAATCTCTTAACACAATCCAAAGAAATAAAAGAATGTGTAGCTTCAGTATCAATTATAGCGATCAAAGGTATACCATTAATGAAGCACGTACCTCGGATCAATCGATCATCATTAGCAGTCTCCGACCCTGATAGAGCAAACACCTTTCCACTCCCTTGAGTCTTCTTTGGCTTATAACACTTGGTACTAATGTGCCCTTGCTCACCACAGTTGTAGCAAGTCACATTCGCACCGCTTCTGCACTCTAGAGCTTTGTGGTCTGGCTTCCCACACTTAAAACATTTTTGATCAACACTTTTGCACTCGGGAGCATGATGTCCCTCTTCACCTCATCTAAAATATCTCACTGGAGTAGAGAATCCTCCCCTACTTGGCTTCTTGCCGAAACCAGCTTTCTGCTTCCCTTTCTCTGCAGGAGTCACATACGGCTTTCCTCTAAATTGACCTTTTTCTTTCTTTTCACTTAAACTCTTGTAGTGGCTCGACCGAGCCCTATTATCTTCATCATAAATTCTGCTCTTGTTCACCAGCTCCAAAAATCGCCTAATCTCCTGATAACCAACAACTTGCTTAATTTCCGGCCTCAAACCATTCACGAACTTGAGACACTTGGATCTCTCAGCATTAACAGTATTATAATGAGGACAAAACTTAATCAACTCCTCAAATCTCGCTGCATACTCGGCCACAGTTGAGTTACCCTGCTTCAACTCAAGAAACTCAATTTCCTTCTTCCCACGAACATCTTCTGGAAAATACTTCTCCAGAAATGTCTCCCTAAAAAGATCCCAAGTAATCACCATCTCATTCTCTCCAAACCTTTGGCGAGTATTACCCCACCAATCCTCAGATTCCTCTTCGAGCATATGAGTGCCAAACTACACCCTCTGCGCATCTTAACAATTCATAACCCGAAAGATCTTCTCTATAGCTTTCAACCAAACTTGTGCTTTGTCAGGCTCATGGGTTCCCTTGAAAACTGGTGGATTATTTCTTTGAAACCTTCCCAAAGCACAGAACTCATCATCAGCATGGCTTCTAATATTCACACTGGCTTGAGGATTCTGCCCAATCGCTCCAGCCAACCTCGTCAAAGCCTCCGCAATTGCTTCGTGACTCTTACCTGCAACCATCGTTCTTGATTCCCACAACAAACTTCATTAGAACAACCATATTGATAGTACTACACACACGTACCAAATACAAATGGGAAATAAACACATTAACAACTTGGTCAACAGACCGACCTGCTCTGATACCACTTAATGCAACACCCCCTCCTATACCCCCAAATAAACAATTAAATCACACAAGCACGTAATAAATTTCATCAGAGTAAATTAAAATATGGTATAAAAGAAGGATGCCACATCATTCACCAAAATAACATACAACACCTGCTCAATAAAAACATGAAACAGTGGGGTAGTTCAACAGAGGAACTCAGTCCTACACCCACATCTCAATATCTAGAAATTAAAGCGGAAGATTAAAACATTGAATTACTTAAGACATGTTATCAATTAGATACATAATTCAGTTTGGGTCACAATATCATTCATGTTTACAAAACATTATCAACAGATACATACACAAAATGTATCCCAAAAGAATACTATACAAGCCTAACTACCCTGTGCTACATATCAAAGCATAACCGACCAAAAGGATGAAGCTAAACATCACAAAAGACCTCCAGCGACCTAATCTGCAATGCCTCATAGAGCATTATAAAACAGCAGAAGGGTGAGAAATATTATCATAATAGTCAAAGAATATAAATATATATACATACACAAGTATAAAACACATACATTTCACATTTCTCACCTCAATTCATTCCAACCATTATATACATCACAACATAAGTGTAACAAACATGGATAATCACCAAAAATATTTCATCATGCATACATCTATAATTCTCAATTTAATACTTCACATACAGGTAAACTTTCACACAACAATACACATTAATCATGTGACTCAATGCAACTCAATGCAACTCATGCAATGTGGTACCAACACTTGTTATCATTTTTCGGTTTTTACACTTAAACCGGGTCCACCCTTCTAGACCGATAACAACAAAAGCCCGTTCCCTAAGCTTTCAAACCCGCCCTTTTAGGTTTGGGACAAGTCACTAGTCTCCACGAAACTAGCAAACATTGTCTCTTGACTAAATGATGCATATGCAATCAACCACCAAATGCAATTAAGACCATCTCGCATCTTAATCCCATGCATTTACATAATTCATCACACAAGAATTATAACATGATTGCACACACAACATATTCATATATCATCATTACATTTATCAAGCAATGCACACATATTCACAATATGTTCTCATACATTCCATTCATACAATCTCATACCAACAATATGTATTCATAATCAATTCCACATAGAGTTTATTCTTCATAGCGTTTTATGTTTAGGCTTATCTCTTAAAAATTCTTTTAAGTGATTATGTATGTACAAACCTATAATATTATATTCTTCTTTAAGTTAATAAAATTCTCATTCAAATATCTCGTTGTTAATCAAATTTGATTAATTCTCTCATTGTTGGTTAGTAATTTTGTGAGTCTAATTTATACAGTATTTTTTGTTTATTGAGTAAATCGTGCAATCAGTCCATAATGCATCTTTCGTAGCATCCATTCTTGCGCAACTTTAAAATTATGATTTTCGAAAACTTTTAAATTATTTTGTAGTTGGGAAGGTCTATTCAAACCCCCTCCAGTCTAGACTATTTTACTCTCATATTTAGATAGAAAAGGGAAGTTCCTTCTCCAACCAACATGGAGGTTGTGATTTGGATAGAAAAGGCAATTTGAGAAGTCACTAGGACTATATCGCCTTAGAGAGGGTCTACATGTTCGTCAAATTCTAGCAAACAAACTTGTATATTGAGTCTTTGAATTGGATGTCTTGTTGAGTCTATTTGTCGATCTAAAACACAAACAAACTAGTAAGCTCAACGTTCAATGCAAAACTATGTTTTCATAATAAAAGGTCAAACAATTATTGTACACTAACAATAGTTTCTCAAATAAATTGATAAATATATTATGACATTCTATTTATGCATATAAGAAGGATTTAGTTTACCAAACAAATCTGGAATGTCTACACGAATTTGCCTTACCAAAGTAATGAGTAATAGAGAAAAATAACATGTTAAAAGATAAAGAAAAATATCAATGGAATGACAAAAAATAATGCTTTCAAATAGAGAACTCAAATGAAAAATAATAATGCATTCAAATAGGGAACTAAAAAAGTCGATAGAGTTTGAACTAACAATATTATAGTGGAATATTTTTATTGGACCATAAAAGGTAGCGGACCATGACAATTTTATTTGGGCCTAGAATGGATGGTCTATGAAGGCACAATTCAAACATATTGATTAATATTTGGTGAGTACCAGACAAAGGGTAGTAGAGCACCCAACATGGAACGGCAGGTCGCTAAAAATTTAACGATAGGTCTCTCTAATATATATGCCACCCGGTTTGATCAATACACTTTTCATATGTGTCCTATGAAGTGTCCTAGGAAGAAGAGTCGTGGGTATGAGCCAAAAGAGGGAAAACATTTTTCTCCTAGATCTAATAAAGAACCAGTCTTCCTTACCCCAACCTGCAAGTCGAGTATTTAGTAGGAATTGCTCTTAGTATGACCCATAGGGTCTTTTGTAAATACCTTGACCTAAGGATGGAAAGAGATGGATCCCAGAATTCCATATAAACACCACTTATAAAGTCTCGTACAACCCTCATGGAAATTCTATAGATAGACATCCAGTGAAGAAAAAAAGACTTTCTTCTCTAATAAAATTTCGGCAGGGCCAATTGAAGATTGTTACAGAGGAAATTTTGGAGTTTCTAGATCTTTCTTCAATTCAAAGGCACGGACAAGGGAATTTCTATAGGATCTAATGAAGATCGTTGCAGATAAAATCTTGGATAGTTTTGATCTAAAAAGGTGGTTGTATCAAGATTGAATAAAGGTATTGAAGGATTTACAATTTAGTGTGCTACGTACAATAGAAGGAAAATCAATATTCATATTAGGGTTGCTTAGCAGATGGCTTTAAGTATTTAGTTTGTCTGTGATTATCAGTTTATATCAAAAGGCACTTGTAATAATTTCAAATTAGTGGAAAACCTGTGAATTTTGAATAATCTGCCATTAAAGACTAAATAAGGTGCAAGCAATAACGGTGCACTAAACTAATATTGGTGTACAATTATATATATATATATATATATATATATATATATATATATATATATATATATATATATATATATATATATATATATATATATATATATATATATATATATATATATATATATATATATATATATATATATATATATATATATATATATATATATATATATATATATATATATATATATATATATATATATATATATATATATATATATACTTCACATGTTCTTTGGTTCTTTATCACTTTTAGCACTGTGTGATTTTATGACTTTATCACTTTCTAAAATTGTATGTTGTTAGGTTATTTGTTCATAGATTTTTAAAGTCTATGCTTATCTCTTAAAAATACTCTCAAGTGATTATGTCCGTACAAACCTATAATGTTAGATTCTTCCTTCGGTTAATAAATTCTCATTCAAATATCTCATTGCAAATTGAATTTGATTAATTCGCTCATAGTTTGTTAGTAATTTTATGAGTTTAATTTTTGTTATGTATTTTGTTCGTTGAGTAGATTGTATAATCAATCCATAATGCATTTTTCAAAACTTCCCCTCCTAAGCAACTTTAAACTCAAATTTTAGAAAACTTTTGAATTTTTTTTTGTGTGGGGAAGGTATATTCAAACCTCTCCCCCTCTCCCTCTAGACTATTTTACTCTCATATTCAATCTAATAGTTGTTGTAATGGTCAGAATGGCGGTAAAAAATGAGAAGTTCCTTCTCCAATTGACATGGAGGTTGTGATTTGGAGAGGAGTGGCAATATGAGAAGTCATTAGGACCGTACCACCTTATAAAGGGTTTATATATTCATCAAGTCAAGCAGACGAAGCTCTAGATTGAGTCTTCAAATTGGATCCATTTTTTTTAGTCTTATAGTCGATTTGAAACATGACACAAACTAATGTAAGCTTAATGTTCAATACAAAACTATTCTGCCAAAACAAAAGGTCAAACTTCAAATGTATACTAACAATAGTTTTTAAATAAATTGATAAATAGATTATAGCGTTCTATCTAGGCATATGATATAAGAAGAACTTTGGTTTTCAAACAAATATAGGATGTCCACACGAATTTGCTTCACCAAAGTTATGAGTAATAGAGAAAACAAAAAGTTAAAAGATAACTAAAATTAATTTAATGGAATGACAAATGCATTCAAATAGAGAACTCAAATGACAAATAATAATTCATTCAAATAAGGAACTAAAAAACATCACTAGATTTTGAACTAAAAATATTTTATTGGACCATAAAAGATAGTGGACTATGAAAATTTTATTGGGGCCTAGAAATGATGGTCTATGAAGGCGCAATTTAAACTTGCAGATTAATATTTTGTGAGTACCTGGAAAAGGGCAGTATAACACCCAACATGGAACGGAAGATAGCCAGAAACTGAACGATATGTCTCCCTGTTATAGATCTATATGCCACCCATTGGGCTTGGCACACTCGAGTTGATCCATACATTTTTCATATGTGTCCTATGAAGTATCCTATGAAGAAGAGTCATGGGTATCAGTTAAGAGAGGAAAAATTGTTTTCTCTTTGATCTAAGAAAAAACCAGTCTTCTTCACCCCTCGTCTTCAAGTCGAATATTTGGGAGGAATTGCTTCTAGCCCGGTCCATTGTGTGTTTTGTAATTACCCTGACCTAAGGATGGAAATAGATGTATCCCAAAATTCCACAAAAACACTACTTATAAAGTCTCATGCAACTGTCATGAGCAAACTCTTACTCTTATTGTATTTTTTTAGCTAGTATAATTTGCGCCTACCATGGTGCCTGGTAAAATTGACTTTAGCCTCAATTTCAATCCATATAACATTGTTGTCGTCAATGATGATAAGAACGTTGTTTTTCATGGAGACTATGAGGAAGATGATGTAGTCAAACACTAGTCACTACATACACCTTAGCTTGACCTAAGTTACAAATAAATGTTAAACACATTCATGTTGTGACCTTAAAGATTTCAATGACTAAGTTACCTTAAACTGGATAACAAATTTAGATAGTACAAAATAAAATACTTAAGAGTTATAAAGAGAGACTCGACTATCTAAGTCTCATTCAAGAGTCTCAACTTATCAAAGTCTCGCTTGAATGATTTGTCTTTACAAGTCTAACTCAAGGGACTCTGTTATCTAAGTCTCTCTCTTAATTAAGGTACTAACATTTACAAGTCTTGTTCGAGGGACACGGCTATCTAAGTCTCACCCATAAATAAATTATCTCTTGTTTGAATTAAATCACTTCGATCTTTCAATGGTCTCGTGCTTAAGGGACTGTGTACTTGGATATTTTTATTTGTTCGTAAAAGACAGTGGATCGGGACAATTTTTCTGGGGCCCTAGAAGGGATTGTCAATGAAGACTTGATCCAAGCCCACTAATCAATATTTTGTGAGCACCCAATAGAGGACAGTAGAACGTCCATCATGGAACGTTAGTCCATCCGAAACTGAACGATAAGTTGCCCTGTTATAACTTTATAGGTCACCCCATTGAAATTGGATTTGGGCTGCTCGAGTTGATTCATACACTTGTCATACATAGCCTATGAGGTGTTCTGGGAAGAACGGTCGTGGATTTCAATCAAGAGGGGAAAAACCTCCCACTCGGAGATCTAAGAAATAGTCGGTCTTTCTCACCCCATCTTCTAGTCGAATATTTAGGAGGAATTACTCCTCGCACGATTAAGGATCTAAGGATAGAAAAAGATGGATCACAAAATTCTAATAAACATCACTTATATAGTCTCTTGCATCATGAACCGCATAAGATAATGATCATTTTTTTTTCAATTATTTTCACTAAAAATTCAAAATTTAAAATCTCAAATTTAGATCTTTATATAATAAAAAATCTTAACTTTAACGAACTCTCAAAGCGATTTCCAATTAGAATTCACTAAAATCGTGATTATGCATGTAGACATTTGAATTCCAATCTCATACTTTCACACTTCTACATACTAATAGATTGTCCAAATAAGCCAATGACTTGCAATCCATTCTCATAGTTATTGCTACTCACAAATAATCTCATATATAACATATTGACATAAAACATGTCTTCTCATATATAACATATTGACATAAAACATGTCTTCCGTTTATGTTTACATGCTTTCAAATTCATAAACATTATGTTTAAGTATGGATATTGATGTACATTATCAAATTGAGTTCAACCATATACCTCAAAAACAAAAACAAACAAATATCATAATTCAGTTCAAACACATTGCAATATAACTCATTGTTTGCCCTCAACCGCAATTGCAGGACTTGTCTTCCTCCTCCTCTCCCTAGAGCTACGGCACGAAGACAAACTCGGAATACAAAACAACAAAGACTTATGCGATTTCTCTTTAACCGATACACGATCACCACTCGCGATTCTTTCACTACTACTAGTAGAGTTAGCTCTTGAGCAATAAGGGGTTGAGTGTGAAGATTTAGGAAGAACATCTTGTATAGTTGGTTTCACTTGTCTCTTTTCTTTGTTATCATCATCTTGGTTATCTTTCACACTATCTTTGAAAAGCTCTAAAAGTTTCTTTTTCTTTTCCGGTGATGATTCCGATGGAGAAGGCGAAACTCTATTCTGAGATGAGGTTTTGTTGACATCAGGTGTAGCAAAAGCGTGGTGAATTGGAGTATTACCACGAGATGGTGTAAAGTCTACGTAAAAAGATAGACAGATAGCCACAGTCAGAGTTTAATCGATATACACAGCCAAAAGATAAAAGATAAAAACTAAATGAAATTAAAATTTTCGAAAAAATGAAAAACAAATGCTTACCACCATTGACACTATAGAAATCATCTTCACAATCTGAATCCAACCAAGGTTTGGAATCAAAAAATGCTTCCTCTTTACTACCTATAAAGAGTGAAAGGAAAAAAAATGTGTGAATAATTAATTCATATATAGCATAAGTATAATCCAACAAATTAATTATAATTAAAGTTTTTTTTACAATTGAGTTGGAAATGATATTTCAATCAATTTCAATTTATTGTAACAATAACATATGGATTGTAGTATATTAGCAAGTTGTTTTCATTATGCTAAAAATATCTTTCATTTATTATATAAAGATAAATAATTGAATAGACTATATAACTAGAATAAAAATCAATCTTCAAATACATATATGAAATAAATAATAAAAGAAATTAAAAATAAAAAGTGAATAAATTTTTTTGAACTTTCTATTCACATGTGCTATAAATAATTGCCAATTAATAAAATCATGAAAGTGGTGACCTAACCGCATAATACCTCCAAAGACAGGTTCATATCACATGATAAATTTATACTTATTTGCCATTATTACATAAATTAAATTAAATTAAATCAATCAATAATATCATATCAACAAAATTAAATAACATATACTATTAAATTAAATCAATCAATCATATCAATAAAATTAAATAACTTATACTAAATTAAGTCAATCAATCATATCATATCTAAAATTAAATAAAAATCAATAATATCACATATCAATCCTAAAGAAACAAGACAACAACATATCACCTAATAATTGAAGAGTGAGAAAGAAATTAAAAATGAAAAATAATTTTAAAAATTTGAAACAATACCATTTAATTGCATATTTACACAAATTTGACAGAATTCTTTTTTTAAAAAATTAAAAATTCTTTTTTTTTTTTTTTTAACTTTTGAAAATTTTAATATTTGGTCTGTATTTAAAACCCAATAACTTCTTCAATTTATATTAAGAAATTAAGTAATTATAATTCAACTGAATTCTCCAAAATCATTAATTTAATATTAAAAAACATTTTTTTTATATAAAAAAGAACCAATAAAAAAAATAAAACAAATTCTTAGATCCCAGAAACAAACACAACAAAAAACAGAAAAACCTTAAAAGAATCAAAACAACAAAAAGAAACCATACCATAGTTAATGAAATTGGTCGTTGACTTAGAAGGTGACAACACAAAGTCACCATTTTTTGTTTGTTCCTTAATGGGTGATGAAGGAACCACAATTTTCTCAGTTTTGGATCCAAAAAATGAAACTTTCACCTTCATGTTATTGTTATCTGTGTTGGGTTTTCTTTGAATTGAAGAACAAGAGCCCATAACTCAAAAAGATGAAAACTTTATGATCATCACAGTCACAAAGTGGCTTGAAAGAGAGAGAAAGATCAAGTATGGGCAAAAGGGTGTGTGAGTTTTTGGATTTATGCAAAAGGGTGTGTGAAAAAATGGGTTAGTGAGAAAAAAGAGGAATTGGAGAGAGAAAGAGAGAGAGAGAGAAAAGGAATGAAAGTTAGTAAAAGAGGATTAGTCTTGAAAGGGAAGTTATAATATGTAATTGTGTTGTGTCAACAAACAATGTTTGTTGTGTTGTGTTGTGTTGTGTTGAGTATTGGATGATGCTACATTTATACTCTTATTGGGTGAGGATTTTAAGTTCTAAATGTGGTGTTTGGAGGTAATGAGTAGTTTGTTAGCATTATAAGGAGAGAAAGGTCACAAAATTTTCACCAAAATAAGTCATAAATTGATGATTTGATATTGGTTTTATGAATTAGTTGGATGTCATAATTACATTTAAGGGTGTAAAAAAATCACATCTCTTTATGAATTTGTATGTTATAGATAAAATAAATTAATATTTCAACTAGTTTGTTATTTGTTTTTTAAGAGGTGGGGACTATAAAGAAATTATTTAAATACTTTAAAATAACATAAATCTATTATTAAATATTGATATATTTTTAGAGTTGAATTTGAATTCAAAATTTTTAATTAAGTAAGTAGATATTTTTAATATCTCATTTAAGTATTTTTGGTTCTATTTATATTAATTTATAAATAATTGTTAGTAATTAGTTAATATATTAATATTTTCTCTTTTATCAAATTTGAAGAATCGTCCAATGTATTTAACCTTTTACATGCATGAGTGGATTTAACTCTTTGAGGGGTTCAATTTAACTCTAAATTTTGAAAAAATGTCCATTATATTAACTAAATGAATATAACCTTCTTGCAACGCAATTGTTTTTAAAAATTAAAATTCTTGTAAGAGATTTAACTTTGATATTATTTAAGCAAATAAAATTATTTAGAATAAACGTTATTATTATTATTTTTAATATAGAATTAACTTATTTTTTTAATTGTTTTATTTAATCGATAGTCAACTCTTCTAATTTAAGCGTCCCTTATTTCTAGTATGTGCATGACACGGTAATTTTGGTAGATGTTTTAGTTGATAACCTTCGAGTCTTCGAGTTAATTTCGCTATGAGCAACCTCATAGAAATTAATATGGATCCTATTTTTATTTAGCTTGTGATTTGTCTATTGTGTAGTAAGAGAATATTTCCTTCAAGTACGACTATCGGTGGGATCGATTATTGTTTAGTTAGTCTGATTTCTCAGAGCTTCAAATCGTGGAGACAACAATATATTAATTTATGGGACGAGTGATTTTACACAGTTTTGTTTTGAATGTTATCCTTATTTTCTTCTTATCTTTTTTTTAAATATTTGTCAAGGTTTAGAAAAAGATTGTTAGAATTTAATAAATGTTTCTCTAAAGTGAGGTAAAGGTAACTCTAAGATCTCTTGAGTTAAGTAGTCTAATGTATATAAGTCTGAGCATTGTATTGCTAAGGGAGTTTAGGATATTTGTTTGGTCAATTTATCCCTTTTAACTAAGTTGATGTGATAACTTATCTCTAATGCATCTAGTCTTTGGTATGATATTTTATATGGCATATATAATACATATGCTACTTTCTCCCCACAAATGTTTAATTTTGCGTCTACTTAGTAGAAAGGTGTGTCTCATCTTAGTTCTAAAACTGAGAATTCTTCTGCTTGGTTTGTGGTCAGCTCTAACAAGAAAATGGTATATGTCTTTCTTAAATCTTTTTGGAACGATCATATGGTAGGCCTTCTCTTTCTTGTGTCATCTTACTTAGGCATGTTTGGAGTTCTTCTAAAGTGATTATTTTCTCTTAAAATTTTATCCAAGGTAAGATCTCGACCATAAAAACTTGTATAAATGTAGGGTGTTAGCGAGCTCAAAGGATGTTTCTTGTCCATTGTGTAGTGGGTTGATAGAGGCGGTTACCCATTTATTTGTGACCTACGATTTGACAATGTTTAGATAGTAAAAAAATTTAGGTGATTAGGGTTGTGTTTCGATCTTTTTAAGGATCTTACTTCTCTTTTTTTGGTGTTTAGATCGTTGGGACGAAGGTTTAGGATTAAGGGTGGTCTCTTTATGACATGGTACTTAGCAGTGCGGTCGATGTGGAAATCCTAAAATGATATTATTTTTTTATGTTCCTTTACGAGTGTGAAGGATGTAGAAAACAAGAGTGCTTTTTTGGCTTAAAATAATATCTTGGTAGGTCTCTAGAAAACTATTATATTAACTCTGTTTGACCTAAAAACTCTATTAAACGTTTCAGTTATTAGCGGATTAAGTGTCATTGACCTTGCAATAAAGTGATTTTTGGTCGTTACTTAAAAAAAATCTCTTATATTGATGGTAATTTCTTTGAATTGAGATTTAGCCTTATTTTTTTAGGGTAACATTTTTGTTTTGATTTTCTCCTCTTGTATTAATTATTTTTGTTTTTGGTTGAGTCTCGAGTATTTATTTTATTTTTTTAACTTTTGCTGAATATTTTTGTTTCTCTTTGTGATTTACCCTTCTTCGATATCTTGTGTGTCATTTTTGTCTTTAAAAAATTATATTAGTAGAAGAAAAAAATTTAACTTAAAAATAAGATTTATTGTAGATTTGGTGTCTTATTTTTATTGGCTTATGAATTTGTTTATGTAATTTAAAATCAGCCCATTTTAATATTTTTTTTATTTTCTTAAACTTAAAAATAATAATATGATATATTTTAAATAAAATAACATATAGTATCATGATGAAGAATAGTTCACATAATAATTGTTACTAACTTCCTCTATGGGCAGCCATCCATTGCCACATGTTGACTGAATGACCTTAAAATTTTCAGCGTGAAAAGCGAGTTAAAATTTTAGATTATTAATTCCGCGTATACATCGTGTAGAATAAGTGTCAAATAATTAAATAATTAAAACACCATGCTACTTTGTGTCAAAAATTTAAAATAAAATTAAAAAAAAAAAACAAAAACAAAAACACCATTGGTACTTTAAAAAGTTATCAATTCCCACCAGTAAAAGATGGTTTCCATCCATCTATCTAATAAATTCTCAACTATATTATTAATTTTTTTATTTTAAAAAAATATCACAATTATATTCATTTTGTTTCATATTTTTTATAAGGCTATTTTTTTTTCTATTATATGGCGATTTTTTTAAAAAAGAACATATTTTAAAAATTTTGGATCTCCTTGTTTTATAATTTTTTATTGTTTTTTTTTACCACTGATTCAAGCCAAAAAGATTTTTTTTTTTTGATAAACAAAAATTTAAAAAAAAAACATATTTTAAAAAATTTGGATCTCCTTGTTTTATAATTTTTTTTATTGTTTTTTTTTACCACTGATTCAAGCCAAAAAGATTTTTTTTTTTTATAAACAAAAATTATATTGAAGAGGACACTAGGGGTGTCCAACCCAATACAAAGGAAAACAAAGAGGGAAAGAAAACAAAATCGAATATCCAAGTTCTCTCCAATTCTGAAGGAAAGATTGAATATGATACAATAAAGATTTGAAATTTAACAATTCACCTCTAAAAATAATGTTGTTTCGAATCCTCCAAATAGACCAAAGAACCGCAAACCAAATTCTACACCGAACAGATCCTGTTAGAGGAGAGTTTAAAATTTCCATGTTGTCCAAAAGGACTTGAAACTAGGACCTTAGTCTCAATGGTACACATTTTACCGCTAAACCAAATTTTTTGCTTTATTATATTTTCTAATGAAATTTATATATTACTTTCAATTTTACATCTAAATAATCCACATTTTAAAAAAAAAAAGTAATTTTAAAATAACCTATTTTCCAAAATATTCTATTTTAGAGGTGAGAATAAGTGTTGCTTTTAAATCAATTTGTGATAGTTCTTTAGCCTTAAGAGAAGACGTCAATTGGATTGTAGACATCATATGGTGTTGTCAATTCAATTGTCGACAGTGTGTTAAATTTCAAAGATGAAGTCAATTGATTTAGTAACATTGTATGTTGTGTTTTTTTTTACTATAAATAGAGGTGGTGTGGTCCATTGTTTTCACATTTATTCTCATATTTATGTGTTAGTGATAACATGTATCATCGCTACTACAGAAAAGTTTCGAGCAACTACATAGGGAATTGATTTGTTGGTTAGAAGGAGACATACCTGAAGGCGAAAAATTAGAAGTATCGAGAGACACGGTGTCTTGCGTGGGTAGGTGCAAGTTAAGACTGACAAGGATGCGAGACAAGTGGTATTTTGACCAAATGATATCAGTTTGATTGTTGTAATCAGTTAGAAATGTTGTGGTTAAGTATTTTTATCTATTTTGATATTTGTTGTATGTGTTGTTTATTTAGAGTTGTTGTTGTTCGTTTTGTGATATTTAATTTTTTTGTTGGAAAGTGTTGTTGTTTTTAAGTGCGTTTAAGTCGGGGTGATGGTTGTTGTTAACATTTTTGTAACAAAAAGTTATCCATATATCAAAATCTAAGGTTACAAAAATTCAAAGGAGAAACTAAACTATGATGCAGAGGTTGCTCCAACATTGAGACAATTTTTTCGATTGTGTCCAGGATGACGACATATACTACATTATCTTATCATTTTATCAGTCGTATCTATTCTTGTTCTTATGTGCATGCTGTTTGGGCGACCTTTTTTCTTTCTTCGCATCTCATCGTTGTGCCAAACTATGTCCCCTTGATATGGAGGCTAATATTCATCCATTGCTAGCACTACGAAGCCTTCATTATAGACATTCATAACGTTAATGGCCTTGTAAACATCAGATAGATGGTTGCAAGCGTCCTGACGAACATGTGCGCATGCTACAATGACATGTGAGCAAAGTACACGGAAGGCCTGATACTTGCCACAGTCACACCAACATCTATTTAGTTGACAACGTAGGATAAATTTGGCCTCCCTCAGTGTGGTCCATTGTTTCTTGTACACTAAAATTTTTCCTATAACGGTTAAAGACTGTAACCGCATGTGTGCTAGCTTTGATAGTTTCCTCTTTCATCACTTTCATGCAACATTCACTGAATAATTGACTCGACATTAACACTGCATTCTATCTTTCACCTTTTGTTGCGAAAAGTGATGCCAACCTATAATAGGTTGATCTCACCAATGCGGTTATTGGTGGGTTTCTAATGCCTTTGAAGACACCTTTCATGAATTCCACAAGGTTTGTTGTCATGTGGTTTTATCGATATCCTCCGTCAAATGCTCTTGTCCATTTTTCCAATAGAATGTTATCCAGCCGCCTTCTTGCATCTGCATTTGACAATCTAATTTCATCACGGTAATGTTGAAATGATGGTTGAGTTAGAGCATACCCTGCATTCACCATTTTTTTGCGAAGGTTCTTGTCTTTAATTGCACGCATGAAGTTTTGTGCGATGTGTCTAATGCAATAGATATGGTTAGAAGGAGGATTATGCCATTTGCTATCATGGTTATTGTAAGCACTCTCAATAGCAGCATGTTTTTCTGAAATTAAACAAAGATTGACTTATGGAGCCACGTGTGTTCTAAGATTCCTAAGGAAGAAACTTCAACCAGCAATGGTCCCACCTTCAACTAGAGCAAAGGCAATGGAAAAGACATTATTGTAGTCGTCTTGTGCAACTACCATAAGCAAGGTGTGTTAAAACAAGATTTGTTCATGACATGCATTCTTTGGATTTTGATGATAACAAAGTGTTGAAAGAACAATGGTGTTATCTAATGTGTGTTCCAAGTATGAAGGTTTTAAAGCTTAAAGAGAATGCATACAGAATATAATGTAAGGACACATTTGAGAGGAGTTGAGTTACTAGTTTCTGATAGATCACTACTACAAAAATCATCTTTCGTAACGCCACCGAATTTTATTTTACCACGACCAAAAGGATTCACCATTGTAGAATCTATTTAATTAGGCGCTTTCCTTTTATTTTCATTTTTAAGATCACTTTTCACCACGGTTGGAACTTTTAACCGTGGTGAAAAGTGGCGCTTGGTCATGAGTTTGAATCCTAGCACATATTGTTTTGTTTTTTTATTTGTTTTAAGCCACTTTTTACCACGGTTGGAACTTTCAACCGTGGTGAAAAGTGGTGCATGGTCATGAGTTCGAATATTGTTGTTGTTGTTATATGCTGCATTTTATTTTATTTTATTTTATTAAAATATATACAACAACGTACGATTATTTAACACAACTGTTGTTGTATGTAGCATGTTGTTCACAGTTTTATTTTTTCAAGTTGTACTAGCATTGTGTGTTATTTAATATAAATCTTTGTCGTTCATAAACAAATCTTTATCGTCTATTTAGTGATTATCGATGCTCAAAACACTACCATTAGTGATCCACGTGAAACCTAAAACTTAGACGAACTTCCAACTTATAAGAACTTTATCTTCTACCTCCGAACATCATCTTTCATTTACGAAACTCTATTTCTCCACTAAACCAAGCTCAAAAATATTATTTCTTCCATAAACAAAACTTGAAAACATCATTACTTTTGTTAACAAATTTCAAAACTCCATCATCTCTTCTCAAACTGGAATGAGACAAAGTATGGATTCAAGTTAGCAGTGTTAGTTGTTGTTGTTCTTTTTTTTGTCATTGTTGTTGTTTTTGTTGTTCTTGTTCTTATTATGGTTGTTCTTGTTTTTTTAATGTTGTTGTTATTGTTGTTTTTGTTTTTGTTTTTGTTGTTCTTGTTGTTGTTGTTGTTGTTGATGTTGCTATTGTTGTTATTCTTCTTATTTTTTTGTTCTTATTGTTGTTCTTGTTGTTGCTAATGTTGTTCTTGCCGTTGTTGTTGTTGTTCTACTACTGAATTTTTTTATTAAAAGACATAGAACAACGTTTGTTTAATATAACTGAGATTGTATGTAGCACGCTATCCAGTTTACTACCATGAGAAATAGACATGATTGTAAATAATCTATTTACAACCACACCCTACATAACAACGGTTGTCAACCCTTATTATAAATCTTTCGTAATCGTTGTTATATGAGTTTTTTGTAGTAGTGGATCAAAATTTGAAAAACAATCTCTAAGTCATAACTGGCGTAGACTCTGAAGCTAAAGGCCTCAGTATCAGAAGATCAACATATTGTCTCTACACTAAGTTAACGTGTCAGCTTTTGGTAAACATTCAGAGTTAGTAGTAAAGCTTAAGTTATTCATACCACAAAAATCATCCTGCATTGTCAAATCATCTGGTCAGCTAAAGTCTATGTTCATAAGGCTCAAGAAGAGTTCACATGCTTTATGAATATCTACTCTCAAGGGATCTATAATATAATATTACATGGAAGACACAATGGTTAAACAAGTTACACAATGGGTTAAGATCTTTTGGTGTATCTATCTTCAACATCTCTTGTACTATGGAAAAACAAAGACATTTGTTCAAGTTATTTCTTCCAATGGCTAGTCTTCTACAACTTCTATATAAGTCGCTGAAGATTCAAACTAAATATTTAACAAGGAATAAGGGACAAGAAGCAATATAGAAGGAAAGCCAAGAAGGATAAGAGTGTTTTACACTTCTATCTGGATGGAGGAATAACAAGATCAACAATTAGCAACACAATCGAGTATGCAGAAATTTTGTTATATGATGTAAATTGTATAAAGCCTTAATATTTCTTAAACATTGAATATCTTATAAATCTTAAGTGCTTAAGGTCTTTGTTATGTTGATTACCCAGTACCTCTGATTTTGTATCAAGTACACCTTGTTATCTATTCTGATAAACATGTTATTTAGTAGTTTAGATAAAGTCTCTTGCTATGTGCTTAAGCATCAATGTCTCTTGTTGAGAAGCTTGAGCTAAGTAAGTCTCCTGCTATGTGATGTAACTTTGAAAGTTTTGATCAGTTGTTGATTGAGCAGAAAGTCTTAGACTATGAGTCTGAGCAAAAGTCTTGTACTTTAGAGTATGAGCAAAAGTTTTGGGTTCGTGGAGCCTAAGCAAGAAAGTCATGGACTGTGAGTCTGAGCAAAAGTCTTGAGTTCGTGGAACTTAAGCAAGAAAGTCTTTGGCATGAGGGGCTTGAGCATTGAAATCTTGGATTCGTCGAATCTGAGCATAAAGTATTGAATCCGAGGGATTTAAATAGGAAGTCTTGGACTGGAGGTATAAGCAAGGAATTCTTGAACTGAGGGGTTTAAGTAAAAAAAGTATTAGGATCTGAGGATCTAAGTAGGAAGTCTTGATCATGTGCTGATTAAGCCAGGAAGTCTCTGGTTGAGGGTCTAAGCAGAAAAGTCTTATACTTAAGTGTATAAGTAGTTGTAATCTGTTTGATTATAGTGAAATCTCTTGCACTACAAGGGGACTAAAATAATCTTAGTTTAGGAGGAACCAGGATAAATCTGTCGTGTTCTTTATATGTTTATTTATTTTTGTTGATATCCGTTGCACCTGTTATCAAGTTCTGAAGTTATGTTTGGAATCTGAACTCTTTTAAGAATTAGTAATGAATTTGGATAACACAATTCAACCCCTACCCCTTTCTTGTGCATTTTCCTCACCCCCATTTGGCATAAGAGCTTGATCTATGCATAACACTTAATAGTGGTGCAGACAAAGATCTAGTGAGGAAAATATATTTTCATCTTCGTAATAAAAAGAAGGGAGTCAAAGATGAAGACATCTGTTGAAAGCAACTAGTCTCATTCCTGATGGTGTTATCCTTTTGGAAAGATACTTCAATATCTTACCTTCAGAACAAGTCAGAAAAGTTTCAATAAAACTTGCTGGAAATTCAGAATCAGAAACTTTATTCAGGTAAGTTCTATTATGTAATTCCAAGTATAACATTTTGTACAAAGTATTCTTGTGTGTATATTTTTACACTCAGATGCTTTGGAAGACATTAGTTTAAGAGCTTTAATGTTGGTGTTAATGGTATTCTTATTGTTTATGATAATATCAAGTGTTATATTGAATTAAATAAATCTCTTCAAACATTCTTGAATCAAGCTTTCTTACTATTGTTCAGAAGAATCTAGTATGTGTTATGATCTTCAGTGAACTAACATGTAATTCTGATTAGAGTTAAAAAGTTGATAAAAATTTTGAACATAGTAATTTATGCTTAATTCTAAATGAAGAAACTGAATCAGATATTTGTCAGATGATGTCTCAGTCAAAAGCTTAGGTAACAAACTCTTGATATGAAATAGAATTATGAAAAATCTTTGATTCTGAAACTTGTATGGAGAAATATTTGACCACATGCACAGAAGTAAATATTTTTGACACATGTCCTACTTTTTACACCTGTCTGAAATGTCTTCGACATGCTTGAAATTAATTGTGTTTTGAATTTGAAGAGGAATGAATCTGTTTTAAGTACTTTTGTGTTTAAGTCTCTTAATTGTCATTTATTTCTCTCAACACACATAACTTTTATCACTGTTCTTCATTTGTGTTTTATCTGCAAACCCTAGAAAAAACCCCATAAACCCCATCAATGGCGCCCTCATCAACAAATCCTTTAAATACTAATTCTGTACAAAAGCTTAAGATCAAACTGAAGACAATTCCACTCGACAAAGATGAATTAAAGCTTCTTATTGAGCAAGTGGTTAATTTTGATAGTTTTGCTACAAATGGTTATCCAATGAAGAGTTATTTTTAGTTCCAAGGTTGGATGAACTTCTTTGATATGATGAATGAACTAACTTACCCAACTCTGGTAAAAGATTTCTAGGTTAGAGTTGAAGTGTATGATGAATACTCTGCACAAGATGAAGAAAGAAATGTTGTAGAAAAAGATAGAAGTTTGAAAGTAAAATCAAGAGCATAAATGGATCTAAAAGAGTTCAATGGAGTGAAAATAAGATCTGTTGTAATAGGCCTTGAAATCACCGTAACTCAAGAGAACATTGCTCATCTAATTGGGGCTGAAAATAAAGGAATGGTGATAATCAACAAAAAGGATGAAGGAGGTTATGCCAGTGATATTAAGAAGAATCTATTTGAAAAGAAAGATGACTATGGAAAAGTGAAGAACATGCATCTCAAGCAAAAGTTGTTGTTAAAATTTTTTTATCGGTTGTTTAATATCTCAACAAGGAAGTTCAGATCAAATATCATGGGATCACAAGATGTTTCTTTGGTATCTCTTGAATGATCAACCTTTAAGGATTCTTGGTTACATTTTTCATCATCTATGTGAATCCATCAAGGGCTCCACTAAGAATTTCAAACGAACGGTTTTTTATGCAAGGTTGCGTTCTTAACTTTTCTATTAATACGAATTGATTAACATACTGGTGGAATTTAGAGCTACACAAGACTTGGACGATGCCTATGGAAGTATGCTATCTGCATCAGTTCTCGCTCACATGAAGAAAAGAAGGAAGAAGGATGTTATAATGATTCCTAATTCTATCAAAATCAAAAAAGATAGGAGAAGAGCTTTTCTAGAAGACTATCCTTTGTTGACCAAGGAAGATTGTTCTGATGTCATCAGATTTCTTCTGGAAGAAGCAAAAAGGGAATATGGTGTAACTATAACTCGTGACCAACTTCCTGAAAAGTACCATGATGTTTATGTTCTAAGAGGAAGAAGAAAAAGGAAGGAACTCACCTCTGATGAAGAAAAAGATGATGAAGAATCAGATGCTTCTATGCCTACTAAGAAGAAACTATTAGGAGATGCTCAAAAGGCAGTTCAGAAGGAGGAAGAAATATTTGTTCAAAAGAATGGAAAGAAAAAGGATTTACACAGCTCCAAGAAGGCCCTACAACATGATATTGAAGAACTCATGGAAATTACTGAGATTCGTCCTACCAAAACTAGGGGAGAAGGATCTGGCAATAATTTGAATAAAGAAGTATCTACACCAAAGAAAAGGAAGATGGTAAAGTTAAATGAACAAGAAGAAGAAAAGGAACAAATAATTCTCATATCGCAAAGAAAGTTGATAATTTCATGACAACAATTGTCAAAAGAAGTACGGAAGTTTTATCAGAAGAATTGATCAAGAGAAATCGTGTTAAGGACTCTATAAAGGTGACATAGAAGGGCATGAAAATTTTTGAGAGAACAACTAAGAGATAAACTTGAGTCTATCTTACATTCTCTTGAAGTTGCTATGATAACTTAAGAATTTGTTGAGATCATAAAAAAAGATGCAGATGTTGCTCAAGAACATAGAAATCTTGGTGCTAAGGAAGATGCACCAAAAGTGGAAACGGAAGCTATGTCTGTGGAAAAGAATTATGGATCTAGAAACTGGTTGAATCAGAGTCCAGCCAAAACTGGCAAAGAGGTAGAAGTTATAGAGGAAATTGTTTCATTGGTAGCAAGATCAGTTATTGAGGCTGAACTCGTTCATGACTATAATCTTAATACTTCACTAAGAAAGTCGCATCACCTACTAAAACTAACCAAACTTATATCTTAGTAGTACAACCCTATCAATCAATCAATCATCCCTATAAGTACATATTTTTCTTCATTTTCAAAAACTTCTCCAAACAAAACACCATACAATATTGTTTCATCACTTAACTAAACCAACCAAGACATTAATGCTATCATTCAAGCAAGCTCACCTTCACCAGTTCATGGTGAATCTGAAAATGCTTTGAATGCTAAGCCTCTTAATGTTGCATCACCCTCAAACAGTTCCACCAAAACCATTACATATCAACTTGTTTAGAACTATCTTAATGATGGATCTGAATATGTTGAGTCTGAACCAAAACCATCAATCCATCAAGAAACCACCCAACACATATCCCCATTGAATCATGCCTTAAGAAAATAAAACTCTTTTAAATATGTTCATGAAACCCTGCAAAAAGATGAAACAAACACATCCAAAACATATCAGAATATAACCAACTTTCAGCCTCTACCCAGCCATGTACTTTCTTAGTTAGAAGCTTTTAAGACAGGCTTACATGACGAGGAAAAGGAAATAATGGAAGACATGTTCATGTCTACTGATCCTATGGCTTATAATGCAAAATGGGAAAACTTTAGAAGATCTGTTAACTCGGCCGTTCAAAGTTTGAAAAATTTCTTGACAAAGGAAGTAATTACACTTAGCCAAAAGAAATTGCTCAATCTAGAAGCTAAAGTGATGTCAGTTGCTGAATGTCAAGAGATGATGAAGACTCACATGGCTAATAACCAACTTTCAATGGATGTTCAACTCAAGGCTATTGTTGCAAGACAAGAAGAAATCAGTTCTTATCTGAAGAAAATCATGGAATTTTTGTAGAAACGTTAGGTCTAGGATGTAGGACCTATTTATGTGTTAGATGGCTTGTTTATATTTTATATATGTTATGACATGCTTGCGAACTTGTTTTAGATTACTTTATACAAGTTGTTCTTGTTTTGAATAACTTATGCTTTATATTTCTCTCTTGATTATTTAAAGTGAATGAAACTTTCTTTTGTTGGCTTAAATGAATGGAAACTGAAAAAATTGGAAATTTCATTAGAATTTATAAGTTACATGAGAATAGATAAGACAATACAACAAATTATCCTATCCCTAGTCTTCCTTGTTGCTTCAGACATCTCTCTCTGTGTTGCAAATAAATTCTTTCCATGATTGATCTGCGTCCTCGTCTTCAGAAGAAGTAACTTCATCATTAATAGAAGTCTTCTCAAGAACGTTCATGTGTTCTTTTGATCCTAAAGTTTGTGCTACGTAAGCATCCAATCTGGTTTGAACACCCTCCTCCTCCTTCAATTTCTGTTCCTCTTTTGCTGCATTATCATGAAGTTTTGTAGAAAGTTTCTTAATTTCCAAGCATTTCTCCTTGTTGTTTCAACCTTATTCGATAATTCAAACTCTCTTACAAAATCTCGTTTTTCACTCTTGTGAGGAATTCAGTTATGAGATTTTCTCCTCATAACTTGTTTTTGCTTGAAGTATTTTTGAGAATTGGATGAACTCTTGAGGAAACCATGCCAATCTCATTTTATAGTGAGCTTTGAGTATTTTTTTCAAGTACAAATATGGAATCAGTGCACCAATGGAAACTGATTGTTGACCATCTTGGGATACTACACTTCTGTTCAACACTTACTTGACTATGACTTCTCTTAACCCTATAAAGTATCATTGACCATCTTGGAACATTGTACTTACGTTCAGCATGTGCTTTAATTGTCACCTCCCGTATCTCTTTTAAATGTTTTAGATGTGAAAAATGGGGGAGAAAAGTATAAGAGTATTTTATTGACAATCAAAACCCTTCAGATTTAATGTTGTTCATTTATAATTAATGCACTTTTAAATTTGTGATTTTTTTGTTATTTTGGTTATCTTGCATGGGTGATATATTTTAATTTTCTTGAACATAAAACAAAGGGGGAACTTACGAACCTCAACCTTAGACTATTAGACTCAGAGGGGGCTTACAAACCTCAGATTCTGGTGTTGCTTAGAAAATTAAAATATTTTTTCTTGAATATAGTACTTAGGAGGAGTTTACAGAATTTAACATCGGACTATTAGACTCAAGGGAGCATACAAACCTCATACCTTGATGATGCCAAGAAAATTATAATTGTCGAATATTATTCTTTAAATACTTATTTTTGTCATCATAAAAAAGAGGGAAAATGTTAGAACGAGATTTGTTCATGACATTTATCCTTTGGATTTTGATGATAACAAAGTATTGAAAGAACAATGGTGTTATCTAATATGTGTTCCAAGTATGCAGGTTCTAAAGTTTAAAGAGAATGCATTCAAAATCCGATATAAGGACGCATTTGAGAGGAGCTGAGTTACTAGCTTCTGGTGGATCAGAATCTGAAAACACTCTCCAAGTGATGTCTGGCGTAGACTCTGAAGCTGAAGGCCTCAACATCACAAGAGAAACATATTATCTCTGCACTAAGTTAATGTATCAGCTTCTAGTGAACATTCAGAGTTAGTAATAAAGCTTAAGTTATCCGTACTGCAGAAAGCAAGCTACATTGTCAAATTAGCTTGTCAGTTAGAGTATATGTTCACAAGGCTCAATAAGAGTTGACATGCTTTACAGATATATGATCTTAAGGAATCTATATTATAAGATCACATGGAAGACACAATGGTTAAAAATGTTACATAATGGATTAAGATCTTTTGGTATATCTATCTTCAACGTCTCTTGTACTATGGAAAAACAAAGACACTTGTTCAAGTTATTTCTTCCAATGGCTAGTCTTCTACAACTGCTATATAAGTTGATGAAGATTCAAACTGAATATTTAACAAGGAATAAGGTACAAGAAGCAATAGAGAAGGAAAGCCAAGAAGGATAAGAGTGTTTTACACTTCTATTTGGATGGAGGAATAACAAGATCAACAATTAGCAACACAATCGAGTATGCAGAAATTCTGTTATATGATGTAAATTGTATAAAGCCTTAATATTTCTTAAACATTGAATATCTTAGAAATGTTAAGTGCTTAAGGTCTTTGTTATGTACCTCTGATTTTGTATCAAGTACACCTTGTTATTTATTCTGCTAAACATGTTGTTTAGTAGTTTAGATAAAGTCTCTTGCTATGTGCTTAAGCATTAATGTCTCTTGTTGAAAAGCTCGAGCCAAGTAAGTATCCTGATATGTGTTGTAGCTTTGAAAGTTTTGATCAATTGTTGATTGAGAAGAAAGTCTTAGACTGTGAGTCTGAGCAAAAGTCTTGTACTTTAGAGTATGAGCAAAAGTTTTGGGTTCGTGGAACTTAAGAAAGGAAGTCTTGGACTGTGAGTTTGAGCAGAAGTCTTGAGTTCGTGGAACTTTGTCTTGGGCCTGAGAGGATTGAGCATTGAAGTCTTGGATTCATGGAAACTAATTAGGAAGTCTTGAATTTGAGGTGTTTAAGCAGGAAGTCTCGGAATGGAGGTCTAAGCAAGGGAGTCTTGAATCTAAGGGGTTTAAGAAAGAAAGTCTTAGGATTTAAGGATCTAAGTAGGAAGTCTTGATCAGGTGCTAATTAAGCAAGGAAGTCTTAGGCTGAGGGTTTGAGCAGAAAAGTCTTATACTTAAGTGTATATGTAGTTGTAATCTGTTTGATTATAGTGGAAATCTCTTTTGCTGCAAGGGGTCTGGACTACTCTTAGTTTTGGAGAAACCTGGATAAATCTGTTGTGTTCTTTATATGTTTATTTACATATGTTGATATTCGCTGCACCTGTTATTAGATTTTGCACCTATGTTTGAAATCTAAACTCTATTCAGAAGTAGTAACGAATTTGGAGAACACAATTCAACTCTCCCTTCTTGTGTATTTTCCTCACCTTCAAGGTGTCCTTGTATTTTCCAGATAACCATGTTCCATCAATTTGAATAATAAGTTTGTAGAATGCAAATATTTGATGCATGGTTGAAACGCCCAAAAGAGTCAGTGAAATATTCCATTTCCACCAACACAAGTTCCATTTGTCGTACATGCCATCAATGTCTGCATAATTGCAACAATCCCTGGTGCGTATGTCTTAAGTGCCACCCAAAATCGTGGCAATTATTTGTATGAATCCTCCCAGTTGCCTAAAACCAGTTCAACTGCCTTTGTATTTGCAATCCATGCTTTCTTATACGACGAATTGTGATTATGTTGCATAACAATATGAGAGATTTTTACATTCAACTTTACTGATAGGTCCTTGTTAACAAGTGGAAAAATCTCTTAATATATCAATTCATCGCTTAAATTTTGGTGATCCTGTACAATATTAGTGGTAATGCAATTGTGAGGTGGCTCTATATAAGCTATCTTCTAAGAATCATTTCTCTTCCTATGAGACACAACCAACCGAAACTTGCAAAGATTGTTACGACAATGAATGACATACCTTCTTGAATCAGTTCGATGTGCGGTGAAATCAACAGAGTTATCCATGTGATATTTTTTAATAGCCCACACACATTCTTCCTTGGTTCAGAACTTGTCTCCCACTTTTAACTCACCCTCTGAACGCATATACGAGTTGTAAAAAATATATGAGGATCTCTCATCGTCATGCAAGTCCAAGTCGACCATATTGAGGCGGACATTATACATGACTTGGAGGTAATGACACTTGATGATCGTCATCTTCAGTGGTGTTGTTCAACAGATGATCAACCTGTGTTTCTCTTTCTTCTTCTTTGTCATCAATAATGTCGACCTCCACTTTGGCCTCATTTGAGTCCACGACTTCAGTTTCATCTGAATTTGCACGTTCTAATTGATCGATTATCTGAGATTTATAAGTTGGAAGAGTTTGTTGGAGTAAGGTATACAACTCAATATAGTTGAAACCAAAATGTTCGTGACTAACGAACATATTTTCAATATCTTCATCGTCTCAAACTTTAATTGGACAAGATTTAACGTGGTTGTTTTGAAAAAAAACAGGATTTTGATATATAATTTGTGATATAGGACCAAACCCTAGTTTTGATTCCAATCTACCATTAAAATGAAAGAAACTTGTATTTGTATTGATTGTAAATTAAACAACATCAGTGCTTTGAAAACCAAACCCAGATACATCAAAGGTAAATGTCTCTCCATTGTAGTGGGTGTTAATAATGTATCTCGATGCAGATGACATTATTTGTATATTTTCGTATGCGAAATGAAATGATGTAGATGACATTGCATGGGAACTGGTTAAATATGCATGCAACATTAAAGGCACTTGCCAATTCAATTGGCGACAAAGTGCACAAAATCCTACATTGTCGCCCGTTAAACTGGCGCTAACCTTTAAGTTTATGTAGCTAGCTTGTTCCCGATAGGGAATCATGTCCCTTGCATGCAGTCTTCCACCTGAATAGTTATCTATCATGCATGCAACCTACGTGTAAGCCTACATGTTGCCAATTGGAATGTCGAGTGTGTGTAAGGATCCAACGTGGTCGCCAATTGAAATGGCGCCACCTTTGCTGCATGGAAAATTAAAAAGTTATCATTCTTCCTCTATAAATTCAGATAGAATTGATTCTTATTTGGCATCAGAAACAAATACCACTCTTATATAAAATCAATTATTTTTCATCAACAAAAACAATATCTCTATTGACAGTGGGTGAAATGCACAGAGGCGCCGTTGCCAAAATTGAGAATTATGTAAGTGTTTAATTCACTAAGTAGTTTATATTTTGGTATTTGTTTATATTTCTTCTCATTAGTAAGTGTTTTTTTAGGACGTCTCTAGGTTTCGTACACGTGTCCATGAATATGTTGCCCCCGACATTTTAATTGAACCTATATTGAGCTGCCGATTTTGGACATGTAAGCAAAATCATGTCTTACTCGGTTGATGCAAAGTTTATACTAGTTTTACAAGAGAGATGGAGCCCCAAGACACACACTTTATTTTTTCCAACCAGTGAGTGTACCGTGATGTTGGAGGATGCGTACATGTTACTTGGGTTACCTATCGATGGTAAGGCGGTCAATGGAAAAACAAACTTCACAAATTCAATTTGCGAGGAACTTTTATGTGCCGACTTGTTGGATCATAGCCCAAGAGTCCAAGGTATCTTACTTTCGCATCTCAAGACATACTACAGCAGTTTAATATTAGATGCAAATTCTCTCAGAAGAAATGAAAATAATAAAAACTAGTTGTTATCTTATGCTTTTACTTGGTTCATTTTTATTTCTCGAAGGTAGTGGTTCTAATATGCATGTTATGTATTTACCCTTATTAAGACACTTATATAAAACTAGAGAATATAGTTGGGATTCTGCTTATTTGTCTTATTTGTATAGCTCTTTGTATAAAAACGCAATGAAATGCGTTGTTTTGCTCCATGCATAGGGTTTGTCTAGATTGTCATCCTTAGCGCCCGTCAACCACAACAACTTCTCATTCTCGTATGCACAAAAGTAAGTTAATAACTTCATATTAGTTAATTCACTTTAATGATTATTGTCTCTAACTAATTTATTTGAACTTTTTTGGTTTAGATGGTTGGCTCACGGTATGACTTACAGTAGATGTCCTAAACATTATATCATTCAATACCGCAATCTTTTGGATCACTTTACACCTGGAGATGTAATGCCACAAAATGAATCAATTTATTTTTAATATCACCCATTTTATGATTTAATCTTTTTCTCTTCTAAACTTCATTTGGCGTCCATATCTAAACATGGAACACCAACATGAAGTCAGAGAAGAAGATGTCGGTGTTTGGACTGCATGCGTGTCGATCATCAGATTTACCACTATGGAGATGTATCACAGTGACCGTGTCAAACTATAGTTTGGAATGCATCAAATATCCCAAATCTCTCGACTGACCTCGGTAAATGGTACTAACAAAAAATTAATGAACAATGGAACTATCCTAATTGGAAAAATTTTGTTAAATATGAGTGCCATAAATGGAGAAACCGTCGTGCCCATGTATTACGTGATCTGGTGATGACAACCCCGTTTATACTAACTAATACTTATATAGCTTGGCACAGATTGGTTGCAACTGAGTTTGTCTCCGAAGAGAGGTATCTATATGACCCATGACAAACCACTTACACACAAGAAGCTTCAACCTCTAACCCCCCAGGAAATTATCAAACCTGTTACTCACAATCCTCTATCCAACAAAATTACCAACCCACAAACACACAAACCCATAATTCAAACATGTTAGACACCCAACCACAGTACCAACAGCGTCCCCCATACCATCACATACAAAATCGCTCTTATCAAGACACCCAAAATCCATATGCCTCAAATACAACATCAAGATATAGCCAAAACACTCAATGAACATATAACACTAACATTTTCTCGTACCATAGAAAAAACGCCCAAACATCGTACCGTAGCCAAAACGCTCAAACATCACACTATAACCAATACACACAAACATCACAACAACCCTATGACTTTTAAACACCACAACCATTTCAACCTTTTACCAACAAATTGTTCACACCAATGCCCCCCTTCAATTGTCCAAGCCGCACACTAATGACCCCTTCAACACATCCCAATTACTCTGGCATGAGTCGCACACTCAGTTTCGGCAGTGCGACGCTCCATACACAAGACTACTTAGAAATGTAAGAACTTCTTAGGGATCCTGCTGGTGATGTTCATGAGACCTCAAATCCTCAAACACCTGGAGTGAATCAACAACGAGAGTAACGAGTAAGGGTAGCTAGGGGATGTGGAACTTGTGGCCGATATGACCAACTCGGACGTCGTCATTAATTTATGTAATATTATTGTTAATCATTTATGCTAAAAAAAATTGATTGTACACTGTCACTAAACCAATTGGCGCCACCTTTAAAATTTAACACATTGTCGCCAATTGGATTGGGAACACCATCTGGTGTCTCCAATCTAATTGGCGCCTCCTCTTAAGGCTAGAGAGTTGTTGCCAATTGGTTTGACAACAACACTTATTCTCACCCCCAAAGTGAGGTATTTTGGGAAATAATCTGAAAAGTGGGTTATTTTGGGATTGTTTGAAAATGTGGGTTATTTGGGTAAAAAAAAATTCTCCTTTGGTCTTTAATATATATAAAAAAACAGGTTCATTAAAGAATCAATGTATCTACATTATATGTAGTTCAGATACATTGATTCTTTAATGAATCTAAAAAGTAAATTTTTTCTTATATTAAAGATCAGAGATAGTACTAAACAATACATCTTACATTTTTAGTATTATCATCTCTCATCATCATTAACATCAACAAAAACAACTCCATAATTTTCATCATCAACGCAACAACATAACAATACGTAAACTTGGATTTTCATCATGGAGTTTCATCACCATCAACAACACACAACTCCATCATTTTCATCATCATCACAACAACACAACAACACACAAATTTGGAGTTTCATCATCATCAACAACACATAAACATGACTTTGTTAACTCCTCATTTTCATCATCATCGCACCAACACAACAATACATAAATTATGAAGTTTCTTCATGGAGTTTTCTCATTTTCATCATCATCTTCAACAATACAACATCACATAAACTTGGAGTTTCATCATCAAACAATTCATGGATGCATGAGGAATTGAATACAACATTGAATATCTTACCAAAACAATAATGTCTTACCAAAACAACATGATGAAAATGAAGAACTGTTAACAAAGATTAGTTTATGTGTTGTTGTGATGATGATAAAACTCCAAATTTATGTGTTGTTTTGCTGTTATGATGATAATGAAAATGAGAAAACTCCATAATTTGTGTGTTGTTATCTTGTTGAGGAAAGTTCAATTTTATTGACATCATTTTCATTAACATTTTCATGAGCAAGCCTTGTTCTGAATTCTCCTTGAAGCTACTTAAAAAAAATCTAATAACATTTCTTTGTTATTTCTACTAGCTGTGATGAAGCAGAAAGAGTCATCATGTTAAATATTGTTATATGTGGAGCTATGACAAGTGTTGTTAACGCAATAGACAATTATTATGTGTGTTGTTGTGTTGTTAACTACTGTCTATGTGGCACTGTTGTTACCTTTTTAAAATTTAACATGGCTTTTTGTTTGACATTTTTAATTTTATTAATGCACTTATTTTTATTTTTAATATATTTCACATTTTATGCACTTATTTATGTTTATAATATATTTCACTTTCCATTATTTAGAACAAATCCTAGCTAACAAATTTGCAGCCGCCGCTTCTTTCTCCCTTCTTTTTTCTCTTTCTCCTTCTTCCTCTTTGTTAATAAGGTATTTGTAGCCCACGGTTGGTTCCATTATGTACAATCCATAAAGTTACATACATGGTTTTACAATCTATTATTTCCATTCTATACTAGATTTACCTTTTGTTCAAATATTAAGTTCTATGCTTGAATGTAAAACCAATATATTTTCAGTTACTAGTTGCTTAATTTTGACATGAATGTGATGTTATTGTTTTGATTCTGCAGAAAAATGATTATGATGAGTAGTATTTTTTTAGATACTATTAACAATTTGATTTTTAAATTCTGTGCGGTTTAAATTTGATTTTTAACCTTGCTGTAAAACTACATTAGTAGATAATCTGAGTCAACAATGTACATTGAGCCTTCCTGTAAACCCACGTCAGCAGACTTACAAAATTTTAACAAAAATTTGAAGGAAATGACATTGTCGGTTAACGTAAGTGTTTTAAGAGACTAAATTGTAATCTTTTTAATGTAAGACTAAAGTAAAATATTAAATTAAGTTGAAGGACTTAATGACTAATTATGCCAAAATATATATATATATATATATATATATATATATATATATATATATATATATATATATATATATATATATATATATATATATATATATATATATATATATATATATATATATATATATATATATATATATATATATATATATATATATATATATATATATATATATATATATATATATATATATATATATATATATATATATATATATATATATATATATCACTAAAGAGAAATAGCGCATTATAAAAAGGGCACGTTGCAAAATTTTGTTTCTTTAAAATATTAATAGTTAAAAATAAGTTAAAAGAAAATAAAAATCTATCGTGACATTGAGAAGTAAAAAAAAAATTATTAATTAAAAAAAAACCAAGTACACCATCCATGTAATTAAATAAAATAAAAAATAAAAAAAGGTTTATCATGTCATTTTTTTATTGAATTGAATGAGTGGTTAAAATAAGAAAGTCTTTATAAATTAGGGAGAGAATTCAATTTTTTTATTTCAAAAATCACCCATATAATAAAGGGCAAAATAGATATGAACTTAAAAATATGTAGATAAAATGGGTACATATGAGTGATACTTTTTTCTTAAAAGAAAAAACTAATAATAGAGTTGAGAAATTATTAGATAGATGGATGGATTAACAATAGAATTTTTTTTATAAGCAAGACTTATTAAGAAGAGAGTACAATGGTACTAAACTCAATAACACAAACAAGAAACGAATTGAATACAACAATAATTCAAGACAATTACACTAACTTTAAATATTTTTGTTGTTACTTTTGAATTAATTTTGCAAAATAATAATAGTGTGCTCAAACTATTTTAGTGTATAAAGGATACGTGTGGAGCACGATATTCCAGCATATGTGCAACATCGTGTCCCAAAACTCAAATCCTTCAATTTAAAATTTATTTTATAGGATTAGACATGGCAACAGGGTGGAGCAGAGTCGATTTTCATCTCCCTCAAATCTTAAAACAATCATTGTTCCTCAGCCCAACTCCCATCAGAGATGGAGAATTAAAACTCAAATCTGTCTCAAACGATTTTGAGTTGAGTTTGGGTATCCCGGTTCCGCCACCATCAATTTAATGAAATACATTTTTTAATAAAAATATTTATTTTTCAAAAATCAAATTACTTTATAATTAGGGTTGGAAATGAGCCGAGTCGAGTCGAACTCGTCTCAGCTCACCTCGACTCATTAAAAAATGGTTCAGTTCAAATCTTGGTTTGAGTTTGATACAAACTTTTTTTTAAGTTCAAACTCGACTCGTTATAAGTTCACGAGCAACTCAGTTTGACTCAATAGGTTCATCTCATTAGGTTCACATCGCTTGATTCACGGACTTAAAAATCATTTTTTAAAGTCTATTTTTTAATTATTTAACATTTAATGTTATTTTAAAAAGAAGGTATTGAAATAAAATAAAAGTTATTAGATTGGAATTTCACTTTATCTAAAAAATATAATAATTCAAAAATTAATTAATTTATATGATGCTAATTTTATTTGTATAATTATTTTTGAAAATATTTTGCTCAATTGAGAATATAAATTATCAATTAACACTGTTAGATTAAAATAAAATATAAGGTTAAAATTTATATTAAATCTTTAAACCTACTATTAAAGACAATATAATTCTTCTTATATATAATCGAGTTGACTCATGAACCTAACGAGTCGAACTATATATATATAGTTCAAGTTCAACTCATTTAATTAACAAACTTAGTTTTTCGCTTATATTTATCTCATTAGATTCATGAATCAAGTTTAACGAGTTAATTGTCGCACCGAGTTCTAAACTATTTTCAAGTTGATTCGGTTCATTGCCAGCTCTATTTAAAACTAATAAAACAAAAAAAATTTCAAAATAATTCATATATACATTTCATATAATATTAACCAACATATTTAATATTTTAAATTATCAAAACTAAAATAATAAAGTATAAATTAAAATAAGTGGGACAGATTTAAGATTGATGTGTCTCGATCCGTCTTCCTATTTTATAATTAAAAAAAATTCAAACCCAAATCTAAATTCATTCAAAACACATTTTCTCTATCAAATTTAAAAGAGATTATGTTGTCTAACCCATAAGAGACATACCCTTAAAGAATAGCATTTCATCTCCTATGTTGGCTCAACATTCTGCCAACTCAGAAAAGAGTACTAAGGTTAGTTAGAGCTACTAAGATGTACATTTGTTCCTAGAGTATGTACCACCTAGATTTTTTCTTTTAATATTTCTTCCATTTCATAAATAACATTATATTTGTATTTCTTTCTGTTTTAAAATAATAATCAATTTAAAAAATCAATATAATATCATTCTATTTATTCCTGAATATATCTTTTATTTATTTAACTTCATTCAATCTAATTACTCTTCCATTATTGAATTCTTTCTCAACAGTTTTCTGAATAATAAATACATTAACCACACACGTCACTTTAACTTACAAGTAACTGCAGATCACAGATCACACTACTACTCCTACTCTTAATTTAGTAGCATTCAAGTTCATATCTGTCTCTTCCATCTATCTTTGTCAACCCTATCATAATTTCTTACTTCTTTGTCCGGTTCAATTTTGATATTCATTTCAAAAAGTTTGATTTTTTCTTTTCAAATTCGATGCATGGAAAATCAAGACACGTTTGTGGTTGTAATATTTACGATATTTTATATTTAGCGTGTGTCATGGATTAATTTCTATTCACAAATGTCCTTATTATTATTAAATACAAAATTAGCAATAAAAGTTATCTAATGGATTGACTTTTATGCCAATAATAATTGAGACGTGTAAAGAAATAATTATAATTAATAACTAATTGATGTGCAATTTGGATGCATAGGTCGGCCACTTTGTGGCAATAATTGTGACACTAGTAATTATTTTATAGTTGATTTAAAAGATTTGTTTTTTATTATTTAAAATATAAAGTTAACATTTTAATATGATATGACAAATGTTATTTGATTTTAATCATTAAGGATGAGTTTCGTAAAATTTATCTACGGATAAAACCTCAGCAAAATAAATATGAATATAAATACGGATAATTTTTTATAAAAATAAGCGGATGTGAGTGCGGGTATGAATATCTTAGTATCTAATATACGACATATTTATCTGATATATATATATATATATATATATATATATATATATATATATATATATATATATATATATATATATATATATATATATATATATATATATATATATATATATATATATATATATATATATATATATATATATATATATATATATATATATATATATATATATATATATATATATATATATATATATATATATATATATTTATCTAACAATTTTATTAAATGTTGCTCAAAAATTAAAATAACATGATAAATTATAAAATTGATCGATAATTTTTATTAAAAATATGGGTAAACATGTATGTGTGCTGGTGCTTAAGTACTCATAAGATACGGGTACGAGTACAAACGTTGATATCCGCACGAATATTGAATTTGAGTATGAGAATTTTTTTAAATCGCAAGTTTGAGGATGAGGCTATAGTATCCTGTCCAAATTCTACCTATTTTCATCTCTATTAATCATATTTATTTTAAATGTAATACAAATCATAATTTATAATCAACTATGTAAAAACACTATGTATTAAAATTAACTTTAATTTAAAATTGGATAGTTTTATTTTACTTTCGGATAATCCTTTTAATTTTGTGTATAAGAAAAATATTTAGAATTTGTGTCTCTAACGTTTTGCCCCCAAAAATGTATTTTAAACTATTTGCTTATTGCCTCATCCACAAGTAGAGTGGGCTATAAAAGTGAAAACAATTTAGTTTTGCCTCATTTTTGCAACGAGTGATGTGAGAGGGTGGTTTTGAATGTTGGTAAATGCGAGGTACATGGAACAGGTGTGAGACAAGTGTTTTGTAACTTATGTCAATACTTGAGTTATTTATTTACATTTAACTCAAAAAGATTTTAAAAAAAAAGTATGTTAAGTATAAATGATTGTATATGACCGAATCTTAGTATTATAGATTATGTCTAAAACAACAACTTAATTAATTTTGGATGGTAGAGAACAAATTTATTGTGAAATAATTGACAAATTTTTTCAAAATTATTGATCACTTACAAGATATTGAGGCGAAATTTGATAACAAGGACACAACTTTACTCTTGCTGAACTCATTACCTAAATCTTATGAGTATTTAGCGGATTGTATTTTTTTATCAAGGAAAATATTATCACATTAGATGAAGTCTAATAGACTATTAGAACGAATGAATAAACCAATGTGAAGGAATTAAAGGTTAATAATAGTGGTGAAAACTTGAATGTTTCTAGGGATGGGGAGGAGAGTGGGGGAAACTAAACTGTTGAAAAATCTATGCACTAGTCCAAGAGGTGAGTGAGTGTGGGGTGACATGTTGCCATTGCATCTTACTTGATTGATAGATGTCAGTCCACATGAATAGATTTCAAGACATTTATGGAGTTTTGAAGTGAAAAATTGATAGACTATTTTAATTTTAAGGTTTTAGAGCTTTGATGTTTGCACATATCTTTACGATAGAGATGTGAAATGTACCTTCATTGGTTATCATTAAGGTTTGGAGGGATAAAAGATGTGGACCTAGAGGATTACTGTTCATTATAAACATGGATATTACTTTTAATGTGATCCATATGAGAATAAAGTGCAAAGACTTAGAAATTATTGTGAAGAAGGCATAGTTTGAGGTATAAACTTCTACTAGTGAGACTAGATATTATGAGGATGTGTAGATTCTCATTTCTGGTTCTATAGAAAATGCAACCTACAATGGCTCTAGATTGTAATTTGACTCGTGAAAAAGAAATGAGGGTGATTGTACGACCACAAAGGAATGAATGTGTCATTTGTTATGCTTTATGTAATACCCTAGTTTTGAGTTACTATTTGATCTTGACGACTGATCAGAACTTGAAGTGGGTCAGAGACAATCGTCTGTGATGCTGGGTGTGAGAGAAGAGGAGGAGGGTGTACCTGCAAGACACTCTGATGCTAAAGTAAGAATCGGGAGAAAGAAGGCAAGTACAAAATATGTGTGTATCAGGGTGAATAATACCTGACCCTCTCAAATGTGAGGGTTTTATAGTGCCCTTAGCGCTTGGCCATTGGTCCCTATTTTCGGGGCAAGATAGTTGTTTCCCGAAGAATAGGTAACTGTCAGAAACTAGCCTTTGGGACGGGCAGAGGTGCCTAGAACTAGTCGTTGCTACGGGAAGAGGTGCAGAAACGGGCACAAACGTCGTGATTGTTTCTGGATGGTGGAACTGTGTGTAACAGGCAAGGACTGACGAGGAGAAGTACTGACCCTGGGGTAAACCTGTCAACCTCCCTTGATGGAGGGGCAGAAAGGTAAATACTCCACAGATTGGTTGGACTTAGACAATTGGGTCATTCTAGGAGCAGAAGTGGATTAGGCCATGCCTAGCCATTGGACCAGTCCGAAACAGTAGCCCCCCAAGTTGTTGCTTCCGAGCATGGGAGTGATGACTTAAGGACAGTTCGCACTCCAGGAAAGGTCGTTGCTTGTTGCAAAGATGAGGTTGTTACTTGGTGCCTAAGGGAATCTGTGCCCGGGGACTTGTAACACTGTATGTCAGGGAGCTCGAGGTACGTGGAGACCAACGGTTGATGGGATTTGAAGAGGTGAAGTGCCATGCGTGCCTCGAGCCGTGTGCCGCATTTAATGTGTAATGGTGGCTAGGCTAGGGTCATGATGATGCCCCTAGCCGCACGTGCTCGTGTACGTGCCATGAATTGTCTATAAATAGAGTGAGAAGCTGCTCATTTACACTTTTTGTTTCTCTCTCTACTCTTGCTCTCTGTCTTTATATTCTGTCGTCCGCCGCCATCTAGTTCTGTCCACCGCCGTACATTCACCGGTCAGAGCCGTTCAACCCCAGAATCTCATCCTCGACCATGTAAGTACCTGAACTGCTCTCTTGTTGTAGGTTTTCTTATTTTCTACTTCTTAGAATTCATGTGGTTAGGGTTGTAGTGAAGTAGCTTAGGGGTTGTTTTTCGGTGGCTGTTGGTGGTAGACAGTGGTTTAGCCACTTTCTTCTGCTGCCGGCGTTGCCAGAGCTTTTAGAAGCTTATGATTTTTTGTTGATCCTGATGCTGTTGCGACACGGAAGCGTTTTTCGCCAGCGGGAACCATGGATTTCTGTTGTGCTTATGAGCTTTCCGGTGGTTTCCCAACAAAGATTCTGAGTTCTGTACCAGGGGAGCTTTTCCCCGAGCGTGTCAGGGAGATTTCCCGAGCATCTCCTCATTTGTTGATTGTGCCATTTAAGTAGGGCTTAGGTCGGGGACATTGTCCTCAGGCCTTTGCGCGCCCTTTCACTTGACTAGAGGTGGAATGGTGGATTTGATTCTGTCATCGAATTCACTTTTATCCTCTGCTTTTCAGGTAAAGGAGATGTCGCACGAAGGTGAAGAAGAGACCTTGAGAGATTTTTTTGAGGAGAGCTCCTTGGAAGATACTGAGATCGATGACACTTCCACGCCTCGGGATGCTGGGGAAGTGCTCGTTTCGAGGACCGCCGCAGAGGAATGGTCTATGGCCGAGCCTGGGGAGCACGCCTCCCTTTTTTACTCTTACACCGAGGATGTCTTCACGTCGGTGGGGGCCGTAGGAGATTGGAAGGTCCACTTCCCCAGAGAAGACAATTGTATTTGCTCCCTGTACAGGGAGAGGTTCCCCATATACGAATACATTTTCAAGGAGATAGGGCTGAGGTTGCCCTTTTCAGATTTTCAGAGGGCCGTCTTTGTGCACCTAGACCTGGCGCCTACGCAGCTACCCCCGAACTCGATTGCCTTTATACGGGAATTCGAGATGGTATATGAGTATTTGGAGATTGGGGTAACTCTCCCCATCTTCTTCACTGTCTTCCACCTTCAGCGGCAGGTCTCGGGGAGGAAATTCGGCTGGGTCTCCCTGAAGTAGGGGATAAAGTTGTTCAAACCTTTTTTTGAGTCCATTAAGACTTTCAAAGAAAGGTTCTATGTTATTGAGCCCGTGTCGGAGAAGGCCATCGACTCAGCTTTTGTCTGGGAGGTCTTAACGAACGAAGACGGGGAAGCCTTAGTTGACGAGCACGGCAAGGTGCTTGCGTGGAGGCTGTTCAAGTTTCCTTTTTGCTGGAGTAGGGCCCATTTTACCCATCCAACCGACGAATACATCACCACTCCTCATCAGCTGAAGGATGATGGCCGAGCCAGCTATGCCAAACTGGTGGCTTTTGTGGACGACTTTCTCCCTGCCCAATGCGTGATCCGTGCTGAGAAGATTATTTACGAGGAAGATGTGGGACCTCAGGTGGAGGCCCGATAGATCAACACGAAAGAGCTCCTCGAGTGTAGCACTCGTGTGGGGGCTTTAGAACTTCTGGGTAGTATTTTATTTCCTCTTAGTTTATCTAAGTTGTTGCTTTCTTTGAGTATTAACGTGTCCGTTGTTTTACAAGTAATTTGTCTTCCGCTCAGGAGCGAATGATGAAGAATGCTCAGGGGAAATGAAGGGAGGCGTGACGATTGGGAAGAGTCGTCTAAGCCAGCAAGTGCCTTCTCCTCAGACTGGGTCGGGGACCTCCTCGTCCACACAACCGGCTATCCAGTCGTCACCATTTCCTGTGAGCTCGAGGCTTAAACGTCCACATGTGAATGAGATTGTGGACCTCTGTAGGGAAAGAGAGAAGAGTAGGTTCAAGCTGCCACTGTGCCTGCATAACAAGAGGTTTTTAAAGGGCTCTTCTTTGGAAATTCCTCGGGCTAAGTCTCTAAAGCTCGAGGAGATGGATCATCCGAGCAAAAGGGACATGCTCGCTCAAGATGCTTTTGCTCTGATGAGGATTCTGGAGATGGTAGTAATCTACTTTAAAAAGGGTTTCAACCACGAATCTAAGCTGAAGAAAGCCTAGGCTGCGGTGGCGGACCTGGAAGAGAAGGCTAAAAAAATCCTAGAAGGAGCGATCAAGGGCCATCGAGGAGGTCGTGAAGAATTTTCAGGAAGAGATGTCCGTAGAGAAGGATGTCCTTGCTGTCGAAAAAAAAGCTGTCGAGGATTTGGTCGAGCAGCCGAGAGCTACTACTGCCCCTGTTGAGGATGAAAATGAGGATGTGAAGAAGTTGACTACTTGGGCGGAGTTGGTCGCACGCATTACCTAGGCCGAGGATGATTTCCTGGCCATTGCCGAGGAAGCCTTTAATAACATCGTGGAGTAGTTGAAGATTGTGAATCCCGAGGTTGAGTTGTCCACTGTGTGAGGGCAAATCCTCATATATAGATGTGCTCGTTTCGATGATGTCAAAACTCTGTTCCATAGAAGAATATATGTTAGGCGTTATCATCTTGTCGTAGTTGCATGTTGTGTCTCTCATAATTCAAATGCGTGTAAAAATCACGTTTGTTGCATATAGATAGCCAAATATGTGTGTCACATAGGGTTCACTTAGTTGGTGTTGGTTACTATACTATAGGTTTCATCAAAAGCATCACAAAGTATGAAAATAGGCATTTTTGAGTGTTTCAGGGCTTTGAGTCGACCAAAGACCTGTTTCGATCGACTCAGACTGTGTGTCATTTTTGTGTATTAGTCTCGGGAGGGCTCGCGTCGACCCTCTGGGCGACTCATACCGTGAGCTTTTTTATTTGGCTAAAAATGAATTCTATGCGTCGACGCATGCTAAGCTCCGGCCGACGCATGGTCCTGTTTTCTGCACAATCTTGCATTCGGGTCTACTCAGGTCGACCCTCTCTACTGCATAGGTCGTCCGCTCGCTATTTTGTGTCAAATTTCTGTTATGTCAACTGTCTTTGTGAATTGGTTTTGTTTGTTATGACAGTTATGTTTGGTATATAAGTTCAGTTTACTTTTTCATTTCACAACATTGAGAAAAACAAGAAAAGTGAAATACGTGTCTATTTGGTTCTCATCATCTTCATTCTCTTTATAGCATCTCACAACAATTACACATAATCATCTTTTTTGTGCATTGGGCATTGTTAAAGGTGATAACGTTCGAAGCCAAAGATTGGTTTATCCGGTTCGAGTTAAGAAATCAACAGGTTTTTCTTGAATAAAACCTTGGGGTTTTACCCTCCAAGATTCTTAGATTTTAGAGGTTTTTGCACGATTCGTCTCATCACATATTCAGCCGAGTGAAGGTAATCGAAGAGCTGAAGGTTCTGTCGACTTTATAACGATAAATAGAGGATTGTGAGTGGGAGGTTCGGGTTTGACACGCGGGTGATTGAAATCAGCCGGGCCAGATTTTGAAGACCGAAGGTTGTTCAAAGATGGTTCCACAATCGGAGGTTTATTCACAGCTGTCGAAGTACTTGATTCAACTTGAATCAAGGGGCAAGAGGAAATAGGATCTACAACAACAATAGTGTTCATTTGTTTGATAGTTATTCGCTTCTTGTATAAACTTTGACCAACAGGTTATATCTATCTATTAACAGGTCTCAATTCTATTGTTAGAATTAAGGACAGACGTACCCCGAGTGAGGACGACGGGGGAACTGCCTCAACAAATCGTTGTGTCTTTTACTTTACATTTATATTGCTTAATATCTGTTTTTTTAGTGCAAACAATTATATCAATCTAGGTCTGATTTGAGTTGTGCTAAAACTAATTTTGAACTAGTATAATCATTAATTGTAAGAGGGAACTTGAGCACCTAACTCTCAAAACAGAACTCACTTGTAGTGCTCTGCACGCCAAGTGTTTGATAAATTGTATGAACTAAAAACCTTGTGTGTTGTCTTTACATATTGTTAATATTTTAAAGGCATTGGGAATTATCACACTGTATAGTGAGCATAATCAAAATGAAAGTGTGATTAACATAGTGATTCTCATATCTCGTTTATCTGATTCCATATGCTTAACGCATATTCGGTTTTCTAGTAACCGTTCGTTTTAGACGTGTATAGTTCCTCGGTCGCTTCCGCAATTAAACATATTTTAAAAACCATTTTTATTGGTAGCGCCGACTCTTTTAAGCAAGCGATCTATTCAACCCCTCCCCCCTTCTAGATCTGCGTCATCGTCTAACAAGTGGTATCAGAAGCACCGGTTCATTCCGTGCTTCAAGTATAACTTAGTAGAAAATGGCTAACGAACGTAAAAGGGCTTATAATAAAGCACCTATTTTTAATGGAGAAAACTATAGTTACTGGAAAAATTATATGCGTGTGCATATAAATTCCATTGACAGGAAGGTATGGAATGTTATTTTGAACGGTCCTATGGAAATTACCATGACCGATGAAAATAACATGATTGTGCCTAAGCCTAAAGCACAATGGAATGATGATGATGAGAAGAAGTATAATTACGATTGGAAAGCCAAAATAATTTTGATCTCCTCCTTGGGAGTTGACGAATATTATAGGGTTTCTCATTGTTTGACTACAAAGGCTATGTGGGACTTATTGCAATTTACCCATGAGGGAACCAATGATGTTAAACTAGCGAGAATCAATACCTTAATGCAAGAGTTTGATCTCTTTCACATGGAGCAAGGGGAAACCATTACTGACATGCAAAAGAGATTTACTCATTTCATCAATAGACTAAACTCACTCGGTAGGCCAGTTGCCAATGATGTTGCTACTAACAAAATCTTGAGATGTCTTAACAGGGAATGGCAACCAAAGGTGACCGCCATAAAAGAAGCAAACCATCTCATGATTTTGGACCTCACAACATTGTTTGGAAAGCTTCAAGAGCATGGACAAGTGTTTTTTAGTCTAGAGCAATATGAGAAAAAGGAAAAGAAGGAGAAAACGAAAAATATCGAAAAGAAGTTTATCGCTCTCAAGACTTCTTACTCAAAGTCCCACACAAAAGAGCTTAGTGATTACACCACGAGTGATGATGAAGATGATGACAAGAGTGAGGATATGGGGATGTTTGTGAAGCAATACAATCGCTATGTCAAAAATAACGGTATCCAACATTCTAAGAAAAATCTTGTCAACTTTCGAAAACAATCAAGATACTCCAAAACTGACGATAATAAAGGGAGCAAAACAAAAGAGTCATGTTATAACCGCGGAAAGACCGGACACTACAAGCCGGATTGTCCCTTGATGAAAAATGGCAAAGGGAAGGAAACAAGTCAGTCACATAAGAAGCAAGCTAAGCTAAGGAGAGCGTATATCGCTTGGGAAAGCGATAGCGAGTCATCCGAGGATGACAACTCTAGTGACGAAGACGAATTCGTCAATCTTTGCCTTTCCGCTCATCAAAAGAGCAAAAAGAAAAAGGTACGACATGCAAAATATGATAATTCCTCTAAATTGTCTCATTTTGAATTGCAAACTACTTTTAATACTGTACATTATGAAGCAAAAGAAGCTTTCAAAAGGCTTGCCTCAAATAAACAAATCTTTGCTCACCTAGAGCAAAAGATTCGTGATTCCGAAAAGAAACTAGAGGCATTAAAAGTTTCCATAGTGGAAAGTACAAAAGTAGATTGTGAGGAAATAAGCAAGAGAGTTGTTAACTTCGGGTGTGATACTTGTTACATTTGGCAAAATAAGGTTAGAAATCTCAAGGCCAAACTTAACAAGGCTCTAGGACCCAAGATTACATTTGCTATTGATAAAGCTCATTTTAGAAAGAGTATGGTTAATCCATATCAAAAATACACATATGTTATAAAGAATCATGATAGCAAAAGTGATTCAAAAGTTAACTTTCCTTGTTTGTATTGTTGCAAGAAGGGTCACACCATTGCTAAATGTAGCTTTAGGAGATTTTTGGTTCCTAAAGGGGTTTATCAATGGTTGCCTAAATACGACCATGTTTTCACTCACAACCTAGGACCCAACAAACAATTGGGTACCTATTCTTGCTAATTGTGTTCATAGGTACAACGTCTTGAGACTACTGAGAGAAGATGGATTCTTGACAGTGGCTGCTCAAGACATATGACAGGACATATCTCTCTTCATTGACTTCATGGAAAAGAAGAAGGGATTTGTAACCTATGGAGACAACAACCGGGGTGCAATACTTGGAAAGGTATTGTAGGTAATCCCTCATCCACTACTATCTCCGATGTGTTGCTAGTCGAGGGCCTTAAACACAATTTCGTTGGCATTAGTCAATTATGCGACAAAGGATACACAATATCGTTTTCAAAATATTGTTGCCTAATTGAACATAATGATAAAGTGAACAATGTGTTTAATGGTCTAAGAGTAAATAATGTTTATATGCTGGATTTGAATGAAGTATCATTGACTAGCGATAAGTGTCACATGACAATGAGTGAGGACTCATGGTTATGGCATAGACATTTAGCGCATGTTAATTTTGACTTGCTAAACAAGATAGTTTCAAAAGATCTAGTCATAGGCCTGCCCAAAATCAATTTCACCAAGGATCACTTATGTGATGCATGCCAAATGGGGAAGCAAACAAGGATCTCATTTAAATCTAAAAATGTTGTTTCAACTACGAGACCTCTTGAACTTCTTCATATGGATCTATTTGGGCCATCTAGAAGTAAAAGTCTAGGTGGTAACTATTATGGTTTTGTAATAGTCGATGATTTTTCTAGATTTTGCTGGACTATCTTCTTGGCTAGCAAGAGTGATACATTCGCAGCCTTTGAAAAATTTACTAAGCTTTCTCAAAACAAGTTAAACATAAACATCATATCAATTAGAAGTGATCATGGAGGTGAGTTTGAGAATTATCTGTTTGAGGAATATTGTGGTAGACACGGAATTGATCATAACTTCTTTGCTCCGCGTGCCCCTCAACAAAACGGGGTTGTGGAGCGCAAAAATCGAATTTTGGAAGAGTTAGGGAGAACTATGATCAACGAAAGTGTGATACCTAAGTATTTCTGGGCTGACACCATTAGTACGACATGTTACGTATTGAATAGGGTGCTTATTCGCCCTATTCTAAACAAAACACCATATGAACTTTTAAAAGGGAAAAAGCCAAATGTGTCTCACCTACATGTCTTCGGTTGTAAGTGTTTAGTGTTAAACAATGGAAAAGAAAGTTTAGGTAAATTTGACTCCAAGGTCGACGAAGGTATCTTCCTCGGATACTCTTAGTCAAGTAAAGCTTATAGAATATACAACAAGATATTACTTACTGTCGAAGAGTCCGTTCACGTAACATTTGATGAGTATTATCCGAGAAATGTAGGAAAAGGTAGTTTAGTTCATGGTGCAAGTGTATCTTCAGAAGACATACTCAAAAGTGTTGAGCCGGGAATTGATCAACCTGACGTAGCCAAGTTTGAGGAGGAAAAAGATGACTATCATGAAGAGACTGAGGTAGTTCATCCGTCTGACAAAGATGATCTTCCTCCAGCTTGGAAGTCTTCCAAAGACCATCTCATCGGCAATATCCTCGGTGATATATCAAAGGGAGTGACGACTCGATCAAATCTAGTAATTTCTGTTATCATTTCACTTTCGTTTCTCAGGTAAAACCTAAAAACCCAAAAGAGGCTTTACTCGATGAACATTGGTTCCTATCAATGCAAGAGGAACTTAATTAATTTAAGAGAAATGAGGTTTGGGACCTTGTCCCTCCTCCGCGAGGTCATCGAGTAATTGACACTTTACCCGATGAGTGTTTAGGAATAAACTGGATGAAAACGGAGTAATAACTCGTAACAAGGCACATTTAGTCGCGTAAAGGTATAACCAAGAGGAAGGCATCGACTATGAGGAGACTTATACGCCATTTGCCCGAGTCGAGGCTATACGCCTTTTACTTGCCTTCGCATGTGCAAAAAATTTTAAGCTATTTCAAATGGATGTGAAAAGTGCATTCCTTAATGGCTATATAAATGAAGAAGGTTATGTTGCCCAACCTCCAGGGTTTGAATCCCATGAGTATCCTGATCACGTATACAAATCAAAACGTGCCTTGTATAGACTCAAGCAAGCCCCTAAGGCTTGGTATGATCGTCTAAGCAAGTTTCTTCTTGATCAAGGGTACTCAAGAGGAAAGGTCGAGACAACCCTCTTCATTAAGCGTCAAGGAAAACACTTAATTTTGGTAGAAATTTATGTTGATGATATCATTTTCGGGTCAACTAACATGAATATTGTAAGGGAGTTTTCTACTTTAATGCAGGGGGAATTCGAGATGAGTATGATGGGAGAGCTCACATATTTCCTCGGATTACAAATTAAGCAACTACAAGAAGGTACCTTTGTGAGCCAGACGAAATACTGTCTTAAGCTTCTCAAACGGTTTGACATGGCAAACTCCAAAGCTATTGATACACCAATGCCAACATGTGTGAATCTCAGCTGAGATGAAAGTGGTAAGGATGTAGAGGTGAAAAAGTATCGAGGTATGATTGGATATCTCCTCTATCTTACTGCCTCTAGACCCGACATTATGTTTAGTGTATGTATGTGTGCTAGGTATCAATCATCGCCTAAAGAATCCCATTTAAAAGCAGTAAAGAGTATACTTAGATACCTCTCGGATACTTCAAAGTATGGGCTATGGTATTCTAAGGGAAACTATTGCTCCTTGGTTGGCTTCTTCGATTCTAATTTTGTAGGGTGCAAATCAGATAGGAAAATAACAAGTGGCACGTGTCATCTATTTTCAAAATCTTTGGTAAGATGGCATAGCAAAAAGCAGGTCTTTGTAGCTTTGTCAACCACCGAGCGGAATACGTTATGGCCGGCAGTTGTTGCGCTCAAATCCTATGGCTTAAACAACAGTTGCTCGACTTTAACCTCAAACTTGAGGTATTCCAATCTTTTGTGATAACATGAGTGCCATCAATTTAACCAAGAATCTTGTGCTACATTCACGCACCAAACATATCGAAATTCGACAGCACTTCCTTAAGGATCATGTGGAGAAAGGCGATGTGGTTTTTGAGCATGTTGACACTAAAAATCAACTTGCTGATATCTTTACAAAACCTCTTACTACAAAGCCTTTCTTTCATATCCGACGGGAACTCAGTGTTCTTGATATTTTAGATCGTGTTTAGCAATATCTCTCGCACATTATATATATATATATATATATATATATATATATATATATATATATATATATATATATATATATATATATATATATATATATATATATATATATATATATATATATATATATATATATATATATATATATATATATATATATATATATATATATATATATATATATATATATATATATATATATATATATATATATATATATATATATATATATATATATATATATATATATATATATATATATATATATATATATATATATATATATATATATATATATATATATATATATATATATATATATATATATATATATATATATATATATATATATATATATATATATATATATATATATATATATATATATATATATATATATATATATATATATATATATATATATATATATATATATATATATATATATATATATATATATATATATATATATATATATATATATATATATATATATATATATATATATATATATATATATATATATATATATATATATATATATATATATATATATATATATATATATATATATATATATATATATATATATATATATATATATATATATATATATATATATATATATATATATATATATATATATATATATATATATATATATATATATATATATATATATATATATATATATATATATATATATATATATATATATATATATATATATATATATATATATATATATATATATATATATATATATATATATATATATATATATATATATATATATATATATATATATATATATATATATATATATATATATATATATATATATATATATATATATATATATATATATATATATATATATATATATATATATATATATATATATATATATATATATATATGTTTATATGTACTTTGTCAATCTGACTTCTAACAAATGAAGATGTTAAAAGCCATATGTGTGTGCATCTCGCTACTTTTGGAGTTGAGGTGATATCCTTCCTTAACTAAAATCTCTCACAATCTTCATGTTCACAAAATGAAATGTATCAAATTATGTGTCATCTTTGTCGTATATATCGTGTTTGTACGTATTTCACTCCTTTGTATGCTTGAAATATGTTTTGGCTTGCTATTTATGGCTTTTTGTATGCTAATAAAGTCAAAAATATAAGTTAGGCGACAATTATAGGCCTCAACAACATTCAGAGTATCAAGAAACTCCAAACTGGAGCTATGAGCCTCCACTATTCACGAATCCGCCACAATAAAACTCTGATGGAGTCCTCGATAAGATGAGGACTATGCATCTAGAACAACACTCTTTCATGACTGCTCAGGATGAGCTTCTTTCTCAACTACAAAGTCAATTTGAGACTCACACCGAAAATTTCAATGCTTTTTCATCCGGTGTCATGAGAAGGTTTGATGGTTTTGTTAAAACAACCGCCAGTCAACACAGGGCTCTTGCCACTAGCTTCAACACCTTAAACAGAGCTGTCTTGGAGTTTATCGAAAGAGTCGATGCCCAATTACCTCCGGAGTATCCCTCTTGAGGGCGTGGCCACCATTTCAGGGGGAGGATACCTTGAAGTTGCTTTTCATACTGCATCCTGCATCTCATTATTCTGTTTTCTTAATATTGTTATGTATTGTTGTACTTATGCACTTTTATTGCATCTGACTGTTATGGAGTATGAATGTATATGTGCTAAATGACTTTTTCCTTCTTGATTAACCTAACATTTCTTATTTTTTTATCTATGTGTATCTCTATTTATCAATTCTTTCTGTTATATGTTTATTAACTACATTATATGTGGATGTATGTTAATATATAGCCTATTGCGAATGTTTTGAAATATGTGTCTTTCTGTTCCTATTATACCATTCACTGACAGGTGTTTCTTTCTTTTTGATGTTGTTAAAGGGGGAGAAAGTGCCAAGCATTACAGTAGAACCAGAACCATCATAGGTGAAGACTGAGTATTAGCACAAAAGAGTATGTAGGGATGAAGGCATCGAGCAAGGGGGAGGATAACGTGATACATTATACATCAGGTTCTATGTGTTTTGCCATCATCAAAAAGGGACATCAGGTTCTATGTGTTTTGCCATCATCAAAAAGGGAGAGTATGTGAGAGAAAAGCCTCACATATAGATGTGCTCGTTTTGATGATGTCAAAACTTCGTTCCATAGAAGAATATATGTTGGGCGTTATCATCTTGTCGTAGTTGCATGTTGTGTCTCTCATAATTCAAATGCGCGTAAAAATCACGTTTGTTGCATATAGATAGCCAAATATGTGAGTCACATAGGGTTCACTTAGTTGGTGTTGGTTACTATACTATAGGTTTCATCAAAAGCATCACAAAGTATGAAAATAGGCATTTTTGAGTGTTTCAAGGCTTTGAGTCGACCAAAGACCTGTTCCGGTCGACTCACACTGTGTGTCATTTTTGTGTATTAGTCTCGGGAGGGCTCACATCGACCCTCCGGTCGGCTCATACCATGAGCTTTTTTATTTGGCTAAAAATGAATGCTATGCGTCGATGCATGCTAAGCTCCGGTCGACGCATGGTCCTGTTTTCTGCATAATCTTGCATTCAGGTCTACTCAGGTCGACCCTCTCTACTGCATAGGTCGACCGCTCTCTGTTTTGTGTCAAATTTCTGTTATGTCAACTGTCTTTATGAATTGGTTTTGTTTTTTATGACAATTATGTTTGGTATATAGGTCCAGTTTACTCTTTCATTTTACAACATTGAGAAAAACAAGAAAAGTGAAATAGGCATTGATTTGGTTCTCATCATCTTCATTCTCTTCATAGCATCTCACAACAATTACACATAACCATCTTTGTTGTGCATTGGGCATTATTAGAGGTGATAATGTTCGAAGCCGAAGATTGGTTTATCCGATTCGAGTTAAGAAATCGACAGATTTTTCTTGAATAAAACATTGGGGTTTTGCCCTCTAAGATTCTCAGATTTGGGGGGGGGGGGGTTTGCATGATTCGTGTCATCACATATTCATCCGAGTGAAGGTAATAGAGGAGTTGGAGGTTCCGTCAATTTAATAATGGTAAACAGAGGATTGTGAGTGGGAGTTTCGGGTTTGACACACGGGTGATTAAAATCAGCCGGACCATATTTTGAAGACCGAAGGTTGTTCAAAGATAGTGCCACAATCGGAGGTTTATTCACAGCTGTCGAAGTACTTGATTCAACTTGAATCAAAGGGCAAGAGGAAATAGGATCTACAACAACAATAGTGTTCGTTTGTTTGATAGCTATTCGCTTCTTGTATAAACTTTGACTAACAGGTTATATCTATCTATTAACAGATATTAATTCTATTGTTAGAATCGAGGGCATACGTACCCCGAGTGAGGACTACGGGGGAACTGCCTCAACAAATCATTATGTCTTTTGCTTTACATTTATATTGCTTAATATCTGTGTTTTTAGTGCAAACGATTATATCAATCTAGGTCTGATTTGAGTTGTGCTAAAACTAATTTTGAACCTAGTATAATCATTGATTGTAAGAGGGAACTTGAACACCTAAGTCTCAAAACAGAATTCACTTGTAGTGCTCTGCACGCCAAGTGTTTGATAAATTGTCTGAACTAAAAACCTTGTGTGTTGTCTTTACATATTGTTAATATTTTAAAGGCATTGAGAATTGTCATACTGTATAGTGAGCATAATCAAATTGAAAGTGTGATTAACGTAGTGATTCTCATATCTCGTTTATCCGATTCCATAGGCTTAACGCATATCCGACTCTCTAGTAACCGTTTATTTTAGATATGTATAGTTCCACGGCCGCTTCCGCAATTAAAAAATTTTTAAAAACCATTTTTATTGGTAGCGCCGACTCTTTTAAGCAAGCGATCTATTCAACCCCCCTTTTTAGATCTTTGCTATTGTCTAACACACTGAGGGCACCGAGTTTCTCTATAGCGTTGCAGGCGGTAGGATAGTCTTCCCTGACTTCCTTCAGATCGGCGAGGAGCATGTGCAGGCATCCCGTGAGGATCCTCAGCAGGCAGAGCAATGACCTTTCTTTTGTTGGTAATTTTAACCTGTGCGCCATGTTTATTTGTAATATTTTTGTGTGGGGCTTGGCTCCCTTGTAATGTAACACGCACAATTGTGGTCCTTGTGGCTGTTTTATGTTAATATTTATTTTCGTGCACGTTTATACTTTGTTTAATTTTCCCTAAGTGTCACACGTTGCCCAATGCTCGTCGTATGAGCTACCTTAGTGAATGATTGTTATGTTTTGAGGTATGTTCGACAAATGATGTTCGATAGTGAGAGGAGATGGTCGAAAGGCCTGGGTAGCTTCCGAGAAAGGGAGCGGAGCTCAGGTCGCATTTGTGGCCTGAGTTCGCAGCGTGAAATTCCCATCGCGAGCTGGACTTTTCGCCTTTCATGGTACTTCAGCGACGACAGGCTCGGTCAAGGGACCGCCGTCGGGCATGGGTTTTGTTCTTTCTTGAATAAAAACCCTATCTAGATTTACATTGGTAGTGTAATGCCTGTACCTAGGCGGCGCCTATGGTCGGTACGTTATGTTCGTCGTGTGGATGAAGAATGCTGCAGTAGAGGCCTTAGCTGTAATATTGTTTCAACTTTTCAGTGTTCCATGGTCGAGCGAGTTCTTCCCCATTAAGGTGTTCTAGATAGTAGGCCCTAATTCTCTGTTTTTGCTCTAACACGGTAGGGTCCTTCCTAATTTATGGCGAGTTTACCTTCACATAAATCATTATGATTCCTTCTTAGAACGAGATTGCCTACTTGGAATTATCGTCGTATAACTTTGGCGTTGTGCCTGATTGTAATTTTTTATTTTAGTGAGGCCTCGTAGAGGGCTGCTCCTGATCAGATCTCTTCGACGAGATCGAGCTCCTCTCTCAGTACCATGTTGTTTGTTTCCTCGTCTAGGGGTGCTTTAGTCCGCCTAGAGGGTGCATGAGTCTCAATGGGGATCACCGCCTCTGTCCCGTATGCTAGGCGAAAAGAGGTTTCCCCGGTTGAAGAATGAGGCGTAGTACGGTAGGCCCAGAGCATGCTGTGCAAATTCTCGATCCACTGTTTCTTCATTTTGTCTAGTCTCTGCTTGAGGCCCCATAGGATTACTTTGTTTGCTGCCTCAGCATGCCTGTTAGTTTGGGGGTGCTCGACGGACGCAAAGTGTTGTTTGGTGCCCAGTTGGACGACGAACTCCTTGAACTTTTTGTCTGTGAACCGTGTCCCGCTATCAGTGACGATCGCCCTGGATGCCAAGATAATCGAGTAATGCATCAATATTTCAATGTGCTCATCAGGGTCTGTAGTATCGTCGTATGTGCCAGGAGAAGGGGTTTTCTCTAGTCCCTTCGGCAGACGCATAGCCATAATCTCTTGGGACAACAGGCCGCGAAGCTTGTCGTCACTGCTGCTGCTAGACCATGATGGGGAGCGGGTGCCTCGTCTATAGGTAGGATGGTGATCTCGACGAGGAGATAAGGTTCTTGCTCGACCTTTGTGTTGCACCCCAAAATTTGCCCAACCTTTTTCTTTAGCCGGCTTTTGTTTCTTTGGTTTCTTTGCATTGTTCTAGCATTTGCATTGCATATCATTGTTCATTTAGCAGGGGATCAAGAGGTGTCACTAACAAGAGGAGGTTACCCAGAGTGTTAAGCCTAAGCAAGGGGTTTTACTCAAGTTTGAATGGTCATCAAGTCACCAAGAGGTGGTCAAAGCTTTGTGAAAAAGTTGATGGATGTATGAGGATCAGCTCCTAACTTGGAGGCCAAGTGAAAATCATCAGAGAGTTGGGAATTCATAATTATGGATGTGGGATGTTGAGAAAGCTCATTGAGTTCTTTGAGAGCCATGTTGGAGCTTGTTCAAGTTGTTGTGTCATGTGGAAGAAGCCACAGTCAAAGGTGTTGCATCTAGGGTTTTCATTTGGTTAACCCTCAGTCAATTGTGAAATCAAAGGAGATTAAGACTCAATTCCAAGTCTCTATGGTCATGGGATGTTATGTTGATATGTCTAATATATCATTTCAAGATCAAGTCAAGAACAATCAAGAGTGTGAGAAGTTACTAAATTAGGGCTCTCAGTGTAAAAGCCCCTGTTTAGTGCCAAACTTCAAGACCACATATCTCAAGATACAAGTCTCACCCCATCTTGACCCCAACATGAAACTTGTAGAGCATGTTTCTAGCTTTCATTTGAGTACTAGAAGTCATTCATTTGATTTCTAGAACTCAAGTTATGATGCTGGCAAGTTACAGGTCCTCAGATGAATGTGATTTTGGTCAACAAAAGTCAACCAACTTCCAAGCCATTTTTGACTTAGAAGTATGTTTCTCCTAACCTTGACCAAAATATGAAAGTTGTTCCTCATGATCTTAGCTTTCCAAAGACTACTAGAAGTCCTTCATCTGATTTGTAGAACCCAAGTTATGAGGCTTGCAAGGCAGGGGTATTTTGGGAAAGTAAGATTACCGGTCATTTTCATTATAGGTCCATTTCACCACTTTGCATACTTCAAATGAAAATCTTTCCAACATGAAACTTGTTCCAAACAGGGTCATTTGCTCAACCAAACATCAAGGAGTCATGGATTTGGCTTGGATTGAAGAATTAGTGTGTAACTTTTTCATGAAGAAAGCTTAAAATCACAAAATGGAATTAATTCATTTCTAACCATTTCAAGGCATGTTTGTGCATTTTTGGAGTGACAAGACTGTACTAAAAACGATGCAAGCATTGGATTGAAGTTTTGGTACCATTTTCATGTGCTTTCCAAATGCCATTTCAAGTGAAATTTTGATAATGCAATCTCAACCATTTGATCAATTCAAGGCTTGAATCCTATCCATTTGATTAATATGAGATCTCAGCAAGCTAAATAAGTGCATTTTCATGCTTGGCAGTTGGATTTTCGTGCACATTTGGAAGCTTCCATCAAGAGAAAATTTGAATTTGCAATTGGGCTATATAGGCTGCAATTGGGCTTCCTTTCCATCAGGATCCATCACATATAATCCCTTGATCATTCATAATGCCTCAGACTGCGTTTTGGTGAAGAATTGGTTGAGAAATCCATTGTTAAAGCTCAAGAGAAAGTGAAATTCGAATTTGGAGATTCACTTAATTTCAGACCAAATTAAGCTCATCTAAAGCTTCCTTGAGGATTATAGAGTGATTCTGGTTGGTTTTCTTCAAGCTTCAACACCTTTTCAAGGCCCAGTGGAGGCTCTCCACTAAGTAAATCATTTCTCATCCATGCTCTCTGTTTAAGCCATGTTTACACGCCATTTTTGTGTTTTTGTGATGTATGAGCTTCATGCTTGGATTCTAGACACAATTGGTTGCTGTTTATGAACTTTTATGATTTGACCTTGAAACTTGTTCTCTTCGATTTGGACTTATCTTGAGGTTTTATGCTTAATGGAGCATGGATTTGTATTCTACGTCATGTATAGATGATTTTTGACAATTAGTTTTCTGATTTTGGCTCATTATTTCTACCTGTGATTTTTGGGGTACTATTGTGGTGGAGATATGGCCGGAGAAGACGATCAGAGGAAGCTCCGGCCGCCGTCTGTTTCTCTTTTAATTTTTTGAATGTTGATGATGATGTGTGGCACGCTTTCGTGTGTTGGATCTGTTTACCTTTTATTTGCGCGGCCATGATTAAGACCCACCATGTGTTTTCATTTGACTGCACACACACAATCATGATTAAACTGTGCATTTCATTTAAATCCTTGGTTGATCCACGTGTTTGTATGTGAGTCGTTTGATGCGTTTACTTTCTGATCTTAGGGCCATAAACGTAACCTACCATGCACCATGTTTGATGGTGCCACACGAGATCCTCTTGTTTCCCCATTTTTGTTTTTTTTGCTGAATTGGACTTGGGCTCTATGTTTCTAATAACACCTCCCTTTACTGAGCCCACTTGATTTTCAACGTGTCTGGGCTGCTATTTGCACCTAGCTTTTTTTTCTTTTTAGTTTTATTTTCTTTTTCTTTTTGTTTTGAATCTGTTTGGATTTAATTCAACATAAATACTTCCAATGATCCAAAAATTCCACAAAAATAGTTTCTAGACACTTTGAGATGTCTTTTATTTTTAAGAAATTTTTATTTTATTTTTTGGATTTTATTTTGAATTAAAATGGGATTATTGGATTGGAAGTGTTTCTGTTGAACTATTTCTTGACATGCTTTGGTTCATGATTTGTTTCTCCTTTTCCTTTTTGATCCAATGACTGAAAATTGATCCTCGTATCCATAATGATTTGATCAATTTTTAGGACCAATTTTCCCCTGTTGGTTGACTTTTGATGCATTTCATTTGACCCTCGACAATCCTCATTCACAATGGAACACCCTTGTGAATCAATTTCTTTGGTGGTGTTGTGAATTGATTTTGATTGTGATTTCTTGGCATCTTTTTTCCAACATGTTTAGGTGCTTTGTGCATTTTATTTGTTTATTTTTGAACCATTTTCCTAATTTTGAGGTAACTTGCAAGTCAAGTTACCTCCAAAAGAGGTTCATACATACATGTTGACCTATTTTGACTTGGATATGACATCTTTGGATACTTTGAGCCTTCAATGCCTTTTGTTTCATGTTGATAACATGTTAAGGATTATGCTTTCTCAATTTTAGGTCATGACATTGTTTCTTCCTTGTTCATTTGTGTGTTCCTTTTGATGCTTTCAATAGGGTTTCAATGTGAAGTATGCTTGCATTCCTTTGTGCTTTTGCTTGCATTTTCCTTTGATTGTTTTGCTTTTTCTTTTGAGCTCTCTTCTATTATCCCCCATTCCGTCCCATGACCTTGGAGTCTCATTTAAGGTGTCTTGGTCCCTCCTTTGGAGGTATTTGAAGCATACCTAAAGTGATGAATCCTTGAGGACTTTCTTTGTGTTCTTTGGGCTTCTTTGCTTTTGGTTGGTGATGCTTATGGTTGAGTGCATATTATGAGGTCCTTGCTGTCCTTATATAGCCTCCCATCCTCACTTTGTTTTAGGTTTTCTTTACCTTTTCATTTGTGTTTGGTTTTTGCATAATGGTTGATGTTGTTTGGCTTAGGCCATTTCATCCCCTTTTTTTTTTGTTGCTTTGGTGTATTTGCTTTTGGTGCATCTTCTCCTCCTTTCTTCTTTGCATTTCTCATGCGCATGCTTGGTTGAGATGAGCTTGTGGAGGCTACTGCCCCACACTATTTTCCTCCCACTTTCATTCTACTTGTGCATCTTATGTTTGCATTTTCATTTGCATGTTCTTTCTTCTTCTTCTTGTTTTGCTTTTCTTTGCCATGCTCCCCATAAGTCCTCTAACCTCTTGAGGTTATGATAGACATTAGGTGCCTAACCATGCAAGATAACATTAGGTAGTTCCTTTTTGTATCCCAACTTTAAGTCCACTTTGCATGATAACTTTTAGGATTGATTAGTCTCCCATTAGTGGTCCTTTCTTCTCTTCTCCTCTTCATACAATCTTAACACACTTAATAAAGATAATGGTTTATGTGCCATGAGCGTTATACTTGGGAAATAGTGATTGAGGGGATACCTCTCAATTGCCTAGAGTTTTTAGTATACGCCCTTAGGGAGATATGCGACGCATTCGATCCTAGGTTTTAGACTTTAGTACAACATACATTATAAACACTCAAATTCAAAACACTTCTTCTCTAAAAAACACAAAAACACTTCAAACCTTTTTCATCCTTTGGGGTTCTTAATTTAAGAAAATCTTTTCAGAAAAAGAGTGTTGTTAACTCTTAGTTCTATCGAAAATGGTAACGCCTAAGTCTCCCATGTGCGAGCTGCATACACCAACTGCTATAACTGATTGTTAATCCTACTCGGGCCTAAAAAACGTTTGAACCAAACCGGTGTCCTTTTTCGCCCGAACTACATTTGCTCTGGTCTTTCATACTAGATGAAAGTATGTAGGCACAAGACGCGATGTCTTGGCGAGCAACCTTTCCCCTTTCACCCGTAGTTAGCCGAACTACGTTGACTCTGACTTTCCCATTGCATGAGGGAGTACGTAGGCAAATAGTGGCGATGCTCTGCCGAGTCACTTCTCTTTTCTTTCTCTTTTGTCCCTTGACCTTTAGCGTAGATAGATTGATCACCCTTTTAGATAGACAACAATGCATGGATCCCGTCGAGTACGACGGACGTGAGAGGTGCTAATACCTTCCCCTTGTGTAACCGACTCCCGAATCCAGACATGGTTGCGATGACCTTGTCTTTCCCTCTTTTCGTCAGGTTTTTCCGATCGTTTCCTTTCCCTCTCTGTGGGATAAATAACGAAAGGTGGCGAATCTTCTATTTTCCGCCGGTTGTTTTTTCGCAGTTGCGACAGCTGGCGACTCTGCTGGGGACTCTGATTCCCTATGCAAGTCAATCCTAGCGCTTGTTTATTTATCTTTGGGTGTTGTATATGTGTGCTTTATTTATTTTCCCGCATTTATTTTTAGCATCATATATCATTATTGTTGTGTTGTGGGAAGGGAATGTTCCATTGAGAGATAAGCCGGACCTGGGCTTGAGTACAAACATAGCATTAGAAGCGGAAAGTAATGGTGAACCTGTATGTTAGGCATGCACTAGTTCCCACGAAATTCGCGCTCAGACGAGATTCTCTTTGATGACTTTCTTTCCAGCCCAGAGGGCCGTTGAGAGGATTTCAGATCTGAGGGTTGTCGACTCTAGGGACCGATCATCTGTGATTCAGCTAAGTGAGGCCTCTTCGCGAGATGATGATGCCAAACCAGAAATGGTGAACGTATCATCATTTCTCAAAAGTCTGTGACGCTGATGAACGCATAGGATGTCGAACCTTATTAGTGAATAGGTTCATACCTGTGAGTGGGACTGGGGTTATGCAGGAAACTTTTACCTTCAGATTACCCGGTTTTCTCTACAGTTAGAATCTTGATTATCGATATCAGTTGGTTTCTATCGGAGCAGTGATATGTTCTTGCTGAAGCAGAGCTCTGATCTTTCTCAGTCTACAGCACAACAGTCTTGATCCCTTGTGTGTGAATTAGCATTTTGCATTTAGCATTGTTTGCACTTGCATTTCACTAGTTGATATCCATCCTCAGCCGGAACAGGGAGCTCACCCATCTTTTGTCTGCTTCACTAGTTGATCTCCCGACATTCGCATTGGACTTGATTTAGCTTTTGGAAGGATCATGAACTCAGGAGAGCAAAACTTGGTTGTTACAAGGGCAGAGTTTGAGTTTATGAAGAATCAGTTGAGTCAACTCGTGGAAGCTATGATGGCTATGACTAGAGGATAGGCCGGTATTCAGAGGGCCCCAATGAACAATGTTGCTCAAGCTCAGCCTGTGCAGATTCCTGCTGAAGAGCATCCCATTGCCAGAGATAGAGATTCTTCTTCTCTCCATGACACAGATTATCAAAGTTTCACTTTCCCTGTGCCAGATTCTCAGAGGACTGTTCCAAAGGCTAATGCTGAAGACCCACAGACTATTGAATTTATGGAAAAATGTCAACTGTTGGAAGAAATGCTTGATGCCCTGATGAGTCAGGATACTCTTAATTTGAGTGTTGCGAGCATGTGTCTGGTGCCTAGTGTTGTAATGCCTCCGAAGTTCAAAATGCCGAATTTTGAGAAGTTCAAAGGGGATAGTTGTCCGAAGCAGCATTTGGTAATGCTCTGCAGCAAAATGACTTCACATGTCGACAATGATCAGCTTATGATTCACTGCTTCCAGGACAGTCTGAGTGGAGCATCGTTGAGTTGGTATATGCAGTTGGAGAGTGGTTGTATCCGATCATGGTCAGATTTAGCCAATGCCTTTGTGAAGCAATACAACTACAATCTCAACATGGCTCCTAGTCGCGTGCAGTTACAAGAATTATCTTAGGCGGACAATGAATCCTTCAGAGGATATGTGCAAAGATGTTAGCTGCTCGTGTTCAACGCCCACTTCAGGACAAAGAATTGATTGATATATTCTTGGGTACCTTGAAAGGCCATTACTTTGACAAGTTGATCAGTGGTGGAATGTCAAACTTTGTCGACTTGGTGATAATGGGTGAACATATTGAGAGTGGACTCAAGAGTGGAAAGATTCGAAACATCCCCTATATATCAGTTGATGAGAATGAATCAGTTGTTAGTTCTCAGAAAGAATGGGAAAGAGGAAGTGATATTCTTTCAGAATCTCCTGTATCTCAGGTTCAGTTTTCAGATACTTCGAGTGTTCGGAGTCAGTAATCGGGTGGGTCTGTGTATCAGGTTTCCTGTCAGAGCCAACAGTTGTACCGTCATCAACCACGTCAACACGCTAGACGAAGACCCAGGAAACCAGAAAGACATTTTACTCAGTTGCTGGTATCATACAGTCAGTTGTTTCCGGATTTGATTAGAGGTGGGTTGATAGTGACGAAGAAGATTAATCCAGAGATCTCGCCATATCCGCCAGGCTTCGATGTCAGCGCCCGCTGTGAGTATCATGCTGGGACCCAGGGGCATTCAACTGAAGATTGTAAGGTGCTTAGGAGCCAGGTTCAGGCTTTGCTGGATTCCAACAGGATCTCAGTCACGTCTCAGGGTATTCATATCAATTATCTTCTTTTATCTAGTCAAGCGGGTGTATCAGTTCATGTTATGGAGGAATTCACCGAGAGTATTTGTTTAGAAGAGTATCAAACTGAGGACTCAATTGAGGGTTGTATCCCTGTGTAACATTTGTTCATTACTGTATGCTGACCATCGCCAGGCTTGTTGGTCGAGGTCACTCTGTTTGTATTCAGTTACTCCTGTGTGGTGTATATGTGTGATGGTTATTCCTGTTTGGATCTTGGGTTCCTTTTTGCCTTGGTGCTATTCTGAGATTTTCCTGTTGCATATTTGTCTGCATCTTGCATATTATTTTTGTATAACAGGTACCTCGGAACTGTTAATTTGACTTCATGTACTTCACTAGTTTGTTGCAGGTTATACAATCAGATAGATCACAAGAATTCCCACAAAGTCATGGAGCAAGTTCAAGCAGAGATGAGAGAAGTCAAGAGCCAAATGGGGCAGTTCATCATGGACATGCAAGCGTTGCGCTTGGATCAGAATGCGCTCATAGAGGAAAACCAGCAGTTGAAAACTCAGGTGGGCTTAATCATGGAAGTGATAAGGAACGTGCTCAAAAAAGAAGGTGATCAAGTGCCTAAGGCTGCAACAAAGATGCTTGTTCCACTTCTATTTGTGGAACCTATCCCAGAGCGCAATGTGTGTCAAAAATTTTCTGCACAACCGGAGGTTCCGAAATTTCCGTGTCATCAGCCGCGTCCCTTTTCTCAGGAGAATCCCAGGATTAGAAGATATGGTCAAAGGATAAAATCTCAAGACAGAATCTTCGATAAGATCCCCATGAATTATGCTCAGTTGGTGCAACTCTTGCTTCAACTTCAGTTGGTTAAGCCTCGGACTTTGGCTCCACTTACTGGCCAACCACCACAGGGCTTTGATATCAATGCTTATTGTGATTTCCACTCTGGGGGACAAGGGCACAACATCGCGAACTGTAAAACTTTTAAGCATAAGGATCATGACCTGATTGATTCAAACACAATTGAATTCACGTCGGGCGGCATGAATGTATCAGGCGAAGTTATTCCCTATCATGCAAAGGGGATCGATGTTATTATTCCTTCACCTAAAGCTGCAGTAGGCCAAGGGTATATCCTACAATATTTGGTGTCAAAATCTCCCTGCCCACAGCTGTTGTCTGTTCCTAGGTCAAGCTTAAGGATGAAAGCGTCTGAACAAAGAGGGTCCTCAAGAATTCAAACCCAGTCGCCAGACGTTTCTGCTATTCAGAGTCCACGACCTTTTGGGTCCTTGCAGCAAAACTATCAGTACCAGAATCAGAATAGGCCTCGTAACAATTTGAAAATAAGGATGCTCATTTGCGTCCAGTGCCTATGTCGTACAGTCAGCTGCTGCCGTACCTAGTTCGGAATTCTTTGGTGGAGCCCAAAGCTCTCCAACCGGTGCCAGAACCTTACCCTCCCGGGTATGATCCCAGTGCTCAATATGGGTATCATGGAGGATCCGCGGGGCACTCAACTGAAGATTGTGAGGCTTTTCAAGCCAGGGTACAACAGTTGATGAACCGAAGGTGCATATCTTTTCCAGAAGGAAGGTTGGTTGTACATCGCTCGTCTGATTGAGTTTGAAGACTTCAAGGGTCTCATTTCCCTAAGCAGCTAATCAGTGTGAAATCTCAGTTCCCAGAAGCTGACAATTTTCATTTTATCCTATTATTCCTTTACGTTTGTAATTTCTTTCCTGTTTAAAGTGCAATCTAATTTGTAAAACTTGTTGTTTTCGATTGATATTAATGAAATGAATATGCATGTTTTGATTTAATCCATTCGTGTTCACGAATTGCTTTTTACAGATGTCATACGCTTGTTTAAGCGGAATCTGGGGAGGATGACGAAATTGAAAGACGCGCAAGCTTTCGATTGTATGCTTTTGAAATAAAACCTGCTGATGATGTACATGCATTGTTTTAAATCTACAAACACCGGAGATATAAGGAGGATAATCCCTTGTCAACCCCTTTGAGCCTAGTAGTAGGATTTTCTTTCTGAAAACAAAAAACCCTAAATCTTAACCTGGGGCGGGATAGGTGTCAGCTAATTTGACCGAACATCCAAATTGCAATAGGAGTGTTCCCATTCGAGGATCAATCACAACTGTATAGGTCGTGCCTAAAAAAACGACAATGGTTATTCATTACCGACCAAGGAGTGAAACAGTCACAATTCTTTAAACAAGTCAGATAAGTCGGTGTCACACAATTTGTTCAAAAAAAAAGGAAAAAGAAAAAAGTCCGCTAAGTCGAATCTTGCGAACAAGCGACTTAGGCAAAACGTTGAAATCAAAAGAAGCTCAAAAGAGTCAGTCCAGGCAAAAATTAGGAAAATAAAAAAAAATGATGATGAAAAACAAGTCGTGTGATTCCGGGCACCCAAAGATGAAAAGCGAGTGATTGTCACTCCGAAAAGCTGTGGTTCCTGAACCATCACTCCTGTCATTCAACCTCTGAGAGGTGAGCTCTAGTTTTGAATTAGCTGAATATAGGATTGAAGAACATTAAGGAGAATGAGTGGGTTAAAATAAATTTTGAGCCTTTATCCTTCCTTTCTATAACCGTGAACCTGGCCACGTTACAACCTTTAAAAGTCCTAATTGAAGCAGGTTTGTTTCGAAAGCATACTTCTGTAAAGATCGCATCGAAACTGACTCCTAAAAGGATTCCTCTTACAACGTTGTATTAATGTTGACATGATGATAAATAATTCGTTCATTGTTATGTCACAAATTTTTTCCAGTGAACAGATTGGAATTTCAAAACTGTCATATGCATTGTATTTAATATATCTTTTATGCAGGACAAATTGTTTTACTTGTGAGTAAGCGCTTGACAGCAGGAAAGTTTCCACAGTGGAAAGGTTGATCAGGATATAATGCAGATTGCTTGAATACTCCGTCAAACCGGGACAAGCTATATCAAATGATCATAGCATGGGAGTCAGCCAGATGATAATTAATTAATCTGAAGCAGTCAAGTCAAGATTCGGTGAATCTCTCGCAGCCAAGAAGCACTATCCCCACAGATCAGCCAATCAGGAGCAAAGTCATTGTAAGGCTGGGGCAGGTCACCCTAAGAGCGCAGCAGCTATTCCTTATCCGTGGGCAATTAATATGAAGTACCTCTCCGGGGTGCAAGGTGTTTAGGCAGTGCATATCAAACCATCAGGGCATGAGATTTCAGATTTCCTTTTGAGGAATATCCCTACAGAGATCCCACAGACTAGGGCAAATTTTGAAGCGCAGGAATTGTTCCTCTCCATTTCTTCAGAGCTGTTCAAGCAAGTTCAGTCAAATTTCAAGTGCAAGACGAATGTCGGGAAGTCACGTTACTATCCCTTGACCCTTTAGCCAAAAACCTCTGAGTTCAGACAGGATATTTTTCCAGCATCAGTCATACCTGATCCTTTGTAAATCTAATTCCCTTTGGCACGCAGGAAGACTTCGTCTGTTTTCCACAGCAAAAGTCCAATCATCATTGGCACGTGTAAACTATCCCCAGTAGAGTCCATTCATACTGGGCACATCCGGTTATCCCCAGCAGAGTTGGTTTCGTCTTCAGCATTTATTTTGCTGGAACGGTTCTTTTGGTTTTCCAGTGTTTCCCCGGCAGCCCGAGCATGCATCTGCATCTTTGCATGTAGTTATCATATTTGCATCATGTTTGCATTTCATCCTTAAATGTGTAGTATTTCCATTTTGTATGGAGCATTACGCCATATTCAAGCATGTGCATATGCATGTGAAGCATAAGCCAGTTTTCTATCAGTTTTCCATGGCAGCTGGAATCACTCTTCAATCAATACAGGGGCATTTACCCAGCAGCTTTGTTCAGACAACTCATCGGTTTACTTGGGTTTCAGATCATATGTCGATTATGCTTTGTCCATCAGTCCTCTGATGATGACATCCCCAAGCAGAGTTCCTTTGTCCATCAGTCCTCTGATGCCGACAGTTTTTCTTTCCGTCAATCCCTATTGACGATGTGTTTCTCCAAGTAGATTTTCTTTCCGCCAATTCCTATTGACGACGTGTTTCCCCAACAGGTTTTTCTCTCCGTATATCCTTAGACGATGTGAGCTTCGGATATGGTTTTCTCTCCATCTACCATTAGACGACGTGAGCTTCGGATATGGTTTTCTCTCTGTCTACCATTAGACGACGTGAGTATTGTTTTTCTTTCTGTGTATCCTTAGACAATGTGGACCTTTCATGGGTGTATTTCCGTCTACTTTTAGACGATGTGAGTATTTGGGTGTCTTTCCATCTACTTTTAGACGATGTGAGTATTTGGTGTCTTTCCGTCTACCATTAGACGAAGTGAGTATTTGTTTTTATTTTTGTCTATCCTTAGACAATGTGGACCTTTCATGGGTGTCTTTCCGTCTACTTTTAAATGATGTGAGTATTTGGGTGTCTTTCCGTCTACTTTTAGACGATATGAGTAATTGGTGTCTTTCCATCTACCATTAGACGATGTGAGTATTGTTTTTCTTTCTGTCTATCCTTAGACAGCGTGAACCTTTATTTGGAGTCTTTCCGTCTACCATTAGACGATGTGAGTATTTTGTGTCTTTCCGTCTGCCCTTAGACGATGTGAGTATTATTCTATTCCTGAGGTGAAGTTGCCAACTACGTGTTGATCTAGCCTTTGGTTTTGATGTCTGTGGCGTTACACAGATGACTGGCAGCGATGTCAGGTGTTCTTTATCGGATGATCAGTCAGCTGGTTGTCGTCGCAACTGTCTGCGTTCAGTTTTTCCGGATATTTGTTCCCAAATCAGAGTGTTGCAGTTTATTTCTGTGGTTGGCAAATTTCTGGGTTTCTTTGGTATTCAAACGTCTTTTACCTTGACTGTTTAAAAGCCGTTCGCTTTTCATCCAGTCAGGTCCAAGCCGTTTGAATAGGGGCAGCTGTTGCAGCCCAAAATTTGCCCAACCTTTTTCTTTAGCTGGCTTTTGTTTCTTTTGTTTCTTTGCATTGTTCTAGCATTTGCATTGCATATCATTGTTCATTTAGCAGGGGATCAAGAGGTGTGACTCGAAAGAGGAGGTTACCCAAAGTATTGAGCCTAAGCAAGGGGTTTTACTCAAGTTTGAATGGTCATCAAGTCACCAAGAGGTGATCAAAGCTTTGTGAAAAAGTTGATGGATGTATGAGGATCAGCTCCTAACTTGGAGGCCAAGTGAAAATCATCAGAGAGTTGGGAATTCATAATTATGGATGTGGGATGTTAAGAAATCTCATTGAGTGCTTTGAGAGCCATGTTGGAGCTTGTTCAAGTTGTTGTGTCATGTGGAAGAAGCCACAGTCAAAGGTGTTGCATCTAGGGTTTTCATCTGGTTAACCCTCAGCCAATTGTCAAATCAAAGGAGATTAAGACTCAATTCCAAGTCTTTATGGTCATGGTATATTGTGTTGAGATACCTAATATATCATTTCAAGATCAAGTCAAGAAGAATCAAGAGTGTGAGAAGTTACTAAATTAGGGTTCTCAGTGTAAAAACCCCTATTTGGTGCCCAACTTCAAGACCACATATCTCAAGATACAAGTCTCACCCCATCTTGACCCCAACATGAAACTTGTAGAGCACGTTTCTAGATTTCTTTTGAGTACTAGAAGTCATTCATTTGATTTCTAGAACTCAAGTTATGATGCTGGCAAGTTACAGGTCCTCAGATGAATGTGATTTTGGTCAACAAAAGTCAACCAACTTCCAAGCCATTTTTGACCTAGAAGGATGTTTCTCCTAACCTTAACCAAAATATGAAAGTTGTTTCTCATGATCTTAGATTTCCAAAGACTACTAGAAGTCCTTCATCTGATTTGTAGAACCCAAGTTATGAGGCTAGCAAGGCAGGGGTATTTTGGGAAAGTAAGATTACAGGTCATTTTCATTATAGGTCCATTTCACCACTTTGCATACTTCAAATGAAAATCTTTCCAACATTAAACTTTCTCCAAATAGGGTCATTTGCTCAACCAAACATCAAGGAGTCGTGGATTTGGCTTGGTTTGAAGAATTGGTGTGTAACTTTTTCATGAAGAAAGCTTAAAATCACAAAATGGAATTAATTCATTTCTAACCATTTCAAGGCATGTTTATGCATTTTCTGAGTGACAAGAATGTACTAAAAAATATGCAAGCGTTGGATTGAAGTTTTGGTACCATTTTCATGTGCTTTCCAAATGCCATTTCAAGTGAAATTTTGATAATGCAATCTTAACCATTTGATCAATTCAAGGCTTGAATCCTATCCATTTGATTAATATGAGATCTCAGCAAGCTAAATGAGTGCATTTCCATGCTTGGCAGCTGGATTTTTGTGCACATTTGGAAGCTTCCATCAAGAGAAAATTTGAATTTGCAATTGGGTTATATAGGCTGCAATTGGGCTTCCTTTCCATCAGGATCCATCACATATAATCCCTTGATCATTCACAATGCCTTAGAACGCGTTTTGGTGAATAATTGGTTGAGAACTACATTGTTAAAGCTCAAGAGAAAGTGAAATTCGAATTTGGAGATTCACTCAATTTCAGACCAAATTAAGTTCATCTAAAGCTTCCTTGAGGATTATAGAGTGATTCTAGTTGGTTTTCTTCAAGCTTCAACACCATTTCAAGGCCTAGTGGAGGCTCTCCACTAGGTAAATCATTTCTCATCCATGCTCTCTGTTTAAGCCATGTTTACATGCCATTTTTGTGTTTTTGTGATGTATGAACTTCACGCTTGGATTCTGGATACAATTGGTTGCTGTTTATGAACTTTTACAATTTGACCTTGAAACTTGTTCTCTTCGATTTGGACTTATCTTGAGGTTTTATGCTTAATGGACCATGGATTTATATTCTACGTGATGTATAGATGATTTTTGACTATTAGTTTGCTGATTTTGGTTCATTATTTCTACCTGTGATTTTGGGGTACTGTTGTGGTGAAGATATGGCCGAAGAATACGACCGGAGGAAGCTCCGGCCGCCGTCTGTTTCTCTTTTAATTTTTTGAATGTTAATGATGATGCGTGGCATGCTTTCGTGCATTGGATGTGTTTACCTTTTATTTGCACGACCATGCTTAAGACCCACCATGCGTTTTCATTTGACTGCACACACACAATCATGATTAAACTGTGCGTTTCATTTAAATCCTTGGTTGATCCACGTGTTTGTATGTGAGTCGTTTGATGCATTTACTTTCTGATCTTATGGCCATAAACGTAACCTACCATGCGCCATGTTTGACGGTGCCACACGAGATCCTCTTGTTTCCCCGTTTTTGTTTTTTTTTGCTGAATTGGACTTGGGCTCTATGTTGCTAATAGCACCTCCCTTTACTGAGCGCATTTGATTTTCAACGTGTCTGGGCTGCTATTTGCACCTAGCTTTTTTTTTTCTTTTTAGTTTTATTTTCTTTTTGTTTTTGTTTTGAATCTGTTTGGATTTAATTCAACATAAATACTTCCAATGATCCAAAAATTCAACAAAAATAGTTTCTAGACACTTTGAGATGTCTTTTATTTTTAAGAAATTTTTATTTTATTTTTTGGATTTTATTTTGAATTAAAATGGGATTATTGGATTGGAAGTGTTTTTGTTGAACTATTTCTTGACATGCATTGTTTCATGATTTGTTTCTCCTTTTCCTTTTTGATCCAATGACTGAAAATTGATCCTCATATCCATGATGAGTTGATCAATTTTAAGGACCATTTTTCCCCTGTTGGTTGACTTTTGAGTTGACTTTTGATGCATTTCATTTGACCCTCGACAATCCTCATTCACAATGGAACACCCTTGTGAATCAATTTCTTTGACGGTGTTGTGAATTGATTTTGATTGTGATTTCTTAGTCTCTGTTTGCCAACATGTTTAGGTGCTTTGTGCATTTTATTTGTTTATTTTTGAACCATTTTCCTAATTTTGAGGTAACTTGCAAGTCAAGTTACCTCCAAAGGAGGGTCATACATACATGTTGACCTAGTGTGACTTGGATATGACATCTTTGGATCCTTTGAGCCTTCAATGCCTTTTGTTTCATGTTGCTAACATGTTAAGGATTATGCTTGCTCAATTTTAGGTTATGACATTGTTTCTTCCTTGTTCATTTGTGTGTTCCTTTTGATGCTTTCAATTAGGGTTTCAATGTGAAGTATGCTTGCATTCCTTTGTGCTTTTGCTTGCATTTTCCTTTGATTGTTTTGATTTTTCTTTTTAGCTCTCTTCTCTCATCCCCCATTCCATCCCATGACCTTGGAGTCTCATTTAAGGTGTCTTGGTACCTCCTTTGGAGGTATTTGAAGCATACCTAAAGTGATGAATCCTTGAGGACTTTCTTTGTGTTCTTTGGGCTTCTTTGCTTTTGGTTGGTGATGCTTATGGTTGAGTGCATATTATGAGGTCCTTTCTGTCCTCATATAGCCTCCCATCCTCACTTTGTTTTAGGTTTTCTTTACCTTTTCATTTGTGTTTGGTTTTTGCATAATGGTTGATGTTCTTTGGCTTAGGCCATTTCATCCCCTTTTTTTGTTGCTTTGGTGTATTTGCTTTTGGTGCATATTCTCCTCCTTTCTTCTTTGAATTTCTCATGTGCATGATTGGTTGAGATGAGCTTGTGGAGGCTACTGCCCCACACTATTTTCCTCCCACTTTCATTCTACTTGTGCATCTAATGTTTGCATTTTCATTTGCATGTTCTTTCTTCTTCTTCTTCTTTTGCTTTTCTTTGCCATGCTTCCCATAAGTTCTCTAACCTCTTAAGGTTATAATAGACATTAGGTGCATAACCATGCATGATAACATTAGGTAGTTCCCTTTTGTATCCCAACTTTAAGTCCACTTTTAGGATTGATTAGTCTCCCTTTAGTGGTCCTTTCTTCTCTTCTCCTCTTCATACAATCTTAACACACTTAATAAAGATAATGGATATTGTGACATGAGCCTTATACTTGGGAAATGGTGATTGAGGGGATATCTCTTAATTTCCTAGAGTGTTTAGTATACGCCCTTAGGGCGATATGCGACACATTCGATCCTAGGTTTTAGACTTTAGTACAACATACATTATAAACACTCAAATTCAAAACACTTCTTCTCTAAAAAACAAAAAAACACTTCAAACCTTTTTCACCCTTTGGGGTTCTTAATTCAAGAAAATCTTTTCAGAAAAAGAGTGTTGTTAACTCTTAGTTCTATCACAAACGGTAACGCCTAAGTCTCCCATGCTCGAGCTGCATACACCAACTGCTAGAACTGGTTGTTAACCCTACTCGGGCCTAAAAAACTTTTGAACCAAACCGGTGTTCTTTTTAGCCTGAACTACGTTTGCTCTGATATTTCATACCAGATGAAAGTACGTAGGCACAAGACGCGACGTCTTGGTGAGCAACCTTTCCCTTTTCACCCGTAGTTAGCCGAACTACGTTGACTCTGACTTTCCCGTTGCACGAGGGAGTATGTAGGCACAGAGCGGCGATGCTATGCCGAGTCACTTCTCTTTTCTTTTTCTTTTGTCCCTTGACCTTTAGTGTAGATAGATTGATCACCCTTTTAGATAGACAACAATGCGTGGATCCCGTCGAGTACGACGGACGTGAGGGGTGCTAATAACTTCCCCTTGTGTAACCGACTCTTGAATCCAGACATGGTTGCGATGACCTTGTCTTTCCCTCTTTTCGTCAGGTTTTTTTGATCGTTTCCTTTCCCTCTCCGTGGGATAAATAACAAAAGGTGGCGACTCTTCTATTTTTCGCCGGTTGTTTTTTCGCAGTTTCGACACCTTGGATCTAGGCAGAGGTGAACGCTGGGACTCTGCTCGTTGATCTCTTCTGGTCCTCTTGGGTCACGGGGAATGCTGGTTCAAGGGAGAGATATGGTCGTGCTTTCTAACATTCTGGGTTTCTGGCTCTGGAGATGCTCGACGGTTTCTTTCACGCCGGGGAGAAGAACTTCATGATCTCTAACGCTCTTTCCTCGAGGAGGGGATCTTGGATGTCTGGAATCCTCTAGGGCTCTAATCTTTACGTTCTGATGGAGGATTAAGAGCTTGGTCTTGTTGAGAGCCTCGAGGAGGGCTTCCATAGTCGGGTCGATGCTGGATGGAACTGGCAGGTGGTTTAGGATGAGTTGGTCCTCATGGTGATTAGCGCGAACGGGGGAGGGAGACACAGTGGTCCATCCCTTTGTTGGTGGGCGTTGCCTTTAAAAGAGATGGTTGCTCTGTCAATATCAGTCTTGCTAACGGGGAGGAAGACAGAGTTGCGAGCATCTTGGGTGTTGTCACGACTGGCCATGATCGGAGTTTAGAAGAACTTTTTTGGTCTCGAATCTACGATGGAAGAAGATGGAGATAACAGAATTTCCACAGACGGCGCAACTGATCTAGAAGGCTGATTAGAACCTTATGTGGGGCAGAGACAATCATCTGTGATGCTGGGTGTGAGAGAAGATAAATGGGTGTACCTGCAAGACACTTTGATGCTAAAGTAAGAATCGGGAGAAAGAAGGCAAGTACAAAATATGTGTGTATCAGGGTGAATATTGAATACTTGACCTTATCAAATGAGAGGGTTTTCATAGTGCCCCTAGCGCTTGACCATTGACCCCTATTCTTTATTCCCAAACCTTCAAACATACAACAATGGTGATTATAGTTTGTATGACTGAGATGGGTGTTCTTGATGATTATATAACATGTATATGCTATTTTGGGTCGAGTTTGTATGACTGAGATGGGAAAATTAGAGTTCTTCAGTGAACTCCGCTTGGCAGAACAAATTTTGCAACTTTCAGAGTGATGATGGGCGTCACTACCGTGACGAGTAACCTGTCATGCTGTCCAGACTTGTGTTTCAAGCCGGTCGTCACCTGAGTGATGGTCCAGATGTTTAGGGTCGGTGACGAGCATCACTACTGTGATGGGTAATCCGTCACGAGTCTTTAGTGAACACATATACTTATTGTGATGATGTTAAGTTGTCGATTTCAATTATTTTGAATTTTGTAAATGTTAAGTTGACGATGATGTTGTGTTAATTATTGTGAGTTGTGATGATGATATATTGTTGTATGAGCATGATTTATGTTACTGAATTGTGAGTATGTGTCACACCTCGAAAATTCATTCGAACATACGACCCTTGTACTAAAGGCGCAGAATGCGGTTCGACAGCTGGCGACTATGCTGAGGACTAATTGCTCCATGAAAGAGAGAGTCAAGCCTATCTTAGTTCGAATTATGAGCTTGTTAGCTTCGCTCATTTGTTTTCTTCTCACTTATTTATTTGCTCTCATATCCTTATCTTTGTTGCTTTTGATTATTGTGACATTGTTGGGTTACTCTGCTTATGGGTACTTTGTGAGATGGCTTTATACCCGAGTTCGAGTAAAACCCTAGGATTAGGATGATGCTTGTGTAATGGAGACTTTCATGGGTTCTTCCATGTAAGGCCGAAGCGAAAACCCTACTTGGAGTAGATTTCGTTGGAGATGTTATTGTTGTGGCGAGTCTTTGCCATAACAATAATGTTTTCGATCCTGAATCGTTGATCCCAAGGACCATTAACCTATTTGATCCATGGTGGTTGGTAGTGTTGACTCCTTTTGGATTAATACGAACGCCCCAATCAGATGAGATCCCTTGAACATTTTACTTCCTGACAGTAATATTTTCAACCTCGATCTATGACTCTGAGAACTTGTTTTAGAACCCGTGTGTCGATGGTTATGTAGTTGACTCCTCCGAGGAGTCTTTCTCGTGTGGAAGATACGGAAACCTCACCTAGAGGAGATCCTTTCGAGGATATTATCGTTGTGATGAGGCTTTTTCATGGCTATAATATCTTTGAAAGATATTTATGACTCTAGGAACTTGCCTGTTTTAGAATCCTACTTGTGGGGTTTCTTTGAGCAGTGACATTGGTTCTTGATCCGTTCCTCCAGCCAACCTCAGAACTATTTGAACCTGTGATCATGCGATCCTGGGTCTTGCATCTTGCACATATATCATTTGCATTGAATTACATCGGTTATGCATCTTGCATTTTCATTTCGTCAGTAGGATCTCATTTCTCCTTCCTTCCTCTCTAGTAAATCAAGTTGATTCCTTAACACCGGTACGCAACTCGAGCTAACACTAGACGCATGATGGAGCAGATTCAATAAGAACAAGCCTCCTTCAGAGAAGAGTTGGATTCCCTCAAAGGAAAGATCGACCAGATTCTCGAAGCCATCACCATGGCCAGAAAGGAAGAAGAGCCACGTGAAGCCGCTGTCGTCAATAATAATAGTCACGTGCAAGGGTCTACCTCAAGGATCTCAGTTCCTGTTCCCAACCCCATTAACTATGGGGTGCCAATGAACTTCGCTACCACAACTGAAAGAAACAGTTCTCAACCAATCCCAGCACCTGGAGTTACTGTTGGAGCTATCCCGCATGCCCAACCTGCTGCCTTTCAGATCCCCATTCCTCATGCCAAAGATAATCTTCTAGACCAGTATGATGGTGTTCAAAACTATCATGCTGTTATCCCTATTTCCAGTTCTGTTGCCGCTCAGGATTCAGAAGCAATCAAAAAGTGTCGTGATCTGGCTGAAAAACTCTGAGTCATGGAGGGGCACAACTCATCTTCTCTCAATGCTCTAGAACTGTGCTTGGTACCAGATGTTGTCATTCCTCCCAAGTTCAAGGCTCCAGAATTCTCAAAGTACAAGGGCCTCAATTGTCCTAATATTCATTTGAAGATGTACTGTCGCAAGATGGATGCTTATGCCAGAGACGAAAAGCTAATGATTCATTGCTTCCAAGAAAACTTGTCTGGAGCATCACTCGAGTGGTATATGCAACTAGAGTGTAGCAGTGTGTGCACTTGCGCTAAGCTAGCTGATGCGTTTGTCAAGCAATACAAATACAACACCGACCTTGCTCCGAATCATACTCAACTTTAGAGTATGGCTTAAAAGGACAGTGAATCCTTCAAGGAGTACGCACAATGATGGAGAGAGCTAGCTATAAGAGTTCATCCACCTTTGGTTGACCATGAACTGATTAATATCTTCATGGGTACCTTGCAAGGGCAGTACTACGAGAAGTTAATTGGTAGTGTCTCAGCTGGATTCTCTGACTTGGTTATCGTCGGTGAGGTAATTGAAGAAGGCCTGAAAAGTGTAAAAATCCAAGGAGGTTCTAGCAGTCAGTCTGGAGCCAAGAAGCCTTTCAATGGTTACAAGAATAAAAAGGGCGAAACAAATGCCATCTCTGTGCAAAAACAACAAGCTCCCGCTCATATGCCTTATCAAATCCCGTACTATCAATATCCATATGTTGTTACTGCACAATATGCTCCAATGCCTTATCATCTAGTTGTTCAAGCTCAAATGCCTCAGCAGCAGGCTCCCCAGCAGAGTCGCCTGTTGTCGCACCTCGAAAATTCATTCGAACATACGAACCTCGCACTAAAAGTGCGAAATACGGTTTGACAGAGTCGCCACCGAACTTTATTTATCCTAACAGAGATGGGAAAGGAAAATATCGAGAAAACCTTTAAGAAGAAAAAGACAAGAACACGGTCTTTGCAACCAATGTTCTGGGTTTGAGAGTCGGTTACGCAAGGGGAAGGTATTAGACCCCCTAACGTCTGTTGTACTCAACGGGAACCTCTTAATTCATATTGTGAACAAGCTTAGCTAACCTTCATCACAATCCGAATTAAGAGGTTCCCATTAAGTACAATGGATGTGATAGGTGCTAATACCTTCCCCTTGCGTAACCGGATCTCGAACCCAGAACATTGGTTTCGAAGACCGTGTTCTTGTATTTTTGTCTTAAAGGTTTTCTTGGTGTTTTCCTTTCCCATCTCTTTTAGGATAAATAAAGTTTGGTGGCGACTGTGTCAAAGCGCTAAACGCGTGGAATGCAGTTCGACAAGGATTGGGGCCCTTGTGCCTACGTATTCTCATTCATATGAGAATGAGAAATCAGAGCTCTCATAGTTCGTCTACGGACAAAGATAGGGGAAACGAAAGATGGAGGCAAGGTAGCTCGCTTAGATCATCATAAACTTGTGCGTACGTATCTTACATTCAGACGAGAATGAAGAATCAGAGCGTCCATAATTTGTGGAGACGACCACGAAAAGAGAGGGGGTTGAATTGGTTTAAAGTTGGTTGGATGACGACTACTTGAAGCTTAAGAAAGGCTCCTCGGGCCCAAGAAATCGGGAGAGTGAGTCAAAGACTTCACTATCTCTTTTTCATATTGAAAAGAAGTTGTATTTGAATGGTGTTTGTATAATGAGTGGTTGGAAGATGGTTGAACATTGTCGAGTTGGAAAGGTTTTAGAGGTGTCAATTGCTCACACACGAGTAAAATAACTCGCATCCAAACAAATGAAAAGAGATCAAAGGCTCAATCCCCCTCTTTTCCACCTTGAAAGAGTTTTGATAGTTGTTTATTATTTTGATAGTTTATTGAAAAAAGCCATCTGACGTTGGATTAAGGGTTTGGTTGTATTTGCGTGCAAAACCGTGGTGGAATGGAAGTTGTTCTGAAAATGGCTCGACGACGAGTCGAGGGTTTGGTTGAAAATGGAACTGGCTCGACGGAAAATTGAGGGTTAGGTTGTGAGAAACGATACTAGTCCCCGAGGGTGCTCCTAATTACGAAACCACAATGAAATGTGAAAGTGTGTGCGATAGGTTGATGGCGAATGCGTACGAGCACTCGACTTACGGGGAGTGTTTAAAAATGGATCGATGACGAATCGAGAATTAGTTTGAAAACGGTTTAGTCTACACTAGTCTCTAGGGGTGCTCCTAGAAGATAAACCACAAACAAAGAAAAATACGAAAACGTACATCGGGATGGGAGAGGGGTACATGTAAGTTACACGGAATTGCACGAAATAAAAGGGTTCATTATCAGGTAGCCCAAGAGGAAGTCATGTGTGTGTGAGGTTTCCTAAACTATGCCTTGAGCAAGAATCATACAAAATCTCCAAGTTAGGGTTTCTGATACAGTCCAATAATTCGTTGACCAGAAAAGTAACCAACAGTCCACCAATTTAGGATTTTATGATTTCGATAATTGTTAAGTGTTTTCGAAAAGAATATAAATAAGATATGAACAAATATGAATATGAATAATATGACAAGATATATAACAATATAATCAAGATGATATCCACAATAGTATAATCAAAATAATATTACCAAGTATATGAACAAGATAATATAATCAAGATATAATGACTGAAAATAAAACAAGTGCATATTGACGGAAAGTAAAGTTAGTCGTTAGTTGTTTAAAATTAAATCAGGATGAATGTAGCGCTAAACCGTCGTAGTTTAATCTATGACAAAGATCAAACTATAAGAGGTCGCACAACTTGTAGGAGATGGTCTTTGCGTCATATTGAGAGAAGAGCTCAAAACTCGGATTTATCGACGAGTATGTCACAGACCTCTCTCAAGCGGAAAAGATTCTACATCTCTCGATTGTCTTATGGGGTAGGAGAATTATATCTTGACTATTAAGATGAATCACGTCTAATTCTTTTGTGGGGAGAATAAGATTGAATTGTATTATAAGGTTTGTCTAAGTATAAAGATAAACCAAGAAAACTTATCCCATCTTAAGGCGTAGGGTAAATCCTAAGCTGATAGACTTGAAGACTCAAGGATTAAGCGGGGGAATAATGATGCGAATGAGATGCAAGTGTGTATGACTTGTACAAGTCACACACAGGCTCTTCCCTTGGACACGAAATAATATTGAAGAAAAAATAGAGCGAAGTCACGTCGTGATTTGGCAGCTTGGTTTAAAATCAATAAATTAGATCACGAACCAGTCATGCTTGAAACTAAGATCCAAAGCTCTAGGAATCGTGATTCGCATGAAAATACCAATTTGAAACATCACGATTAATCGAAGATATCAATCCAACATCACGACCATTACAGTTGAATTTCATAGTAAAATTACCATAATGATGAAAGGATTTTAATCAAGGCATTAACAATAATTGAATTTTCAAATTGAGGTTAATAATTAGTTTGAATTATATTAACAAGATTAATGACCGTTAAGATTGGATTTCAACACGAAATTAAATTTTAAGTCCAAGAAAATAAAGTTACTAATTAAATGGTTTAAGGATTAACTTTTAATTTGAAAAAACTTAAAAAAAAAATACAAAATGTAATCCAAATGGTTAATAATTTAAAATTGAAATTTCCTTTTAAAAGAAAATCCAAGAAATATGTTGAGTTAGATTAAGATTAATTGGTTAGGTTAACAATATACTTATAATTAGATCCTTAATAATTAATTATATTTAATAAAATATTTAGCTAGATAATTGGATTTGGGATTAGGAATTAGTTATACTTAAAAAAGGTTAGCAAGACTTATATCTTAATGATTAATAATTAACTTAGATTTATTATTATTTTTCTTTTAAAAAGCAAAAACGAATAAAATGGAAGTGGAAAAGACGATGCTAATCCCGTGTGAGGCATTCAGGTGGTGGTCTGATGTGCATCACCGATCCAAGGGGGTCCAAGAGAAAGATTCAAATCCGGTGGTTGAGGAGGTGAGGGTCCATGATAAGGTTTTACACACGCACATACGAGATTCAATACATGATAATCTTAATAGTAAAAAAATAAGCAGAAAATAAAAAAGGAACCCTAGATCTAAACTCTCCCTCGTCGCTTACTTCGTTCTTCTCTTTCGCAATTCAATCCCGACTCCAAAACAAACGCGTGGTTATGTCAATCTGAACAAAAACAAATCTCAAATTAAGAAAACAAAGGAAATCACAAGAAGAAAAGGGTTACCGACGGGAGCTTTGAGAGCGACAATGGCGGCGACGAAACTCCAAATGGCTTCGCAACGACTCGGAAAGGTTTGATCTGCAAGTTGTAAACTCTCGTTTCCTTTTTCCGTCTTCCTCTCTTCGATTTGTATGTTGTTTGTTAATCTTTTCTTTCTTATGAGGGTGTCTCTTTTTTTTCCTTAAGTGTTGGTCTCTTACCCTCTTTTATAGACATTTTGAATCTTGACATTGAGATGTTGATTTGGAAGGAATTCAAATTTGTTTGGAACATGTTTGGAACATGTTTTGTGATTTTGAAAACTTTCTCCTTTCATTCAAACATGTTTGGATTATGTTTAAGACTTGTTTTGGAATGAATATTGAATTGGTCTTGAGATTTTATTTTATTGGATTTTTTTATTTATTTAATGCATAAAATAAAGATTTAAAAATAAAAAATTATTTTTCAAAATATTTTTAAATAAAAAACGAAAATAATAATTAAATAATGGAAAAATGATCTTTTTACCCTTTTTTAATGAAAACACACAAAAAGGAAAATATATACAAAAAGTAACACAACAAGACTTGAACTCACAACCTTATGATTAAACCTTTTACACATACCTTTTTACCAACTATGTTATCTCATTTATTTGAAATAAAGATTCACTCGAAAGCATATGAAGAGTGGACAAAATTGGGGTATGACAGATGCCACTATTAAATTAACTTGAACAAGAAGATATGAATGAAAGTGGTCTTCATACATTTTTGGTGGAAGATAATTAATTACAGAAAGATCCCATGTTTTGTCTTAAAAGGTGGACATGAAATGCAGAGATGCAAAACAGAATCTTAGGGTCAAAAATTAGGGTATGACAATTAGGGTATGACACCCTTCATGATTTTCAAGATACTTTTCTCTCCTTGAAAAAACATATCCCTTCCTGTCGAATTCACCAAGGGAAATCAAATTTTTCTTCAAATCAGGTACATACCTGACTTCAGTCAATAACCTTATTTACTCATCATGGAGCTTGAATCTCACAGATTCAATACCTGCAATTTTGCAAGATTTGTTGTTTCCCAGCAACAGCAATCCACCATCTTGATCACATAGCTCCTCAAACAATTCTCGATTTAGAGTCATGTGCCATGTGCAACCAGAATCCATAATCCACTCTTTTCTAGAATCGCCACTTGAAATCACAAGAACATCAGATGAGTCGAAGTCATATTGAACAATATCTACGTTGCCATTATCCTGACCTCCATGATCTTTCAGGCGTTCAGGGCACACCTTTCTTGTGTGACCCTCCTTCTTACATTGATAACATCGAATACCAAATGTTTCGCCATTATAAGACTTCTGTTGAATTTTACCTTTCTTCTTGTCGAGCTTACCATCCTTTCGCAAGAATTTTCCCTTAACGATCAAACCTTCGCCCACCGTCGAAGGTTTATGGTCCTTTCGTTTGTTCAAGTCCTTAAAATACAAGGCTGATTGAACTTCTTCAAAGCTCAGGGACTCCCTTCCATACAAGAGAGTTTCTTTGAAGTGAGCATGTGTTCTGGGCAAAGCACACAACAACAACAGTGTTTGATCTTCATCATCGATCTTCACATAAATATTTTCAAGATCGAGAATCAGCTTGTTGAACATATCCAACTGTTCAGCCAACGCTTTGTCTTCACTCATCTTGAATGAATACAAAGCTTGCTTCAGGTAGAGTCGATTCACCAGAGATTTGGTCATGTAAAAACTTTCAAGTTTCACCCATAACCTCGATGTTGTAGTCTGCTTTGATACTTGTCGAAGAACCTTATCACCAAGGCTTAACAATATTGCGCGGTGGGCTTTCTCAATCATGGTCGTCTTTTCTTTTTCCGTTAACGCATCGTCCATGGTTACCTCTCCCTTCAACGCTTCCAAACAACCCTGCTGAACCAGTAGGGCTTTCATTTTCAAGCGCCACAAATCGAAGTCGTTCACTCCGGTGAACTTTTCAATCTCATACTTTGTTGAAGGCATCTTCTCCATGCTCACCGCATCAATTTTTTGTGAATAGAATGCCTTGAAACAAAATATAAACGATTTTTTATATTCAAGAAACACACAAGGGTTAGAGTTAATAAAGAAAACTAGGTAAAACAACAAGGATTGATTATAAACTGTTATTCTTTCTCTTATCTATCAAACAAGATTACAAATATACAAGAATAACAAATAACCTCTCTCTTGAATTATGATTTTATCTTCCTATTTTTTCTTATACAAGTTAAGAGACTAACATGCTATTTATAAAAAAAACTAACACACTAACCTAATGAGCTTTTTAACAATTATCCATTACAAACTAACTTAAATAATTGGGTTTACAAGTAAGACCCAATTCAACATACTAACAAACCTAACAATATTGACTAATGCATGTTAGAACAAATTTAGAGTACAACACACATTACTCGCGAACAAACTTCGATCATACTAAAGTTCGATCTAATATTTCACAATAAATTTATAAAACGAATTTATAAACTAGATGAGTGTGGGTGCTTCTTAAGTTACACCTTAGGAAAGACATAAAGTAGAACAAGGCATGATCATGTGCTTATGTGCTTATAAATGCTAAAGAAAATAAAAAAATAAAAGGTAGATTAAAGTCTTATTATAGGGATTCTGAATAACTTGGTGTGTAGACCACGATTTGTATTGTCACCTAGCCCTTCAATGTATGAAAGTGTGTTTTCATTTGAGGTTTGATGTCTCGTATTTGGAAAATAATTGTTCATCGGGTAGTGCTGTCGAGCATGTGGAAGTGGGACATTTGCAGTAACCACGACAAAATTGACCGAACTTTTATGTACCAACAAAAGATAGTGAATCCCTTTGTGGTGTTGGCTCTTTTAGGATATTTCTAGAGATATTTTTAAGGATTTTTTACCCCAGTGCCCCTTTTTGAAAAAAATAATCCCAAAATACCCCATTTTGAAAATTATTTACCAATGTGCCCCCTTTCTTGTGTGGGCTCGTCCATTCATTGGACCAACACCCCAAGCCCAGTACACGCTCGCCCAATGGAAGGACGAGCTAGGGGAATTTTTTCAGCAAGCTTAAGCTCGTCCATTGGAAGGACGAGCATGTGGTACTTTTAATTTTTTTATTTTTTTTATTTTCTGAATTATATTTATGTATTATTGGATTTATTTATTTAAACATTTAATATTTATTTATTATAAGTAATAATAAAATAATAATATAAAATTTAATAAATAATAAAATTTTATTTTTTTTAATTCTTAATTTATGTATATTTATTTTTTAATACATTTTTTATTTATTTATTTATGAATTGTAAATAATAAAATTACTAATGTTTATTTTTATAAATAATAAAATTTTATGTATTAAAAATACTCATCAATAAAAAAAAATTTACTTAATAAAAATTAAATTATTAAATACTCATGAATAAAAAATTAAATTATGAAATACTCACTAATAAATAATTTTAACATTGATTAAAATAAAAATACAATTCATCTAATATGTCCCCCAGTTCCACACCTAGGGATCCTTCGCTGTCTATGTCCCCTACCCAAACGCTCATTTCTAGTCGATTCAGAAGAGTCAGAAGACATGTCTTCATGGTGTAGTGTTGTAGGGGGGTTTGTCGGCCGTGAAGAGGGTCCCGGTTGCTCATCAAGAAGATCATCAATGTTAAAATCCGGCATCTGCATCAGTTGCTCGTCTGTCAACAAAAATTGTTGGAATGAGTGTGGTGGTTGCGGTGGTGGCGGGTAGGTTTCGGATGGGGGGTGTTGAAAGGTTGGGTAGTAGACGTTATCAGGCGTAAAGTTCTGGGAGGGTTGAGTATAGGTAGTGTTGATGGTCGAGGCGGGTTGAGAGTAGGTTGTGTTAGAGGGTTGATTTTGGAAAGGATGGTCGGTATGGTCAAAGAGGTGCGGTTGGACAGGGGTGAACTGTCTGGGTGGTCGTAGGTATGGTTGTGGATGATATTGTTGGTTGTATGGGTAGGTATAGGTTTGTTGATGGAGTGGGTTGTTGGGTGTTTGGTTTTGGTATGAATGTTGGGATGTGTGGGTTGGTGGCACATCCTGATGCATTGATGCCGTAGTTTGTTGTGTCGATGATGATCCTTGCAAGCGTGGGTCCGTTAAAAATTGGTCCGGAGCAATGTGCACATAAGGAATGGCACGAAACCAAGTTAAATACTCTTGACTTGGCTTGCGTTCACCTAACACGACAGCCCCTTGTAAAATCACATGTCTCCTGTTTCTCCATTCTTTGAGCTCATCGCTGTTTAATTGTCACCAATTAACTCTTTGTGCCTTTCTCATAGTCATGGCGTGGTGTTCTCTTAGACACCTTGGGGGGGGCGGAATTTGTTGATCAAGTCCAAACTGGAGTGTTACTCTATCTGTTTGATGCATCTCAACGGTATAGAAACAGATAAGGAATGTTGTTGCACTCCAGATTTGACTATCTTCAAGCCTCGGCAGCGGATATCGGATGTACGGTCTCCATATGAACTGCAAAAAAATAAGGAAATTAATATACCGGTAATGAGTTGAATTGAAGACTATTTCCACGGGGTTTGAAACTTACATCGTTTTCTTGCATATGGTCCAAAGCGTTTCGATAACCTTGGAGATGGAAACGAGGATTTGCACGGTAGTTCATCCCTCGTTGCGCCCATCTTTTTTACCAAAAACATTTTTGTCGGAGATAGTTGAATAAAAAATATTGTTATAGATAGTTGAATAAAAAAATATTTTCCCAATGTACACATAAATGAATATTTTAATAAAGTAATACCTTTGGGCATATGGATACGAGGGTTCCACTGTGGTGACAGGAGCAAACAATGGGATACGTGTGAATGCCCATGATGTTAATAGGAGTGCACATCCGCTCAAGCTCCTAACATCTTTCACTGCCGCCTTACACATTTCTCTATACAATTTAGCTAGACATGCAGAACCCCAACTATAGGTGCCGCATTTTATAAGATCCCCTACGAAAGGGATCCAAGAAGAATGTAATAGATTCTGACTTTTGTCAGGAAACATTATTGTAGCGATTGCAAGTAAAATATATATTTTAGCTTCTAAGAGAACGTCTTCTTGGGTAGGGGCAGATTTTTGTTTTAAATCTGCGTATAAACCCTCTAGCCAGGTTATTTTAACGGAACATTTTATTTTTTCATCTTCAGTAGGTTCCACTCCTAAGTTTTCCATGTATACATAGTTTGTTACCTCAGTGGGACCGTTGATGGCTGGTCCATCAACTCGCAGACCAAGTAACATACAGACATCTTCAAGAGTTATTGTGCATTCGCCCGTTGGTAGGTGAAACGTGTGTGTTTCTGGTCTCCACTTCTCCAACAGCGCCACAACCAAGCTGGAGTCGATTTTCAGACTTTTTATTTTTGAAATATTTGCAAAACCGGCTATCTCAAGATACGGCATTATTCTTGCATTTGCATCAATAGGAGCATGCGAATGTACTCTAAACCTTGGGGCATTTGTCTGCAACAACATTGAACAAACATAATGTAATCAAAATTTATTTTATTAAACTACTAGAAATAATATATAATGAAATGATATTATTAACAAACTTACGCTTGCTTGGATATTCTGCTGTGTACCACGGTGTTCTTCGCCCATCCACAAAATCGACATGGTGAAAAATCGAGGAGTAGAGAATTGAAATACTTGTGTTAGAAATTGAAGTGAGTGTAGAAAGTTTGAGTAGAAAGTTTGAAGTAAAAAACCTAATTTATAGAAAAATTATTATTCATGCATGCAAATATGAATAAATTATGTCAAATTTATTGTCTTGAATGACTATTGCATGCAATACTAGTCTTCATGCATGCCTTGTTACCTCATGCGTAGGCCTTACACATTTGTTCTTTGCATGGAGACAAGCCAACACAAGCTCGCCCATGCATTGGACGAGAAAGCTGACACCAACACAAGCTCGCCCATAGAAGGGACGAGCGTTTAGTCAACACGTTACAAGAACGGGCTTTGAATGGACGAGCTCATGGTAGTATAGAATTGAGGAAGTCCTTTTGATGGACGAGCTTGTAGGTAGGCGTATTTTTTATTTCTCTCATATATATGTGTATATGAAAATGTTCAAAACATACTACTAGCAATATTCATAACCACTCTACTATCATTCTTCACCACCAAAAAATTTTCCGCATTCAAAAATGTCTCTGAGAAACCTAATTCTTACATGCCACTACAACGGTGTTTTTACAACAAATAGCCCCGACGGTTTTTCGTTCAGCAACACGGATACGTACGCGTTTAAAATTCATGTGAATTCTGATTTTTCCCATTTGAAAGATAGAATGGAAAAAAAATTGACACGAAGCGTTTCAGAAATATTTTATCGCCATCCAACACTTATTGAAGACGCGCGTACAATTTTTTACTTAATGACGCCGATCAGAAACGACGAAGATGTGATTGCAATGTTTCGGTGCCACACGATGTTTGATAACTTACATACAATTGAGTTGTATGTTCGACTAATAGACAACCCCGAAACATTTCCAACACAAGAGACACAGTCACACTGCTACGGGTACAGTCAAACATCCGACGACGAGCCAACACAAAACAACCTCCCTTTCATACCAAATGAGGAGGTTGGAGAAGCAAGCGACGACGATATCCAGGAGGCCAGGATGCAAGATATTTTTGGTGACAGTGATGACGAAGACAATGAAGATATGGACGTAACGCCGCCGATCCGTGCACAACCAATAAGTTTGTACAACCCGCCCACTCACATGCAAAATATATGTGACGAAAACGACAATACAACCTCCGTGTTTGAAAATGCTACTCAAAACCATGTAGGTGAAGAAATCGAAGTTGGAATGGAGTTCGACGACAAGGATGCTTGTGTATTTGCTCTGCAGCATTGGCACATAACACACAGTGTTGACTATTGGGTGCATAAGTCTGACAATAAACGGTATGTCATTAAATGTAAGAAACAAGACTGCGGTTTCAAGTGCAGAGCTTCTTTGAGAAAAAGGAGCTCGAAATGGGTGATAGGTAAGTTGTCTGGGGCACACACATGCAGTTCAACGTCTATGGCACAAGACCATAGGAAGCTCAGTTCAGAAATGGCTAGCCATAGCATCAGGGAACTTGTCAACACCGACGCCTCACTCAAGGTAAAAGTGATCATTGCCCATATTCTAGAAAAATACGGGTACATCATATCTTATAAGAAGGCGTGGATCGCTAAGTGCAAGGCGGTAGAGTCGCTTTTTGGAAATTGGGAAACATCTTACAACGACCTACCGCAGTGGTTACTGGTAATGAAAACCTTTCTTCCAGGAACCATTATAGATTTAGAAACACTACCTGTGATATCAAATGAAGGTTACCAACTCTCTGGAAAACGAATATTTCATCGTTTGTTTTGGGCATTTCGTCCGTGTATACGTGGCTTCGCCTACTGTAAGCCCATTGTGCAGGTAGACGGAACTTGGTTGTATGGTAAGTACAGAGGAACTCTATTGATGGCGGTGGCACAAGATGGGAATGCAAATATTTTCCCAATAGCCTTCGCATTGGTCGAAGGTGAAACAAAGGAAGCGTGGAGTTTTTTCCTGAGGAACCTAAGACTACACGTGACACCGCAACCAAATTTGTGTCTAATATCAGATAGACACGAATCGATAAAGAGTGCATACAACAATCCCGAAAACGGATGGCTTCAACCAACATCCTCCCATGTCTACTGCATAAGGCACATCGCTCAAAACTTCATGCGCGAGATCAAGGACAAGGCTCTACGCAAAAAACTTGTTAACATGGGTAAGAAAACAATTTTTTACATTTGTATCTCAAGTTTCGTAGCACACTGTTATCATTTTTTCACACACTTTTTCTTATAGGTTACGCATTAACAGAGGCTACATTTAATTACTACCGCGGAGAAATCAGAAAAACAAACATTGAGGCTTCGAACTGGATAGACAACATTCCTAGGGAGAAGTGGGCCAGAGCATTTGATGGAGGGCAACGTTGGGGACATATGACATCTAACTTGGCAGAGACAATAAACTCTGTACTAAAGGCAACAAGAAACCTTCCCATCACTGCATTAGTCCAGTCTACGTACTATAGAATGGGTTCGCTCTTTGGTAAAAGAGGTCACAAATGGACCAAGATGTTATCTTCAGGGAAAGTGTTTACAGATGGTTGTAACAAAGGCATGGCTGAAGAGGTAGCTAAGGCTAACACACACAACGTCATGCAATTTGATCGCGAAAGATTCTGTTTCATGGTGCAGGAAAGGACTAACTATAACGACGGTCGTCCAACGGGTACTTTCCGTGTTGACTTGCGTAGTCGATTCTGTGACTGTGGAAAGTTTCAGGCATTTCACTTGCCTTGCTCTCACGTGATAGCGGCATGTTCTAGCATACGACAGGACTACACAATTCACATTCCAGAGGTCTTCAAAGTTCTAAGCGTGTTCAAGGTCTACCAGGAGAGCTTCCTGGGACTACCGCACGAGGATAACTGGCCAAAGTATGAAGGTTTTACTCTATGCCACGACGATTCCATGAGAAGAAATAAAAAAGGGCGTCCACATAGTACTAGAATTAGAACTGAGATGGACGACGCAGAAAAAGAGCAAAGAAGATGTGGTATTTGTAGAGAAATAGGTCATATGCGTAGAAAATGTCCCAACGTTGCTGGTCCGTCAAACCGACCAACTAGATAATTTATTGTACTACTTTTGTATGTAATCCTTCAAATATTTTTAATTCAAAACAACTTTAAAATTACAAAAACACACGCGAACTACAAGCATAAATTAGACCCGTGACTCCGCAAACACAAAAAAGAAATACCAGAAGATAACATAAACTCTAACAAACAACAAGGACCAACACAAAATCTAACAAACTACAGCGACCAACACAAGTGGATCTGTGACTCCTCTGTTTACTTCGCCGCTATGTGCTGAAAACATGCAATGGACATCTTCATCGTTTTCTATACGATCTAGGTAGTACATATAAGTCCCCTCCGGGCTAGCATCGGTAAGCGTTATATATGGACAACGATACTCAATCTTCCTCACTGTCACGCGACGACCTCCCAGCTGCCGAAATCCGGTGTTAATTGCTGCAACCAATGTTCTGAAATTCCACAAAGGATCTAGGTTAATACTGATTTTTTTCTCTGGCCCATAGAAAACAAGAGCTTCAACCGACATTTTTATGATTAAGATAAGTGGTCACGAATGATACTTGGTGATGAGCAACACACTTATTTATAAAAAAAAAATAACGTTTGAGCTCGGTCATTCAGTAACCGAGACTCTGTATTCATTATTTTTTTATTCGTATACAATATAATTATTTAATTATTTATACTCATCTAATTTAATTATACAAACAATAATTTATTTATAACAAATTATTTATACTCATTTAATTCTTAATCAATGACTATTTAATAATTTATTTTTCAAAAAAAAAACATTATTTTTCGTATTAATTATACTTAAAATTTTATTATTTATTCAAATTAACATTAAAATTTTATTATTTATAAAAATTAAAATTAGTAATTTTATTATTTATAAAAATAAACATTAGTAATTTTATTATTTACAATTCATAAATAAATAAATAAAAAATGTATTAAAAAATAAATATACATAAATTAAGAATTAAAAAAAATAAAATTTTATTATTTATTAAATTTTATATTATTATTTTATTATTACTTATAATAAATAAATATTAAATGTTTAAATAAATAAATCCAATAATACATAAATATAATTCAGAAAATAAAAAAAATAAAAAAATTAAAAGTACCACATGCTCGTCCTTCCAATGGACGAGCTTAAGCTTGCTGAAAAAATTTCCCTAGCTCGTCCTTCCATTGGGCGAGCGTGTACTGGGCTTGGGGTGTTGGTCCAATGAATGGACGAGCCCACACAAGAAAGGGGGCACATTGGTAAATAATTTTCAAAATGGAGTATTTTGGGATTATTTTTTTCAAAAAGGGGCACTGGGGTAAAAAAATCCTATTTTTAAAGTGGATATGCTACTTAGACTCTATTGATTTGTAAAAGACTGAGTATTTAATAAAACGGTTCATAGTAGAGTTTTAAAATGTTGTTTTTTTCTTTCATTTTATGATCTTATTGGTATTCGTTGAATATATATATATATATATATATATATATATATATATATATATATATATATATATATATATATATATATATATATATATATATATATATATATATATATATATATATATATATATATATATATATATATATATATATATATATATATATATATATATATATATATATATATATATATATATATATATATATATATATATATATATATATATATATATATATATATATATATATATATATATATATTAGAAGTACACCGTGTCATGCACGGATAAGTTTGATAAAATAATTTGGATAATTTAAAAAAATAATTTTAAATACATAATTATTAGTTATTTAATTAAAAAATAATTTTAAAATTATAATATTATAAAAACAATGAGATATAGACTTGTGAACTTAAAATAAAATGAAAGAAAAAATAATGATAGAAGGTAAATGAAATTAAAAAAAGTTTATTATAAATTGTTAAAGTTATGTATGTTTAATTTTCTTAATAAAATAAATTAAATTAAATTTATAATAAAAAGTAGTAAAATTTAATAGTTCAAATGTTATTGAAAGAGACCAATAGTAAGATAATTAACAATCTATTGAAATACTATGGGTTAAAAGTTTAAAGGTGAAAGATATAGGGTGAACAATAAAGTTTGTAGGTGTGTGATTGTTAGAGACACACCAATCCCCAATTACAATTAAAGTTATTGAAAATATCTTGTCCAACTTCTTATAATTTTTTTTATTCTTTTGTTTAAATACCTATTTATGTCTTTATGTCTTAAAAAACACATGAATAAGAATTCATGGTATGAGCAAATAAAAAAGTGCAAACCAATTTATATAATAACAAAAAATTCTTTCATTTTGCTTGCCAGACATTTTAGGAATTGTTTACGATAGTAAGGAGAAATATAATTCTTTTTGTAGTTAATATATATATATATATATATATATATATATATATATATATATATATATATATATATATATATATATATATATATATATATATATATATATATATATATATATATATATATATATATATATATATATATATATATATATATATATATATATATATATATATATATATATATATATATATATATATATATATATATATATATATATATATATATATATATATATATATATATATATATATATATAAAAGAATAAGTATAATAGGTGGTATTTTTAATAATTAATTTATTGAAATTATAATAATTACAGAAGACTTTTATTGGAAAAAGAAATTTCTACCGAAGTCAATTATATTAATTGCTTTAATGAGTTATAGTTGGCTTTTATATAGTAAAATAAATATACTATAAGTGGTTTTTATATTATGATTTAAGTTAATGGGATTAGTGGAGAGAGAAATATTTTTAATTAATTTTCTTATTTAGTAGAATTATAAAAGGTGTTTTTATTTTATGAGTTAAGTTAATTGAATTAGTGGAGAGAGAAATATCTTTAAATAGTTTTTTTTTTATTTAGTAGAATTATAATAGGTGGTTTTTAGAGAAAAAATAGTTTCAATTAATATTTTATTTAGTAGAAGTATAACATGTGGTTTTTATTTTAAGAGTTATTGTTAATGGGGTTAGTGGAGAATAAGTAATAATAGGTGGTTTTTATTTTAAGAGTTATAATTAATAAAACTATACTTAATTTTTTAAACTATGTGCAATTAAATATTTCTCTAACCGTGAAATTCTTATTCCTCTGCGAAACTAAAAAGTGAAGAAATAATTAAATAAAAATAAAATATAAGTAAGACAGTAGAAATAACTAATAATAATAATATAATAATAAAAAAATTAAATTATATGTGTATTTCTTCCCTTCATAACTATAAAAATGATAGAAAGATTTTAATAATTTGACAAAAATTGATGATGTGTTTGTGTTTATATACTATATTTATACTCTTAATGGATATAATATATTAGATGAAATTCAAATAAGAAAGCTATCGAGTTGACGATATTTTGATCATATCGATAGTAAATTACAGGCAAAAAGAAATTAATGGTATAATACCAGCAAAACTTATATAAGTAAGTGAATAGAAAAACAAAAAAAAAAAAACATATAATAATATATTTAATTAATAAAATATAAAAATTAAACAACATAAATGAAGAATATCTTATGAAAATATATTATAAAATATTAAATTAATGAAATAAAAATATTACCAAAAATGAAGAATATCTTATTTGGTATGTAATTTTTTTTCAATGACATGTTATACCTGAAAAAAAATGAAAAAAAAAAAATTAAATAACATAATTGAAGAATATCTTATAAAAATATATTATAATATATTAAATTAATGAAATAAAAATATTAAAAATAAAAATGAAGAATTTTTTATTTTCATATGTATTTATTTTGTTTATGACATGCTATATCTACAAAAAAAAAACACAAGTCACTATGCTAAAAAAAATCTTTAGCAGCGCTGCCTAAAGTGGCGCTGCTGTAACTAAAGACAACACTTTTTTTAAGGATAAAGCGCTGCTAAATGTCCCTTGAAGCGCTTCTTTATAAAAGCGTCTCTAATGTCACATTTAGGCAACATTTTTTTCATGAAAAACGCTCTCTTGTCCCCCTTTAGCAGCGCTTTTGAAAAGCGCTGTCTAATGTATTATTTTTTCAGATTTTTAGCAGCGCTTTTTAATGAAAAACGCTATCTTTTCTCCTCCTTTAGGCAACACTTTTGAAAGTGCTTTTTAATGTATTGGTTTTAGCAGCGCTTTTAAATGAAAAGCGTTCTCTTTTTCCCCCCTTTAGCAGTGCTTTTCAAAAGCGCTTTCTAATGTATATTTTGTTGAGGTTTTAGCAGCGCTTTTCTGTAAAAGTGCTGCCTTAGGTCCACTTTTGGCAACGCTTTTCTTAGAAAGTGCTTTCTTTTATTCACGTTAATGGATGTTTTCAAAAGCACTTTTTTAAAAAGAACTCTTTATGAAAGCGTTTTTTGTTAGAAGCTCTGTCTATTGTGCATTTTTTAAGAAGCATTTTTTGTTAAAATCGTTGGCATAAGTCTTATTCTTTACTTATAAAATGGAACCACAAATCATATAGGCCTTATATACTTTTATAATTCAACACATAAACCTGCTTATAACCATTATAATTTAACACAAGCCTTTATTTCAACACGTAGTCCTTATATATATACCATTATAATTCAACGCATAAACCTGCTTAATTCAACACAAACCTCATAACCATTATAATTCAACAAATAAACCTGTTTAATTCAATATAAATCTCATAACCATTATAATTTAACACAAACCTCCATAATTCTAATAAAACATATTCACTTCCAAAACCTTTAACTTCTAAATATTCATTATACATAATTACAAGTTCCATCAACTCACAACAACTTCTAGAAGTATATATACAACAACTTGCAAAATTATACAACAACTTCCAAAATTATTCCTATTCAGTAGTACAGAACATCACAACAACTAAAATCTCTAAAGACCATAAACTTAATATAAAATAAAGAAATACAATATATCGAGAAATACCTCTCGATTCCTTATTAACACGCTTTTTATCACAACTAGTACATTCTAAAATAACAGTTATTCGGATATCTTTACCCTTAGCCATGAGCCTCCTTTGGTTCTATATAATTCTGTCTCAAGAATGTATTTACACCAATCCTCCTTAATTTCTTCCAGTTTATCTTTCGAGTAAGTAGCACACTAGAATTCATCAAAGTACTACATAATATAACATAATATGCATGATTTAGTTAAAACTAATTAATATTAGATGAAATATATATCTGCTAAATATTAAAATAAATCATAACTTATAAATTCATACCGTGTTTGAAATCTCTATTTGACCTAAATGAAGAGTTTCCTTCATAAACCTCAATACAAAATAACCGCAATATATACCATTACGCTAACGAGGACACTCCACAGAGAAAAAAAAGAAAATGAATATATATCAGGATATATAGTTTAACTTGTTTTATCAAGTAGCATCACTATTATAATTAAAATTATGAAAATATACATGCACTCTGATCCATGTAATGTTGTTTTCTTTACTCTTTGGTACTCGATCTTGTCTCTGTGATCAGAATATTTGTATCGATCTAACATAATATAAACGAATATTTAGAACAATCTCACATAATAAATAAATATACACGTGAATATTCAGAACAATCTCATCACTTACGTATCAACCATCTTCTTCATATCTGGGTATTTTGTTTGATCACCATCTAATGAATCCAGATAATATATTATTTCTCTTACCGAATTAACCGCAACCAACATCCAGTGTCCACTGCAAAATAATACCAAAATTTAGATGGAAATTTTCTATACAACGGAAAAAAATGAATAATTATAATAAATGAAATTAGAATGAATGCTAACCCATGACCAGTATTATATGGCAAAAAATACAACTTTTCTGTATCTCTGTTGGCCATAAATGCATTGACTAAGTGATTTTGGACTGCATTTGGACTTTTTTTGATTAACAGTGCATTGATACAACTGGAAGATAAGAATGAGAATCTGTCTGTCAATTGACGCGGGAGCATCAATTTGTCATACAAGAACCTTAAATAAAAACATAATCAACATTATAATATTCATTGAAATGAGTAAATAAATTATTCAATTATTTAAACAAAACTGATCAGAGTACCTGATGTATGAATGCATAACTCCGATGCCTAATTCAAAATGCTGAAAAATCTGATCCAAATCTTCTTTAGCAATTGTTTCGATATAAGCAAAACCAAAAATACCTTCCTCCATAGGTATTTCACGAATACCACCTTCCATCATATCTGTTGTTCCTACGTATGTTTCAAGCACAACCTAAATCGAGGAACATATGCTTTTTTAGGCTCGGTCTTCACAAGATCCTTTTTTTTTGGACACATTGCTAAATTCAGGCATGATATTCTTGCTGACTTGTTGCAACTCTTGAGCATGAATCTAAAACTTATATAAGTTAAATAATTAATGTATAATATTATGGAGCTTTTGAATTCAGAGGATATAATATAATCACTACGCCAAAATTGATTTTTTGTATTGCCTACTTTAATAGCGCTTTTGAAATAAGCGCTATTAAAAAAGAAACAAATATATTTATAATAGCGCTTTATAGTAAAGCGCTATTAAAGAGTATAGAGAATATGATTTTAATAGCACTTTGTAAAAAAGCGCTATTATAGATATTCACTAAGATAGTGCTTTTCTAAAAAGCGCTATTAAAATGTTGTATTACAATAGCACTTTTATAAAAGCGCTATTATTAAAAGCACTACGATAGCGCTTTTTAAAAATCGCTATTAAAATATGTAACTACAATAGCGCTTTCTATGGAACCGCTATCGTTTCTATAATTGTGTTTTAAGATAGCGCTTTTTTAAAAAGCGCTATCGTAGTATTTCACTAAATTAAATTAATTAAAATATGAAAACCTTCACAGAAGCTCTAACACCAAATGAAACGCATAGCGGCGAACGTGAATCAGGTGAGAAGAAGAAAGAAAAAATCAAGATGAAACAAACAATATCATACAAGCTCACAATCATTTTCGAACAGCACCATCAAAACGACGACGTGTATCCCCTTACAATCCGCTTTCGCATCCTTTCGTCCCAGCTCAATCAGGTTCAATTTTGACCTACTCTCAACTTGATCCAGTCTCTTTCTTCGTCTATTCTGATTTTCTCGATTTGATTCAAGTTTCGAATTCATCCGTAAATCATGTTTTAAACTCAGATTTTTTCTCACTTTTTATCTCAATCTTCTTCATCTCAGTTTCTCAAAACTGCTTGTATTTTGGTTCGACTTAGAGAAGGGTATTTTATGAATGGTGACAGAGGTTTGGTGACTTTTTTGGATTGAATATGAAGTGAGTTTGAAAGTGGTCAGAAGAAGGAAGAAACGCGGTGGTGTGAAAGGGCCGGTAGAAGAAAAACTGAAGGTGCGATGGAAGCTGAGCTCCTTTCGTTTTCGTTTTGGAGGTTGGGGTTTTAATGGCAGATTGAGGGATTTTCAAATGGGTTTTGAAGAAAAAACGAGTTCTCGTTTATGAAGAAGAAGGGTTGGGCTTGACCATTTTTGAGGGATCAAGAAGGTTTTGGGGTTGTGGTTTTTATTATGGATTGAAGAAGAATGATAAATGGGGTTTCAAAAGTTGATGTTGAAGAAGTTTTTTGAAGAATGGTTTTTTTATTTAGCAGAATTGACGGTTAAAGAGGAGGTGGGTTTTGCAGGTTATAATGGAGTGAATCGAGTTTCGAAGATGAAGGTATTTGTGAATGACGAAGAGAAGGTTTATTCTGTGTTTCTGTTTTGTTATCGGTCCTTTGTTTGCAGGTGAGGTTTTCTTTTGAATTTTTTTCACAAAAGTTTGCTGTTGGAATCATGTATACTGATACGGTTTTTACGTGAGCTGGCGTAGGCGTACGGTTTTCTTGTAACGTCAATGAAATGGTACAAGTTGAGGCTGCAAAATTGCTTTTTGGACGTACTGGTTATTGCTGTGGGAATTCTACATAACCGTTTCGTACGAAATATTGTGGTGTGGTCTTTTTGATTCTATCGTTTTTTGTCCTGTACAGGAAATGGAATTTAGTTTATTGGTTTCTAAATTGTGATAAGCATGGTTTTTCTTGTGCATTATTGAGGTGGTTACGATAGCAGCCGAAGGTGAATCAGGTGTGGCTGCTACATAAGATATGAGTCGTGCGAGCAACTTGGCCTTGTGGCTTTATCTTGTACAAATTCTGTTTTGTTGTAGCTGAAAACTAATACAGAACCAGTGAAGCCGTTTGGGATAAATACAACTTTTGCTATATTCTTTTTTTTTTGAATTTAATAAAATACATCACCATGGGCCTTGGAGTTTTTTGAAATTTAGCAGGATTTTATGTTTTGCTATGAGAGAGAGAGAAAGGGGATTTCATGTGACATTGTTAGTACTGTTTCATTTGTTTATTTATGTATGAATAAGATTGGTTTGAGAGTTGTTTATGTTTTGTTATAGGGTCATAATGGAAACTCTGCAGGCACCGTCACTGTGATATTGTCAAGGCTATCTTGGTTGGAGAAACATGATTGCTACATCATTTGAATACCCTGCGCAGTAAGTGTTATGGCTTTCATCCTTAATGCACGAATTTGGCTAACAGTGATGCATATTACTGATTTTTTGGTAGTCTCTTCAAAATCGAATTTACACTGCCTTTTAGATTGGTACGCTTATGTTTATGTTTTAAAGCAGTTGCGGTATTTGTGGCGGCTGCAACTGGGACAGTAGTGTTGCACCCTAAAATTTGACCAACCGGTTCTCCTATCTAACTCGTGGTTTAAATTCATATTCGCAAATCAGACGCATGATATTTGTGCGCAGACAGAGGATATCAGGGTTACAGCTTGGTTTTCGTCTATCAGATATGGCAGATCCAGTCCGGATCATCAGGGTTTTGTTCTCGGGAAATTGTGCGCTCCTCGGTGATTTTCCGCTTGCATAGTGATTTTGGGATATTCTGATGCCCGGGGTTCTCTGTTCGATTCGATCTGGTCTCGTGCGCTCTTTTATGGTGGTCATTTGCATTTGTCTGCATTTTTTAGGGTTTTAATAGACTTTTGTGGATTTTAAATAGGCATTTTAATCATTTTTAGGATTTAAATAGATTTTTTAGAAATTTTAAATAGTTTAAATCTCTTTTTAGAATTTTATATAGATTTTTAAAATAGATTTAATAGTTTTTTGTCATTTTTAGAATATAAAAGAATTTAAATAGTTTTAATTGTTTTTAGAATAATAAAGAAAAAAGGGAATATAGATTTTTCTTTTATGTTAATAGGAATTTTTAATAGAAATAAATAGAGATTGTTTTAATATAGATTTAATAGTTTTTTAGGATAATAGATTTAATGGTTTTAAATAATAGTATGAATTTTAATAGAAATTAAATAGAATTTTAATGGGTTTTTTAGAGATTAGTAGAGTTTTAATCATTTTTGGTTTAATATGGAGTTAATTAGATTTTAATCATTTTTAGGCTTAATTAGGATAATTAGGATTTAAATCTGTTGTTTAGGATTTAATTGAGTTTGTTAGATTTTATTAGGGTAGTTAATTGTCTTTTAGATTTGATTAGTTAGGTTAATTAGTTAATTAGGTCTTAATTGGTTAATTAGATAATCAGATTTAGTTTTTATTTCAGTTTTTCAGGGTTTTTGATTAATTTTTCGTTGGGCCCAGAAGTGAATTTTTGAAGGCCCAGAGTCCAATTCATTTTTTTGTCCGTTTTGGCCACAGAAAGTGACACTTGTCACTATAAGAGTCAGGCCACGCGTGCAAACCAAAGCCAGCCACCACACAACTCAGACCCTCCCCAGCCTGCCACGCGTGAATTCCACTATCTCTCTCTCTCACTCCCAGAAGCACACGCGTCCCACTAACCCTCACTCAGCCACCCTCGCCTGCCACTTGTCACGCCCTCAAGCCTCACCGGAACCTCGTCGTCGGCCATGCATCCGCCCTGATCCCCACACCGCCGGCCACCCTAACGCCTTCCGGCCACCGAAACAGCTCGCCGGAGCTAGTTTTCCACCCAGAAATTTCCAGAAATCAGTGAATATTCATCTTCCTCTTCCGTCCCTCTTCATCTATCCTTCGCCGGAGAGCTCAACGGCGTCGGAAAATTCATCATCTGCGCCCAGATTCAACCACCAATTTTCCAGATTTCTTCAGGAAGCATAACAATCTCCATCGTTCTTCAAGGAGTTTTCCAGAAATCCTTCAAGCGTTCATTGTTCTTCACAAGGAATCTCCAGAAACGCATCTATCGCTCTCCATCGTCCATTCAAGAGTGCTTCAACTACATCTCAAGAACGTCTCTTCAACTTGTCATCAACCCGCGCTTCAAAGATCTTCATCGTCTTCAGAAAGGTTGATCTTCACGCGATTCTTCAAGATCCTCCAGAATTTCTTCAAGTCCTTCAACGAACTTCAAGAACTCACGGCGTCGTTCATACTGCAAGCCAGGTGCATCAATCTTTGACTCTTGATTCACGGTTTTTCGTTGATTATTGAATATAGGGTTTCGTTGGGGTTCATTTAGCATTTAGGTTGAAGTTAGATCTTGAGCGGAAGATTCTTGCGAGAGAGTGAGGTGTTTGTGTGAGAAGTTTTTTTTCAGAGTTTGGTTGGGTTGTTTGAGAGAGATCAGGAACTGCAGAGAGGAGATAGGGTGAGGAAGACGAAGACGGCTAGGTTAGTTTGGGTGAACAGTGATCAGGGAAATGAATGAAGGAGGTAGGGTTTTGTTGTTAGGGTTTCAGGCTAGGGTTTCAGATTGGGAACAGGCCCAAATGCGTTTTACTGCTATCACTCCCTGCGTTACTCTTTCAACCCCCCCTGTGAGAGAGGAGATAGAATGATTGGGCTGGGCCTTATGCCCACTATTATTCGCACCCCCCTGGTGCGTAAGCCCAGTGAAATGAACTGAAAAATTCGCTTACTGCACCCCCCACGCGTTTTTTTTTCTTTTTGTTCATTTTTCAGTGAGATTGTAATATTGGGCCCTGCGCCTTTTGCTAGGCGCACCCCCCATTCAGGCCCACCTTAGGATTTCAACTTGAAAACCTGCTGTTTGAACCCCCCTCCCCTCTTATTTCAATTTTGTTTTTTAATTTCTTTTAATATTTTCTTGCATATTGTAAAATTCATAATAAAATGAAAACAATTGATTTTTAATTTCTTGTTTTTCCTACCACCTCATAATAATGTCTAGAAAATTGTATAAAAATAAAAATGCCATTTTATTTTTGTTTACTATTTTTGGTATATTTTCCACTTAAATGACTTTTTTAATATTTTTTAGTGCATGCATATTATTAGAAAATTCATAAAAAATAGTAGGTTTAATCAAATAATTCCATTCTTTTTTCTGTAGACTCGTAATTCAATGTAGAATTTTACAGTACAAAAACATTAGCTTAATCATGCATTTTCATTTTAATTGCATTTTTGTATTATTTTGATAGTGAATAATTGGTTTGTGGATATGTCTGCTTTGTTGATTTTGTTTCTTTCATCTGGTATTGAGTTTTGCTCTGATTTTTTAGTATGTTGTCATAGAGCCATGTAGGCTTCCCATAGATTTTTGATAGATTTTTGTAGGATGTTCTAATATTGTTTTAGTCTGAGCTTGAGGATAGGAGAAGTCTTGACGACTTCTGACTTTGAAGTTCAACTGTGGTTGAACTTCAGAGATAGTTTCTTGTGGTTTAAGGATCTGTGGTTTCTTCTTGAAGATGGAGGCTGGATGAAGTCCTGTTGGAGCTTGCAAGGATGCATTGGATTGAGGCTTAGTCTAGGAGCTTGTTCTCTGTTTGTGAGGTTCGAGATCCTGAAGTTGGAAGGGAGTTTATGGTACTTTCCTGAGGAAGGCACCATGAATGACTTTCATTCTTTCTTCTCGCCTCTTTCGTAAGTATCCAATGATGTTGGAGCCTTCATGTGAGTTTAATTTCTCCTGAGGAGGAATGTAAACTGATCACAGTTGTTGAGCCACATAGGATACAATTCCTAAGTGTCAGCCTCCTAGTACTTTCCTGAGGAAGGTCCTATGGGTCTATTCACTTAGCTCCCTTAGTTTACCTAGGATTTCTCAAGTATCCAATGATGTTGGAGCCAACTTGTGAGTTTAATTCCTCCTGAGGAGGAATGTAAACTGATCACAGTTGTTGAGCCACATAGGATACGATTCCTAAGTGGAAGCCTCCTAGTACTTTCCTGAGGAAGGTCCTATGGGTCTGCCCACTTAGTTCCCCTAGTTCTTATAGGCTTTCTCAAGTATCCAGTGATGCCGGAGCCTTCATGTGAGTTTAGTTTCTCCTGAGGAGGAATGTAAACTGATCACAGTTGTCGAGCCGCATAGGATATGACTCCTGAGTGGTAACCTCCTGGTACTTTCCCGAGGAAGGCACTATGAGTTTGTCTGCTTAGCTCCCTTTCTTTGGTAAGCTTGTTCTGAAGCTTGGAGACTGGGATTGATTCCTCTTGCTTAGGGTTTTGATTAGAGTTTTTGCTTAGATCTTTGCTTAAGGTGTTGCATAGGGTTTTGTTTAGAGATAGATTAGAAGTTTGTTTGTTAGGGGTCTTGCTCAGGGCTTTTGTTTAAGTCTTTGATAGGAGTTTATCAGGTTAGCTTTGTGTTGTTTGACTTGTATGGTGTTGTGTTGCATTAGACTTAGGGATTCATCTAGATAGTTCTGAGGTAGGTGCATCTTAGAAGTAGACTTTGTGTGCATGAGAAGTCGAGGTGGTCCTCCTTCTGCTTGTTTGTTATTGAGTGGCTTTGCTTGTTGGTATTTGGTAGAGCTGAGCTCCCTTACCTCTGTGGTTTGCGGCCTTTGTGCCTTGTTTGTCTAGTTGTTGCATTCATGCATATTTCCAGTATTTCTTTACTTTGTAGTATTTCCCGTTTGCCGTTTAGTCCTGTTGCCATGATCCCTTAGGAGCTTTGACTTCTCCGCTGCGGAGTTGTTATGATAGACATTAGGATGGTCAACCATGCATGATAACAGTAGGTAGATTCCCTTTTTTTAGCTATAGTTTTAGGGTGTCCTTTCCCTTTCCTTTCAGTAGGAGCTTTTGAGTAGCTTGAGTCGTAGTTATCCGAACTATAGCTGCTCTGATTCTTCGTACCAGACGAGGATATGTAGGCATAGGATGCGATATCCTAGCGAGCACACTAACAACTAACCTTTGTTCTCTCGCGGCTGTGCGATCGAGACTTTCCCGCTGACGACTAATTATTTCCCCTTTCTCTTGCCCGAGTGCATTTGAGACCAGATCGTAGTTGTAGGTTCCCGAACCTTTGAGACCAGTTTATTTTCTTACTGCTGTGTGAGAGCCCCCTGTTTAGCCGTAGTTAGTCGAACTACGTTTGCTCTGATCTTCCATGCTGTGTGGAAGTACGTAGGCACAGGACGCGATGTCCTGGCGAGCAACCTTTTCCCCGTTTAGACGTAGGTAGTCGAACTACGTTGACTCTGACTTTCCCATTGCACGAGGGAGTACGTAGGCCCAGAACACCGTATGTTCTGTCGAGTCCTGTCCTTTTATTTTCTTTTCAGACTGACCATTAGCGTAGATAGATAAACACACCCTTTTCCTTATAAACACCAAGCGTGGATCCCATCGAGTACGATGGACGTGAGGGGTGCTAATACCTTCCCCTTGCGTAACCGACTCCCGAATCCAGGTTTTGGTTGCGATGACCATACCTTTTCCCGTCTTTGCGAGGTTTACTTCGAGCGTTTCCTTTCCCGCTCTGAGGGATAAATAACGCACGGTGGCGACTCTCCTGTCAAGCCGGCGCCGATTTTCGCAGTAGCGACAGCTGGCGACTCTGCTGGGGACTTATATCATCTAGGGACTTTTCCCATCCCTTATGCTGGGACCGTTTCCCATCCCCTACGCGGGTCAATCCTAGCGCTTGGGTGTTTACTTGTTGGGTGTTGTGCATATTGTGTTTTACTTTTCCGCACTTTACTTTTCCGTACCTTTACCTTTCCGCATTTATTTTCCAGCATTATATTATTGTGATTATTGCTGTGGGCAAGGGAGGTTACTGTGAGTGAGAAGCCGGACCTGGGCTTGAGTATGCACCTAGATATAGTTGTGGAGAGTAGTAGACGAACCTGTTTGCTGAGCAGGCACAGTTCCCTACGAAATCTACGCTCAGACGAGGTTCTCGCAGAGGTGCTCCTTTCCGGTCCTGAGGATCTGAGGGGAGTCCAGACGTGAGGATTGTCGACTCTGGGGACCGATCATTTGGAAGTCAGCTAAGTGAGGCCTCTTCATGACTCGATGATGCCACTCCTTCTGGGAATCGTATCGTCATTCATGAAAGTCTGTGACGCTGATGACCGCATAGGATGCCGTACCTTTGTCCGTGGATTAGGTCTATCATACCTGTGAGAGGGATTGGGTTATTGCAGGAAAACTGGCCTTCAGAAACCATGATTCAGTACCTTTGTCAGATGGTGTTCTTGATTCATCTCCAGGTGTGTTGTCTGGATCAGACGGGTTTCTTATCTGAGGTTGATGCTATTATCAGACGGTTTTCTCGTCAGATACAGAGGTTCAGATGGTTTTCTTACCAGGGGATTGATATTTTGAGTATCAGATGATAGTTAGTGTCATGAGGTTCTGGTGACTATGGTGGTTTTCTGTTCTTGATCACCGAGATGTTCCTCGTCAGGCTACAGCATAGCCCCTGTGTTCACAGATTGCATTATTTATCATATTGCATCATTGCATTACCATTTGCATTCAACTAACGTGTGTGTATTGCAGGTACATATTTTCCCTCCCAGTTCTGGTGTCTGTTTCCTAGCAAGATATGGAAGCCACGAAGAGAGTGTTGCCCTACAAGTTTCTGTCTCCGGATATCAGTCTGTTGTTAGAGTTGATTACTATTGCTAAGAAGAGGGTAATGGGTGACTTCAGAAAGAGATATGGGAGGATTCTGACCTATGTTTATCAGCCATCGGCCTACGAGATCAGCGACATTTATACCCTGTTACAGTTTTATGATGCGGAGCTCAGGTGTTTCGTATTTCCTGACTTTGTTTTGGCTCCTACCCTGGAGGAGTATTCTGCACTCTTGGATATACCTATCCGCGAGCAGATGCCTTTCTATCGTACGGACGCTGAGCCTAATCTGGCTGAGCTTTCTGCCATCCTGTACTTAAGAGAGTCTGAGCTGTCTGGGAAGATGATCAGAAGAGGAGATGTATGGGGATTTACGTTGGATGTCTTGGTGGAGAAGGCTCGGGAGTATGCCCAGAAGGGTGGCTGGGTTGTTTTTGACGTCATCCTTGCTGTATGTGTTTATGGCATCGTGTTGTTCCCGAATATTCCTAATTTTGTTGATTCAGATGCCTTCTATATTTTGCCTGCAAAGAACCCAGTTCCTACTTTGCTGGGAGATATCCACCATTCAACTCACTACCAAAATGAAAAGCGGCGAGGAAGGAATGTGTCTTGCTGTGTACCTCTCCTGTGCAGGTGGTTCACCAGTCATATGCCTAAGTCAGGCCCTTTTGTCACCTCTATTGATTCTCTAGGATGGCCAGAGCGCTTGATGGGATTGACTGCCGAGAATGTGGTGTGGGTCAACGAAGAGGTATTCGGAGGTGAGGTCATACTCAAATGCGAAGGATTCCCGAATGTTCCGTTAATAGGAAGGAAAGGGTGTGTCAATTACAACCCTTCCTTATTGATCAGGCAATTTGGGTATGTGCCTCAGGGAGCGCCGAAGCCCGAGGAGATACAGGAATCTCTGTATCTCACCGGGGCAATAGGGAAAGAGATGCTGACCAAGCTCGAGAAGGCATGGAAGAACTTGCACAAGAGAGGGAAGCCTTCAGGTAGCAGAGGGGATACTCGAGTTCCTGGCCCATATGTGGAATGGATTCGTGAGCGAGCTGTGAAATTCCTTATGCCTTATCCAGCGGTTCAGCCATTGCATCCTTCTCCGGTGGAGGAGCCTACCACTGTGGACATACAGGTATACAAGCAGCTAACGACGGAGAAAGAAGAGCTAGCAAAGGCTAAAGAGGCTTTAGAGCAAGAGAATGCCCAGCTTCGTCATGAAAAGATTGAAACAGGATATTTTTCTAAGCAACAGGCCGAAACTCTGAAACATCTAAAGACCACGCTATTGGAATTGACTGAAACCAAGAAGCGTCTGGAGTTAGACGTAGACTCAGTTAGCAGTGTATTGGCTACTAAGAAGCAGGAGCTGGAAAGGGCATACACGAAGCTAGTTAAGTTCAGAGAGCACTGGGATCTCACTATGGCCAAGCGCAAAGAGCAGGAAGAAGAGCTAAAGACACAAGTAGCTCAGTTAGAAGAACAGGTCAAAGTGAAGACTGAAAAGCTTGAAGAAGAAGCATGCCGCCGATACGAGGCCGAGCGCAAAATGATTGATGCCGTGAAGAATTTGGAAGATTTTCAGCATAGAGCAGACGCCAAGAGACCCAAACCTGGGGATGGTGCTCAGGATAAGGCGTGGGAAGACTTTGTCAGAGACATCCAGGGAACGGTCAGGAAGAGGGATCAGCTGATAGAAGGTTTGATTTATCGACCGGATCACGCAGAGACAAAGAAGATGGTTGAAGACTTCCGCAATCGTACCCGTACTTGATTTTTCTCTTGTATTCTGTTGTGTTGAGATCACCACCAGGCATGTTGGCTGGGATCCTCCTTTATCATATCCGTTGTATGGAGCATAGTTATGTAACCTCTTGACAAGACTGTTATTCTAATAAATATATGAGGGTTTTTTCTAAATATGGTCTTTATGGCTTATCTTGTCTCGCTACCACTGACACTGGAATTGGAGGGGAAATATCTCCAATGCACACATGCACGTTAGCATTTTTTTATTTCTGTTTGCATAAATCATATTGCATAGCATTACTCTAGCAGGCCAGAGCACTTATCCAGCCTTTGTTTTCACCAGAGGGTGATTCTCGGGGGATTGTTCTAGGCAAGAGCGGAGTGTTGAAGACGACCAAGGGGATGAAGCAGATGTGAGCAGAATCAAGCAGTGTAGTCAGCTACAGGTAATTGGTAGCTATGGCTGAAGGCAATTTCCAGGCTCCTAACACTTTGACAAGGTTTACTATGGCGTCCAACCATCAGTATGATTCTATGGAAGACTTCCCGAACAACCTTACGGCAGACCAAGTTGTACAGCCTACTGTCTAGAACCGAGATCGACATCAGCAGTTCGTCGCCCGAAATGAACGTTATCCTCCTGTTAACAATCAAGGTGTTGCTTTCCCTGTGATGAATTACCGGAGAGATATTCCAATGGCCGGGATGGTAGATCCAAGAGCTCTTGAAAAGGATAGAAGACTCCGAGCATTGGAAGAAGGTATAAAAGCCTTAGAAGCGAAAGATGTCGTCAACCTGGATGCTGTAGACATGTGTCTGGTTCCTGATCTGGTGTTGCCTTACAAGTTCAAAGTACCGGAATTTGAGAAGTACACGGGAGATAGCTGTCCGAAGCTGCATTTGATGATGTTCTGTCGAAGGATGACTTCGTTTGTGCGAAATGACAAATTGATGATCCATTGCTTTCAGTATAGCCTGACTGGGGCATCCTTGAGGTGGTATGTGCAATTAGGGAGTAATCAAATTCGATCATGGGCGGATTTAGCCAGAGCTTTCATGAAGCAGTACGATTACAACCTGGATTTGGCTCCTAGCCTCGTACATCTGCAAGAATTATCTCAGGCGGAGAATGAATCATTCAGAGGGTATTTGCGAAGATGGAAAGAATTGGCTGCTAGTGTTCGACCACCGCTTCTGGAAAGAGAAATGGTTGACATCTTCTTGGGTACTCTGAGAGGCCATTATTTTGACAAATTGTTCGGTTGCACAAGCTTTGTGGGCCTGATGAGAATGGGAGAGCTTGTTGAGAGAGGACTCAAGAGTGGAAAGTTTCGAGATGTCCCTTACGTCCCAGTTGATAAGATTGAGTCAGTTGTCAGTTCTCAAGAAGAATGGGAAGAAGGAGATGACGCCATCTCAGAATCTCTAGCATCTCAGGATCGGTTTTCAGACACTTCAAGTCAACGGTCATCCTATCGCCGGTCGCGTCAGCACGCCCCACGAAGACCAAGGAAACCTGAAAGGCAGTTTACTCAGCTACCGGTGTCGTACAGTCAGTTGTTGCCAGATCTGGTCAAAAGTGGATTGATAGTGCCGAAAGAGACTAAGTCGGTGATTCCACCGTATCCTCCAGGTTTTGATGCCAGCGCCCGCTATGAGTACCATGTTGGGGCACAGGGGCATTCAACGAATGATTGTAAGGTGCTTAGAAGCCAGGTTCAAGATCTGTTAGACTCTAGCCGGATTTGCATCACGCCTCAGGGTTTTGTTCAGATTAACGATTCTCCATCATCCAGTTGTGTGGGTTCATCAGTTAATGTCATGGAAGACTCCACGGGAAATGAGTGCTCTGAAGACTGTCAATCAGAGAGTTCAGTTGAATATGGGGGAAGTTTCTAGAGGTTTCTGTGCCGAATGTCGCATCTGTTTTCCCTGCATAATCCGTTTAGCTTTTGTGCATTAGTATTTGTCGACCACCACCAGGATTGTTGGCTGGGGTCATTGTATTCGTACTTGTTTGTGCCTACGTGCTGCTTTTGTTGGTTATACATGTGTGGGAGATGTTCGTCTGTGTGCTTATAGCTTGAGCTTCTATTTGCCGTGTCTTGAATATGTGTTTGCTTTCTGCGTTGCATTATCGCTTAACAGGTACATCAGAACCGTGGGTCTTATTTCCTCGTCATCCAGTTTGTTGCAGGAACTCCTTCAGAGATATGGAACAGAATCAGTTCGAATTGATTGAAGTCCGAAAACAGCTGGGGCAGATGATGAGAGACATGCAAGAGATGCGTTTGGAGCAGAAGATCCTCAAAGAAGAAAATAGTCAGCTGAAGACCCAAATGAGCTTGATCATGGAAGTAGTCAAGAATGTGCTTAGGAAAGAGGATGATCAGCTATTTGAAGCCGCAGTGAAGAAGCTCGTGCCACCGGCGCCCGTGGAACCTGAGCAGCAGCAACAAAAGATGCATCCGGCTCAACGGAGGATTCAGGAAGGGAAGCCAAAGAGAATATTTGAGGCGCCGCCTACGACATATGCTGAGCTCTTGCAGGCTTTATTGAGGTTTAATCTGGTTGAGAAGAGAACGTTGGATCCACCCACAGGAGCGATTCCTCATGGGTACGATGCCAGTAAGCAATGTGAATTTCATTCTGGGGCATTCGGACACGACATCGAGGGTTGTCATGCTTTTAAGCACAATGTTCAAGACCTGATTGACTCGCACGATATTGAATTCACGCCGAGCGGCGTAGCTGTATGTATTGCTCCTATCCCAGTCGATGCTAAGATGACAGATGTTTCTAAAGCGGCAGTAGGTCAGAAACGTATCCTGGACTCCATGGTGTCAGGATCTCCATGCCCACAACTGCCGCCTATTCCTGGGGCAGATCTGAGAAATAAAATGGCTAAGCATAAAGAGGGCCTTGATCAGTACAGTGAAAGTCAAGAAACCGATGTTGCATTTGATACGAAGGGTGTTCAAGAGTCAACCCGATACCAGCAACAACAGCAATGATCTCAACAGTGGAAAAGGCAGCAGCATCCCAATCAGCGAAAAACTCAAAATCAGAAGCCATTGAGGGTATTTAAGGTGCCTCCGATGCCGTATGCCAAACTTCTTCAGACGTTGCTACGATTGCAGTTGGTTGAGAAGAGGAAGTTAGCCCCACTGACAGGTACGCCTCCCGCAGATTATGATATCAAGGAGCGCTGTGATTTCCATTCAGGAGCACAGGGGCACAACATTGAAGATTGTCTGGCTTTCAAGCACAAAGTGCAGGACTTACTTGATAGTGCAGCAATCAGCTTCGGGCGAGAAGGTCCCCAAATCATCTGAATGAAGGAGGAAGGGCTCTATAATTTGGCTGGGTCGTTGAAAGCAGATCAGGACAGCATCGAATTGTCTCCAATAACTGATTGCGAAGATAGCTGGTTCAGCAGCAGGACAAATGTGAAAGCCCGGTTCTCGGAAGCTAGCATTTTTTTCTTGTTTTATCTTGTCATTTCTTTACATTTGTAGTCTCTTCCCTGTTTAAATTGCAATCTTGTATGTAAAACTTGTTGTTTTCATTCAATTGATGATAATGAAATAAATATGCATGTTTTGGTTAAATCCATTCGTGTTCACTAATTGTTTTTACAAATGTTCAACGCTTGGTTAAGAAGGATCTGGGGAGGATGACGAAAATGAACGACGTGCAAAATTCCGATTGTATGCTTTTGAAATAAAACCTGTTGATGATGTACAGACATTGTTTCAAATCCCTAAACACCGGAGATATAAGGAAGATAATCCCTTGTCAACCCCTTTGAGCCTAGTAGTAGGAGTTCTTTCTGAAAGCGAAAAACCCTCAATCTTAACCTGGGGCAGGGTAGGTGTAACACCCCACTTCCCAAAACAAATAAAATATGAATAACATAATAAAAATCAGAGTTTCCTTCCCAAGTGGGATATCACATAAAAATCACGTTTCCTTATAAAAAAGGTTTTTCTCCAAATACAGCGGAATATTTAAATAATACAATTAAATAAAAATTTTGATACGTTCGCAGGAAAAAAATAGGAGTTCAACATGAAACAATAAAAATGCCCAAGTCCCGTGCTACGTATCAGAGCATCCTAGACTCGACAGTCACACCAATATCCAAGCTAGCTAAGCACCTGGATTATCTGTACTTCCGAAGAAGCACAGACCACAACAACAACAAGGGGTGAGAAATCATGATCAAAAATATAATGGTAATGTAATACATGTAATAAGGCAGTAAAACACACCAACACATCAATTATTCACCCCAACAACACCATATAACGAACCTACTGTTCAAATTACAATATAACATATTATAATGCAATTATGCAACTCAACACCATGCATGCGGTACCGACTCATTGGTTCATTCAATCGAACCTGGATAGATCACTTACGCTCCTCCTGAGACATGATCTATCCCCCACCATTCTCCACAAAGGAGTACGGATGAATCACTTACGCTCCTCCTTTCCCAAAACAAATAAAATATGAATAACATAATAAAAATCAGAGTTTCCTTCCCAAGTGGGATATCACATAAAAATCACGTTTCCTTATAAAAAAGGTTTTTCTCCAAATACAGCGGAATATTTAAATAATACAATTAAATAAAAATTTTGATACGTTCGCAGGAAAAAAATAGGAGTTCAACATGAAACAATAAAAATGCCCAAGTCCCGTGCTACGTATCAGAGCATCCTAGACTCGACAGTCACACCAATATCCAAGCTAGCTAAGCACCTGGATTATCTGTACTTCCGAAGAAGCACAGACCACAACAACAACAAGGGGTGAGAATCATGATCAAAAATATAATGGTAATGTAATACATGTAATAAGGCAGTAAAACACACCAACACATCAATTATTCAACCCAACAACACCATATAACGAACCTACTGTTCAAATTACAATATAACATATTATAATGCAATTATGCAACTCAACACCATGCATGCGGTACCGACTCATTGGTTCATTCAATCGAACCTGGATAGATCACTTACGCTCCTCCTGAGACATGATCTATCCCCCACCATTCTCCACAAAGGAGTACGGATGAATCACTTACGCTCCTCCTGAGACATGATTCATCCCACCAAAACACCATGATATGCAAGACACCAATGCATAATTATTATATTCTGGCACGCTAAGTGCACACGATCCTCCTGATCATATCATCATACAACAATGCATATGTATAGATATATTACACCAACACCATATAAATCAATCAGATAGTAAACGAATTCATACTATCACACTGGATATAACTACGTCCCCCCCCCCCCCACTCGGGGATACACGATCCTACTGATCACTACACACATATACATTACTAATTGCTCACCAACAATATTAAGGGAAACGCGTACTATCCCCAAGTACACAAGTTATATCCCATACTCATCATTTTCACACTACAGCAAGGCTAGAAGGATCACACGAGACCAATTCAGACATCTCACCAAAAGTCTCTGAGGTTACTCAGAACCTCCCTAAACCAACACCTCAGCCTATACACCAAAATCAATAATTCATCAACATCAATCCACAATCACAAACATGCCAATAGATATTATACTTACCAATTATCCTATAATTTCTACTCTAGAACCGACATTACGGTACATTACCGACATTTCAGAGTCACTCTGAATCTCACCAAGGTCCTAACCATAGTCATTAACGACGCTATAGGGAAACAACACATAACTTTTCCCAAAGCTATAATCACGGTCATTGCCAACACTACGGTAACAACACATAATCTCATCAGCTTTATATTCCTAGTTACTATCAACACTACAGTAACATCAACAATCCAACAAAATGGATCAATACTACAGTAACATCATCACCATATATATATATATACCCCAAAATGCATCATCAGCATTCATCAATCCCCCAACATCAACAATAATCATAGCATGCCAATATAAAACTTTATATAACGATAAATTCCTACGGGGTTAAGGAATCCCCTCTACCCTATACATGTATAAACCATTCCCAATCAAATTTCTCCCCCCTTACCTTGACAATTGGTCGATCGATAGAATTCCTCCTAGAATTGGTCTCTTGGCCTTCTCCTTCCTCTTCCGTTCTTCGTTCCCTTTTTCCTTCGTTCTTTTTCACTTTCCTCGTTCTTTCCTCTTCTCTCTTTCTATCGCTCTTTTTTCTCAATTTTCTAAAATGTATCGTAACTCTCCTAACCCCTCATATTCTATTTCCCTTTTTAATTATTCTAATCCCAATAATAATAACTAATAAAATAATATAATATTAATAATCTTAATAATAATAATAATAATACTAATATAATCTTACTAATATTAATAATACCACATATTAATAATAATAATAATAATAATAATAATAATAATAATAATAATAATAATATTAATAATTCTAATAATAATAATAATGATAATAATAATAATAATCTTAATAATAATCATACTATTAATAATAACAATAATAATAATATTATTATCTCTCCAATAATCATAATAATACTTTTAATAATAATAATAATAATAACACTAATAATAATAATAGTAATAATAATAATAATAATAATAATAATACTATTATTATTATCACACCAATATCCCACGCCTATGGTAATCCCTTTCCTCTCCATTCCAACTTTTCTAATATCTCCTTGCTACCCCTTCATATTTCCTTCCTCACGGTTTCTATCGTGACTTTTCATATTTCCATTCTAACTTCCCAATAACCCTTTCACCTCTTATTTTACTTATTCCAACCACTAATATTCCCAATAATAATCCTAATAATAATAATTATAATAATCATTATAATAATAATAATAATATAATATAATATAATACTATTATAATATTATAGTAATATTCAACATAATAATAATAATAGTGATACACCCAACAATAATTATAATTATAATAATAATAATATTATCACACCAATAATAATAATAATATTAATAAAAATAATATAATAATAATATAATAATACTAATATTATTATTTCACCAAAATAATAATAATATTAATAATAGTAACAAATATAATAAATATAATAATAATAATAACACCCCCACCAATGTTACTATTATTTTTATATTACTATATTTCACACCAAAATATCACCAATAGTCCTCCCACATTAGGGACACCCACCAAACATCATCAAATACACCCCCACCAAAGGGCACACCAACATATAATTTTTAAAATAATAATAAAGTGACTAAATAATTAAAATGGGTGTTACAACTCTCCCCCACTTTAATTATTTTCGTCCTCGAAAATTACCTGATGGAAATAGCTCCGGATACGCTTCTCGCATCCTGCTTTCCAACTCCCAGGTCACACTGCCTCCTGCAGCACCTCCCCAAGCTACCTTCACCAAAGGTATCTCTTTCCCTCGGAGCTGTTTCATCTTACGGTCCTCGATCCTCAACGGCATCGTCTCAATAGTAAGATTCTCCCGAACCTGAACATCATCTCTCTGAATCACATGAGATGGATCAGAAACATATTTTCGCAATTGCGACACATGAAACACATCATGTAGATTCGACAACTCCGGCGGCAACGCCACCCTATAGGCCACAGCACCAACTCTTTGCAAAATTTCATAAGGTCCAATAAACTTAGGATCCAGCTTCTTGGACTTCAACGCCCGACCCACACCAGTCATCGGGTTAACTCTTAGGAATACGTGATCACCTACACAGAATTCCAACTCTTTCCTCCGATTATCATGATAACTCTTCTGCCTACTCTGAGACACTTTCATTTTCTCACGAATCATCTGAATCGTCTCAGTAGTCTGCTGAACAATTTCTGGTCCAAGCACCACACTCTCACCGGTCTCATACCAACACAGAGGAGTCCTACACCTCCTCCCATACAAAGCTTCAAAGGGTGCCATTCCAATACTCGAATGGTAACTATTATTGTACGTGAATTCAATTAATGATAAATGAGTGTCCGACGCACCACCCTTTTCCAATACACAAGCTCTTAATAAATCCTCAAGCGACTGAATAGTCCTTTCCGATTGACCATCAGTTTGTGGATGATAAGCTGAACTTAATTTCAACTTAGTACCCAAAGCTTCTTGCAAGCTCTTCCAAAATTCTGAAGTAAACCTCGGATCTCTATCCGACACAATACTGGACGGAACACCATGTAACTTCACAATTACCCGAATATAAATCTCCGCCAGCTTCGTCAACGGAAAACTAATATTAATTGGCACAAAGTGTGCAGACTTCGTTAACCGATCCACAATCACCCATATAGCATCAAAACCTCTCGCCGTATTTGGCAATCCTGTAACAAAGTCCATAGAAATGCAATCCCATTTCCAAACCGGAATTTCCAACGGTTGCATAAATCCAGAAGGTCTCTGGTGTTCTACCTTCGATTTCTGACACGTCAAACAGGCATAAACAAATTGAGCAATGTCTCTTTTCATACCAGACCACCAAAATAATTTCTTTAAATCATGATACATCTTCGTAGCTCCGGGATGAATACTCAGATTACTACGGTGTCCTTCACTCAAAATCAGCTTTTTCAGTTCCTCATCATCTGGTACACAAATCCTGCCTCTAAATCTCAACACACCTGTACTATCCAATTTAAAGTCACTATCGGAGTCACTTCCTACTCCAGGCATCAAATCTACCAATTTCACATCCAACTTCTGATTCTCTCTAATCATATCCAAGAAGTCATTATTTACCTGCAACATACCCAACATTACACTCTCTGCAGTAGTTTCACAAACCATGCTCAAATCTCTGAATTGTTCAATTAACTCAATTTCTTTCACCATCAGAGCTGCCATATGAATTGTCTTTCTACTCAAAGCGTCTGCCACTACATTGGCCTTTCCCGGATGATAACTCAAACTGAAGTCATAATCCTTCAAAAATTCTAACCATCTTCTCTGCCTCATATTCAACTCTTTCTGATCAAACAGGTATCTCAGACTCTTATGATCACTAAACACTTCAAATCTTGAACCATACAGGTAATGCCTCCAAATTTTCAACACAAAAACAACCGCAGCTAACTCAAGATCATGAGTAGGATAATTTCGCTCATGCACTCTCAGTTGCCGCGAAGCATATGCTACTACCTTACCATTCTGCATAAGAACTCCTCCTAATCCCATCTTAGACGCATCACAGTACACCACAAACGGTTCACTCGGAGTCGGTAACACTAACACCGGTGCCGTAGTCAATCTCTTTTTCAACTCTTCAAAACTTTCTTCACAAGCAGCGTCCCATACGAAAACTTGGTTCTTTCTCGTCAACTGAGTTAATGGCAACGCCAAATTAGAGAACCCTTCAATAAACCTGCGGTAATAACCAGCTAAACCCAGAAAGCTCCTAATTTCTGTCGCTGTCTTCGGCGGTTCCCACTGCAATACTGCACTTACTTTTGACGGATCCACCGCTATTCCATCTTCAGATATTACATGCCCCAAGAAACTCACTCTCTTCAACCAGAAGTCACACTTTGACAGTTTAGCAAATAATTTATTTTCCTTCAACACTTGCAAGGCAATTCTCAAATGTCCTGCATGTTCTTCATCAGATTTAGAATAAATTAATATATCAATCAATAAACACTACAATGAATTGATCCAAATAAGAATGGAAAATTCTGTTCATATACTCCATAAATACTCCCGGCGCATTAGTCACTCCAAACGGCATTACAGCATATTCATAATGTCCATATCGAGTTCTAAAAGCAGTCTTTTGAATATCACCTTCTTTTACTCTTATTTGATGATAACCCGACCTTAAGTCAATCTTACTAAACACACGAGCTCCCACCAGCTGGTCCATCAAATCATCAATCCTCGGGAGAGGATACTTATTCTTAATCGTCACTTTATTCAACTGACGGTAATCGATGCACAAACGCAGACTACCATCCTTCTTCTTCACCAACAACACTGGAGCTCCCCACGGCGATACACTTGGCCTAATAAACTTTCTATCCAACAATTCTCCAATCTGAGACTTCAACTCAGCCAATTCCACTGCAGACATCCTGTACGGCGCCATAGAAATAGGCCTCGTACCAGGAACAAGATCAATACCAAATTTCACTTCTCGCGTCGGAGGCAATTCCGTAATGTCGTCAGGAAACACTTCCAGAAATTCATTCACCACTGCCAATTCCTCCATTGACACTTTGCTATCCACCGATAAAGTTGCAAATAAAGCAAACACTCTAGTTTCATCTTCCAACAAGGCCCTCAATTCTTTATTAGACAAAGAACTTGCTAAAGCTTCCTCTTCAGGGGTCAAGAACAACAATTCCTTCCGAAAACAGTCGATGTAGACTCGGTTGAACTCTAACCAGTTCATACCCAGAATAACATCCAATTTACCAAGTGGTAGACAAATCAAATCCACTTCAAATTCTCTACCGAAAATAGTCAGCGGACACTTCAGGCATACCAAAGAAGTAGTCACTGAACCTATAGAGGGTGTCTCAATAGTCATTCGTCTCTCCAGAGTAGACGGCACCAATCCTATCCTCTCCACACAATCCACAGAAATAAACGAGTGTGTTGCACCCGTATCAATAATAGCAGTTAAAGGAATATTATTGATAATACAAGTACCTTTGATAACACGCTCATCACTGGCAGCTTGAGTTCCTGCCAAAGCAAACACTTTTCCACCAGCCGGAGACGTCTGAGGCTTCTTCGGCTTCTCACAATGGGTACTGATGTGACCCTTCTCACCACAGTTATAACAGGTCGGCATAGTTGCTCTGCAGTCAGCTATCACATGACCTGGTTTTCCACACTTAAAACACTTTTTGGCTTCATTAGGACAATCATTAGCACGGTGTCCCATACCACCGCACCGAAAACATTTCCCTTCAGCAGATGCTCTCCCATCTCTAGGCTTCTTATCAACAACAGCTTTACGTTTTCCCTTATCAGCAGCAACACCATAAGGAGTACCACTAAACCTCTGCTTACCCTTACGGTCATTAACAGCTTTGTAGTGTGCAATCCTTGCCCGGTTATCGTTATCATAGATCCTGCTCCTGCTTACCAGCTCAGGATAGCTCCTGATCTTCTGACAAGCAATCCCCAGCTTAATCTCTGGACGCAGTCCATTCTCAAACTTTAAGCACTTAGAAGTCATTGCCCCTTCCACATTATAGTGAGGACAATACTGCACCAGCTCCTCAAACTTAGCAGCATACTCTGCTACAGTCATACTACCCTGCTTCAGCTCTAAGAATTCAATTTCCTTAGCACTCCGAATATCTTCCGGAAAATACTTCTCCAGAAAACCCTTCCGAACTACCTCCCAAGTAATGGCAGTTCCAGCAGCTTCCAATCTTTGGCGACTATTGTCCCACCAAGCTTCAGCCTCACCCTCCAGCATGTGAGTACATAACCTCACCTTCTGCTCATCAGTACAATCCATAGTTCTGAAGATTTTCTCAATTGCCTTCAGCCACTTCTGAGCAGCTTCTGGGTCCAGAATTCCTCCTTCAAACGTTGGCGGCTTGTTGCTCCGAAACTGCGCCAAACTCCTGAATTGGGCATCTGCAGTTTGATTCTGATTAGCAACAGCTTGCGCCATTGCTTGCATAGCAGCAGCTAATGCAGCATCGTTCCTTCCTGCCATACTGCTCAAAACATATCAACACCAGGTTAAAAGATATTCAACTACATCATAACGGACAGACTCAACTCGACTCAACAACACTGGCCGGACGGACCGACCTGCTCTGATACCAATTGTAACACCCCACTTCCCAAAACAAATAAAATATGAATAACATAATAAAAATCAGAGTTTCCTTCCCAAGTGGGATATCACATAAAAATCACGTTTCCTTATAAAAAAGGTTTTTCTCCAAATACAGCGGAATATTTAAATAATACAATTAAATAAAAAATTTGATACGTTCGCAGGAAAAAAATAGGAGTTCAACATGAAACAATAAAAATGCCCAAGTCCCGTGCTACGTATCAGAGCATCCTAGACTCGACAGTCACACCAATATCCAAGCTAGCTAAGCACCTGGATTATCTGTACTTCCGAAGAAGCACAGACCACAACAACAACAAGGGGTGAGAAATCATGATCAAAAATATAATGGTAATGTAATACATGTAATAAGGCAGTAAAACACACCAACACATCAATTATTCACCCCCAACAACACCATATAACGAACCTACTGTTCAAATTACAATATAACATATTATAATGCAATTATGCAACTCAACACCATGCATGCGGTACCGACTCATTGGTTCATTCAATCGAACCTGGATAGATCACTTACGCTCCTCCTGAGACATGATCTATCCCCCACCATTCTCCACAAAGGAGTACGGATGAATCACTTACGCTCCTCCTGAGACATGATTCATCCCACCAAAACACCATGATATGCAAGACACCAATGCATAATTATTATATTCTGGCACGCTAAGTGCACACGATCCTCCTGATCATATCATCATACAACAATGCATATGTATAGATATATTACACCAACACCATATAAATCAATCAGATAGTAAACGAATTCATACTATCACACCGGATATAACTACATCCCCCCCCACTCGGGGATACACGATCCTACTGATCACTACACACATATACATTACTAATTGCTCACCAACAATATTAAGGGAAACGCGTACTATCCCCAAGTACACAAGTTATATCCCATACTCATCATTTTCACACTACAGCAAGGCTAAAAGGATCACACGAGACCAATTCAGACATCTCACCAAAAGTCTCTGAGGTTACTCAGAACCTCCCTAAACCAACACCTCAGCCTATACACCAAAATCAATAATTCATCAACATCAATCCACAATCACAAACATGCCAATAGATATTATACTTACCAATTATCCTATAATTTCTACTCTAGAACCGACATTACGGTACATTACCGACATTTCAGAGTCACTCTGAATCTCACCAAGGTCCTAACCATAGTCATTAACGACGCTATAGGGAAACAACACATAACTTTTCCCAAAGCTATAATCACGGTCATTGCCAACACTACGGTAACAACACATAATCTCATCAGCTTTATATTCCTAGTTACTATCAACACTACAGTAACATCAACAATCCAACAAAATGGATCAATACTACAGTAACATCATCACCATATATATATATATACCCCAAAATGCATCATCAGCATTCATCAATCCCCCAACATCAACAATAATCATAGCATGCCAATATAAAACTTTATATAACGATAAATTCCTACGGGGTTAAGGAATCCCCTCTACCCTATACATGTATAAACCATTCCCAATCAAATTTCTCCCCCCTTACCTTGACAATTGGTCAATCGATAGAATTCCTCCTAGAATTGGTCTCTTGGCCTTCTCCTTCCTCTTCCGTTCTTCGTTCCCTTTTTCCTTCGTTCTTTTTCACTTTCCTCGTTCTTTCCTCTTCTCTCTTTCTATCGCTCTTTTTTCTCAATTTTCTAAAATGTATCGTAACTCTCCTAACCCCTCATATTCTATTTCCCTTTTTAATTATTCTAATCCCAATAATAATAACTAATAAAATAATATAATATTAATAATCTTAATAATAATAATAATACTAATATAATCTTACTAATATTAATAATACCACATATTATTAATAATAATAATAATAATAATAATAATAATATTAATAATTCTAATAATAATAATGATAATAATAATAATAATCTTAATAATAATAATACTATTAATAATAACAATAATAATAATATTATTATCTCTCCAATAATCATAATAATACTTTTAATAATAATAATAATAATAACACTAATAATAATAATAGTAATAATAATAATAATAATAATATTATTATTATCACACCAATATCCCACGCCTATGGTAATCCCTTTCCTCTCCATTCCAACTTTTCTAATATCTCCTTGCTACCCCTTCATATTTCCTTCCTCACGGTTTCTATCGTGACTTTTCATATTTCCATTCTAACTTCCCAATAACCCTTTCACCTCTTATTTTACTTATTCCAACCACTAATATTCCCAATAATAATCCTAATAATAATAATTATAATAATCATTATAATAATAATAATAATATAATATAATATAATACTATTATAATATTATAGTAATATTCAACATAATAATAATAATAGTGATACACCCAACAATAATTATAATTATAATAATAATAATATTATCACACCAATAATAATAATAATATTAATAAAAATAATATAATAATAATATAATAATACTAATATTATTATTTCACCAAAATAATAATAATATTAATAATAGTAACAAATATAATAAATATAATAATAATAATAACACCCCCACCAATGTTACTATTATTTTTATATTACTATATTTCACACCAAAATATCACCAATAGTCCTCCCACATTAGGGACACCCACCAAACATCATCAAATACACCCCCACCAAAGGGCACACCAACATATAATTTTTAAAATAATAATAAAGTGACTAAATAATTAAAATGGGTGTTACAGTAGGTGTTAGCTAATTGGACCGAGCGTCCAAATCGCGAAAGGAGTGTCTGTTCGAGGATCAATCACACCCCTAGAGGTCGTGCCTAAAAGACCACAATGGTTCAATCAAGAGTGGGGCGGTCACATCATTCCCCAACGAGTCAGACAACCAGTGTCACACGACTTGTTCGAAAGAAAAAAAAAAGGAAAAAAAAAAGAATCAAAAGCCCGCTAAGTCAAGAAAAGAAAACAATTGACTTAGGCAAAAATGAGGGCATCCTGCTGGACTTAAAAAAATCAAAAGAAACTCAAAAGAGTCAGTCCAGGCAAAACTTAGGAAAAAAAAGATGAAAGGAGGACAAAAAGAAAAATCCTCAAATGAAGTACGAGTCGTGTGACCTCAAGTGTCAAAGACGAAAAGTGAGTGGCTGTCGCTCCAAAATCCAAAAGTTTCTCGAACTATCACTCCTATCTTTCAGCCTCTGAGAGGTGAGCGCTAAGGTCAAATTAGCTGAACGTAGGATGGGAGAACATCAAGGAGAATGGGTGGGTTAAAATAAACTTTGAGCCTTTATCTTTTCCTTCCAAACCGTGAACCTGACCACGTTATAATCTTCAAAAGTCCTAATTGAAGCCGGTTGTTTCGAAAGCATACTTCGGTAAAGGTCGCGTCGATTCTGACTCCTAAAAGGGTTCTTCTTACCATGTTGGTACTGATGTTGATATTCTTGATAAATGTTTTGTGCATTATATGCCATAAATTGCTTTCCTATTCCCAGTGAACAGATTGGATGTCAAAGTTGTCATATGTGTTGCATTAATACATCTTTTACGTAGAACAACTTGTTTTACTTGCGAGTAAGCGCTTGACAGCAGAAAAGCTTCCTACAGGGGAAAGTATGGTCAAGATAGAATGCAGAACGCCCAAATGTCCCGAGAGCAGGGGCAAGCTTTTATTGTGATCCCCAGTCAGGTCAGCTTTTCGAAGTCAGTTATCCTGGGGCAATCAGGGTAAGATTCGGCAAATATCTAGTAGTCAGGGCACTACTCTGAATCAGATAATCAGGGGCAAAAGTCATTGCGATCAGGGGCAGGCCATCTTAAGAGCGCAGAGTTTGTTCTTTATTCGAGGAGTATTTGATGTGAAGCATCTCTCCGAAGTTCAGAACGCTGGGGCATTTCATAGTAGACTATCAGGGAGCAGATTTGCAGATTTCCTTTCGAGGACTATCCCCATAGAGATCCCGCAGGTTGGGGCATATCATAAGCAAAAGGTTTGTTCTTCTCCGTATCAGCAGGGTCATTCAGAGTTATTCGAGCAGATTCAGTCGATTTTCGAGAGCAAGACGAAGGCGGGAAGTCGTGTCACTATCCCTTGACTCTTCACTAGGAGACTGTGTATTCAGGCAGAGTGTTTTCCAGCGTCAGTTGTACCTGACCCATCACAGATAGCCTAAGAGTTCAAATTCATATTGGCAACCACTGTGAGGCCCATCCGTGTTGGCACATCAGTTTCCAAATCCAATTTTCGGTAATACGCGGGAAGACTCCCTCTATTTTCTCCAGCAAAGTCCAATTTTTCATTGGTACGGGTGAGCTATCCCCAGAGGAGTCCAATCATATTCAGCACGTCTGCTATTTCACAGCGGAGTCATATTCCCCAGCAGGGTATTACTTCGTCGATGGTGTTCGGTTAAGTTCCCAATATCCCCAGCGGAGTTGATTTCACTCTCCCAGCATTTATTTTGCTGGGATAATCCTGTGATATCCGGTTTATCCCTAGCAGAGTTGGCTTTGTCTTCAGCATTTATGTTGCTGAAGTGGTTTTCTGTACCCAGCTTTCTCCGGCAGCTCGAGCCTGCATTAGCATATTGCATGCATCATCATATTTGCATCATACTTGCATGTCATTTTCAAGATGCGTAGCATTTCCATCCTAAATGGAGCATTACGCCATAGAAAGATTAAAGCATATGCATATGCCTACGAAGCATAAGTCAGGTTTTCTGCCAGCCTCACACGGCGCGTGAATTACTCTGTGATCAGTTCGGGGGCATTTATCCAGCGGCAGTGTTCAGACAGTTCAACAGATTATTTGTATCAGATCATACAATAGTTGTACTTTGATCAATCAGTCATCTGGTATCGGCGGACTTTTCTTCCCGTCAATTCATATTGACGATGTGTTCCTCCAATAAGTGGATTTCTCCGTCTATCATTAGACGTCTTGAGTTTGAATGTGGTTTTCTTTCCGTCTATCAGTAGACGATGTGAAGTTTTGGGTGATTTTCAGTGGGTTTCAAGACGGGGTTTCTCTAATATGTGATGTTCTTTCCGTCTAGCAGTAGACGATGTGAAGGTTCAGGTGTTTTTTTCTCAGATGGGGTTTCAATATGGGGTTTCTCTAGCAAGTGGCTTTTCTTTCCGTCTATCAGTAGACGATGTGAAGTTTCAGGGTATTGTTCAGCAGGTTTCTTATTGTCAGACCATACAGGTGGGGTGTTTCCCCAGCGAGTCTTCTCCGGCTATCTTTGATTGTTGAGGGGTTTCAAAATGATATTTCAGATAGTGGTCTTCTTTCTGTGTATTGGATGAGACGACGTTTCAAGAGGGACTTTTCTGACTGTCAATCCTTATTGATGTCGAGGCTCTTTGAAGAATGTTCAGTTTTCGTGATTGTCGATTCTTATTGACGACATGGTTCTTTAAAGGTGGTTTTCTTCCCGTCGGTCCATACTGACGATGTGGCCCCTTCAAGGATATTGATCTTTCCATCAATTCCCGTAGACAGAAGGATTCTGAAATTCAAGGGATGGTGTTGAATTGCGTTATGTTTTCTTTCCGTCTATCCTTAGACGATGTGAATATTGATTTGTTTCATCAATCAGGATGATCCCGTCTATCCTTAGACGATGTGAGTATTCGATCAAGGTGTCTTTCCGTCTATCTTTAGACGATGTGAGTATGGAGATTAATGGCGTCTTTCCGTCTATCCTTAGACGATGTGAATTTGGAGATTATGGTGTCTTTTCGTCTATCCTTAGACGATGTGAGTATGGGGATTAATGCTTTCTTTCCGTCTATCCTTAGACGATGTGAGTATTCGATCAAGGTGTCTTTCCGTCTATCTTTAGATGATGTGAGTATGGGGATTAACGCTTTCTTTCCGTCTATCCTTAGACGATGTGAATATTGATTTGTTTCATCAATCAGGATGATCCCGTCTATCCATAGACGATGTGAATATTGATTTGTTTCATCAATCAGGATGATCCCGTCTATCCTTAGACGATGTGAGTATGGAGATTAATGTTGTCTTTCCGTCTAGCATTAGACGAGGTGAGTCATCAATCAGGATGTCTTCTCGTCCATCTTTGGACGATGTGAGTATTTTCTCTTCCCGCCTATCAGTAGGCAAGGTGAAAGGATCAGGTGTTCTGTTGTAACCCTCGGGTTTGTTATAGGGGGTATCACAGGTAATTGGCATTCTAATCAGGAGTTCCTTATCAGATGATTGATCAGTTTGTCGCCGTAATGACTGGACTCGGTTTTCAGGACTTTATTCCCCAAGCAGTTTACAGTATATGCTCGCGGTTGGCAAATTTTCGGGTTTTATTTGTATTCAACCGTCTCGTACCCCTGAACGTTTGAAGGCTGAGCGCTCTTCAAACCCTTCAGGTCCAAGTCGCTTGAATAGGGGCAGCTGTTGCACCCTAAAATTTGACCAATCGGTTCTCCTATCTGACTCGTGGTTTAAATTCATATTCGCAAATCAGACGCATGATATTTGTGCGCAGACAGAGGATATCAGGGTTACAGCTTGGTTTTCGTCTATCAGATATGGCAGATCCAGTCCGGATCATCAGGGTTTTGTTCTCGGGAAATTGTGCGCTCCTCGGTGATTTTCCGCTTGCATAGTGATTTTGGGATATTCTGATGCCCGGGGTTCTCTGTTCGATTCGATCTGGTCTCGTGCGCTCTTTTATGGTGGTCATTTGCATTTGTCTGCATTTTTTAGGGTTTTAATAGACTTTTGTGGATTTTAAATAGGCATTTTAATCATTTTTAGGATTTAAATAGATTTTTTAGAAATTTTAAATAGTTTAAATCTCTTTTTAGAATTTTATATAGATTTTTAAAATAGATTTAATAGTTTTTTGTCATTTTTAGAATATAAAAGAATTTAAATAGTTTTAATTGTTTTTAGAATAATAAAGAAAAAAGGGAATATAGATTTTTCTTTTATGTTAATAGGAAATTTTAATAGAAATAAATAGAGATTGTTTTAATATAGATTTAATAGTTTTTTAGGATAATAGATTTAATGATTTTAAATAATAGTATGAATTTTAATAGAAATTAAATAGAATTTTAATGGGTTTTTTAGAGATTAGTAGAGTTTTAATCATTTTTGGTTTAATATGGAGTTAATTAGATTTTAATCATTTTTAGGCTTAATTAGGATAATTAGGATTTAAATCTGTTGTTTAGGATTTAATTGAGTTTGTTAGATTTTATTAGGGTAGTTAATTGTCTTTTAGATTTGATTAGTTAGGTTAATTAGTTAATTAGGTCTTAATTGGTTAATTAGATAATCAGATTTAGTTTTTATTTCAGTTTTTCAGGGTTTTTGATTAATTTTTCGTTGGGCCCAGAAGTGAATTTTTGAAGGCCCAGAGTCCAATTCATTTTTTTGTCCGTTTTGGCCACAGAAAGTGACACTTGTCACTATAAGAGTCAGGCCACGCGTGCAAACCAAAGCCAGCCACCACACAACTCAGACCCTCCCCAGCCTGCCACGCGTGAATTCCACTATCTCTCTCTCTCACTCCCAGAAGCACACGCGTCCCACTAACCCTCACTCAGCCACCCTCGCCTGCCACTTGTCACGCCCTCAAGCCTCACAGGAACCTCGTCGCCGGCCATGCATCCGCCCTGATCCCCACACCGCCGGCCACCCTAACGCCTTCCGGCCACCGAAACAGCTCGTCGGAGCTAGTTTTCCACCCAGAAATTTCCAGAAATCAGTGAATATTCATCTTCCTCTTCCGTCCCTCTTCATCTATCCTTCGCCGGAGAGCTCAACGGCGCCGGAAAATTCATCATCTGCGCCCAGATTCAACCACCAATTTTCCAGATTTCTTCAGGAAGCATAACAATCTCCATCGTTCTTCAAGGAGTTTTCCAGAAATCCTTCAAGCGTTCATTGTTCTTCACAAGGAATCTCCAGAAACGCATCTATCGCTCTCCATCGTCCATTCAAGAGTGCTTCAACTACATCTCAAGAACGTCTCTTCAACTTGTCATCAACCCGCGCTTCAAAGATCTTCATCGTCTTCAGAAAGGTTGATCTTCACGCGATTCTTCAAGATCCTCCAGAATTTCTTCAAGTCCTTCAACGAACTTCAAGAACTCACGGCGTCGTTCATACTGCAAGCCAGGTGCGTCAATCTTTGACTCTTGATTCACGGTTTTTCGTTGATTATTGAATATAGGGTTTCGTTGGGGTTCATTTAGCATTTAGGTTGAAGTTAGATCTTGAGCGGAAGATTCTTGCGAGAGAGTGAGGTGTTTGTGTGAGAAGTTTTTTTTTAGAGTTTGGTTGGGTTGTTTGAGAGAGATCAGGAACTGCAGAGAGGAGATAGGGTGAGGAAGACGAAGACGGCTAGGTTAGTTTGGGTGAACAGTGATCAGGGAAATGAATGAAGGAGGTAGGGTTTTGTTGTTAGGGTTTCGGGCTAGGGTTTCAGATTGGGAACAGGCCCAAATGCGTTTTACTGCTATCACTCCCTGCGTTACTCTTTCAACCCCCCCCCCCTGTGAGAGAGGAGATAGAATGATTGGGCTGGGCCTTATGCCCACTATTATTCGCACCCCCCTGGTGCGTAAGCCCAGTGAAATGAACTGAAAAATTCGCTTACTGCACCCCCCACGCGTTTTTTTTCTTTTTGTTCATTTTTCAGTGAGATTGTAATATTGGGCCCTGCGCCTTTTGCTAGGCGCACCCCCCATTCAGGCCCACCTTAGGATTTCAACTTGAAAACCTGCTGTTTGAACCCCCCTCCCCTCTTATTTCAATTTTGTTTTTTAATTTCTTTTAATATTTTCTTGCATATTGTAAAATTCATAATAAAATGAAAACAATTGATTTTTAATTTCTTGTTTTTCCTACCACCTCATAATAATGTCTAGAAAATTGTATAAAAATAAAAATGCCATTTTATTTTTGTTTACTATTTTTGGTATATTTTCCACTTAAATGACTTTTTAAATATTTTTTAGTGCATGCATATTATTAGAAAATTCATAAAAAATAGTAGGTTTAATCAAATAATTCCATTCTTTTTTCTGTAGACTCGTAATTCAATGTAGAATTTTACAGTACAAAAACATTAGCTTAATCATGCATTTTCATTTTAATTGCATTTTTGTATTATTTTGATAGTGAATAATTGGTTTGTGGATATGTCTGCTTTGTTGATTTTGTTTCTTTCATCTGGTATTGAGTTTTGCTCTGATTTTTTAGTATGTTGTCATAGAGCCATGTAGGTTTCCCATAGATTTTTGATAGATTTTTGTAGGATGTTCTAATATTTTTTTAGTCTGAGCTTGAGGATAGGAGAAGTCTTGACGACTTCTGACTTTGAAGTTCAACTGTGGTTGAACTTCAGAGATAGTTTCTTGTGGTTTAAGGATCTGTGGTTTCTTCTTGAAGATGGAGGCTGGATGAAGTCCTGTTGGAGCTTGCAAGGATGCATTGGATTGAGGCTTAGTCTAGGAGCTTGTTCTCTGTTTGTGAGGTTCGAGATCCTGAAGTTGGAAGGGAGTTTATGGTACTTTCCTGAGGAAGGCACTATGAATGACTTTCATTCTTTCTTCTCGCCTCTTTCGTAAGTATCCAATGATGTTGGAGCCTTCATGTGAGTTTAATTTCTCCTGAGGAGGAATGTAAACTGATCACAGTTGTGAGCCACATAGGATACAATTCCTAAGTGTCAGCCTCCTAGTACTTTCCTGAGGAAGGTCCTATGGGTCTATTCACTTAGCTCCCTTAGTTTACCTAGGATTTCTCAAGTATCCAATGATGTTGGAGCCAACTTGTGAGTTTAATTCCTCCTGAGGAGGAATGTAAACTGATCACAGTTGTTGAGCCACATAGGATACGATTCCTAAGTGGAAGCCTCCTAGTACTTTCCTGAGGAAGGTCCTATGGGTCTGCCCACTTAGTTCCCCTAGTTCTTATAGGCTTTCTCAAGTATCCAGTGATGCCGGAGCCTTCATGTGAGTTTAGTTTCTCCTGAGGAGGAATGTAAACTGATCACAGTTGTCGAGCCGCATAGGATATGACTCCTGAGTGGTAACCTCCTGGTACTTTCCCGAGGAAGGCACTATGAGTTTGTCTGCTTAGCTCCCTTTCTTTGGTAAGCTTGTTCTGAAGCTTGGAGACTGGGATTGATTCCTCTTGCTTAGGGTTTTGATTAGAGTTTTTGCTTAGATCTTTGCTTAAGGTGTTGCATAGGGTTTTGTTTAGAGATAGATTAGAAGTTTGTTTGTTAGGGGTCTTGCTCAGGGCTTTTGTTTAAGTCTTTGATAGGAGTTTATCAGGTTAGCTTTGTGTTGTTTGACTTGTATGGTGTTGTGTTGCATTAGACTTAGGGATTCATCTAGATAGTTCTGAGGTAGGTGCATCTTAGAAGTAGACTTTGTGTGCATGAGAAGTCGAGGTGGTCCTCCTTCTGCTTGTTTGTTATTGAGTGGCTTTGCTTGTTGGTATTTGGTAGAGCTGAGCTCCCTTACCTCTGTGGTTTGCGGCCTTTGTGCCTTGTTTGTCTAGTTGTTGCATTCATGCATATTTCCAGTATTTCTTTACTTTGTAGTATTTCCCGTTTGCCGTTTAGTCCTGTTGCCATGATCCCTTAGGAGCTCTGACTTCTCTGCTGCGGAGTTGTTATGATAGACATTAGGATGGTCAACCATGCATGATAACAGTAGGTAGATTCCCTTTTTTTAGCTATAGTTTTAGGGTGTCCTTTCCCTTTCCTTTCAGTAGGAGCTTTTGAGTAGCTTGAGTCGTAGTTAGCCGAACTACAGCTGCTCTGATTCTTCGTACCAGACGAGGATATGTAGGCATAGGATGCGATATCCTAGCGAGCACACTAACAACTAACCTTTGTTCTCTCGCGGCTGTGCGATCGAGACTTTACCGCTGACGACTAATTGTTTCCCCTTTCTCTTGCCCGAGTGCATTTGAGACCAGATCGTAGTTGTAGGTTCCCGAACCTTTGAGACCAGTTTATTTTCTTACTGCTGTGTGAGAGCCCCCTGTTTAGCCGTAGTTAGTCGAACTACGTTTGCTCTGATCTTCCATGCTGTGTGGAAGTACGTAGGCACAGGACGCGATGTCCTGGCGAGCAACCTTTTCCCCGTTTAGACGTAGGTAGTCGAACTACGTTGACTCTGACTTTCCCATTGCACGAGGGAGTACGTAGGCCCAGAACACCGTATGTTCTGTCGAGTCCTGTCCTTTTATTTTCTTTTCAGACTGACCATTAGCGTAGATAGATAAACACACCCTTTTCCTTATAAACACCAAGCATGGATCCCATCGAGTACGATGGACGTGAGGGGTGCTAATACCTTCCCCTTGCGTAACCGACTCCCGAATCCAGGTTTTGGTTGCGATGACCATACCTTTTCCCGTCTTTGCGAGGTTTACTTCGAGCGTTTCCTTTCCCGCTCTGAGGGATAAATAACGCACGGTGGCGACTCTCCTGTCAAGTCGGCGCCGATTTTCGCAGTAGCGACAAGTAGCAATTAACCATTCTTGGGTGGCTGCTAATCAGGTTCGGTATTGTCATTTTACCTGATTTCACTTCTGCTATGTTTCACAATGAAGTACATGCATTTGTATAAAAATCTTTAAGTATGATAAATTCTGAAAGTTGGAAGTTCTATGTGATTTCTTGCGGCAGGATCTTGCTATGGCATTGCTATTTGTAATAGGATATGCAGGCATCATATTTGAAGAATCTCTAGCTTTCAATAAAAGCGGAGTTGGTTATAAACTAATTTGCTACAGCTTAGGATACATAAATAGAACCACAAAGGATAAGCTATAAAACAAAGTAATTCAGATCTTAATCTATCCACACTAAACTGTCTGCTTCGTGGCACCATCATAGTGGGTTATGGCGGAAAAATCCCCAGTATCAGCCGATATTTACCACTGCGGCGAAGCCCATAAACTGCCATTGATATCAGCCTGACACCACCATGGCCAATATTCAATAACTGTGATATACACTAGTTCAAGTTCAAGCTATCTTTACACCCTCAAGTTGGTGAATAGATATCAATCATGTTCAACATGCTTACAAAAAGTTTAAACTTAGGTTGAAATAACTCTGTGGGCAAGGATGTGTTCTAGTTGTTGAGTGGATGGAACAAATGAATTACATATATCTCTGTCATCTATTTTCCCTTTTGTCAAGTGTCTATCAATTTTCATATTTTCATATTTTCTATTAATTTGGTTTGTTTTCTAACAGGATGTTGCAAATAGCTCCCGAGTTGTGTGGGTCCTTTTTCTCCAAGGTGCAATTCTATTATATTTGTTATTTAAGATTCTTGATATATTACTGTAATGAAGTTAGATTCTTTATAATAGGTTCGCAAATGATTTTGATTATTTGTGAACTTCACCAAAATAGCTGAAGTTAGAGACTCAACATCAAATATGATTGGATGATTTTGTTTTGTTTTTGGATGATTTTGTATTGATTTGTGTGGATTCAAATATGAATTGAGTCCAGATATACTATATTTTCATTTAAATTGAATGTTATGCTAATACTCTATTTGGCTAATACTATATTTTCATCAAATATGATTGGGCACTGGCTAATTTAATTCATTTCCCCTGTTTGGCCCTAAGTTTTTCATCTTCATAGGTTATGCAAGCAGATACCAAACTTGGTATTTCAATTACAATCAATCGAGTGGGGAATGATACACTGTCTACAGGAGTTTCCTATACACTTCCATTAATTGATAAGAATCAAGACTGACAACTAGCAGTTACTCTAAATGAAGATGGATTATTTCATCAGTAGCGTTCTGCTTGTGAAGTTGGAAGCCGTTACTTAAGTAAATCGGTTGGACTGAACTTTGTCTTGGTGACATGACTGATCTGATGTGAGCTTATCTATACTACTCATACCACTAGGTTTTGATCCTGCATTTCATCAAAAGCTTGTGATTACTTTTAGAATAGTGGCTTCCATTTTAGTATGTAACTTGGATTTTGATGGTTGAGGGCTGTCACTGTTGGATTTATTAGAACAGATTCATTTTCAATTAGTGGACCTGTTGTACTCTTGTTGTGCCTGCTGTTCACATTGCTCTTAGGTTGTTTAGTTTGGATCCTCATCAGTTTGTTTTAATACCTCTAGGAGCTCACTGCAGGCTTGACTCTTTTGATGTGGTTTGATGTGGTATGCATTGAGTGCATGGTTGTTGGCATTTTAAATTGAAATTTGATTGTTACTTTCATGTATTGTTTTAACATAGTAATGGTACTGCACAATTAGCTCCCTAGGTTGACAGTTTGAGTAATCACTTTGTGATCTATGACAGAAACTCGTACAACTCCAACATTATTAGAACCCGATAATCTTGAAAAATTATGGGATAGTTATTGAGTGGTTTTGGGTGGGAGAAACCAAGACTCTCGAATTTCTTGGGTAGGAATTGCTTTATATCTATTCTTTCATTGTCTCTCTAAACTTCGTCTTATGTACTGTTATGTTAATTCTGTATTAACAATATAAACTGCTGTTCTAGACAGATTCTGCAGAGGACTGTTCTATCATTTATGTTTTCTTTTCCATAATTCACTCACTATAGGTACCAGTTCTATCAGTAATTCAGTATGTTGTTGATAGTACAATATTACATTCCCTGACAAAGTTCCAAGTATATCTACGCAGGAACCGTGAGGGAGAAATGGATCCTGAAGGTGATGTATGGGCTACCCCATATCGATGGGGTTCCATGGTAATAGCATACAAGACAAATAATTTTCAAAAGTATAAGTTGGCTCCTATAAAGGCATTTATTGGATATTTTTATTAAATTAGATATTTAAAAAATGGAATTGTAGGACTGGGCTGATCTGTGGCGTCCTGATCTTTCAGGGATGATTTCCATGGTAGATTCTCCTAGAGAAGTTGTTGGTGCAGTATTAAAGTATATGGGGGCTTCCTATAATGCAAATGACATCAATTTGGAAGTTAATGGTGGGAGAGATGCAGTTAAACATAATTTAGCATTGCTTGCAAAACAGGTACTGTTACTCAATGATCTCTCAACTGTTGATGTCGCTTTTAATTGGAGTAGAGGGGAAAACACATAAAAGTTTAATTGACAAAAAATAGTATTGTCCATTCTGTTTTTCCAAGTTATAAATATAAGTTACTATACTCTTATGTATTTCTAGGTTCGACTCTTTGATAGTGAAAACTATCTAAAGGCTTTTGGAGTGGGAGATGTGTGGGTAGTTGTTGGATGGAGTAGCGATATTATTCCTGTTGCTAAACGTATGTCTAACGTTGCAGTTATCCTTCCAATCTCATTGATGGAGCACCACCACCTAACATTTTAGAAAGGTGTGAGTTTTTAGAGCCATTATCTAATTCAGCAGTGTCAGATTACCACTGGTTGCTTTGCCATTATCTAACGTTGCAGTTATCCTTTCACTAATGATTTTGCAGTTACTGTGATTGTTTTGGCGCCGGCCTCTTCTGTGGCGACAGTTGTGCTTGTAATAGCTGTGGTAATAGAGTAGAATTTCAGGAGACAGTTGTTGAGACAAAGCACCATATTGAATCCCGTAATCCAGATGCATTTGCTCCCAAGTTTTGCGTGAATTTAAGAAGCCAGGATTCCTAGCTTTTGCTAGATGTGAGAATGAAATTTATTTGACGCGGTTCCAAACATAGTGCAATTAAACTTATTATTAGTGAGGCATGCTGTTGAAGAGGTGTGTAATCTATGTTGACATATTCCATATGAGTTGTTGCCATTATATTGAATACAAAAAAGTCTGTATTAATTTGTGGATATATTTTTTCTTGTCATCTTAACATTATTCATTTTTTCTCTACAGGCAGTTGACATTAAACTCCTTGGATCCCTTAATAGAGACGACTTAAAGAAAATTTGCAGTGAAAATTTACCCGAATGGATATCTTTCCCTGTATATGAGCAGGCATGACTATCATCTGTTGTTGTGATACTTAGCTTTACACTGAAATGATATTGCAAATGGTTCTATCATATTATTAGGCATTAGCAATGCATCAAATGAAGCTGCAAACTTTAAGTTTAGAAACTTCATTTATTGTTTCTTGGTTTATACACTATGTCTGTTCTCTATGTATGATCCTTTCTATATTTTAAAGCAAAATATGGACTGCAAAAGCAGTGTATGACTCTTGTTGATGGGCTTTTTCAGGTGAAATGGCTAAACAAGCTGCTGTCCAAATTGTGGCCATTTGTAGCAGATGTGAGTAAACTTGTTTGTATAATAATCTCGAACAGTGTGTGTGATGTTTACTGATTTCTTACTAGATTTATTTTCTAGTTTAAATCTTGATGTTTTAGTTATTTAAATCTTGAAGCAATGCTTGATATTCTGCTACAGGGATTGATTTGGTCACTATGATTTGCATCTTGAATCACCACAAGACTAGATTAGGACTAATAAACACACATGAACAGAAGGTGGAATTGCAGTCCATGGGTCATCCTCATTGTCAAAAATCTATAATGTGAAACTTCATTTCGTTGAGATAATGTTTTCTAATGACACGGCTTTTAGCAGTCTTGGAAGGCGCATATTTGATGTTTCAATTCAAGTAGGTATTGAATCCACAACTACCTCTTTCTTCAACTGTTTGCTATGGACTTAATTAAGCACTTATAGCTTTAATGTTTACCATATAAGTGCTTATGTATAGTCTATTTCTATAACAAAAGATACCATAAAGTCAAACTATTCTCATAAGCTATCTTTTGTAAGTTATATTCATAAGTTATCCTATAGAGAGCTTATGAAATTTAGTTGAAAACTATTTTCATTAGGTATCTTCTATAAGCTATTTTCATAAGCTATCTTCAATATGCTATTTTCATAAACTATCTTATAGAGTTTATGGAATTTAGTTGAAAACAACTTATGGACATGTCTTAAGCTATTCCTATAAGCTCTTACAAACAGTTCTACTTATGAGTCTTTGACATGGTTTTTATCACTGCAGTTCGTGTATTTGACACTCATCGCTCCAACCGTCTACGAAGTAAACAACCCTGTGCAACAGCTGTGGGAGTTCGACAGTTCGCCGACTTCTAATTTTATTATCCAGGGTCGTGGGGTGCGCTACGGAACTTCCGCTACGGGGCTTTCAATAGGTTACACAGAGGTGATACTTTTTTCTATATATATTCTCTTTGGAAGGTCAAGTCTTCTCGGATGTAGTAGTAGTATTTTTTGAGTTTTTATGAACTGAGTACTGATATAACAGTTGTTAGACCAGTTTACGTTGTGTTCTACCGGTATCAGATCTTAAGGACATTTTAAGCTTGGGCACTGGTTCTTGTTTGTATGCCAAAGATACAATACCTTTTTTCTCTTTGGTGTTGTAATTTTGTTTATGAAACTAGTTTTCATGGATAGATGGATAGACACAAGTGTCCTATCAAATTTGGTTTTATAATATTTATATTATTAAGATGTGAAATAATAATTTAAAAATTATATAAAAATGTATTTTTTTTAAAATATTTATACAAATGTCTAAATAACAAAATGGCGTTATATATGTGTAAAATCAACTTGAATTATTAACGCATACATATTGTACTGATTACATTGCATTAAAAATAGATACTATGTGTGGTATTATTTTACAAACATAACCATACAATTCTTACACAGTATCAGTAGTTTTATTTTACAAAATAGCGTTATTGTAGTATCAGTAGTTTTATTGTCCAGCCATATATATATATATATATATATATATATATATATATATATATATATATATATATATATATATATATATATATATATATATATATATATATATATATATATATATATATATATATATATATATATATATATATATATATATATATATATATATATATATATATATATATATATATATATATATATATATATATATATATATATATATATATATATATATATCCCATAAAACACCATCTTATAATAGCGCTTTGTTAGAAAGTGCTATCAAACTTAAAGCAATTTACCGGTATTTTAATAGCGCTTTGTTTGAAAGTGCTATCGAATATGTGAATTATAATAGCGCTTTCTTTGAAAGTGCTATTAAATATTTGTCTTATAATAGCGCTTTATTTGAAAGCGCTATTAAATATGTGTATTATAATAGCGCTTTGTTTGAAAGTGCTATCAAAATTAAAGCAAATTAACGGTGCTATAATAGCGCTTTATTTGAAAGCGCTATCAAATATGTGACTTATAATAGCGCTTTTTCAAAAGCGCTATTAAATACAGGTACTATAATAGCGCTTTTTCAAAAGCGCTATTATAGTACCTGTATTTAATAGCGCTTTTAAAGCGCTATTAAAAATTTTGTTTTACAATAGCGCCTTGATTAATGGCGCTTTAAAGCGCTATTAAAAAGCAAAAAAAGCGCTATTAAAATTTTTTTTGTAGTAGTGAATTAACACTTTATATGCATATATATAAATGTACCTGTTTTTTTGATGCAGCTGACCCGGTTTGTCGCACAGTCTCCTTATCTTTTGATTTGGATTTTGTATGAGTCTAAAATTACCATGTAAATAAAAGGTACGTAAATGTAAGAATAACTTACATGCATGACTCGTAAAACATTTGAATACTAAAAGGTTCATAATGGTGACCAATATACCTCATCATCTAAGAAAATGATGTTTAACAGCCATGCAACATACGATCCTATTGCGTCTCCCACCAATGTTGAATCTGAAACATCGTCTAGTATAGGTAATAACGCATCCCCCTCAAAAGCAATATCAATTGAGACTTTCAAAAATCCAGCAGGGAGCGGTGGTTTATGGTGAAGTAAGTCTCCCAAAGTGTTATGCACTTTTTCCTTGCCAACCATGTGATAAGTCGGTGACGATAAATAGAGCTGACAAGGTGAAATGCCCTAAACCAATAATAAATATGATTAAGTACGTAAATATGGCAATTAAAAAAATTGTGATAAATTAATTTCAAGTTAATATATATAATTACCTCGGGAAGTTTCTATTGAAAATTACAATTGATACTATCTTTGTCACTAGTATCTTTAAATTCTGAACTGCGCCTTTCTGACATATATCTTTCTTTATCCTTTTGCAATTCACGAATTTGAGCTTTTAATTCTTTCAACGATTCTATCACTTGTTTATTGCTAGGACTTTTACTCTTTGTATGCTTATACGATGTTGTTGGAGTGACCCCAAATCCCTGACCCCTCACACGACCAGAATACTCAGGAGCATTTAATACGTGACTTAGTATGCTTCTGCAATCAAGGTCTTCATCTGGAGTTAAGGACTAAGATAGATTCAAGTGGGGATTAAAAAGCATAAATATTATATGTTAATGAACTTTTGATTTTATTAATGTTATACTTACACATTACTCAAAAACCTGTTGAACATCTTCCTGAACAACTCCATCCTTACCCACACGAGCAGCCTTCCACAAAACATGTTCCAGAAGAGATTTTTCTTTACTTTTCTCCTCTTATAACTACACATTAAGACAAATATTAAGATCAATTATAACGTACATGTTCCGGAAGAGATGTGCACTTTTCTCCTCTTCTAACTATATCATTGTAAAGCATTTATATATACTTATTATTCTTTGCTGTAAGCGTGCATATCCCATACAACCTTTTTTGTACAGATACGCGGGTTTTGATGCTTGTTGGCGATTTAAGTCACTCACAGCCTGGATAAACAAGTTTAAGTCATATCAAAACACATGTGTAACAAGAATATATATTATACAATGTTCATGATAAGTAAAAATTACATGGAATTCCTGAGTTCTTCGTTTGGCAACAAAAGTTTCCCATTCTTCAGGTGAAATCAAATATGCATACTTCCTTGGACGTTCTGATTCAACAAATTTCCATCAGAATGCTTAAGAAACTTGTTCGTTAAAAATGCTCGAAACCATATGAGTCTTTTTCCGGCCAATTGAAGGCAATATTTTTTCCGCTCGTCACGAATGTTAAAAGACCTCTGCGAACAAATTAACATACATAGAGCGTGTTAGTATAAGTAATTTAAAGACATAATCATCGACAAAAACAAATAACTTCGCATATGATACCTGTATCTCACTCCGTATTTTTTCTTTAGCGGGTTTCAACGATGGAGTTCTCCAATCATCACAAGTGATTAGAATTTGCGAACGAACAAGTGCCCCAATGTAACTTGTCAACATTGCATCGTTAGGCTCAACTAATTGGTTCGTTTCATTCCAATGTACATCATATTTTATACCTTTATCTCTTGCACGAATTATTTCCTTCATAATCGTTATTCCTCGTTTAATATCTCCTTCCATATCATGTACTGATTTGTTTCCATCATTTTTAGAAGTATCATGTGCATTTTCCTCGTTGCTAGCCATTTAACCTGTAATAAAGAAAAACATAAATATGAAATGACAAATATCAACATCTATAATCCATAATCCATTGAATATATAAAATGATAAGTATATAATTTTATAGAATGACAAATATATAAAAATTAATTGAATGACATAATATATTTATTTTTACTAGTACCTTTTTCATTAACATCTCTTTCTTTTCTTGGTTGAAATATGGTTTACTTGTCTCTTAACAACACAGACGAATAGATTGATCCAAATTCCCTCGTTATGATCATTTCTAATATATGATTCATTCACTCTAGTATTCTCATCTTGATTATTTATAATATACGATTCATTCTCAACATCAATATCACCTGGATCTCCAATATTATCATCAATTACTTTATTAGATAAAGGCACTATAGACCATTTCGTACTTGTTAGATCAGTGACATAGATCACTTGTTTAGCTTGTGTGGCTAGAATAAAAGGCTCATCTTTGTACCCCACCCTATTAAGATCCACTTGCAAAAATCCTGACTTCTCCATTCGTATGCCACTATTACTTTCAACCCACTTGCAACCAAATATAGGAATCTGAAACTTCGCAAAATCAAACACCCAAATACGCTCGATAACCCCAAAAATATGACAATTTTGCATATTTGGGGTTTAAGTCCTTCACACTTGAAATGTGCATTGCTTCAACTACCACGGTGACACCACTATTTTGCATAGTACTTTTATCATCTTGTTCTTTGGTATAAAATGTGTATCCATTAAATGCGTATGCGCTATAAGAAAACACATGCAAACTTGGACCATATGCTAAACATATCAACCTTTTTGTTATTGAAGCGGGATATGAATAAAACTTTGAATAAATATGATCCTTGAACCATGGTATGAAACTTCAATTGTGCTCTCGTACTATCCAGTTTTCATTTCTATTCAGATTTAAACCTCTGAGTTCATCCTTGTGCATTTCAACATACGACTCAACCTCGTTTTCATTGTGCAGAACATACAAATGCACTTGCACCCGTTCAGCCCTTGATACTGTCACAATTTTATTTCCAATTAACTGTTTTCCTTCTTTTTTTGACAACATGAGATTTGGGGAGTCCAATGGATTGAACATTGGATAAATATTCAGTATGAAACTCAATTGCTTCTTCAAAAATGTATCGCTCAACAATACATCCCTCTGGTCGACTTCATTTTTTTACATACCCTTTTAATATTTTCATATAACGTACAACAGGGTACATCCATCTCATATAAGCTGGTCTACACAGTTGTGTCTCTTTCACAAGATGAACAACTAGATGAACCATTATGTCAAAAAATGAGGGAGGAAAATACATTTCAAGCTGACACAAAATAATAATAATTTCTTTTTGCAATGATGGTAAGATCGTAGGATCAATCACTTTACTACAAATTGTCATGAAGAAAAAAATACAATTTAGTTATTGCGCTTCTTACTTTTTCTGGCAAAATAGAACGTATACTTATTGGTAGAAAGTATTCCATTATAACATAGAAATAATGTGTCTTTAAACTCTTTAACTTGAGGTCTTCCATAGACACAAGTTTCTAATATCTGAAGAGTATCCTTCTAGAACTTTAACTTAACTTAGAAACTTACACAATATCTTTTTCTCCTTTTTAGATAGAGTATAAGCAATAGGTGGTAGATATGCTCGTTTTCCTTTCTTTAAGGGTCTTAATTTATTTCTTATTCTCATCGCTATCAAGTCCTTTCTTGCTTTAAGGTCATCCTTAGACTTTCCTTGTATATTGTGTAATGTAACAATAACACTTTCAAATACAATTTTTCAATATGCATAACATCGAGAAAATGTCTTACATACAATGACTTCCAATATGAAAATTCAAAAAAATTGACCTCTTCTTCCACCCACGTGTGACAATAGTATGTGCAAAAGGCTTGCCAAACTAAGTACTCACATCTTTCACCTTTTCAAAAATTTGGTCACCTGTCAATGTAGGTGGAGTTCTACCTTGTTCTAGATTTCTATTGAATGCTTTTCTCTATCCACGACAGTGATGATTGGAATTCAAGAATCTACGATGACTGAGAAAGACATTCTTCTGAAAAAATTCCAATCGCGTCTAATATGTGTTTTCTTCGTAAATAGGACATGCACATTGACCTTTATTGATATACCCTGATAGGTTTCTATATGCTGGAAAATCATTAATTGTGCCAAACAACATCGCCCTCAAATTGAAACTTTCTTTCCTGTGTCCATCATAAACCTCCACACCATTCTCCCATAAAATCTTTAAGTCTTCGATTAAAGGTGTCAAGTATACGTCTATGTCATTCCCTGGTTGTTTAGGCCCAGAAACTAACATAGATAACATCATGCACTTACGCTTCATACTTAGCCATGGAGGTAGGTTATAAATCATAATAATCACAAGCCATGTGGAATGTGAGATACTTTGCAGACCATATGGGTTCATTCCATCACTAGATAGTACCAACCGAAGGTTTCTTGCTTGTTCTCCAAAATCAGGATAATCATTGTCAATTTTCATCCACTATGGTGAATCTGCTGGATGTCGAAACTTTCCATCTATAATTCTTTCACCTGCATGCCAAGTCAAGTGTTTTGCATCGGTTTTACTACGAAACATGTGTCTAAATCTCGAAATTATAGGAAAATACCATAAGACTTTTGCTGGAGACAATTTTTCTTATATCGAGAGACACCACATTTAGGGAACTCATTTAAGGATACATATTCATTTCGAAACAAAATGCAATCATTTGGACAAGCATGTATCTTATGATATCTCATGCCAATAGAGCACAACATTTTTTTGGCCTCATAGGTTCGATTGGGAAGAACATTATCATTTGGAAGCATCTCTTTTATAAGGGCTAATAACTCTGTGAAACTTTTATCCGACCATCCATTGCCCACCTTTAAGTTGTACAACTTTAATACCGCAGACAATCTTGTGAATTTAGTGCAACCTTTATACAATGCTTTCTTTGCATCACTTACCAACCTCTCAAACATTTTGGGACAATCCTGAAGATCTTCTTCAAGTGCTTCTGCAATCTCTTCGACTCGATCACAACCGTATGTATTTGTGCCATTGTCCTTTGAAGCATAGGTCCTATTATCCTCCGGTTCAACATTCTCGTTACTTATCTCACCATATAATATCTAACATGTATAACTTTGATCAATTCCATGCCTCTTTAAATGTGATTCTAACTGAACTGCGTCAATCTGACGCCCATAACAACAACCTAGCAAGAACATGTGATCCGACTAGGGTCTTTGGTCTGTTCAACAGCAAACTTAACGAATTCTGATACCCCATCCTCATACTCTTTTGACATTCGATTGGAAGACTTTCATTTTTTATCCATGGTTTTTACTAAGTAAGTTAAACAAAAACACTAATTATTCACACAACTATAGCTACCAAACAATTATAGCAAACACAAATCAATCACCAAAATTATCAAATCCACATTTAAATTACCAAATATAACAACTTCATCACTTAAGCTCAAAAATTCAACAACATCACAATATTCAACAATTTGTTCATGAATGTCATTCAAGTTTCAATCAACAACATCACCAATTATAAAAAATAAATTCACAATGCCATCACTATTCACCATCTTCAACCTTAACCATTAACAATTAATTTCATTATCATTTTCAATCAAAAATTCGATCAAAATAAAGTAACTATCACTATTCATCATCACTAACATTCAAGATTAACTTATAAAATTATTAACACCAAAACTCAAAAGAAATTCACCACAATGGCATTCAAACTTCCATTGAAGTCAAATAACAACAACATCACAATGTAAACAAATAAACAAATAAACAAATAAACAAATAAACAAATACCATGTAAATAACCTTGAAAATGAAGAAAATGAAGAAATACCTTCAAAAATGGTGGAGCGCGGCCGCCGGAGTCGCACAAAGGGAGAATGAGATAACTGTAGATGAAGGATGCTACGGAGGAGAGAGTGGCGAGTGACGAAAGTACGGTGTTGTACCCCAAAATTTGACCAACCTTTTTCTTTACTTGGCTTATGTTTCGTTTCTTTCTTTAGCATTTGCATTGCATAACATTGTCCTTTTCAGGGGATCAAGAGAGGTGTGCCATTCAAGATAAGGCTTTCAAGGGTATCAGGCTCAAGCAAGAGTGCTTACAATCATCAGGGATTCACAAAATAATGGCAATGGATAGGAGATGTTTGAGAAGCTCATGAAGTACTTTGGAAGTCAGTGTGGAGCTCATCTAGACATTTATTTCATCTGCAAGAGATCAAATTGTGGAACTATATTGCGATCAAGATATTGTTGTCCTCTCAGTTACAAGTTAATATGGATTTAATATTGGAGTTGGGAGTTCGTTAAGAATGCAAGTTGATTTGGGTTTAAGATTGAAAGTTGGTGAGGATTCATGGAAGAGAAGTTTCATTCAAGAGATTCTATAAATCCAATTGGATAAAAGTTATAAAGGTTTAGTTGAATGTCTTAAGGGGTTTCTTAGTATTCAAAGTTCGTCATTTTAATTCAAATTCAAGTGGAAGTCCATTTGCAAAATCTATATCCACTTTTAAAACCATTTTTAATTCATTTCAAGTTATTAACCAAAAACCACGTCTCCCATCCAATTAACTTTTTTTCAATAACCGTTTTAACCATGTTTGATATCCATTTGTTAAATCCAAAAGTCCATAACCATTTTCTAAAATCCACATATAACAGCCGATGGTAATTCATTTCCAGCTCACCAATATGCTACATTTTCAAATCAAAGTAACACAAATGATGTACTTTTAGTTTCGAGACAGGATATTCAAGAAAAGAGCATGTTTGGACCTACTTCTCATGGAATAAATAAAGTCAACATGGAAAACTTGCAGCAAATGAATTACGGGCAAAGATTTGTATTAATGCAAGATTTTAATGGGAGACAGGAACTAGCTGAATTGAATGCTCGGTATATGCAAAAGTTTAGGTTTGTATTTCTCATATGTGCATCTGGGAGGAGTACTGAATCAATACTTGCTGAATTGAAGAAACGCTATACAGACAGACCAATTGTCAAATTTGAGGTTTACAGCTCAGGAGCAAATGAAAATTACAGAACTGCGCTTGCCAAAGCTCTTTACAAGTAAAGGAAACCTAATTCCTACAACTGATAAGAATTTCACTCTCGCCATTAAAAAAGAAGAAGAACGTGTAAGCATTATTGGTGGTCACGTGACTCCTGCCTCAAACACTCTCTTTTGCATCTCAACACTAAAACCCTTTGGTTCTTGCTCAATTACGATCGTCACAAAGGATTCATGTTCTTCTTCCATTTCATCCAACACTTTGTCCTAGTTGCAGCTATGTCTTCTTTTCTTCCTACCACAACAGACTCGATCGCTCTGGCATTGGAAGCTAAAGACCTATCTGAGGGCATCTCCATTCTTTATCATGTACTTGGTGTTGCACCCTAATTTTCGACCTTAAGATTCCACCTCCTTGTTTTTTGTATTATTTGCATGTTATCTTCCACTTGTGTGTGCGACTAATGAGGGTATGCAGGTATTTGGGTTTCAAATATATGTTCTTTCCAATCAAGCTTTCCCAACTCAAAGATCCTAAGATTCCTTAAGTTTCCGCGAAGAGGACTAAGGGATTCCCCTCATTTTTGGTGATAAGTTTGATCATGTTAAAAGCTTCGTCTGGTCGAGGTGGTTCATGTTATTTTTATTTTGAATTGGAGGACGGAGATTTACAATTCTATATGCCCGAATTGGCTTTCTCAACCGTAAAGAGAGGTCGGAATTTTACTATTAAACCTGTGTTATGTGTTGCTAGAGGTGGACAAGAGGATTACAAATTTAGGAAGTAAAGCAGGAGATTTGTTTGTTTATATAAAGCTTTAAGCTACAAAACTTTTGCAAGGCCCCATGCTTAAGCTTCAAGGATATAAGAAAGAGATTCAGTATTCAAGTTCCTCCCGTGTCGATCATCAAGCCACCTTTTAAAGATACATATTAAGATCACTCAGCTTTCAGAGTTACGATTCAGTGCGTGCGTATGCCTTCAAATCTAACATATTCAGCAATAGGTTCACAATTTATGTAATGGGCTTTCTTCTTCTATTCCATGAGAATTTTGGATGCAATCTATCAAAACAGCAGCAAGTAACATTTTTCTGTTATGAAGTACCAACTCAAAAATTCCCATAACTATACAAGTCTTTACAAAGAGAATGTGACGAAAATTCAACCTTTCGAGAGTCAAGGCCTAAAGTGCTAAAACTCAATGATTGAAACCACCTCCGTATTGCAAATTCTAAGTGAAGCCAAGGGTTACATCTGGATGAGGGACTACTCAGGTGGTTACAAGACAAATTTAACATTCACAACACATTACAATTACAAGGAGTTCAATTCAACCTATACAAATTTTTGAGTTCATGAGGACTTATAGTTGACGCTCTGTCGCACGTACCGCCTCCAACTCTGTCTTGCCTAAATTCCCGCTCAGTTTCGACCTGCATAGCATTGGTAACATCATATTAGTAGAGGTTCATGGATAATTGCTCGGTGCAGCATGCAAAGCAATTTGTCTAATACACCCATAACCGTGGTATTGGCCTGCATTATTCCCGAAGCGATGTTCTCAAAACAACTCAAAGGAAATGTAGTATTTGAGGTTTAAAAGGATGAGTATCAGTTCCAAGAAGTCTTACCAGTTACTAGTGCATAGCAGCCAAGAATGTCGAAGTAAAGCGACATTTGTTGAAAAAAACTCATGGTTGTGTTGAAATTCATACCAGCACGACTTCTCAGAATGCCGGTCAGGCTGCTGTCAACAACCTGCAAACCAAACAAGACCCGTTCAAAACGCAAAAAATTAAGTCCTCAGTTTGACGGGAAATCTAACATCCCACGCGTTATGCTTGCGGTAGAAACAGCCCATAAGTCAAGGCGCAGAGGTTCTTTCTTAGTGATCCAGCTCCCACAGATACGACTCGAACGTATCTTCACCTGCAGACCTGTGGAAAACCAGCTAGCGTAGCCTTGATCAAGGAAAACATATTCTGAGTACCTACGCACGCAGAAACGTCCAATACTGGTAATGGCCATGGTTGATGTGATAGAACTGTTGCTTGAATCCGTACGCACTTTTGTTCCTCCCTTGAAGAAATGCGTCAAACGTTTTTCCTGGCATCACAACAATCAAGTGACGTAGACGTTTATTGCTTCTATGAATAAAGGAGAAAGTTTTAGCGAGTAGTTCTACCATCGATGAGTATTGTTGATTCAAGTCGTGGTGTTAAGCCTCCGGGCAAGGAACTCTAATTTTGAGGAACTGATTAATGATGTTTTGACTGCTTGCACACCTGCTGGTGCATACATCTTAGCTGAGGCCTCTGCCACGTTTTAGACGCTGGATTGGCTAAATCATTTACTCGTACCACTCATTCTGCTCCCAAGCCCGACCAAGGTCGTTCCCGATTGAGTTTACGCGCAAGCTACAAAAGAAACATATTAAAGTTGTCACGAATAACCAACACAGGACAATTGCAGGAACTTCACAACAAATTTTGAATAGGTATTCTCTAGTATGCTAGTTATCAGTCACAGAAGAAAGGACCAACATGTAAGCTAAATCGCCCAGAATAACTCTATTGTTCATCGCTATGCACAAAGAAGAGATCTTGATATTAGTCTTATGCTACAAGCAGAAACGTGGGTCCATTTGTTACCTGATTAACATCACGTGGAGACTTGCTTTCTTCCAGCGAACTTTCGTACGAAAAGAGACCTTGTGGCTTCGAAGAACATAGAGGAAATTCATTTCACAAAAAGAAATTACGGCGAAAGCTGTCGATCACATAAGCCATAGGCAGCCGTTGTTCCAAAACTGTTTCAAATACAAAGGGAAAGATTGTCATCACAGATGAAAGAAACTCGTCCATAATTAAGGAAAATGGAGAATGGTACACAAATACCCTTGCAGCCACTCGGAAGATCACGAGACTTATTTTGTTCCTCCCAATCCGAAGTTTAATGGGCAGTCTTGGATGCTAAGGCTTTTGAAGGCGCTGACAAGGTAATAGCAGGAGCAAACCAGTCGTGAGTAACAAGCTACAAGCCAATGTAGATACGAGGAACCTTTGGGCATGCCTCTTACCTGTGTTTTAGTTGTTGAAGACACCACCAATTTCTCCAGGCCAGGCTCCCAGCATGATAAATCAGAGGAGAACAATTTATCAGCTATCACAATCCCTTGTTGACAGATCGCAGCGGGCACTCACGCTAGTTAAGAGTCGTGCTCATATACGCTCATGCAGAAGGCCAACTTCGAAAAGATTTGGACCATGCCCTTTGCCTTGGGGAGACTTCGCCTACTGTTGGACGTCCAAATTCCCCATAGCCGTGTTGGTGAGCTGAAGACCAACTATGCTACCATCAAGCCCCTTTCGCAACCTGCTTCGCTAGCTAACACAAGCAAGGATAACCCAGATGAAAATAACGACGTGCACAGACGCATCACTCCAAGCATTACCGCCAAACACATGAAAAAGAAAAACGTTCAGATACGTATCAGTTTGAAAGAAAATCAAAGGATTAGAGCTCTATTTGGAAAGGAAACATACCCTACGTTCAGCTTGTGCGCAAAGAACAATTGCAGCTGTTACTCTTCGTCGCCAGTTTTTCCATAGAGTTTCCAACAGACACGTCAAACACTTTGGGCTTCTCAACCACCTCCTGGCCCAGAACAACCGCTAATTACACCTGCCAGGTCACGAATTCGGAGTTAGCAAACCAATTGAGGAATATACCGGGTTGAAGGGAATATTCGATTCAGACAATCAGCAGATTCTCAGATCAATGAACCTGGACAAGACAAGAGCATTAAACAGGATTGATCCAAATTGAGATTTTCATTAACAGATATCGTAGCAATCAAACAGGAAAGGAAAGATTTCAAATAATCGTCAAAACCAAAACAGAAGGCCCAAATCTACATTTAATTTGATGATTAACCTAATTCATAATTGGAGTCTATATAAGAGCAATCGAGAATCATCACGGAGGAGGCCGAAGTGTCGTAACCCTAAAAGAGAAAAAGAGGAAAACTCATCTGTCTCAATCGTCAGAATCTTGAAGCCATTGTCATTCGAGTCTCCATCGCCCCTGACCCGCCGCCGCCAGCACCAATCGGAGCTTCATCACTAATCGTTGCTCCTAAACTCCGGTAATACCACCATTCACATTGAAACTTCTTGTACTATTGATGCTCTGGCGTGTTGTTGCAGGTGTTTGATTGGAAACAAAGATGAAAGCAGAAGGAGAGACGAAGACCGTTTGGATCGAAAGAGGTGGTTGAGGGAGGCGACGCGGTTTCGATTTGGGGATAGAGGGTCTTTAGGGTTCGGCCTCCTCTTTCGTTCCTCATTTCTTTTTAATTGTCTGTAATTGCCATATGATTGCACTAACCATTCACTAACCACACTACACTCACCGTTAATCACTGTTAACTATCACTAATCCCTTTTTTTAAAATAACTTATTAATTAGTTAATCCTTAAAAAAAAATTAAAAACCTACTTAATTTGTAATAAGTCTTTTAAACAATTAAGTATATTATTCATGTTCTTTTTAAAAATAACTCATATTTTTGCAACTAAATTTATTTGTGTTTTTTAATAAAAACTTTTTAAGGTGACCTTTACTTATTTAAAAAAAAACATATATTAATAAGAAACTTTTCCATAATAACTTGTGTTTATTGCAAAAATCTTTTTAAAGTAATTTGAATTTTAATAATAATAATCTTTCATAATATTATTTCATAATTTTTTAATCAACCCACAAAACTAATATTTATTTCCGCCTAAAATAAAATCTCACCTAATTAATCCAACTTTTTTTCAAAACAATTCGACCTCCTCTAAAATCAATTCACAGCGTAAAAACAACTTAATCGTGCACATCCACTTCACGACACTTGCACACACTCACCTAGAGCTTTCATGCGTATGTGTATGGTTTTTATTCTTGCAATTTACTTTCAGCAATTCATTATCATTATATCTCGTTGCATCGCATTACTGCATTCCGTCCAAAGGAAAAACCTACACATAATTCAACGTTGTGTGTAGTTGCACATCATTTGCATCATATTCTCCCCATGATCCTTGATTCCATTCAAGTCGATCTTCATAGGATAAATCCTACCCCATAGGAAGGACCTTGTCTTTATCCTTACAACATAGAAACAACACAATCAAAACAATACAACTTTTCCAACACATTTAGAGAATAGATGTTAATCATCTTAAGTGAGATATAATCTCCACCCCCATAACAATACAATCAAACATGTAGGGACTTTGCCTTAAGAGCAACAAAGGCATACTTGGCGACCATCCGAGTATGTAAGACCTTTTCTTAAGACGATGCAAAGACCATTTCCTACAACCCCCTTTTACATTTGTGGTGGTTATCTCTCCCTTAAAATGAAGACTCATCTCTTCTCCTAAAATCAATCAACCAACTACCCTAAACCCGTAGGAACTTTGACCACAGTCAAAGAGCTCCTCTAACCCTTTAGGGTGAACTACAAAATACTCTGATTCCACTCCCGTAAGGATATGTAGGCATAAGATGCGACATCTTATCGAGTATACTTAGAAATAAACCACTAGGGTCTCTAATCCATTAAGCAGATAAACACTTAGCAGTAAACAAACATAAAACAAGAGGTTCCTGTAGAGTACTACAGAAACTTAGGATACTAGTACCTTCCCTAAGTTTAACCAACCCCCGAACCTAAACAATCTAGCTTGCATTTGCATTGCATTGTGGGAATTTCGATCTTTATCCCTTCCTTTGGACAAATCAAAGTTCGGTTGCAAAAATGAATTAAAGATTCAAACTAATCAATAGTTTGGTATCCAAATTTCACCGCGACACTTGGGGATCCTTCTTCTTCCCCAGAAGCTCTTTGCATGAAAGAGCAGGCCATAACAAACCTCACCGACCTTCTCAGGCAAGAGAATAGGGCGAAAGATCTGCGCAACCTTCTCACTCAAATGAGGCCATTCCTTTCCTTGATTCCCAAGGCAAAGACTGCAAAGATTGTGAGAGGAATGATTGATTCTGTTGCTAAAATACCAGGAACATCTGAGTTACAAATTTTACTCTGCAAAGAAATGGTGCAATGGACTCGTGATGAAAAGCGTACCTTTCTGAGGCAGCGAGTCGAGGCAAGGCTTGCTACTCTTCTGATGGAAACTAAGGAATACTCACAAGCTTTGACTCTCCTTAATGGCTTGGTCAAAGAGGTTAGGAGACTAGATGACAAACTCCTTATTGTAGACATAGACTCGCTTGAAAGCAAGCTTCACTTCTCCTTAAGAAATCTCCCCAAAGCAAAAGCTGCTCTCCCAGCCGCAAGAACAGTTGCAAATGCTATTTATGTTCCACCAGCTCAACAAGGTGCTATAGATTTACAGAGTGGAATTCTTCATGCTGACGAGAAGGATTACAAAACTGCATATAATTATTTCTTTGAAGCTTTTGAATCTTTCAATGCTCTTGAAGATCCTAAAGTTGTCTTTAGCCTAAAATACATGTTGCTGTGTAAGATCATGGTTAGTCAAGCTGATGATGTGGCTGGAATCATATTTTCTAAAGTAGGTCTGCAATATGTTGGACCTGACTTGTATGCGATGAAAGCTGTTGCAGACGCTCATTCCAAAAGATCCCTGAAATTATTTGAAACTGCTTTACAAGACTTCAAAGCACAATTGGAGGAGGATCCAATTGTTCATAGCCACCTGTCATCCTTGTATGACACCCTTCTGGAGTAGAATCTCTGCAGATTTATTGAACCATTCTCAAGGGTTGAGATTGCACATATTGCTGAACTTATTGAGCTTCCTCATAACCAGTGGTCTGAACTGATAGGATCACTTTTATCAAATATTCATCAAGTTCTTGCTCATGTCAAGCAAGCAACTCTGGAGACTCTAGGGTATTTGTGTGAGGAAGTCTCTCATGAGATTGTTGAATAAGACCAAGTAAATAAAATTCTTACTGCTGTAGTTCAAGGTATGAATTCATCTGAGAAGAACAATGATGTCAGACTTGCTGCTACTAGGGCATTATATAATGCTCTTGGATTTTCAAAGGCTAATTTTAGCAATGATATGGAGCGTGAATATATCATGAGTTGTTTGTAAGACAACTATGCCTCCTGAAGTGAAAATACGACAGGTGGCTTTTGAATGTTTGGTCTCAATTGCAAGCCATGCAGGCATGGGCACGTGAGAATAATATTGGTTTATCACATCCTAAAAATGTGCATTTAATGGCAAAGATCATTCCACTGATGCAGTCAAGGATGGTCCTACCACCAAAGACCAGTGAGAGCAACATCGGTGCACAGTCATCATCGGTCCCTATTTCAAAGCAGCAGGTTAATTCTCCAGCAGTTGCAAGTGAGAGCTCTGCGCATGCTAATTCATCAAGCGACATGTCTGGGCAGTCAGGCTCTTTGAAAGCCAGGCAGACGGCTCCTCCCAGCCATCTTGGTTCAACGATAAATGCTGCTATAGCTGGTCAGTCCAGCGACATGGTCATGCAACAATTCAATGTTCATTGTAAAGAGTCTCAAGCTCCTCTGAGGCAACAAGTAAAGGCTGGAAATGGAATTCCCTCTTATCATTCTCAACAACCCTCTACAACCATGAACTTAGGTGCTGATAATTCTTTGAATGCAAAAGCTTCGTCATCTGGATCTGGTTCGGAACCTGCAAAAGTGCAGTACAACCAACAATTAACCCAACATGCTTCTTCAGGCCATTACTCCACCACCTCTTCATTTGCAAGTGAAACAGCCAATTCACTCTGCAGGAGGCCAAAATCAGGATAAATCTGCGGGAAATAAGATGAATAGAACAAAACAGAGAAAAAGTCAGTTACAAAAATTCATAACTCTCATAACTAACTGCCATAACAGAATAACCGAATCATAACACATTTCAATATTTCAATCTCATAACTAACTCAAAATTCAAACTGATTTTCCAGCTGGCATAACCTCCATAACAGAATTTTCATTGAAATCCACAACCTACCCCTCATTGCATCTTCTATAAATCACTACTCACCTCACAATTAACTAGGGATTTTTTTCTTCGCCAAAATCTCAATCACCTTCACTCTTCACAATCCATTTCCTCTGAATTCACTATTCACTCTCTCCTTCTCCCTCACCAAACACTAGAGCTCTCATGTCTTCCATGGTTGAGCAAGGTTAACATTAAAGCTTGATGTAAACCAGAGCTAGGCCTCATCTCAATTCACTTTTCTCTCACAGCAACACGACTCAAAACTCTCTGCTATCCTCCTTGTAACAGTCCAATTTTCAATAATTAATTATTTATATTAATTAATTGATTTATTTGGATGATTTTAATTATTGGAATTATTGGTAGATATTTGAGAGGAGAAATAGAATGGAAGGAAATAGAATGGAAAGAATATAAGGAAAAGTGGAAAGAAAAGGAAAAGATAGAAACATAAGAGAAAGAGAAGAGAAAGAAAGGAGAAGAGGAGAATAGAGAAGGAAGAAAGGGAAAAATCTTGGAATCATCAAGAACAATTCCTAGCTTTCGATTTAATCAAGGTAAGGGTGTGAAATATCATTATATTGTCAATGTATATGGTTATGTATGATTGGTTTGGATTGTTTGAATGTTTTTCTCCATTTTCCATTCTAGGGCATAAATGAGTTTAATCGATAGAATCAAGGTTTTAACGGTTGGAATCCGGAATAAGTGGTGTAGATTAGTCGAGGATTGTTAGACTAAGAATACTGAAACTCGTTGGAATTGAATCGGGTGATTTTGGGAGTTTTGGAGAGTTTTGGACAGTGAGGGTTTTGAACATCGCAGGAGTTCGCTAGCACCTTCGCTAGGCGAGCAGGTCGCGAGTGTTCGCTAGCAACTCGCTAAGAGAGAAAGCTAGCGAGTGGTCCTAGACTTGGACATAATGTATTTGATCTTGTTCGCTGGTAGCGAGTGAGGTAGCGAAGGATTTGCTAGGACCTCGCTGCAGCGAGTAGGTAGCGAAGCCTTACAGTAGCTTTTATTTTCCTTCGCGAGCTTGTTCGCTAGGCGAATAGGTAGCGAGTGTTCGCTAGGAGCTCGCTAGGCGAGCAAGCTAGCGAGCGTGACAACATTTTAATTTCTTTGTGTTTTTCCATCCAATGTTGATTGTTTGGTTCGATTGTGTTCAATCTTTATCAGAAATGAATAGCTTGTGTACTGTTGTGATGTGATATGCTGTGGGTAGCCGTATGGCGTGAATCCTAGATTGTGAAATATTGTGAAATGCATGTTGAATGTATGCAATATTGTGAATAATGCATGAGAACATATTGCGAATATGTGTGCATTGCTTGATAAATATGATGATGTTGAAAGTATGAATACTTTGATATGATGTGTGAGTGTGCAATCATGTTATAATTCTTGTGTGATGAATTATTTGATAATGCATGGGATTAAGATGCGAGAACGGTCTTAAGTGCATTTTTTGGTTGATTGCATACGCATCATTTAGTCAAGAGGCAATGATTGCTAGTTTCGTGGAGACTAGTGACTTGTCCTAAACCTAGAAGGGTGGGTTTGAAAGCTTAGAGGACGGGCTTTTATTGTTATCGGTCTAGGGGACGGACCCGGTTTAATGTAAAAACCGAAAAATGATAAAAAGTGTTGGTACCACATGGCATGAGTTGCATTGAGTTGCATCGAGTTACATGGCATAGATATCATTGTTATATGAATGTATGGTTGTGTATGTGTTGTTGAATTGAAAATTACGGAGGTGTGCATGATGATACATGTTTGGTGATTATCCATAATTGTTCATACATATATTGTGATGTATATGATAATGATAATCATATAATCACACACACACACACACACACACACACACACACACACACACATATATATATATATATATCTGTGTGTGTGTGTGTGTGTGATTATATGCATTGATTATTATGATAATATTTCTCACCCTTCTGTTGTTTTATAATGCTCTATGAGGCATTGCAGATTAGCTTTGATGGAAGTCTTTTGTGAAGTATAGCTTCATTCTTTTGGTTGATTAAGCTCTGATATGTAGCACCAGGTAGTTAGGATTGTATAACATTCTTTTGAGATACATTTGTATATGTATCTGGTGACAAATGTTTATGTAACCATGAATGATGTGGTGAATCAAACTAAATGATATGTACTTATATGATTAGCATGTTTAAAGTGATTCAATGTTTATATTTTCCGCTTTTAATTCTAAATATTGAAATGTGGGTGTAGGGACTAAGTTCCTCTGTTGAAACTACCCCACTGTTGCATGTCTTTTATCGAGCAGGTGTTGTATGATAATTTCGTGATGATGTGACATACCACTTTTATACAATGTTTTATTTATACTCTGATGAAATTTTAATACGTGTTAAATGATTTATTTGTTTATTTGGGGGTATAGAAAGGGGGTGTTACATTAGTGGTATCAGAGCCTGGTTGGTCAGTTGACCAAGTTGTTAACGAGGTTGGATGGAGCGATTGGGCAGAATCCTCAAGCCAATGTGAATGTTGGGAACAACGCCGAAGACGAGTTTCGTGCTTTGGGAAGGTTCCAAAGGAACAATCCACTGATTTTCAAGGGAACCCATGAACCTGACAAAGCACGAGTATGGCTGAAAGCGATTGAGAAGATCTTTCGAGTCATGAACGCAGAGGGTGCAGTTTGGCACTCATATGCTTGAAGAGGAAGCTGAGGACTGGTGGGGTAATACTCGCCAAAGGTTATAATAGGATGAGATTGTGGTTACTTGGGATGGTTTTAGAGAGGCATTTCTGGAGAAGTATTTTCCAGAAGATGTGCGTGGTAAGAAGGAAATTGAATTTCTTGAGCTGAAGCAGGGTAACTCAACTGTGGTCGAGTACACCACAATGTTTGAGGAATTGATTAAGTTTTGTCCTCATTACAACACTGCTAACGCGGAGAGATCCAAGTGTCTTAAGTTTGTGAATGGTTTGAGGCCTGAAATCAAGCAAAGGACTTGGTTATCAGGAAATTAGGCGATTCTCTGAGTTGGTGAACAAGAGCAGAATCTATGATGAAGATAATAGAGCTCGGTCTAGTCACTATAAGAGTTTAAGTGACAAGAAAGGAAAAGGACAACTTAGAGGGAGGCCGTATGTGACTCCTGCTGATAAGGGGAAACATAAATCTGGTTACGGCAAGAAGCCAAGTGGGGGAGGAGTTTCCACTCTGGTGAGATATTATAGATGCGGTGAAGAAGGACATCGTGCTCCTGAGTGCAAAAGTGCGGAGCAGAAATGTTTCAAGTGTGGCAAGTTAGGCCACAAAGCTCTTGAGTGCAGAAGCGGTACAAATGTGACTTGCTACAACTGTGGTGAGAAAGGGCACATTAGTACCAAGTGTGATAAGGCAAAGAAGACTCAAGGGAATGAGAAAGTGTTTGCTCTATCAGAATCGGAGACTGCTAGTGAAGATCGATTGATCCGAGGTACGTGTTTCATTAATGGTATACCTTTGATCGCTATAATTGATACTGGAGCTACACATTCTTTTATTTCTTTTGATTGTGTTAAGAGATTAAATCTTGAGTTGTTTGTTATGAATAGTGGTATGGTTATTGATACTCCTGCTATGGGTTTGGTAACTACCCCGTATGTGTGTTTGAATTGTCCGTTGAGTATTTTTGGTAAAGACTTCGGAGTTGATTTAGTGTGTCTTCACTTATATTAACTTGATGTTATTCTTGGGATGAATTGGTTGGAATTCAATCGTGTCTATATTAACTGTTTTGACAAAACGGTTATTTTTCCTGAACTTGATGAGGAAAGAGATTTGTTTATGACTGCTAAGCAAGTGAAGGAATTAGTGCAAGATGGTGCAAAGGTATTTATGTTGACGACAACGTTGAACATTGGTGAACATGGAGAAATGGATTCTTTACCAATTGTCCGTGACTTTCCAGAAGTTTTTCCTAATGAGATAAGAGACTTACCGCCGGAACGAGAAGTGGAGTTTATGATCGACTTAATTCCTGGAACTAGTCCGATATCAATGGCTCCATATCGTATATCTGCATCGGAATTGAAAGAGTTGAAGAGTCAACTTGAAGAGTTACTTGAGAAGAGGTTTATTCGTCCGAGTGTGTCACCTTGGGGTGCACCAGTGTTGTTAGTTAAGAAGAAAGAAGGTTTTATGAGACTCTGTGTGGACTACAGACAATTGAACAAGGTGACTATCAAGAATAAGTATCCACTTCCGAGGATTGATGATTTGATGGATCATTTGGTTAGTGAGAGTGTGTTCAGTAAGATAGATTTGAGATCTGGGTATCATCAGATTCGTGTGAAGGCTGAAGATATTCAGAAAACTGCTTTTAGAACGAGGTATGGACATTATGAGTATTCTGTGATGCCATTTGGTGTGACTAATGCACAAGGTGTATTTATGGAGTACATGAACAAGATTTTCCATCCTTATTTGGACAAGTTTGTGGTCGTGTTCATTGATGATATTTTGATTTATTCGAAGAGTGAAGATGAACATGTCGAGCATTTGAAGGTTGTGTTATCGGTGTTGAAAGAAAGGCAATTATATGCTAAACTTTCTAAGTGTGAATTTTGGTTGAAGGAAGTGAGTTTCCTTGGTCATGTGATTTTGAGTAAAGGTATTGCAGTTGATCCGTCGAAGGTTGAAGCGGTATTGCATTGGAAGGCTCCGAAGTCAGTTTTTGAGATTAGAAGTTTTCTTGGTTTGGCAGGTTATTATCGGAAATTCATTGAGGGATTTGCCAAGTTATCATTGCCGTTGACACAGTTGATTAGGAAAGGTCAAGCTTTTGTTTGGGATGCAAAGTGTGAGGAAAATTTTCAAGAGCTTAAGAGAAGGTTGACGACAACTCCTATTTTGATTTTGCCGAATCCGACAGAACCGTTTGTTGTGTATTGTGATGCTTCTTTGATGGGTTTGGGAGGTGTGTTGATGCAAGATAAACAAGTTGTAGCTTATGCTTCGAGGCATCTCAAAGTGCATGAGAAGAATTATCTGACGCATGACTTAGAGTTGGTCGCCGTTGTATTTGTGCTAAAACTTTGGAGGCATTATTTGTTTGGTTCGAGATTTGAGGTGTTTAGTGATCATAAGAGTTTTAAGTATCTATTTGATCAGAAAGAATTGAATGCAAGGCAGAGGAGATGGTTGGAACTTCTGAAGGATTATGATTTTGGTTTGAATTACCATCTGGGTAAAGCAAATATGGTAGTTGATGCATTGAGTAGGAAATCGTTGCATATGTCGATGATGATGGTGAAAGAATTGGAATTGATTAAACAATTTCGTGATTTGAGCTTAGTGTGTGAGAAGACTTCCTATAGAGTTAAGCTTGGTATGTTAAAGCTTACTAGTGGTATTCTTGACGAGATTCGAGAAGGACATAAATCTGATTTGAGTTTAGTTGATCGGTTGACTTTGATCAATAAAGGTCAAGGTGGTGATTTTCGGATTGATGAAAATGGTATCATGAGGTGTCGTGATAGAGTTTGTGTTCTTGATGTTGTTGAGCTGAAAAAGAGCATTCTTGAGGAAGGGCATCGTAGTGGATTGAGTATTCATCCGGGTGCTACTAAGATGTATCAAGATTTGAGGAAAGTGTTTTGGTGGCCTTGTTAGAAGAAGGATATTGTCGAGTTTGTGTATTCTTGTTTGACTTGTCAGAAGTCAAAGATTGAGCATCAGAAACCATCGAGTTTGATGAAACCGTTGTTTATTCCAAAGTGGAAATGGGATAGCATTTCTATGGATTTTGTGTCTGGATTACCGAGGATGCCGAGTAACTTTGAAGCTAGTTGGGTTATTGTGGATAGATTGACCAAATCTGCTCACTTTATTCCTATGCAAATGGATTACCCGTTAGAGAGATTGGCAAAGCTGTACATTGATAGGATTGTCAGTTTGCATGGTATTTTGTTTAGCATTGTGTCGGATAGAGATCCGAGGTTTACTTCGAGATTTTGGGAGAGTTTGCAAAGTGCTTTGGGTACGAAGTTAAGTTTGAGTTCGGATTACCATCCGCAGACTGATGGTCAGACAGAGAGGATGATTTAATCACTTGAGGATCTTTTGAGAGCTTGTGTGTTGGAGAAGGGAGGAGCTTGGCATAACTACTTACCTTTTATTGAATTTACTTACAACAACAGTTTTCATTCGAGTATTGGTATGGCACCATTTGAGGCATTATATGGTAGACGGTGTAGGACGCCATTGTGTTGGTATGAATCTGGAGAGAGTTTTGTGGTTGGACCCGAGATAGTTCAGCAGACTACCGATAAGATTAAGATGATTCAAGAGAAGATGAGGATTTCTGAGTCGTCAAAAGAGTTATCATGACAAGAGGAGGAAAACACTTGAATTTCAGGAGGGAGATCACGTGCTTCTTCGGGTTACTCCTATGACTGATGTTGGTAGGGCATTGAAGTTGCGTAAGTTGACGCCGCATTTTATTGGTCCTTATCATATTTTGCAAAAGATAGGAGAGGTAGCCTATCGGGTTGCTTTACCGCCGTTGCTTGCTAATCTCCATGACGTGTTCCATGTATCTTAGTTGAGGAAATACATTACGGATCCGTCTCATGTAGTCCAAGTAGATGATGTGCAGGTGAGAGATAACCTGACTGTGGAGACATTACCTATGCGGATAGAGGATCGGGAGTTGAAGTAACTTCGAGGCAAAGAGATTGCTTTGGTGAAAGTCGCTTGGGGAGGACCGGTTGGTGGGAATGTGACTTGGGAACTTGAGAGCCAGATGAGGGAGTCTTATCCAGAGTTGTTTGGAACAGGTAACATTTTCGAGGACGAAAATTACTAAAGTGGGGGAGGGTTGTAACAGTCCAATTTTCAATAATTAATTATATATATATATATATATATATATATTAATTAATTAATTAATTTGAATGATTTTAATTATTAGAATTATTGGTAGATATTGGAGAGGAGAAATATAATGGAAGGAAATAGAATGGAAAGAATATACGGAAAAGTGGAAAGAAAAGGAAAAGATAGAAACAAAAGAGAAAGAGAAGAGAAAGAAAGGAGAAGAGGAGAATAGAGAAGGAAGAAAGGGAAAAATCTTGGAATCATCAAGAACAATTCCTAGCTTTCGATTTAATCAAGGTAAGGGTGTGAAATATCATTATATTGTCAATGTATATGATTATGTATGATTGGTTTGGATTGTTTGGATGTTTTTCTCCATTTTCCATTCTAGGGCATAGATGAGTTTAATCGGTAGAATCAAGGTTTTAACGGTTGGAATCCGGAATAAGTGGTGTAGATTAGTCGAGGATTGTTAGACTAAGAGTACTGGAACTCGTTGGAATTGAATCAGGTGATTTTGGGAGTTTTGGAGAGTTTTGGACAGTGAGAGTTTTGAACATCGCAGGCGTTCGCTAGCACCTTCGCTAGGCGAGCAGGTCGTGAGTGTTCGCTAGCAACTCGCTAAGCGAGCAAGCTAGCGAGTGGTCCCAGACTTGGACAAAATGTATTTGATCTTTTTCGCTGGTAGTGAGTGAGGTAGCGAAGGATTTGCTAGGACCCGCTTCAGCGAGTAGGTAGCGAAGCCTTACAGTAGCTTTTGTTTGCCTTCGCGAGCTTGTTCGCTAGGCGAATAGGTAGCGAGTGTTCGCTAGGAGCTCGCTAGGCGAGCAAGCTAGCGAGCGTGACAGCATTTTCATTTCTTTGTGTTTTTCCATCCAATGTTGATTGTTTGGTTTGATTGTGCTCAATCTTTATCAGAAATGAATAGTTTGTGTACTGTTGTGATGTGATATGCTATGGGTAGCCGTATGACGTGAATCCTAGATTGTGAAATATTGTGAAATGCATGTTGAATGTATGCAATATTGTGAATAATGCATGAGAACATATTGCGAATATGTGTGCATTGCTTGATAAATATGATGATGTTAAAAGTATGAATGCTTTGATATGATGTGTTAGTGTGCAATTATGTTATAATTCTTGTGTGATGAATTATTTGATAATGCATGGGATTAAGATGCGAGAACGGTCTTAAGTGCATTCGTTGGTTGATTTCATACGCATCATTTAGTCAAGAGGCAATGCTTGCTAGTTTCGTGGAGACTAGTGACTTGTCGCAAACCTAGAAGGGTGAGTTTGAAAGCTTAGAGGACGGGCTTTTGTTTTATCGGTCTAGGGGACGAACCCGGTTTAATGTAAAAACCGAAAAATGATAACAAGTGTTGGTACCACATGGCATGAGTTACATTGAGTTGCATCGAGTTACATGGCATATATATCATTTTTATATGAATGTATGCTTGTGTATGTGTTGTTGAATTGACAATTACGGAGGTGTGCATGATGATACATGTTTGGTGATTATCCATAATTGTTTATACATATATTGTGATGTATATGATGATGATAATGAATTGTGGTGAGAAATGTGGAATATGTGTATTCTATGCCTATGTGTGTGTGTGTGTGTGTGTGTGTGTGTGTGTGTGTGTATATATATATATATATATATATATATATATATATATATATATATATATATATATATATATATATATATATATATATATATATATATATATATATATATATATATATATATATATATATATATATATATATATATATATATATATATATATATATATATATATATATATATATATATATATATATATATATATATATATATATATATATATATATATATATATATATATATATATATATATATATATATCTGTGTGTGTGTGTGTGTGTGTGTGTGTGTGTGTGTGTGATTATATGCATTGATTATTATGATAATATTTCTCACCCTTCTGCTGTTTTATAATGCTCTAATAGGCATAGCAGATTAGCTTTGATGGAAGTCTTTTGTGAAGTATAGCTTCATTCTTTTGGTCGGTTAAGCTCTGATATGTAGCACCGGATAGTTAGGATTGTATAACATTCTTTTAAGATACATTTGTATATGTATATGATGACAAATGTTTATGTAACCATGAATGATGTGGTGAATCAAACTAAATGATATGGATTTATATGATTAGCATGTTTAAAGTAATTCAATGTTTTGATTTTCCGCTTTTAATTCTAAATATTGAAATGTGGGTGTAGGGACTAAGTTCCTCTGTTGAAACTACCCCACTGTTGCATGTCTTTTATCGAGCAGGTGTTGTATGTTAATTTCGTGATGATGTGACATACCTCTTTTATACCATGTTTTATTTATACTCTGATGAAATTTTAATACGTGTTAAATGATTTATTTGTTTATTTGGGGGTATAGAAAGGAGGTGTTACACTCCTCATGCAGCAAACTCACACTCACAAAGCTCTCTCTCTAACTCCATTGGAGCTTTACACTGAAGCTCCTATTAGAGTGAGCTAAGACTCCATCGAAGAAGAATAAGAGAAGAAGAAGGTAGCAGAAGTAGATAAAGCAGATTCAAGAACAAATATTACACTACCTGAGGTTGGATTTCTGCACCGTCGGTGACATAACTACTCCGGTAAGTCCAATTTCGCTCCATTTTCTTCAAATCGAAGCTTCCGTCATGTAGATTTTGGATCGAGGAGTAGAAGCCCTCAGATGAGAGGCTTCAACTCCCCATGAACTGCGTTTAATTCTGAGTGGTGTAGTTAGGGTTCTTACAATTGTATATCCCGGTTTGAGGTGTAGAATGAGCATCTGGATGTATTGATGTAGGATTTGCATAGAGTAGCTGAAAATAGATAGAATAAGGTAGGTTTGGTGTAGTCTCATGTTGCGCCGCCGCAGACAGTGAGCTCCAGCGCGGCGGATCCACTGTGGTTCCGACGATGGAATTTGAATGCATGATAAAGCATGATACACGTGAACAATTAGTAGCATGTTATACTTTTTCCTTCTTTGTATAGTTGAACTATGCCTTCATGTATGCCTAGGCAATTTGCTATTCATTGACCCTATTTTTCTTTATCACCTCCCTCTTTTTTTTTAGTTAAAATTGATTAGCTTAGGTTAAAATTTTCCTAAGTGTGGATTAAAACCTTTGCTAATTGTGATTAGGTTTTTTTAATTTCTTAATTGAATCTTTTAGTTGGATATTAATATAGCTTTAGTTGATATTGAAATTTCTTGATCGAATCTTGTGAATTTCCTTATTGTTTTTGCCATGATTTTGATACACATTTTGATTAATCTTGATTCATGCCTTGTGCTTGATATTTTGACACGAGTTTCTCATTATACTTGAATCTTGTTTCGTGTTAGATTTTTCTTGATAATTGAGATTCTTTATGTTTACTTGTTGATTACCTTGCATTTTTCTTTTGTTTTGCATCCTTTTGCATGGTATAAAGAGGTTGACATGTGCTTGTGGTGGTGGCTCCCCCACACTATTTTCCTCCCTCTTTTCTTTGTGTTACATTTCACGTTTGCATTTTTTTTCCTCCTTCTCATTTGTGATTGATTTATCTTGTGCCTTCTTGGTTTCTTTTGCCATGATCCCTTAGGATTCCTAGTCCCTCGGGAGTAGGAGAGACATTAGGTGTTCAATCCAAGCTGCTAACATTTGGGTAGATTTTCCTTCTTAATCTCAATCGTAGGGGCATATTACATGACAACTTTAGGGTTGAGTTAGTTTCCCCTTAGTTGTGTCTTCTCTCTTCTCATCTCAAAATTTCTTCAAAATACATAATAAAGGATAACGAGTGTTTTACGCTACGAGCCTTAAGCATTTGGGAAATGATGATTGAGGGGCCTTCTCTCAATTGTCTAGAGTGTTTAGCGTATGCCCTTTGGGCGATATGTGACGCATTCGCTACTAAGTCATAGTCTTTAGTGCAACATGAATTACAAACACAATTCAATTCACTTCTTTCATAAAAGACTCAAAAACAAACATCAAACTTTTTTATCCTTCGGGATTAATGGAAAACCATTTTCACAAAGAGAGTGTTGTTAACTCTTGGTTCTACTGCAAACGGGTAACACCTAAGTCTCCAATGGTCGAGCAGCAATACACCTAACTGCTAGAACGAAGGTTCAACCCTACTCGGGTAAAACGTTTGAACCAACCTGTGGTCATGTCAGCCCAAACTATGTTTGCTCTGATTTCTCATACCAAACGAGGATACGTAGGCACAAGACGACGATGTCTTGGCGAGCAACCTTCCCCACCTTCACCCGTAGTTTTCCGAACTACGTTGACTCTGACTTTCCCATTGCACGAGGGAGTACGTAGGCATAAAGCGGCGATGCTCTATCGAGTCTCTTTTCTTTTTTTATTTTATCCCTGTGGCCTGTAGCTTAGTTAGATAAACACTCTTTAGATAGATAAAAAGCATGGATCCCGTTGAGTACGACGGACGTGAGGGGTTCTCATACCTTCCCCTTGCGTAACCGACTCCCGAACCCGAGATTTGGTTGCGATGAACTATTTTTTACCTTTTCGTAGGTTTTCTCTGATCGTTTACTTTCCCTCTCTTTGAGATAAATAAGGAACGATGGAGACTCTTTTGTCCTTGTCGGCCCCTCTTCGCAGCGATGCGACACACGACTAGACAGAGGAAGAAACGGCGGTGGGAGGTCTGGTAGGGTTCGGAACAGTGCGTCTGAGAGCGAAACAGAATGCGTACAAAAAGTAAGAAGCGAAATATGAATTCTGTTTTAATTTTAGAAATATGACCTATAGCAACGCTTTTTAAAAGCGCTTTCTTTTCATATACCTATAGCAGCGCTTTTCCTTAAAAAACGCTTTCATATGCTAGCCCTTTAGCAGCGCTTTTGAAAAGCGTTGTCTAAGGTGTGGCCTAGACACCATCTTTAACAACGCTTTTTTAAAGCGCTTTCTATTGGGTGACTTAGACGCACCCTATAGCAGCGCTTTTATAAAGCACTTTCTAATGTAGGTCTTTAGCAGCACTTTCTAGAAAGCGCTTTCTATTGGTTACTTACGTATGACCTTTAGCAGCGCTTTTTTTTCTTGTTTTTTTTTTTTGAAAATTTTAAAATTTTTAGCAGCGCTTTTGGGTAAAAATGTTGTCTTTGTAGTACTGTCAAAAAACACTTTTAGCGTAGTGAATACAAAAATAAAATCAAACAGTCATAACATGCTATACCTGCGAAAATAAAAAAAGTAAAAAAAATCAAACAAAATTATAGATGAAGTTCCAATTTTTATTTGAGAGAAATTCTACTACTACTCTATAAAAAAAATATAGATAGAGAAATAAAGTGGAGGTATGAAAATAAACCTTGATGAATAGTTGTTATAAAATTAGAGTAAGGGTCAACCTGTATTGTCTCATTTGCTTTCTCCAACTTTAAAATTGACTGATCTAAAAAAGTTACAACGTTGCTTTATTGAATTCATTGTAGAAATGAGATTATTATATGAATTTAGGAGTTTAATTTATATTAAATTTTTTTGGAATAAATACGAGTTAGTGTGATAAATATTAATGTTGTGATTTACTGGGATAAATAAAAATGTGAGTTAGTAGAATGCAATATTATTTTAATTTAATTATTAACTAATTAATTAGAAAAAAAAGAGAAAAAAATAATTAAAAAATGGTTTCTAATAATGTGTTAGAGGGTGCATAATGTTATGAGAAGTTAAAAATACTAATGTGTTGTATTATTTTAATCATTTTTGATTAATTAATAATTAAAAAATTATTGAGAAATTATTATGAGTTATAGTGAGTGGGTCATACAAATTAGGGTTATAATGAGTGGGTCATACAAATTATTGTGAGTTATAGTGAGTGGATCATTTTTGTTTAATTAATAATTGAAAAATTACTGAAAAAATGGCTGCTTGGTTTAGAAGTTATGCCTTTGTAAAGTTTGCACTAAATTAGGATTTTCTTCATAAAAATTTCATTTCTACATGGTTGGCCTTTTTGCAAGTAACCTCACTTTTCTTGTTTTTTCTTGATCAATCATGATTCAAATCACATATTATCTAATTCTTGTCTTGAAGAAACCATGGTTGATAAAAAATCTCCAAAAATCAAACTTGATTTTGGGCACAGTTGACTTTTGTATCAGATGAACTTTAATTTTATGATCTCTTATTGAAATCAAACCTTTGGCCTATTTAGACACCATGGATGGACTCCAAAGGTGTTTTTTAGTGTCTTCAATCATGTCTCAAAGTTTGAGATCATGCCTTGGTCAAAAGTCAAAGGTACAGTTGTCTTTTCATCAGAAACCCTAGTTTGTGGTCCAAATGAATTTGAATCCTTGCATTGCTTATGGATCAAATTATTTGGGTCAATCCAATCATATGAATGGTCTAATGTGAGGCATTTGAGGTCCTTGAAACATATCTTGAGGTTTTGGATCATGTCTTGCTCCAAAAATCAACCTAGGGACTAAATTAGGTAAAAAGCCTAATTTCTGTGTACTGATGATCTTGATGCTTGATTGACTTGAAATGATGTAGACTTGTGCCTGGCTCTTGATGGAGGAGATATCTTGATCTTTATTGAATGAATAAGGAACTTGGTAAGTTGAAGATCATTCCCCTTCTTGATTGATCATTTGCCTGAGTTTCTTTTGAGGCTTGAAACCCTAATTGGTAATCAAATGAAACAAACAACAATGTTTGTATATCCAAATGGGTTAGTGATGCATAAAAGTATACACATGTATGATGCTAATGAAATGCAAATGTTTTAGGGTCAAAAATTAGGGTATTGCAGATGCCCCTATTTAAGGTTCTCCTATCCGGAGAGGTGAAGATTGACATCTTAGCTTTAACCAGATAGGAGCGACTTAAATACAATAAAAAAATGCAAAAATTTTGGACCCTAAGATGCCTTAAATAATGTGATGCTTGTGAATGCAAGACATGAGACTTGTGAGGATGACACCATAGAAGACTAATAATAATTTGAATTGTTGGGGATTAAAGAATTATTCACTAGGGAAAGAAATTAAGACTAAGGATGTAGTCTGGTGGGAAACTGAGAAGTATTTTTACTGATTAGAGAGATGACAACTCCACTGGGGGAAAGGACTATGATTATGATAATTTGAATGGTAACATGCTCCTACTGTCGGAACATGCTTACTCATCTTCTTTAACTAAGTAATCCAACTTAGAAAGGGTAAAACTTCCACGCGTTTCGGGTCATGAGCCATGAAACTGTCTTCGTTTGTTAAATGAACTTCCTACGATCCTGGTTTTTATCCATGCAATTGGTCTTTGTTTTTGAAATAAACTTCCTCTCGATCCTGGTTTTTAGTCATGAAATTGGTCTTCGTTTCTTCTTATCAAGTTTTTCTCTTGAAAAGGTTAAGCTAACAAGCTCTGGAAAAGGTGATCACTTGCTGGATCAATAACTTCACCGGGAATATTCGAGGAGATGCAAACTAGTTATCTTGTGGGACATATTTCTCAAATAAAGAGACACAATATGTGATGGTCCTTTCCAAATTTCTCGTCGAGATTTACTGGGGAGATAGTTTTTTGATGAAAATAGACTTCATCATACTTCTCTTCGAAACTTCTTCGGAGAGATGCCATAGGATGAGTGGCAATCTGATGTCAGACTTGTCGGGGAACACCATTGTCTAAAACGCAGAGGTTTGAAAACTTCTCTGCTGAGATGCCATTTGCTGAAAAATTCCATCATAATTCCCTTCGAGACTTCTTCGAAGAGATGCCATGTGATATATGACAATTTTAAGGTGCTGATGACTTTATTGAAAGAGGGGAAAACTTCTCAGGAAGAGATTGCCACTTATCGATCCACTGGGAATTTCTAGGATAAGAACAAGCTTCATAAGAGACTGCCACTTATTTGTTAGGTGTAGATTCCAAAGAGGGATAAACTTATCTTTAATGAGAATAGAAAGATTGCTCAGAAGGAGACTGCCGTTTGTTGATTAGTAGAGACTTCCTGGGGATGTGATGCCCCCTCGTTTTTTCCCAAAAGGTTTTGTTGAGAGGCTTCCACTGGGGCATTTATTTTCATCTTGGAAAGCAAAGTGCGCCTCCGCTGGGAAGAGTAAGGTTTTAATATATGTAAAGATAAGTTCCTTCTCACTCTTTAGGGGTTTAAGTTATCAAACTAGTCAGAGACCGAATTCAATCCAGGAATAAACTGGAGAGAGACTCTTTTAAACAATACATTTCCCATGAGGAATGAACTTAAACTGGGAATTTATCCTAGCCAAGTGTGGAAAAAAGGATTGAAGAAAAAATTTCAAGAGGATCAAACTCAGTGGGGAGTTTGAAAAGATATACACTTTCTGCTTAAAGTTGAGAATTCTATTGGAGAGAGGGAATTTACCACTTGGGAAAAAAATGACCATAATGAGTGAACCACATCAAGAGACGCATATGAATGTGAACCATGAATTCAACTATGTATGATGTATGAATGAATGTTATCTTTATGCTGACAATACAGACACGAGACAATAACTAGTGATGAAAATAACCAAAACCGGATACTCGACTAATCTTGCGTATTGGAAATTTTGAAGACAACACTCTACTGGTGAAAAGAACCAAATATTATCCTGATTCCAACATTCATCAGAGGAAAAGAAGTTCACTCCATACTGGGGCGATGGGTCGAGCACCTCAATTTAAAGTAATGATCCTCCATTTGGAGATATTTGTGAGACTGGTCACAAAAGCACTTGATTCTATATTTCGAGGTTTGATTGTTTTTAGAGTAGCTGTCGATATTCCTTCTTATGTTCATAAATCAAAGGAATTTGCCGTCTTTATTTTGAAAGCAAAAGTAAATACATTTTTTGTTTCTAGAATGAATATCAATAAATAAAAATGTTATTTTGCAAGGCAGAATAATATAAGAATTGTAACCAAATGGGTAAAAGGCTCAAATTTTCATTGATAGAATGGTAATCAGCCAAAAGCGTGAGTCCATGGAGCATTACAAAGTTAAGAAATGCAATTTAAAGGGAACGAGCTACATTGAAATATAATGACCACTATCCTTTTAACAACTTTAAATTTCGAGTATTCTTGAGATTCTGTTGAAGGTGACTTGATTGAGGATTCTTTGACATATGATGTTGCTTTAGATGATCCAATCTTGTTGGATGCAGTTACTTACCATAAATCCCTAAATTTTGCCTAGATTTCCTTTTTAGGTTTTCAATCTACCGGGTTAGTTATTTTCTGTTTATGTCTCTAATATTTGCCAGGATTGCCCTTTCAGATTTTCAGTCCATTGAGACGGCCTTTTTTGCCTATGCTGCCTTATTGGTTTTTCAACTTAGCAAGATGTTCTTTTGTTTTCTTTTTAGGAGAAGTATTTCTTGACTGCATCAACACTTGTAGGACGGGTGAACTCTTTACCATCCATAGTTGCAAATATTAAGTCACCGCTTGAGAAGGCTTTCTTAATAACATATGAGCAATCATAATTTGGAGCCCAGTTTCCCCTGGATTCGGTGAGGAAAGATTGGATCTTTTTGAGTACGAGGTCGCCTTCTCTAAATATCCGAGGTCGAACCTTTTTGTTAAGAGCTTTCTTCATCCTTTATGGATATAACTGACCATGGCATAAAGCCGTCATCCTTTTTTCTTCGATTAAATTCAGTTCACCATATCAGCTTTGACACCATTCAGCTTCCGATAGCTTGGCTTCCATCAAGACTATTATTGATGGGATTTCAACTTCTATAGGGAGCATGACTTCCATGCCATATACAAATGAGAAAGGGGTTTCCCTTGTTGAAGTACGAACAGATGTACGATATCCATGAAGAGAAAATAGGAGCATCTCATGCTAATCCTTGTAAGTCACGATGATCTTTTGAATGATCTTTTTGATATTTTTGTTAGTTGCTTCTACCGCTCCATTCATCTTAGGTCGGTAAGGAGACAATTTATGGTGTTCAATTTTGAATTCAGCACATAGATCCTTCATCATTTTGTTGTTCAAGTTTGATCCATTATCAGTAATGATCTAGCTTGGAACATCGTAACAACATATGAGATTATTTTTGATAAGCCGGATCACCACTTGTCTGGTTACATTGGCATATGATGCCGCTTCAACCTACTTGGTGAAATAATCAATAGCAACCAAATCTAACATTTGTGACATTTGCTCATATAGAAAAGGGCCATGGAGAGGATATAACTTTGAGAAGAGTCGGAGGCACATGAATCTTTTTAACATAAATCTGACATTTGTGACATTTGCTCATGTATTTGTCACAATCGGATTCCATCGTCAGCCAATAATATCCTATTCTTAACATCTTTCTTAACATTGCATGTCCATTGGCATGTGTGCCAAAGGAGCCTTCATGAATTTCTTTCATTATCAAGTTTGCTTCGTGTTTATCCATGCATCTGAGCAAAACCATGTCGAAGTTTCTTTTGTATAACACATCATTATTCAGGAAAAAGTTGCCAGCTAGTCTCCTGAGAGTCTTCCTATCTTTCTTTTATGCCCCAAATGGGTATTCTTGTCTTTGAAGGAAGCACTTGATGTCGTGATACCAGGGTTTGTCATCGATGACGGCCTTCATTGTGAATATGTAAGCAGGCCTATCAAGGCGTGTCACATTAATCTTGGGTACATCGTTCCATTGATTCACACTAATCATGGAGGATAAAGTAGCAAGTGCATCAGCCATGTTGTTCTCTTCATGAGGAATTTGATGAAATTCAACTTTATGGAAGAAAGTTAACAACCTTCTTGCGTAGTCTTTGTAAGGAATTAAACCAGGTTGATGTGTGTCCCATTCTCCTTTGATCTGATTTATAACCAAATCAGAGTCTCCATACACATAATTTTTTTATCCTTAAGTCAATGGCTTCTTTGAGACCCATGATGCAAGCTTCATACTCCGCCTCTTTGTTCGTACATTTGAATTCCAATCTGGTTATGAAAGGAATGTTACCATGAGGTATAACAATGATTTCCCCAATTCCATTTCCATAAGTGTTAACAACTCCGTCGAATATTATACCCCAACAAGATCCTGGCTCTGTTCCTTCATATGGTAACGGTTCATCGCAATCTTTCATCTTTAGATACATCATATCTTCATCAAGGAAGTCAAATATGAGAGATTCATGGTTATTAATTAGTTGATGGGCCAAATGATCAACTAGAATGCTTTCTTTGACAACTTTCTGAGTGTGGTACTCGATGTCATATTCTGATAACAACATTTGCCAATGAGAAATTATTCCAGTTAAAGCAGGTTTCTCAAAGACATACTTGATTGAATCTATTTCAGAGATTAACCAAGTGGTATGACGTTTAGAAGCCCGAGCTAAAGCGCATTAGGTTTTCTCAAGCATAGAGTATTGAGTCTCACACTCCGTGAATTTCTTACTCAGGTAATAAATGTCATACTCTTTTCTTCCTGTTTAGTCTTAATGGTCAAGTACACAGCCCATGGAATCTTCCAATACCGTTAATTATATAATAAGGGGTCTTCCTTATACTAGAGGAGACAGAATAGTCGGCTTAAGAAGATATTCCTTGATACTTTCAAAAGCTTTTTGGAAATCTTCCATCCATACACAGCCTTGATCCTTTCGGAGGAGTTTGAAAACTGGTGCGCATGTCACAATCATGAGGGATATGAACCTCGAAATGTAATACAAAAGTTCCAAGAATCCTCTTACTTGTTTCTCAGTTCTGGGTGAAGGCATTTCTTGAATGGCCTTGACTTTTTCAGGATCAACTTCAATTCCCTTTTGACTAACAACAAAACCTAAGAGTTTTTCTGAACGAAAACCAAATGTGCATTTGTTGGGATTTAAGCGAGTTTCTATTTCCTCAGACACCGGAATAACTTTGACAAGTGTTCCACATGTTCTTCTTCAGTTATGGATTTAGTAATCATGTCATCGACATATACTTCAATTTCTTTGTGTATCATGTCATGAAACAGAGTTTTCGTGGCCCTTTGATAGGTTCCGCCTGTATTTTTTAGACCGAACAACATTACCTTGTAGCAAAAGGTTCCCCAGGGTGTGATAAATGAAGTCTTCTCCATATCTTCTGGTGCCATTTTGATTTGATTATAACCTGAGAATCCATCCATGAAGGAAAAGACTTTGAACTTTGCAGTGCTATCAATCAACATATCAACGTGTGGTAAGGGAAAGTCATCCTTCGGAATGGATTTATTTAGATCCTTGTAGTCTACACACATCCTGACTTTTCCATCCTTATTGGGAATGGGTACTATATTGGCTAACCATTGAGGGTGTTCTGATGTGGAAAGGAAGCTTACGTCAATCTGGTTTTTTACTTCTTCCTTAATTTTGATGACCATATCTGGGCGGGTTCTTCTCAGCTTTTGTTTGACTGATAGAAATTTTGGCTTTAACGGAAAATGATGCTCCATAATGTTGGTATCCAACCCTGGTATATCTTGGTAGAACCAAGCGAATATATCTGGAAATTCTTTGAGAAGCTTCATTATAGTTTCTCTGACAGTTGTACTGAGCAGTGCTCCAATCTTAACTTCTTTCCTTTTTTCTTCTGAACCCAAATTGAGCGTTTCCAACGGTTCTTTGTGGGGTTTAATGGAATTTTCCTCCTTTCTGAGTAGTCGGGAGATCTCATCTAGAATTTCTTTGTCTTCTTCTTATTCTTCAGCTTCGAATACCGGGAACTCAAAGTTGGGAGAAGGTATTGGGTCATGTCTTCCAATGGGTTTTTTTGTGATTAATTTAAACAATGTGATTTTTCCATTTTTAGAAAACATATTAAAATGCAAAAGTGTGTGCAGTTTTTTTTTCTTTCTAAAAACGTTTTTTTATTCATTTTTTTGTTTTTTTTAGGATTACCATTTCCTGAAAAAAAAAAAAGCAAAAAGTAAAAATAGCAATAAATGCGGAAATTTAGAATGACATCTTTATTTATGATTTGTTTATTCTTGAAACGCATGCCCTATAAAATAAAACTCTTCTGCTTTGGGCGAAGTGAAGAGGAGAAATTTAGAGACAAGAGAGGCCCTATAAAACATCCTTTCATCTGGGCAAGGTGAGAGGTCAAAATAAAGACGAGGCATTTACTTTGAGTTGTGAACAACATTCGGGACATCAACAACTATCCAATTGTGGCGAACTCTTATATGTATCACAACGTCTGGTACATCTCTCTTGGGATTATCTTCAATAATGGTGCTAAATTCTAGCAGAGTTGGGTCAGTAGAGTCTTCTTCCCATTAAAAAAGAGGTCTTCTGCTGTTTTCTCATACATATTCTCATGTACAAGAGAATCTCCCCATCTAGTTGGTTGGATGTCTTTATACAGGATGCGAGAGCTTTTAGGGGCAATATACTTTACTAGGAAATCAAACTTGCCGCTTGGTTGTCCTAAGGTATCCCAGTTTTCTGAGGAAACTGGTGTATCATCTTCTTCAATGACGTTGATTTTTGGTAGTGCAAAGTTGATAAACTCTTGTCCAGAAATTATTGCGACTTCATCAAGACGATGATTGTACTATTTAGGATTTTTCAGATAAGGCCTCCATTCTTCTGGAGGAACAGATGAATTTTTTTCAGGGCTATTCAGAAGATATGCATTTTCTGGCTGGCTTTGATACCCTGGATCTTCCATGTTAGGCTCTCAAATGGGTAAACCGTCTATAGGATCACCCGAGCTGTAGTTAAAGTTATTTTTCATTACAATATCAGCTTCTAATGAATTAGGAGGAGCAAGGCATCTTTCAGTATCGTGATCTCCGTAGACCATCCTGTCGTCTGACTGTGGTATATATCCGAAGTTCTGCTGTGGATTGCAAAAGAGTATGTATGTCTCTTCTTGCGATATATAACCATCACTATTGAAGTATGATTTCCATTATTCGTCTAGGTCGGAAGAAGCATCCTTAAAGTCATCTCCTTCGATGGTGTTTACTTCTTGAGAAATGGGATGGAGGAGACCTTCGCTGCGAAAGAAATCTTGAATAGGACGAATGGGTTTGTCTTTCTTCAAAACTTTGGTGAAAATTTGAGAGAAACCAAGGCCTTATCTTGTTTAGTTACTGGTAGGAATCACAACTTGCCCCTATCATGTCGTAGTTCCGTTTTCCATTACTCGGAGAGTGTCTTGGTAAGAGGAAATAGATGCTCCTTTTGCTTGACCGACCTTGTTACTCACAGGTAGTGCTTGAAATTGAGTTCCGATGATCTCCTTTGGTTCCAAGTAGGAAAATGATGAATATTGCTTACAATTAAAGCTCGCACGCCACATACTGTAACCAATTTGTTATTCTTTATAAACTTTAACTTTTGGTGAAGTGTTGAGGTCACTGCTCCTACTTCATGGATCCAAGGACGTCCTAGCAAACAAATGTATGCCGCTCAGATATCCATTACTTGAAAGGTGATTTGAAAAGTGTAAGGACCAATGGTTATGGGAAGGCCAACTTTGCCGATAACTGTATTTCTGGACTTGTCAAAAGCTTTGACTATAATCTCATTGCCTTTCATGGGGATACCTTGAAAGGATAATCCTACAAGAGTTAATTTTTCCATGACATTCAGGGATAAACCAGTGTCTGCTAGCATGCTAGCTAGAGCATTGTCCATGCAGTTGATTGTGATAATGAGTGCCATGTTATGATTTTTACCCTCCTGTGGGAGCTTTTCATCATTGAAGCCTAAGTTATTACATGCAGTGATGTTAGAAACAATGCTATCAAATTGACCCACTGTTACGTCTTGTTCCATAAAGGCTTGTTCTAGGACCTTCTACAAAGCTTCCTTGTGAGCTTCTGAACTCAGTAGAAGAGATAATATAGATATCCAAAAAGGAGTATGCAATAATTGATCCACAATATTATATTCACTTTTTTGGATTAGTTTTAAAATCTTATCAATATTCTTTACAGGCTCTGTGCCGTTTGATTGACCTATTTGCTTATCAAGGACTTCAATTTGGGGTTCCTTCTTCCCAGCAATTTCTTCAAATCCCTTGTTGAATACCCGACCACTTCGGGTGACCCAACTTATATCAGCGATGTTGAAAATTGATGGTAGTGGAACTTCCTTTCCATCTTCTATCACGGTTGCATTATACTTATAAGGAATGACTTTTTCTGATTTGTATGGTACTGGACCTGACAGGAAAATGACCAAAGGAGTCACATTGGTCTTACTGTTGTCATAAGTGACCTCTATTGGTTCCAGTTTGGGAATATCAGGAATCTTTCTTCCATCAAAAGGGATTTCCACTCACTTTGGTTTACTGAGTAGAGGAATTATGGTGTAAACATCTTCATCAATTCCAAAACCAATGGGTTCTCTTTCGTGGGGTGTTGTGACAGTCCTTTGATCAAATAGTCTTTGAATCTCATCCTGGATTTTGCGGAAATTTTTCCAAGTTGAGTGATCATGTTAATTCGGACCAACACAATCAGGCTCATGCAAGCTTTTTACTAATGATTCTTTGTCATAAATTGCATGGTGTCTTGGGTAATCTTGCACCATATTGATTGACTGATAACCCTCCATTCTACATGGTATGGTTTTTCCTCGTTCTATCTGATTCTGGAGAGCTGCTCGCATGAAGTAGCATCCTTAGTCATTTTCTAAACATATCCCGCAATGTTCATAATTATGGGGTGGTATACGACCCTGTCCACTCTGTATGCAATACATCTTTACCAAGTCTGTTTCCAATAAGTGGATATCACAACTTTCATGTCTACTTGGGCTTCCATCAGTTATGTTGATTTGATCTGTATTCATGTTACGATATACTGGAAGCCACCAATGGTCCAACAGATGTTGAAGAGCTCTTTTTATGATTAGTCAACCTTGATTATCTTCAGAGTAGACTTTACAATCTTGATAGTTGTGTGATGTTAAAAAGCCAAGTTTGACTTGTTTGACGTGTAATTCTACCAAATTGGTGTTTATCATGCATATGTTGAAAATTTGAACCCATCATGGACATTCATCAATCATGTCGAGTTGATAGTTGTTACTTCCATGATAATCCTGAATCCACCCTAGATCCATTTGACGTTGGAGAGCTTCTTGCACAAAAGAACACCCTTGATTATCCTTTGAACAAATTGAGCAAGCGTTGTAATCGTGCAACGGTAGATGATGGTGTTGACTCTATCTGGAGTGTATTGCTACCAAGTTTACATTCATTATGCAGATGTCAAAATTTTGAACATGCCTAGGCATTCATAAACTATGTTTACTCCGCGAATTCTATGATCCTGGATCCAACCCATATCCATTTTCTCTTGAAGGGCTGCTTGTATAATGATGCGCTCTTAGTTGTTCTTAGAACAAGTTTTGCATTGATGATAGTTGTGAGGTGGCACATGGTTGTATCCACTTTGTCTGCAATGCATCTTAACCAGATTTATTTCTAGTAAGCGCACATCATGTATTTGGTAACTGTTGCCAAAACCTCCATTAATTAAGTTTACAGAAGTCTTCTCATGTTGAGGTAGAAAATTCCTTTGAACATTTAGATTAGTGTCTTTGAAAGACAGAATTCCATTCTTGACAAGTCTTTGTACATCAGATTTAAAGCTGAAACAGTTTTTGATGTTATGCCCCGGTGCTCCTTGATGATAAACACAAAATTGGTCAGCCTTGAACCAATAAGGAGGATTCTTAGGAACGACAGAAGGAGTCCTGGTTTGAATGTTCCTTTTTTATAGAAAAACTGGGAACAACTCTGTGTATGGCATTTGTATAGGGTCAAAACCTGGTGACCTTGAAATACGATTGTTGTTGTTGTATTGCTGGCGAGCCTGCTGAAGAGCTTGTTGCTGCCTTTGCGGATACTGTGGTTGTTGAATTTGATTTTGAGAAATCTATGGTTGATATGGCGGAACTGGTGCTGAGTTGATAACAGGAGATACTGTTGCTACTTGTTGAGGTTGGTATCTTTGTCTTTGTTTACCCTATGAGATAGTACTGATATCTTGCTCTTTGTTCTTTTGGAAGGTGCTTCCGTACCTCTTGCTACTACTGGATGGTTTTGTATCTTTGACCAATAAACCTTTTTGGATTGCTTCCTCAAGGCGTACTCTCATTTTCACCATCTTGGTGAAGTCATTAGGTGCACTTGCGGCCATTCGGTCATAATAGAACGAGCTCAAAGTTTTTAAGAAGATTTTTTTTCGTTTATTTCTCCTCGAGAGGATGACAAATTTGAACGGCAATTTCACGCCATCTCTGAGTGTATTCCTTGAAGCTTTCTTTATCCCTTTGAGACATAGCTTTGAGTTGATCCCTGTCAGGTGCCATATCCAAATTGTACTTGTATTGCTGAATAAAAGCTGCTCCAAGGTCTGTGAAAGTACTGATCTTTGCACGGTTTAACACCATGTACCATTTGAGTGTTGCACCCGTTAAACTGTCTTGAAAGTAGTGGATCAGCAACTGTTGATTTTCTGCATGAGTAGACATGTTTCGAGCATACATCACCAAGTGAATTTGAGGACAAGAATTGCCTTTGTACTTTTCAAAGTCAGACACCTTGAATTTGTATGGTATTTTAACATTTGGGACCAAGCAGAGGTCAACTGCATCTTTTCAAAACAAGTCCTATCTGTGAATAGCCTGAAGTTCTTTCTGCATTTCCAAGAGCTATTCTTGGACTTCATCCATCCTTTCATATACTCCCATATCCTTGCTTGGAGCAGTGTGAAAGATCTATTCTTATGGAGTAGTAGGTATCATAGGTTGTGGTACAAAAATTACTGCTGTGTCTCTTGGCGCTTCGGTGACCTGAAGTCTGTAACCTTCAAGTGTAGAAGTTTCTGTCGTGATTCTTGCATCTTCATTGACCTGGAATTTTTAACCTTCAGGCCTAGAGGCTTCAGCTGTAACTCTTGAGCCTTTAGTGATCGGAGGTATATAACCTTCAGGCATGAAATTGAGAGGCATACCCCAGGGAAAACCTCTGGGTATGGTGTACTTAGGAAGATTGACGGGTACCTAAAAGATTGGTGCGGAGACAATTTTTGAGATCACAATCCTTTAAGACGGTTGATCCTGAGTTGCTGCCATTGTTTCTATCATGATGTTGAGTCTTTCCAGACTTTATTTTAGATTAGTGGCTTCCACTCTCAGTTTTTTGTTTTCTTCCTCCAGATCATCCATTTTCTTTCGACGATTGGCCCAAGTGTTGTATGAATGAGACAGTTTGACTCTAAAGTGTGAAAAGTATGTGTAATTTTTGTGTGTGAAAGATGTGAAATGCTAGAATGATGCATGATGTGCAAAGGATGCAAATGCTCTTTTGTTTTGTTTTCTTCTTCTTTTAAAAGAACTTTCAACAATTATATTGCAAATATCATCTAGTGGATAACATAAACACCCACACTTTTATTTGATAAACTGAAAAGATTACAATTTTTATAATGCATAAAAGGGAAACTAAACCTATAACTATTAAAGAACCCTTTTTGATGAGGTTCAAAACCCTTGTTGCTGATTTTTCTTCTTCTTCTTCTTGAATCAGGCTTCCTCAACTATCAGTGGGTTGACGATCTTCTGCCAAGTGAAAGGAGAGAGTAAATTTTCCCATTCTTCTTATCTTTCCATAGCATGCTGTTCAAGTATCTCAATTAGAGCATCTTTTTCTTTTAGCAGTTTTAGATTATTGTGTTCTCCAAGCTAACAATTTGATACTTGTTCCTCTAAGTTCTTTTCACATAGAGTTTTGTTAAAAGCGATATGAAGTTTCTCTACATCTTTTATGAAGTAGGGGATAGATTCCTTTAAGGGAAATTCTTCTTGAAAAGGGTAAGGCATTCTTAATTTGATGGGTCTAGTATGTACCCATTGGAGATAAGGTTCCGCAAATATGCAGTTCGGTTTTCCTAGGGATTCTCTTCCCTTTCTGTGAATATGATGCCAGACATATATAATTTCTCTTTTAAGTGTTCTATCATTTTCTCCTTCCTTGAAGAAAAGACCTTCCATATGAACATTGTATGGTATGTTCTTCACAGGGTAACCAAGCTGACGACGAACAAAAACTGGGGGGGGGGGGGGGGGTTGTTGATCCCTCCTTTAGTACTAATGAAGGGTACTTTGGGGAAACTTCCACAACTGTCAATGATTTTTGTTCCTTCATAGACCCGATTGTACCAATCTATGTTAGAGTGAGTGAGAGACATAAACTTTTGCAACCATCGCATACCACTTTTGAGATCCCAAAAAGCAACAGATTTGGGCAAGTGAAAAATAAACCATTTGTAGAGTAATGGTACACAACATGTAATCATCCCTCTGTGGTACAAGTTCCTTAGATGTATGTGTTGCACCCCAAAATTTGACCAACCGGTTCCCATATCTGGTTTATGTTTCGACGCATTGCAATTTTCTCAGTCAGATTGATTTTATCGGGATTACAGCCCCTGGCGTCTCAGGCAGTTCAGGCCGGTTTGAATAAGCGTATTTTGAGAATTGGTGCTCGTTCCCTGTGTTTTCAGGCCATCTCGGTGTCCGGGTTTCGTTATGGTTGCGCAATCGTTTTATAATCGATTTAATCGGCCTCCTGGCAATTTTTAGGATTTTTCTTTTATTTTTTAGATTTTTAATGCATTTAATAGATTTTAATAGGGTATTTGTTTTTTTTAGATAGTAAATAGGTTAATATTTTGTTTATAGAATTTAATAGATTTTTTTAATAGTTTTTTTAGAGTTTTAAACAAATATTCTTTTTCTTTAGAGATTTAATAGATTTTAAATTTTTTTTCTAGATATTGATTTTCTTTTAATAGAATAGTTTTAAATAGATATAACTAGATATTGATTTTATTTTAATAGAATGGATTTTAAAAAAATAGGTATTAATGTTTTTAGATTTTATTAGATTTTAATTGTTTTTTCAAATTTAATAGAATAGATTTTTTAAATAGGATTAAATGTTTGTTTTAGATTTTATTATATTTTATTTGATTTTTCAGATTTAATTAGATTTGTTAAATAGTTTTTTTAGATATTAAATAATTTTCTCTGTAGATTAATTAAGATTTTATTATTAATTTTCGTTTTAGGCCTTAATTAGGGTTAATTAGGGATTTTAATTAGGTTTTACTATTAATTTTTGTTTTATTTTAATTAGGGTTTTATTATTAAATTTTTATTTAGTTAATTAGTTTAATATCCATTTTGTTTAGTTAATTAGCCCCTAATCAGAGTTTAGTCCAAGTGGGCCAATTATCCACAAAGCCCAGATCAAAGTCCAAGTCCAGAATGATGCCACATGTCCTATAAATAGAGTGCCACGCGTGTATGCCAGGTTTCAGCCACCTCATCCTCTCAGCACTGCCAACACACTTTTCCACTCACCATTTCCCTCACACGTGTCCCTCTCCTTCTCCCTCTGTTTGCATGCTCGCCACTTGTCCACCTGTCAGCCTTCTTCGGAGACCTCCTCTGACCGGTATGCAATCCCGGTGACCACCTTAACCGTCACCGCTGGCCGCCGTAACACCCCTCTAACCGTCGCCGAAAAATCGTAATCCACCGAGAAGTTCATCCCTTCTTCATCTTTTTTCCATATCGTCAAGAGCACACCGTGTGTTCATCATCAACCGTCGCCGGTAAAATCACGAGGTCACCGGAAACTTCATCCATGTTCCTGCATTTTCCCAGATTTTCCACCACCTCCTTCAACGAACTTCAAACTCCGAAAACATTCATGCATGTTCATCAAACGTTGCAAGAACCCAACCGTAAACTCCTGATTATTTCCAGATTCGTGAGATCATTGTCTTCGAGAATCATCAAGGTTCATCAATATCCATTAAGCCACCGATAATCCAAGATCTTCATCATCAGTTTTCTTCCAGATTTCTCCAGGTTTTCCAGAAACATCAAAGGCATCGTTAACCTACAAGCGTCTTCGCCAAGAACGTTCGCCTAGATCTTCGTCCGTTCAAGATCTTTCTTCAGATCTTCAAGAATCTCTTCCGTCCAGGACTCCGTTGACGATCACCAAGCCACTTCGCCAGCGATCCCCTTCAAGATCGTCAGGAGAACTTCCAGATTTTCTCCAGACGGTATCATCTCCACAGCTTTGCCCAGGTTCTTTTCTTTGAAACCACCACTCCCATAATTTGTTATTTAGCTGTAGATCGAGGTTTCGTGGTTGATAGGTTTGAGGTGGAGGTAGGGTAGAATCTAGGGTTAGATTGACCGGTAGGACGTGAGGTTGGGTGAGGATGAGTTGGGGAATGGAAACTGAGGAGGTTTTGTGGTGCGTTTGAGAGATTGAGGGAGTTTCAGAGAGGGAGAATCAGAGCGCCGTTTAGGGTTTCACTGAGGGAGATGAACAATAGTCGTGGAATGGAGAGTTAGAGGAGTTTTAGGTTTTTGTTTTGCTGAAGTTGGATCGGATGGGGTTAGGGCTTAGGCTCATTTGGGATTGCTGATTCATACTCCATGTTTTTCATAAGCACCCCCCTCTCCCCTTTGCGTTTTGGTCTGGGCCTAGCCCAGATTTGCTATTTGCACCCCCCGTTTGGGGCCCAAACGTGAATCATAAAGCGAATCCTCGCTATTCGCACCCCCCTGTTTGTTTTTTCTTAGTGTTTGTTGTTTTTTTTTTCTGGATTAATACTGGGCCCATCACAGTGATATCTGCACCCCCATCTCCTGGGCCCAATGTATTTCTGAAGTGGAAAATTGCTGTTGCCACCCCTGTTTTCCATTTTTATTGAGTTTTCATATTATTTTCATATAGTTTACTACAAAAATCATAATAAATCCAAAATTAATCAGAAAAATATTTCAAAAATATCTCCATGATCTTGGATTTATTTGTGATTTTATGAAATTAATAAATTTCATATTCACCCATTTTTCAATTTAATTTGATTTTTCCCATTTTATTAATCTCTTTCATTTTGTACATTTGATCCATGTTTTTGTAAATTTGCTTGTGACCAATTGGTGAATAGCTTTGGGTTGATTCTTGGTGGGTTAATTATATTAGAAGTATAGGTTCCCTTAGAGATTTATCTCACATTTTTGTGACTTAATATTGTTTAGGTTTGATTAGAGAACATTAGGGTGATAATATTAGGGTTAAACTCAACATAGGTGCATTATGACATTTTATTTTGGGGTTTTTAGCATGAATTAGGTTCTGGGACATATAGGGTATGTAGGGTAGATGTAGAAACCCCCTTAGAATTAATCTTAGAATTTTAAATACTATATTACTATTTTTAGTATATTTTACAAATGGAGTGTTTGTTTAGTGTTCCCACTTGGGTTTATAATTGTGTGCTGGGGCTTTTGGGCTTTGATATGGGGTATGGGGCTTGGCTTGAGCTTATGGAGCGTGAAGACATCAAAGAGAAGATTGAAGATGATAATCAAATGTTGAAGCTTGAAGATTGTTTGTGCTGGGAGTTGATTGAAGACATAGGAGATAGGAGATAGGTAAAGTCGTAGAATAGAACAAATTCCTTCATAAACATGGATAGCTTCCTTTGCTTCCATTCTTCTCAATGATTAAAAGTCCGTCCATGATATTCACATCCCTCCTTTGGAGGGATAAGTGGTTTTATCTAGGAGATAGAACTTTGAGGGAAACAGTCTGTTACAATGTCAACTGTTCATAGACTTCCTTTGGTTGTCAATAAACTATTTGACATTCAATTTATTCTGATAAATCAATTCTTTGCTGGAGTGCTTACCTTGAAGGAAGAAGCTTGTAGAAGAAGACCTAGTGCATTGAAGATTGAAGAAGGAGGAGCTTGTGCTATCAGAGCTGTGCAACTGGTGAATTATGGTTTTACTGCTGTGTGGAGCTATTTGTTGTCTGATGCTGTCAATTGTTTGAGATTCTGTGCCTGCTTAACCTTGGTGATTTCTTGGAGATGGAAGCTTGTTGTAGCTTGGGTATCATTGGAGTTGGATCTTGGGGTTCACTTGAAGATGTTACTGTTTTGCTGTTTATCAACTGTTAGAGTTTGATGTTTTTCAGAGCTGCTGCTGTAGGAGCTGGTGTGCTGTCAGAGCTGGTTTTGGGGTTTATTTTTCTTTGCTGTATTGTTTGTTAATTTTCCCCTTAGGTTTGAAGTGAAGCCGTTTCACTTTTCCTATTGTTTTCCAGGTTCGAGGTTGAGTGGGACTCCCTTGCCTCGCTTGTACTGCTGCATTCATGCATTTTACTGCTTTACTATATATATGCTGCTTCTTTTTCGTCTATCCCCTAGGATCTCTGTTTCTCTCTGCGCAAGAGAGAAATATGACAGACATTAGGCTCACATCCATGCATGACAACATTAGGGTAGTTTCTGATTCCCCTTTTTTAAACCTAGGTTTTAGAGTTCTTTCTCTTCTATCTCAAAACAATCAAAAAACACAATAAAAGGTCAAACATCAATAAAAGACAGTTCTTGCGTAAAAGACTGGAAACCAATCAAAGGTGTCATTTTTGTCCGCTCGGACCCGTAATCAGGAGAAAACCTTTTTCAGAAGGATAAAAAACAGTCAGACAAATCTGTGTCTTCCGTAGCCCGAACTACGTTTGCTCTGATCTTTCATGCTGTATGAAAGTACGTAGGCATAGGATGCGATATCCTAGCGAGCAACCTTCCCCTCCTTTCCAGTAGGTAGGCGAACTACGTTGACTATGATTTCTCGTTCCAGACGGGAATATGTAGGCATAAAGTGCGATACTTTGCCGAGTCAGTTTATTTTCTTTTAACCCCAGACCTATAGAATAGATAGAATAACAATCCGTACTAGAAAACAAGCGTGGATCCCGTCGAGTACGACGAACGTGAGGGGTGATAATACCTTCCCCTTGCGTAACCGACTCCCGAATCTAGGATTTGGTTGCGAAGACCATTCCTTTCCCGTCTTTGCGGTAGGTTTACTTCGAGCGTTTCCTTTCCCTCCGTTGGGATAAATAACGCACGGTGGCAACTCTTCTGTTCAGCCGGCGCCGATTTTCGCAGTAGCGACAGCTGGCGACTCTGCTGGGGACTCCAACGGTTCCCTACGCGAGTCAATCCTACTGCTTGTTTTCCCATCGTGGGGTTTGTATGGATTTACGTTTCTGTATTTTACATTCAGCATTATATTATTGTGATTATTGCTGTGGGTATGAGGGGTTTCTATGATTGAGAGATAAGCCGGACTTGGGCTTGAGTGCACCTAGAATTAGAGTGGAAATTAGTGGGCGCGTGCATGCTTTGCATGTACTAGTGTCTCATGGAATCCACGCTCGGACGAGGTTCTTCTGGTTGACTTCTTTTTCAACCCTTTGGGTTGAGGGGGTTGTTGGTTAGTTGGATTGTCGACTCCGGGGACCGATCATTTGGAAGTTGGCTAAGTGAGGCCTCTTTAGGACATGATGATGCCACACCTTCTGGGTATCGTATCATCAGTCTTGAAAGTCTGTGACGCCAACGACCGCATAGGATACCGTACCTTGTGTCAGTTATTAGGACACCTACCTGTGAGAGGGGTTGGGACATGCAGGTAACTTGACCTCCAGATTACCGGTTTTCTTGATTGAGATTCAGTGGTGTGATATTTGAGGACAGTGTTATTGGGTCTGTCAGAGACCAGGTTGGAGCATTGTGGATGGTCTTGAGCAGTTTGTGGGTCTATTTGAGGCCAATATTGTGGATTGGACTTCTCAGCCAGGGGGCACTTGGTCCTTTGTTGCATTGCTTGCATATTGCATTGTTTGCATCATCATGTGCATATCATTAACGTGTGTCTGTGCTGCAGGTGCATTTTCATACTTCCCAATTCTAGTGCTCCAGACTTCTATCTGTTACTATGAGTACTTTGAGGAAGACTGTTGCGTATAAGTTGCCTACCCCTGATGTGACTTCTCTGTTGGGTCTGATTTCCCTAGCTAATGATGATGTGAAGAGAAGCTTTAGGAAGAGCTATGTGAAGCTGCTGAGTTTGGTTTGCAGGCCAACTGCATATGAGCTGAATGGGTTATACACATTGATGCAGTTATATGATCCCTCCTTGAGGTGTTTTATGTTCCAGGACTTCATTTTGGCTCCAACCATGAAGGAGTACGCTGAGTTTCTAGAGTTGCCAATTCAGAACAAAGTGCCCTTCACCCACTTTGATGCTAAGCCTAAGCTGGAAGACTTAGTTGTCCCCTTGCATATGGATCCTGCAGAGTTATTGTTGACTTCCTGGCATGGGGTTTCAGGGTTTTCTCTCAAATTTTTGGTTGGCAAAGCTCAAGAATATGCCAAAAGTGGCTGCTGGATCGTGTTTAACGCTGTTCTTGCCTTGTGCATCTATGGGATTATACTGTTCCCTAATCTGCCTGAGTTCGTTGATTTGGATGCATTCCACTTATTTGCTGCAGGCAGCCCGGTGCCTACCTTGATCGGGGATTTCTATCATTCCCTGCACTACAAGAACGAAAATAGAAGGGGGAAAAATGTCCATTGTTGTGTACCTTTGTTGAATATGTGGTTTGAGAGCCATCTGCCCAAGAAGGGTCCTTTTGTTGAATCTGCAGATACAGCTGAATGGTATGAGCGTCTAATGGGACTTTCTTCAGAAGACATTGTCTGGTTCGATAGAGATTTATTAGGGTCAGAGATTATCTTCAGTTGCGCCGGGTTTCCTAATGTTCCTCTAATTGGAAGGAAGGGTTGTATTAATTACAACCCGTCTTTGTTGGTTCGACAGTTCGGGTATGCTTTGAAGAGTCCACCGAAGGAGGAAGAAATACAGGAATCTCTGTATTTCACTGGTAACCTGAGTGGGGAATTATTGGCCAAGCTTCAGCATGCTTGGAATCGTATCTGCAGAAGAGGGAAACCATTACTAGGCAAGAATGATTGTCAAGCTTATATGCCTTACAAGGTGTGGATTCAAGAGAGGGTAAGACAGGTGCAGATGCCTTTTCCAGCAGTATCACGTCCTGTTCCCATTCCAGTTGAGGAACCGACTACTGTGGCTATTAAGGTCTATGAGCGGGTTGTGAAAGAAAAAGAAGACTTGATAAAGATCAATGAAGAGCTAGAGAAGGAATTGGCTCAAATCCGGAGTGAGAAGAACAAAGTTGTGTATTCCTTCCAGTAGCAGACTGAGTTGGTAAACAGGCTAGGTGCCGAACTGACAGAAGAGACAAAGAAACGTGAACGCCTGGGAAAAGAATTCAGAAGCTCTCGTGATATGTTAGAGTCCAAGAAGAAGTCACTTGATGCCGCCTACCGGGAAATCTCTTCGTGCAACAGAACGTGGAATGCTACGCTAACCAACAATAAAAAGAGGGAAGACAAATTGAAACAACAAATTTCTGAACTCGAAGATCAGTTGAAGGCTAGCAAGAGAAAGTATGAAGAGGAGGTCATGACAAGATATAGTCTTCAGAACTCATTGAACAAAGCCATCGAGTGCAAGAAGGAGGTTGTGTCTCAGAAGCGGAAGTTAGAAGATCGCTTTGGAGAAGGGGCATGGGAGGAATCTATTGGTGATTTACGACGTGTTCTCAAGCGAAGAGATCTACTTGTCGAGGGTTTGCTTACTCAACCAAATCATCCCGAGACTAAGAGATTATTAGAGGAGTACCAGGCGTATGGTCGCACTTGACTATCTCATGTATTGATGTGTATGCTTTATTTGCATTGTGGTGGCCATCACCAGGATTGTTGGTTGAGGTCATGCCTTCTTATTGTACACTCGTTAATATTGTATTCCTGACTTGATGGGATTTTCTGCAATGTATGAGATGTTTTCTATGATTGGGTTTTGAGCTTCTTATTGCTATCACTGTCACCGCACTGGCACATTGGCACTAGAATTGGGGAGTGATATTCCCTAATGCACAGACACATGTTGCATTTGCATACACATTCATATTACATTACCAGGTAATTATTGAACTGTATCTCATTTCCTGCATTTCATCAGGTTTTTCCAGGATTGAAAGTCAACGTCCTCACCGATACTCTACTCGTACCAACTGCAAAAGAGTCATGGACCAGATGCAAAATGAGATGCAAGAGATGCGTGAAAAGCTGGCACTGTTCATGTAGACGATGGAGACAATTGTGAAGGGGCAGGAAAACCTGCAGACTTTGGTGCAGCCATTGCTGGCGAGAAGTGTCGGGAATGGAAACGAAGACCACAATTCTGTACGTGTTGACACCATTCACGAGGATGGTACTCCTACACCTGTAGCTCCACCTGTGGTGAATATACCTGCTGTGAATGTGAACAATGGCGCTGGCGCCGAGAATGGTAATACAGGAATTGGTAATGAGACCGTCATTAACAATGTTGGATTCGGAGACGCCAATCTGGGTGGTGATAACAATGGAGGTAATGGCTTTGGTAACAACGGATTCGGCTATAACGACCAGGGGTTTGATTATGTCAACCAGGATGGGAAGTTTGGTTTCAACGCTCAGGGTTTCGGATATGATGGTTTTGGTAATGCTAATCAGACCTGTGGTGGATTCGGTAACGGAAATGGTGCTGGAACAATGTCTTTTGGACCTGTCGGGGTCGCTCAAGGGTATGGTAACAGAGGACGGGGTCCTATGATGAATTAGACTAGATTTGGTCGTAACAATGGGTATGATGGGTACGGAAATGAGAATGCTAATTGGATGGAAGATCAACAAGAAGATGCCTTCTCTGGTAGGGGTATGGATGGACCTGTGGATCCTGTTCAGAGGATCAAAACGCTTGAGGAACAAATGAAGGGTGTAGTAAATCAGAATACTTCTGGTTTAGATATGACCACGATGGGCTTGGTGCCTGGCTTAAGGGTACCACTGAAGTTTAAAGCTCCCACCTTTGATAAATATAAGGGAGACACTTGTCCGAAGATGCATGTTCGCTCTTACTACAGACGGATGTTCGCTTACTCGAATGATGAAAGAATGCTGATGCATTTCTTCCAAGACAGTCTATCCGGACCGTCACTTGAGTGGTATATGGGATTGGAACCCACTCAGATCAAAACATGGAAGCAACTGGCTGAGGCGTTTGTGACTCATTACAAGTATAACAGTGACCTGGCACCAAACAGGGTCCAGCTGCAAGGCTTGTCACAGAAAACTGGGGAGAGTTTCAAAGAATATGCGCAAAGGTGGCGCGACATGGCGGCCAGAGTGCATCCTCCTCTAGTGGAGAAGGAAATGAATGATATGTTCATTGGAACATTCACGGGGATATTTTACGAGAAGTTGTTTCCTGTTGCGTTGGGCAGTTTCTCTGATCTAATCTTGATGGGTGAAATGATTGAGAATAGTATTAAGGTGGGAAGGTTCCAAGCTGGGGAGTCTACTTCGTCGGGAGGTAATAGAAAAGCATTTGGTGGTCGACGTCAAGTTGATTCTAGTGCAGTGTTTGGTGGTCGGGGCAGAGGCAGAGGAAGACACCAGTATAATCAGCCGCAACAGATAGCTAGTGTCACGATTCCGATTCCTCAACAGAGACAACAACAACAACAGCAGCAGCCACAATAGCAGCAAGGACAGAATGCTGGCCAAAGAAGATTTCCGAATGCGAAGCCGAAAAGAGTGTTTGAAGCGCCTCCTTCCACGTACGCGGAACTCTTTCAGACACTGTTGGGGCTGAATTTAATTGAAAAGAAGACCTTGGCACCGCCCACGGGACCAACCTTCCCTTATGGGTATGATGTTAACAAACATTGTGACTTCCACTCCGGGGAACCCGGGCATGACATAGAGGCCTGTCATGCGTTTAAACATAAAGTTCAGGATCTACTGGATAGCAAGGCCATAAATTTTGGACAAGCAGGTCCGAATATAGTACAACAGCCTATGCCTAATCATGGGGCAAATGCTATTTTGACCGAGGAGGGTTTGAATCTGATCATGAATGTTGATGAACTGAAAACACCGTTGTGTGAAGTAAAGAGCAGGTTATTGAAAGGAGGTGTGTATCCGGGCTGCGATGAGTTTTGTTTAGAATGTTGGACCCAAGCTGGGGGATGTGTTGAATTGAAGAAGGGTATTCAGACCTTGATAGATGAAGGCACGTTGCAATTTGATAGAACGGAAGTTGAGAAACCTGCAGAGGTGTTAGCTGATGAGCAGAGTGATATTGCTACGGTGACAATTCCACGGAAAACAATAACTATAACGGCGCCAGCCAGGCAGCCGACGATCACTATTACAAAGGTAGGGCCAGTCCCTTATGAGAGCACCAAGGCAGTACCATGGACTTATGGGCTGGAAGCATATTGTGATGGGGAGAAAATTGATATCAGTAAACGACCAGCTGGGGTTGTGGACAATGTCTTCGGGACTGGAGGGATGACAAGGAGCGGAAGAATTTTTATATCGCTTGAGGTAAAGGCTGAACGATTGGCAAAAGGTAAAGGTAAAGTAAATGAGAATGCTCCTGTGCAGAGGAATGAAAAAGAAACGGCACTGAAGGATGTAGAAGAGTTTATGCGTCTTATCCGTAAGAGTGACTATAAAATTGTTGAGCACCTTCAACAAACGCCGTCGAAGATCTCCATATTGTTGCTGTTATTGTGTTCCGAAGCCCATAGGAATGCGTTATTGAATATTCTGGACACGTCGTTTGTACCCCAAGATGTTTCTGTGAATCAGTTGGAAGGGGTGATGGCGCACGTGAATGCAGGCCATAGTTTGGGATTTACGGACTTTGATTTGACCCCGAGGGGAAGAGAGCATAATATGGCGTTGCACGTCTCAGTTGAATGCAGGGGCACGGTCATGTCCCGTGTGTTGGTAGATACCGGGTCTTCCTTGAATGTGCTGCCGAAGAAAGCAATGATGAAGTTAGACATCAGGGGGATCGTTTGTACGCCTAGTGACTTGGTGGTCCGGGCATTTGATGGTACACGAAGGTCAGTCTTTGGATCTATAACTTTGCCTCTACAAGTGGGGCCAGAGGTTTTTGAAACTGAATTCTATATTATGGACATCCAGCCAGCATATAGCTGTCTTCTTGGACGACCATGTATCCATGGTGTTGGGGCAGTCACATCTACCTTACACCAAAAGCTGAAGTACATGGTGGGGGACAGTGTGGTCACAGTTTGTGGAGAGGAGGATATACTGGTCAGCCACTTATCGTCATTCAAGTATGTGGAAGTCGACAGCGAAATCCATGAAACACCCTGTCAAGCCTTTGAGGGGTTGCGCATTAAGGACAAAGTTCCAGGGCCAAGCAAAGAATCAGAGGTGGCAGTGTCGTCATACAAAGAGGCTCAGGCTCTGGTGAAGACAGGTGAGACCAAGGGCTGGGGCAAGGTTTTGGATATCCCCGTGAAAATGGACAGATTTGGGCTTGGATATCAACCTTCATCATCAACGCCTATTGCAGGGGCACCCCGTTTCAAAGGACCAATAACAATTACGGCTGGTGGGGTATATCACGAGACCATCAACGCTGTTTCAGATTCTGAAGAGGGAGACAGCGACTGCGACATGGACGCCTGGATTCAGCCGAGCGTGCCAGGACAAAGGCTTTGCAATTGGTATATTCAGGAGACTGTTCCTGTGACAACTAAACAATAATACTTTGTTTTCTTAATTGTTGAACAATCCGGTGTCCTACCCGGGGCATCGTGATTTTGCTTAGGGCTATTTTATTATGTACACTGCACTGTTTAATCGTTAAATAAAAGGCGTTTTTAATGTACAAATATTGTGATATCTGTTTTTCCTGTTTTTATTTTTACAATAAAATGGCAACGTGGTTATTTGCTTTGTATATGTTTTGAAGCATTTAACCATTTCCTTGCAGGGTTACTATTTCAGATGACATTTATGAACCGCCTATGACTCACTTCGACTTTGAGCACCCGGTATTTCAGGCCGAAGAAGAGATTGTTGAAGATGGCGATGTTCCGGAAGAGTTGTCTTGGTTGGTAAAACAAGAAGAAAGAATCATTCTGCCTCATGAAGAAGTCATTGAGATCGTCAATCTGGGGTCGGAAGGGGTTGAAAGGAACATCCGTATAGGGGCCGCGCTGCAGAGCAACGTCAAGCAAAGATTGGTTGAAATGCTCGAAGAGTACAGTGATATTTTTGCTTGGTCGTATGAGGATATGCCTGGGCTGGATACAGATATGGTTGTGCATCGTCTGCCGCTAAAAGAAGAATGCCCGCCGGTTAAGCAGAAGCTCCCAAGAACTAGACCGGACATGGCTGTGAAGATTAAGGAGGAGGTTCAAAAGCAGTGGGATGCTGGTTTCCTAGCTGTTACAAAATATCCCTCATGGGTCGCTAATATTGTGCCAGTGCCAAAGAAAGACGGTAAAGTGAGAATGTGCGTAGATTACCGTGATTTGAACAAAGCGAGCCCGAAAGATGATTTTCCACTTCCTCACATTGATGTGCTGGTCGATAACGCCGCTTAATTCTTCGTATTCTCCTTCATGGATGGCTTCTCGGGCTATAATCAGATTAAAATGGCGCCAGAAGACATGGAGAAGACTACCTTCATTACGCCCTGGGGAACATTTTGTTACAAAGTGATGCCCTTCGGATTGAAGAATGCTGGGGCAACGTATCAGCGTGCAATGACGACTTTCTTTCATGACATGATGCATAAAGAGATCGAGGTTTATGTTGATGATATGATTTCCAAATCCCAGACAGAGGAGGAGCATTTGGTGAATCTGCTGAAATTATTCAAGAGGCTTAGGAAGTTCAGGCTGAGACTGAACCCTAACAAATGCACCTTCGGGGTGAGATCGGGTAAACTGCTGGGGTTTATCGTGAGCAAGAAAGGAATAAAGGTTGATCCTGCGAAAATAAAAGCAATACAAGAAATGCCGACGCCTAAAACAGAAAAAGAAGTACGCGGGTTTTTAGGGAGGTTGAACTACATCGCTCGGTTCATATCTCACCTAACAGCTACGTGTGAGCCGTTATTCAAGCTGTTGAAAAAAGACCAGGCTGTAACATGGAATGAAAATTGTCAAAAGGTGTTCGATAAAATAAAACAGTATTTGTAGGAGCCTCCTATTTTGATACCTCCAGTGGCAGGGAGACCCTTGATTATGTATTTGACGGTTCTTGAGGGGAGTATGGGTTGTGTTCTCGGTCAACATGAAGAGACTGGACGTAAAGAGCATGCGATCTACTACCTGAGTAAGAAGTTTACTGACTGTGAGTCTCGATACTCAATGCTCGAAAAAACTTGTTGTGCGCTAGCCTGGGCCGCCAAGCGTTTGAGGCAATACATGCTAAATCATACCACCATGCTCATTTAGAAGATGGACCCTATCAAATACGTATTTGAAAAGCAGGCACTATCTGGGAGGATTGCCCGGTGGCAGATGGTTTTGACCGAATATGACATCCAGTATGTTTCACAGAAGGCTATAAAAGGGAGCGTGTTATCGGAGTATCTTACTGAGCAGCCTGTTGAGGATTACCAATCGATGAGGTTTGATTTTCCTGACGAGGATATCATGTACCTGAAGATGAAAGATTGGGAAGAACCGTTGCCGGATGAAGGGCCAAAGACGGATTCCAAGTGGCAGTTGATATTTGACGGAGCTGTAAACTCCTATGGTAGCGGAATAGGGGCAATCATCACTACTCCACATGGGTCGCACATCCCATTTACTGCTCGATTGACCTTTCCGATTACCAATAATGAAGCCGAATACGAAGCTTGTATTATGGGGCTTGAAGAAGCCATTGATTTGCGAATCAAAAATCTGGATGTATACGGAGACTCAGCTCTGGTGGTGAATCAAATAAAAGGAGAATGGGAGACACGTCAGCCCAATTTGATACCGTACATGAATTTGCAAGGAGATTGTTGCCTTTCTTTGACAAGGTTGAATTGCATCATGTGCCGCGAGCAGAAAATCAGATGGCTGACGCCCTGGCTACATTTTCGTCCATGTATAAAGTTAACTTCTGGAATGAGGCTCCCAGGATTGTTATCTCTCGGCTTGACAGGCCCGCATTCATATTTGCCATTGACGAAGCATCTGATGATAAGCCCTGGTGCTTTGACATCCAGAATTTCCTGAAGAACAAAGAGTATCCGGCTGGGGCATCCAGTCGCGATCAGAAGACTCTCAAGAGATTGGCTGGTAATTTCTATCTAAATCCGGACGGTGTCCTATACAAAAGGAATCACGACTTGGTGTTGCTACGCTGTGTAGACGAGAAGGAGGCGAAGTTGCTTATGGAGGAAATACATGAGGGTATGTTTGGTACACATGCTGGTGGGCATGCTATGACGAGAAAGCTGCTGCGGGCAGGTTATTACTGGCTAACCATGGAAACTGACTGTTTCAAGTTTGCGAAGAGGTGTCATAAGTGCCAGATTTATGCGGATAAGATCAATGTGCCTCCGAGTCCTCTGAACGTGATGTCATCACCGTGGCCATTCTCGATGTGGGGAATTGATATGATTGGAAAGATTGAGCCGACGACATCTAACGGACACCGGTTCATTTTGGTAGCAATTGATTATTTTAACAAATGGGTGGAAGCGGCATCATATGCTAATGTGACCAAGCAGGTGGTAGCCAGGTTTATCAAACGAGATATCATTTGCAGATATGGAATCCCTGAGCGAATTATTACCGACAACGGTTCGAACTTAAATAACAAGATGATGAAAGAGTTGTGTCAGAATTTTAAGATTGAGCATCACAACTCTTCTCCTTACCGACCCAAGATGAATGGCGCTGTCGAAGCGGCCAATAAGAACATAAAGAAGATTGTTCAGAAGATGGTGGTGACCTATAAGGACTGGCACGAGATGCTACCTTTCGCTTTGCACGGTTATCGTACGACAGTACGCACATCAACCGGGGCAACCCCGTTCTCGTTGGTATACGGAATGGAAGCGGTGTTACCCTTGGAAGTTGAGATTCCTTCCCTGAGGGTATTACGAGATGTCCAACTTGACGAGGCAGAATGGGTGAAAGACAGGTTGAATCAGCTGAATTTAATGGATGAGAAGAGGCTAGCTTCTCTAGCATACGGTCGGTTGTACCAGAGCCGGATGAAGAAAGCGTATGATAAGAAGATACATCCTCGGAGCTTTCAGACGGGCGACCTTGTGCTGAAAAGGATTCTCCCGCCACAAACAGATCACAGGGGCAAGTGGACCCCCAATTACGAAGGGCCGTACGTTGTCAGAAAAGTCTTTTCAGGAGGAGCTTTGTTGCTGTCCACCATGGACGGTGAAGACTTTACGTCACCTGTGAATTCGGACGCAGTTAAAAAATACTTTGCTTGAAATTGACCCGCTGGACAGAAAAAAGAGAGTCCAGACAAAAATGGGGCATCCTGGCGAGCCAAAAACAGAATAAAAGGTTCGGGCAAAAATTAGGGATTAAATTAAAAAGATGTACACCCGCGGAGTCGAAAACCTACACTGGGCGGCTTCGGCAAAAAAGGGTATCCCGGTGAACTAAAAACCCGCAAAGGGCGGTTCACGCAAAAGTTAGGGATTTAAAAGGCAAATGACTGTGGTCCGAATTTGATACTACGTTACGTGGTGGTTGGGAGAATATTTTGGGGATTCGTTTATCAGATATAATCTCTTCAGAAAGTTGAATACCGGGAAAGCGCCAGAGTCAGGCGAATCATATGAGGATCAGTTCATGATGTTTGTCTGCATCAGGTTGCCGACATATGTGCAAATTCGACGTGTCATTGTATTTATGCTTCCTATGCATACTTGTATATTTGTTGTGTGTAACTTCCTCTTTTCAGGAGTTATATCCAGTGTACAAAACTCTGCCTATTCAGATGCCCAATCAATAAAACATGTTATTCAGTATTTGATACTTGTTCTTTACTGTTTTTGTATGTGAAAAACGCCAATGTTTTGATAAAACTAGCAGTTGCATAACGTTGCTGGCCCTTGCCAATAATTGCTAAAACTTTGAATTGACTGAAAATGATGTCACTGACGCTAACTTGAATAGATTTGATTGTATAGACTTGTTTTGTCTCGTTTATGGTGTTGCAGGGTTCTTGCCCATGTGAAGTGGACGATCAGAAAATTGTAGTCCTAACCAGAGGCTCTTGACGAAAAGACTTGAGCATTATGTGAAGTGAATCCCCACGCAGGTCGCGCTTCATTCCCCGAAGCTGAGATGACACTGTTCCTTACTAAAGAAGGCTCACTTTCCCCAACTAGTCGCAGCGTATCCCCCATAAGAGTATCCTCATGAAAGCAGTTCATAAGATATCTCCAGCAAGTCAAGGTTAGTTCTCGCCACAGGATGTCTATCCTCAGTCCCGAGTCTGTAAACTGTGGCCGGATGGTTTACTTTCCCCAGCAGGGTCGTTTACCCTCAGCAGAGTTTGATAACTTTAAAGTTTGGTAAGCTGTATTCAGACAGTGGTGGTTCTCCAAAAGGTTTCCTTATCCTCAGCGGAGTCGTTTAGTTTTCCGTAGATTGATAATTCCAGAGTTGTAAACTATGCCCAGACAGTTCATTATCCCTAGTAGGGTTGTTTTTCCTCCCCAGCGGAGTCACTCCCTGTTTCCAGCGGAGTTGGTTAAGATTCCCCGAGAGAGTCGTTTTTTCCCAGCGGAGTGTTCTCTCCCCAGCAGGTGTTTTCTTTCCTCCCAGTGGGAATTGAAGGTTAAAGCTCTCCCCAGCAGAGTTCGTTGTATGTCCTGGCATTTATTTTGCCGGAATACTTGGTGGTACCCGTTCCTTCCCCAGCAAGGGGGTATTTGTCCTCAGCATCTGTGTTGAAGCGAACTTATCAGAGCTGTTCCCGGCAGCCGGAACCTGCATTTGCATTTGCATGCATTATCATATTTGTATCTACCCAAACGCGTAGCATTTCCATGCTGTATGGAGCATTACGCCATTGTCAAACATGCGCATTTTGAAACATAAGTTAGGTTGGTTAACCTTTTGCTTTCAGGTGTGTTTATCAACAGGAGTATGAAGTTCTAAAGCTCATATGTCTTTTTAGACAATCAAGGTCTTGCCGTGAGACATATGACGATGTGATTCAGTTTATTATCATCCCCACAGAGTTACTGATTGAGGTTTTATCGTATCCGATCAGCGGACTGTTTTGTCAAGTTTGTTGCTGCAGTAGCATCTCAGGGTTCCATGAGTCAAAATTTCAGAAGTGGTCGCTTGTTGTTAGGACGGGTGTCGGTCATTGGTTTTCATAATATCCCCAGCTATGTTGATAGAATTTATTCGTGTTGACGAATTATTTCCTCCGTGTTGACGGAATGTGAGTCCTGATGAGGACAATTTATGTCTATGTTGATAGGATTGTGTCGTGTTGACGAATCGATGTCCCCGTGTTGACGGAATATGGAGTCCTGTTGAGGACCAGGATTGATCTCTCCGTGGTGACGGAATGTGGAGCCCTGATGAGGACAAGTTTTATTCCTCCGTGTTGACGGAATGTGCGTCCTGATGAGGACAATTTATGCCTATGTTGATAGGATTTATTCGTGTTGACGAATTACTCTCTCCGTGTTGACGGAATATGCGTCCTGGTGAGGATAATTTATGCTTATGTAGATAGGATTTCTTCGTGTTGACGGAATGAGGAGTCCTGATGAGGGCAAGTTTTATTCCTATGATGATAGGATTTCTTCGTGATGACGAATTTATGGCTTTTCGTGTTGACGAAATTTAAGGGCAATCGTGTACAAGATTTTTCTTGTGATGATGAGATCTTTACTCGTGTTGACGAATTTGTTTCCTTTCTGGTGTTGACAAGGTTAGTCCAGTTGTGGACATAGGTGTTTTTGCAAAGATAAGTCAGTACCTGTGGTGTTACATGGGTGGTGGGAGTCAAAATCAGAGTTATTCTCCGGCGAATGATCGGTGGTTACCGTATCAATCAGGTTCACTCGACGAATGTCATTCCCCAAGCAATGGTGTCATCTATTTCTGCGGTTGGCAAATTTCAGGGTTTCTTTGGTATTCAACCGTCTCGTACCTCGAATGTTTGAAGGTCGTTCGCTCTTCACCCAGTCGGGTCCAAGCCGCTTGAATAGGGGCAGCTGTTGCACCCCAAAATTTGACCAACCGGTTCCCATATCTGGTTTATGTTTCGATGCATTGCATTTTTCTCAGTCAGATTGATTTTTTTGGGATTACAGCCCCTGGCGTCTCAGGCAGTTCAGGCCGGTTTGAATAAGCGTATTTTGAGAATTGGTGCTCGTTCCCTGTGTTTTCAGGCCATCTCGGTGTCCGGGTTTCGTTATGGTTACGCAATCGTTTTATAATCGATTTAATCGGCCTCCTGGCAATTTTTAGGATTTTTCTTTTATTTTCTAGATTTTTAATGCATTTAATAGATTTTAATAGGGTATTTGTTTTTTTTTAGATAGTAAATAGGTTAGTATTTTGTTTATAGAATTAAATAGATTTTTTAAATAGTTTTTTTTAGAGTTTTAAACAAATATTCTTTTTCTTTAGAGATTTAATAGATTTTAAATTTTTTTTCTAGATATTGATTTTCTTTTAATAGAATAGTTTTAAATAGATATAACTAGATATTGATTTTCTTTTAATAGAATGGATTTTAAAAAAATAGGTATTAATGTTTTTAGATTTTATTAGATTTTAATTGTTTTTTCAAATTTAATAGAATAGATTTTTTAAATAGGATTAAATGTTTGTTTTAGATTTTATTAGATTTTATTTGATTTTTCAGATTTTAGATATTAAATAATTTTTTCTGTAGATTAATTAGGATTTTATTATTAATTTCCGTTTTAGGTTTTAATTAGGGTTAATTAGGGATTTTAATTAGGTTTTACTATTAATTTTTGTTTTATTTTAATTAGGGTTTTATTATTAAATTTTTGTTTAGTTAATTAGTTTAATATCCATTTTGTTTAGTTAATTAGCCCCTAATCAGAGTTTAGTCCAAGTGGGCCAATTATCCACAAAACCCAGATCAAAGTCCAAGTCCAGAATGATGCCACATGTCCTATAAATAGAGTGCCACGCGTGTATGCCAGGTTTCAGCCACCTCATCCTCTCAGCACTGCCAACACACTTTTCCACTCACCATTTCCCTCACACGTGTCCCTCTCCTTCTCCCTCTGTTTGCATGCTCGCCACTTGTCCACCTGTCAGCCCTCGCCGGAGACCTCCTCTGACCGGCATGCAATCCCGGTGACCACCCTAACCGTCACCGCCGACCGCCGTAACACCCCTCTAACCGTCGCCGGAAAATCGTAATCCACCGAGAAGTTCATCCCTTCTTCATCTTTTTTCCAGATTGTCAAGAACACACCGTGTGTTCATCATCAACCGTCGCCGGTAAAATCACGTGGTCGCCGGAAACTTCATCCATGTTCCTACATTTTCCCAGATTTTCCACCACCTCCTTCAACGAACTTCAAACTCCGAAAACATTCATGCATGTTCAACAAACGTTGCAAGAACCCAACCGTAAACTCCTGATTATTTCCAGATTCGTGAGATCATCGTCTTCGAGAATCATCAAGGTTCATCAATATCCATCAAGCCACCGAGAATCCAAGATCTTCATCATCAGTTTTCTTCCAGATTTCTCCAGGTTTTCCAGAAACATCAAAGGCATCGTTAACCTACAAGCGTCTTCGCCAAGAACGTTCGCCTAGATCTTCGTCCGTTCAAGATCTTTCTTCAGATCTTCAAGAATCTCTTCCGTCCAGGACTCCGTTGACGATCACCAAGCCACTTCGCCAGCGATCCCCTTCAAGATCGTCAGGAGAACTTCCAGATTTTCTCCAGACGGTATCATCTCCACAGCTTCGCCCAGGTTCTTTTCTTTGAAACCACCACTCCCATAATTTGTTATTTAGCTGTAGATCGAGGTTTCGTGGTTGATAGGTTTGAGGTGGAGGTAGGGTAGAATCTAGGGTTAGATTGACCGGTAGGACGTGAGGTTGGGTGAGGATGAGTTGGGGAATGGAAACTGAGGAGGTTTTGTGGTGCGTTTGAGAGATTGAGGGAGTTTCAGAGAGGGTGAATCAGAGCGCCGTTTAGGGTTTCTCTGAGGGAGATGAACAATAGCCGTGGAATGGAGAGTTAGAGGAGTTTTAGGTTTTTGTTTTGCTGAAGTTGGATCGGATGGGGTTAGGGCTTAGGCCCATTTGGGATTGCTGATTCATACTCCATGTTTTGCATAAGCACCCCTCTCCCCTTTGCGTTTTGGTCTGGGCCTAGCCCAGATTTGCTATTTGCACCCCCCGTTTGGGGCCCAAACGTGAATCATAAAGCGAATCCTCGCTATTCGCACCCCCCTGTTTGTTTTTTTCTTAGTGTTTTTTTTTTGGATTAATACTGGGCCCAGCGCAGTGATATCTGCACCCCATCTCCTGGGCCCAATGTATTTCTGAAGTGGAAAATTGCTGTTGCCACCCCTGTTTTCCATTTTTATTGAGTTTTCATATTATTTTCATATAGTTTACTACAAAAATCATAATAAATCCAAAATTAATCAGAAAAATATTTCAAAAATACCTCCATGATCTTGGATTTATTTGTGATTTTATGAAATTAATAAATTTCATATTCACCCATTTTTCAATTTAATTTGATTTTTCCCATTTTATTAATCTCTTTTATTTTGTACATTTGATCCATGTTTTTGTAAATTTGCTTGTGACCAATTGGTGAATAGTTTTGGGTTGATTCTTGGTGGGTTGATTAGATTAGAAGTATAGGTTCCCTTAGAGATTTATCTCACATTTTTGTGACTTAATCTTGTTTAGTTTTGATTAGAGAACATTAGGGTGATAGTATTAGGGTTAAACTCAACATAGGTGCATTATGACATTTTATTTTGGGGTTTTTAGCATGAATTAGGTTCTGGGACATATAGGGTATGTAGGGTAGATGTAGAAATCCCCTTAGAATTAATCTTAGAATTTTAAATACTATATTACTATTTTTAGTATATTTTACAAATGGAGTGTTTGTTTGGTGTTCCCACTTGGGTTTATAATTGTGTGCTGGGGCTTTTGGGCTTTGATATGGGGTATGGGGCTTGGCTTGAGCTTATGGAGCGTGAAGACATCAAAGAGAAGATTGAAGATGATAATCAAATGTTGAAGCTTGAAGATTGTTTGTGCTGGGAGTTGATTGAAGACATAGGAGATAAGAGATAGGTAAAGCCGTAGAATAGAACAAATTCCTTCATAAACATGGATAGCTTCCTTTGCTTCCATTCTTCTCAATGATTAAAAGTCCCTCCATGATATTCACATCCCTCCTTTGGAGGGATAAGTGGTTTTATCTAGGAGGTAGAACTGTGAGGGAAACAGTCTGTTACAATGTCAACTGTTCATAGACTTCCTTTGGTTGTCAATAAACTGTTTGACATTCAATTTATTCTGATAAATCAATTCTTTGCTGGAGTGCTTACCTTGAAGGAAGAAGCTTGTAGAAGAAGACCTAGTGCATTGAAGATTGAAGAAGGAGGGACCTAGTGCATTGAAGATTGAAGAAGGAGGAGCTTGTGCTGTCAGAGCTGTGCAACTGGTGAATTATGGTTTTACTGCTGTCTGGAGCTATTTGCTGTCTGATGCTGTCAATTGTTTGAGATTCTGTGCTTGCTTAAGCTTGGTGATTTCTTGGAGATGGAAGCTTGTTTTAGCTTGGGTATCATTGGAGTTGGATCTTAGGGTTCACTTGAAGATGTTACTGTTTTGCTGTTTATCAACTGTCAGAGTTTGATGTTTTTCAGAGCTGCTGCTGTAGGAGCTGGTGTGCTGTCAGAGCTGGTTTTGGGGTTTATTTTTCTTTGCTGTATTGTTTGTTAATTTTCCCCTTAGGTTTGAAGTGAAGCCGTTTCACTTTGCCTATTGTTTTCCAGGTTCGAGGTTGAGTGGGACTCCCTTGCCTCGCTTGTACTGCTGCATTCATGCATTTTACTACTTTACTATATATATGCTGCTTCTTTTTCGTCTATCCCCTAGGATCTCCGTTTCTCTCTGTGAAAGAGAGAAATATGACAGACATTAGGCTCACATCCATGCATGACAACATTAGGGTAGTTTCTGATTCCCCTTTTTTAACCCTAGGTTTTAGAGTTCTTTCTCTTCTATCTCAAAACAATCAAAAAACACAATAAAAGGTCAAACATCAATAAAAGACAGTTCTTGCGTAAAAGACTGGAAACCAATCAAAGGTGTCATTTTTGTCCGCTCGGACCCGTAATTAGGAGAAAACCTTTTTCAGAAGGATAAAAAACAGTCAGACAAATCTGTGTCTTCCGTAGCCCGAACTACGTTTGCTCTGATCTTTCATGCTGTATGAAAGTACGTAGGCATAGGATGCGATATCCTAGCGAGCAACCTTCCCCTCCTTTCCAGTAGGTAGGCGAACTACGTTGACTCTGATTTCTCGTTCTAGACGGGAATACGTAGGCATAAAGTGCGATACTTTGCCGAGTCAGTTTATTTTCTTTTAACCCCAGACGTATAGAATAGATAGAATAACAATCCGTACTAGAAAACAAGCGTGGATCCCGTCGAGTACGACGGACGTGAGGGGTGCTAATACCTTCCCCTTACGTAACCGACTCCCAAATCCAAGATTTGGTTGCGATGACCATTCGTTTCCCGTCTTTGTGGTAGGTTTACTTCGAGCGTTTCCTTTCCCTCCGTTGGGATAAATAACGCACGGTGACGACTCTTCTGTTCAGCCGGCGTCGATTTTCGCAGTAGCGACAGTATGGAGTGGTAAGAATCTTATAGAAAAGTCAAGACTGGATTCTCAATTAAGAATATCTTGATAGCGTTGATGTCGACAAAGTTGTCAATGTTGGGAAAGAGGAATAATCCATAGATGAGTAGAACAAAGATATCCTCGAAAGCAACCATGTTTCCTATACTGGCAAAGTATTGGGCTCTTTCCATCAAAAAATTAGCTGGTAGATCTTGAATTCCTCCCTGGGTGGTCATGTGAGCTTTGATATCTGACACTTTCAAGGAGGTAGCTCTTGTAATAGTCTGATCTTTGGGAATCTCTTCCATACCGGAGAACGGGTCTTGATCAGAAATGGGTAAATCAATCAACTGGGAGTACTCTTCTAATGTTGGTGTGAGATGATAACCTGGAAATGTGAAGTAGTGGTACACTGGATCATAGAACTGAACCAATATAGATAAGACTCCTTCCACTATGTTGACCTTTAAAAGTGACAAAAGTCCTCCATACTTAGCTCTGAAGGCTTCAGGATTAGTAATCAATCTTCCCAATTTTCTTATGTCTTCCAGTTTTGGACTTCTGAAGGTGTACTTCTGAGTTTTTCTTCTGCCAAAATCCATAACACAGTTTCTGATATTTGCAACAACCATTTTTTTAGTTCTTTTGAAAAGTTTGAAATTTTTTGATGAATGCATGAATGCATGTATGCATAAACACAAATTTTTACAAACATGGGTTTAAGGGTTTATCGTCACGAGCCTGGAGCCATGGATCTACCCATCCCAGATGTATGTACTAGAGGTTCATTTTGTACAAGCAGAATGAGTTCTAACAAGGTTCCCAAAATCACTGACCCCTCTTAGGATATTAACAACAAACCAATTACCTCACGAGAGTTGTATTATCCTGAAGATGGATTCCATTTGAGTGTAGTATCGTGTATCAACTATTCTCGATAGTTATCACACTACATTCTAAAATGGCCAAATGGGTAAAAGGTTACTAAATTACTAAGTTTCTTAGGTTCCCAATGGAAAAAGTAATATATTCACGACTTGCTTGCTCAACATCAGTAATTCCAAGAGGGTACCTCCACTGAGCTTGAGGATTTTTCAAGTTAGCTTGTTCGGGACTCACTCCCAATAAGACTCCTTGATTATACCACCTTCTATCTTAAAGTATGTTCTCGAGTCCCAGTTAGGACCTTTCCTTACAACATGTGTATTAATCACATTGCCAAAATAAATGCATTTAAACAAATATGGCAAATAGACAGATAATGTCTGCAGTAAGAATGAAGAATGAAATGATACTGACAGCAAATAAAGTACAAAAAAAGGCTTAACCCTCTTAGGGGATGGGATTTTCCCCAGTGAAGTCGCCATTTTCCTGTGGACCGGTTTCTATGACCCCACCAATCCTGAGATGGTGAAATCCCCGTGAGTCGTGCATGTGCCACTTTTAAATTTCTAATATTTATCCTATGATGCTTAAAAGGAAGGGGAAGAAATCTAAACTAACCCTGTGAGCAAGTGTTTTCCCTACATATGCAAAGAGATCTGGAATCAGGGTTGGTTATACTAAGGGAAGCTATTAACACCCTATGTATCTATAGTACTCTATAGGAACCTGTTGTACCCCAAAATTTGCCCAACCTTTTTATTTACTTGGCTTGTGTTTCATTTAATTTCTTTAGCATTTGCATATGCATAGCATTGTGCTTTATAGGGGATCAAGAGAGGTGGATACTTAGGAGAATGTTAACAAGGGTTCCAAGTTCAAGCAAGAGTGTTTACTCAAGTCATCAAGTGCTTATAGTCACCAAGAAGTGGTCAGATATTATTGAGAGAATGGATTGGTATGTATTGCTCACCTCCTATCTTGGAGGTCAACTGAGGATCATCAGAGGATCATAAGCTCATGGATATGGGTAGGAAATGATTGGAGAGCTCATTGAGTGATTTTGGAAGCCATTTTAGAGCTCACCTAAGTGGTTATGTCATGTGCAAGAAGCTACAGTCAATGATTGTACATCTAGGGTTTCATCTGTTTAGTGCAAGGTCAACTGAAGACTTGAAGGAGATTGAGACTTGGGTTTAAGTCATTGGAGTCATGGGAGGTTATGTTGAGACATCTAGGATGTTATTTCAAGATCAAATCAATAAGAATCAAGAGTGTGAGAAGTTACTAAATTAGGGTTTCAGATGTTTGTTAGTGTAAAATCCCCTATTTAGTGTCTAACTTCAAGACCACATATCTCAAGATACAAGTTGAATCTCATTTTCGTATAAACATGAGACTTTTAGGGAATGTTCTTATCTTTCTTTTGAGTACTAGAACTCATCCATTGGATTTGTAGAACTCAATATACGATATTGGCAAGTTAGAGGTCTCAAATGAACCATATTTTCAGTGAACAAAAGTCAACCAACTTCGAAGGAGCTTTTGACCTAGAATCATGTTTCTCCTCAACTTTTGATGAACACGAAAGTTGTTCCTTATGATCTTAGATTTCCAAAAAGGCCTATAAGTACTTCATATCATTTGTGGAACTCATTTTATGAAGCTTGCAAGGCAAGGGTATTTTGGAAAACTTTGATTATAGGCCTTTTTGATTATAGGCCTTTTTGATTATAGGCCTTTTTGATTATAGGTCTTTTCATGACTTTGTGCACTTCAAATGGAACTTTCTCCAACATGAAAGTTGTCCCAAATGACTTCAAATGCATCATGGAACTCAATATTGTCATGAATTATGCTTGGATAAGGATATTGGTGAAGGAATTTCAAGCAAAAATGAACTTAAAATCATGAATTGAATTGAAATGGTTAGAGGTCATTTTCACACTTCCTTTTGATTCAAAATGGTTCACATTGTGCTCATGAGTCAAATGCACCAAACAATTATGGGTCATGCTAGCAAATACACATGAATTTTGAGCTTGCTTCAAGAAAAAGTTTCACATCAAAACTCATTAATTGGACAATATACAAGCCCACTTCCAATTCATATGTTCAATTCACATTGCCAGCTGCAGAATAGAATGAATTTCATGTGTGTATAGTATGGTTTTCACGTGTGCATGAAGCTACTTACCAAATTGGGCATTTCCATAATTCACCACAACCAAGCCATATTGGGCCTCCATTTCAATCCAAATCCATAATATAAAAGTTCAAAATCATTTTGGAGCTCTGATTCTTGAATTTTTCATGGAGGGAAGAGCAGAGCCAACTTTGAAATTCAAGAGCAAAATTGGAAATCGTGAATCAAGATCTAGCACAGTTCAAGCCAAATTGAAGCATCCTTCTTCTCCTTTGAACTTCATAGAGTGGATCTGCATAGTTTGGAGCAAGCTAAGCATCAATTGAAGCTCCAACGGAGAGAATCCATTAGGTAACTTTCAAATTCAAATATCTCTCATGTTAGCCATTAGATCCATGCCATTGTTGTTGCATCTGAAGTCCTATAGCTTATAGGAAAATTCTGGTACAATAATTGTGTTGATTGATGAGTTTTCAGTTGTGTGCTCAAATTTTCCATCGTTCAATTCTCTCTGGTTAAGCATGATAAATGAATTTGGACCTTGGATTCATGATCTATGCAACTTGGCGTTTAATTTTATGTAAAATTTGGCACTGTTTGGTGAAGTTTCAGACCTGCAACTCCGACCACTTCGCCGGAGAAGACGACCGGAGCTAGGGCTCCGACGTCGGGTCTTTGCTCAGGTCAAGATGACTTGGCATGTTGGACGTTTTGACTTGATGAGATCTACGGATCAGATCTACTTGACTTGCATGCATGGCACAATTGACTTCCACGTCAATTATTTAAATGACGTGTTTTGGTATGTTTCTAAATTGTTTTGGTTTTGGGCCAGATGCGCTATTTGCACTCCCCTTTTAATCCAGCCCAATGTTTTGAACGTGATATCTTGCTATTGGCACTGTGCTTGCTTTTATTTGTTTTTTTTTATTTTAATTTTATTTGTTTTCTGTTTCTATTTTAATCAATTAAAAATATCTCTATATATCATAAAATTCCCCAAAAAATATTTTCTGACACCTTAGGTGTTAATTACTTTTTGATATTTTTATTTTTATTTTCCTTTTATTTCTCAATTAAAATGGGAATTAATGATCAGAGAGGTTTTTAAATTGATTATTCATGTGTATTCATTTGTTCTTGCTTGTTTCTTAACCAATTTAAATCTCCAATGAATGAGACCTCTTCCTTATGTTGTTGATGAGTTGAAGTGTCTCTGAGGATGATTTTGGTCAAGGTTTGACCATTTTTGGTTTGACTTTTGTGATCATTTCGTTGACCCCCGATAACCCTCCTTCAAAGTGGAGCACCCAAGTGAATCAATTTCTATGGTGATGCTTTGAATGGATATTGGTTGTGTGCTTTTGGCCTCTGGTTGCCAACTTATTGATGTGCTTTTGAGATTTTATTTGGTTTTATTTGAGCCATTTTCCTATTTTTGGAGTAGCTTTCAAGTCAAGCTACCCATAAGGATGGTTCACACATACACTTGACCTAGTTTTGATGGGAAATGACCCTTGTGGATCCCAAATGCTCCTAACTCTTGTTGATTCACATTTCTAACATGATGAAGTGGTCGGTGGTCAATTGTTAGGTTATACACTTTTTTGGTTTTGGTTCTGAGTTGCATTCTTTTTAGGCTTTCCATTTGAAGTTCAATGTTGAAAGTGTTTAGGACTTAGGTCCTTTACCATGCCTAATCTTGCAATCTCTTTTTGTGTGATTTCTTCTTTTCTTTGTGCATTCTCTTCCCTTGTTCTTACCTCTGTCCAAGGACCATTGAATCCCATTTGATATGGTTTGGTCCCTCCTTTGGAGGAACTTTGAACATATCATGAATGATGATTCATTTTGAGGACTTTTGGTATGTTTTCTCTTGTTTGATCTTAATGATGATTGTGGTTGAGACTCTTTAAGTTACTTGCTGCCCAAGTTTGATATCCCATCTCTCATCTTGATCTTGCTTGGCCTTTTGGCATTCTTGCTTTGTTGTTGAGCTAGTGATTGATATGTAAGTGATTGTAAGGATTTCATTCTTCTCACTTTATCTCACTTTGGTTTGAACTTGTTTAAGTTCTTGTGTGTGCTTTTCTTTTTTGTTCTTTCATCTCTCATTTGCATGCTTAAGGTTGAGATGTGATTGTGGTGGCTACTTCCCCACACTTTGTTCCTCCCTATTTTCTTCATCTTTGTTTGTGCATTACATGTTTGCATTCTTTCTTCTTTTATCTTATGCTTTCTTCTTCTACTTCTTCTTCTTTTGTCCTCCTTTGCCATGTTCCCTTAGGAACTCTAATCTCTCTTATTCAAGAGAGGTTATGATAGACATTAGGATTGAAGCCATGTATGATAACATTAGGTAGCATTCCCTTTTCATCCCAATCATAGGTGCACTTTGTATGAGAACATTAGGTTGAGTCTTAGTCTCCCTTTAGAGTTGTGTCTCTCTTCTCATCTTCAAACTTCCTCAAGAAACTTAATAATGGATAATTAATGTTGTATGCTACGAGCCTTAAGCATTTGGGAAATGATGATTGGGGGACCTCCTCTCAATTGTCTAGAGTGTTTAGTGTATGTCTTTTGGACGATATGCGACGCATTCGCTCCTAAGTCAAGTCTTTAGTGAAACATGAATTAGAAATCAAATTCAATTCACTTCTTGTCTAAAAAAAACAAAATCAAACATCAAATATTTTTATCCTTTGGGATTTAATTTGGAAAACTTTTTTATAAGGAGAGTTTTGTTAATTCTTGGTTCTACCGCAAACAGGTAACGCCTAAGTTTCCAATGGTCGAGCTGCATACACCTAATTGCTAGAACTAAGTCTTAACCCTACTCGGGTAAAACATTTGAACCAACCTGTGGTCTTGTTATCCCGAACTACGTTTGCTCTGATTTCTCCTACCAGACGAGGATACGTAGGCACAAGACGACGATGTCTTGGCGAGCAACCTTCCCCACCTTCACCCGTAGTTTTCCGAACTACGTTGACTCTGACTTTCCCATTGCACGAGGGAGTACGTAGGCATAGAGCGGCGATGCTCTACCGAGTCTCTTTTCTTTTCTTTTTTCCATGTGGCCTACAACTTAGATAGATAAACACCCTTTAGATAGAGGATCCCGTCGAGTACGACGGACGTGAGGGGTGCTAATACCTTCCCCTTGCGTAACCGACTCCCGAACCCGAGATATGGTTGCGATGACCTGTCTTTTCCCTTTTCGTAGGTTTTCTCTGATCGTTTCCTTTCCCTCTCTTTGGGATAAATAACGAACGGTGGAGACTCTTCTATCCTTGCCGACCCCTCTTCACAGCAATGCGACAGAATCTTTTGTACATTTTTTACTATCTGTCATTTCGTCTACTTAAGTTGTTTATTGTTGATTGGGAAAGCCTTAACCTATGGTACTAATCTTACACACTAAGGATATCGTAGGAACACTAATCCACAATTGTGCAGACATAAGCCTCCTGGATACAGAAATCAACTCAAATCATGTTATAATGTTAAAGCCTAACTTACTCATCCTCCTTTTTGCTCTTTTTCATTCAGGCGCAATCACATTAAGCCCGTTATCTCCACACACTCATAGCATGGAGACCGATTAACAACTATGATCCTTTTTGTTTGGGGTTCTGCTACTTACGTGGCATAACCCTTTGCTTACTCAGTTGTAGTTGCGGGGGATCGGACCGTAATCCGCCCTACCAAGTTCAGCACCAGAAACCGCTGAACCAACTAATAACGAGTAATTTTTTCAACTTTTTTTTGAAGGTGTATTCCTTTTCTTTTCTTCTTCTTATTTTATTTTTTTCAAGCTACAAATTTGATCACTCACTTATATTCATCGGCTTCCCTGCGTAGAGTGTGTATGAGATGGTGCTGACTGCTGAAATAAACTACTCAAGAGTTGTCAGAGAATGAAAGTTTAAGGCTAAAACATAAAAAGTATTCAAATCAATTTCCACATGCAGGAGACTTACAGTGTTAAGACGATACCGATATTGTGAATTTTACCTAAGTCTCCGCAAACTAATCTCAAATTAGTCTTTAGCCTAGAACTTTCAAAATATGCAATTTTTTATTTATTATTATAACTAAAAACCAACCAAAACAAAATAGTAAAAACAAGCAAATAAAACAAAGTTTTCCCTCCCCCAGACTTAAAACAAGCATTGTCCTCAATGAAAGGACATAATTATTAAAGTAGAGAGAAGGAAATAACAATTCCCTGATCAAGTTGCAGTGTAGTTAGGCGCTTCCAAAGAAAGCTTCTCTATACCGACATCTTCAGGCACCAAAATTTCATAGAATAACTTTAGACACTGCCCGTTAACCTTAAAAATTTTGTCAGTACCTGCACTTTTAATTTATACTGCACCATAAGGGAAAACATTAGTAACAACAAAGGGGCCAATCCATTTGGATCGATGTTTCCCAGCCATAAGCTTAAGGCGGGAATTAAACAATAAAACTTGTTGGCCCACAGAAAATTCCTTCCTAGAAATCATTTTATCATGGAAGTGCTGTAAGAACAGAGTATGCCTAAGAGGGGGGGGGGGGGGTGAATTAGGACTTTTGAAATTTTTCCGGTTTTTATATGGTTCTTGGAAATATACTGGATGGTGTTCTTGGTTATTTTTCAAAAATGAAAAACTCAGAATTTATATGAGTAAAATAACCTTTCACAAAAGGTATGATTTTAAAAGATTCAAACCATGAAAAGGTATGATTTAAAAAATAATTTTGAACTCAAAACAAAGCAATTTTTCACTGCACGTTCAGTGTTAATCGGTTAACCCATATGGTTAATCGGTTAACACTGGTACGTTAGCCCAGAAAATTCAAAATTCAAAATGGTTAACCGGTTAACCCATATGGTTAATCGGTTAACACTGCTAATTTTCAGAAAAATGCTTTTTAAAATTAATGTTATACCATTTTTAAAGTTTCAAAAACATGTGTATGTATTATGCACAAAAGATTGATGTTTTTGAACACTTGTATATCAAAATTAAAAAGGTGGATTTGATATACCAGTAATGCAGGCAAGTCTGGAAGAATCAGTTCCATATAGCTTGACTTGAAAGATAGCTTGACTTGATTTTGATGACTTTGAACGGCTTGTCTTTTTGCAATCAAGAGATATTAACTTTGAGTAGCATTGACATCATCAAAACTTGAGACTGAAGCATGCTTCTACAAGTGCTTAGTTTTTTCTTTATAAATCCTAGAGCTTTCATAAGCCTCTAGTCTAAGCTCTTCCAGCTGTTGTAATTGGAGTTTTCTTTCAATACCTGCTTGTTGCATCTCCAAATTACAACTTTTCACCGCCGAATAGGCACGGTGTTCTATCTCAACAGGAAGATGACACGCCTTACCAAAAATAAGTCGATACGGGGACATCCCAATGGGTGTCTTGAAAGCTGTTCTCTGATCCCAAAGTGCGTCTTCTAGACGACGGCTCCAGTCCTTCCTGTTTGGCTGCACCATTTTTTCTAAAACCTATTTGATCTCCCTGTTTGAGATCTCAGCTTGCCCATTATTTTGTGGGTGATATGCAGTAGAGACTCTGTGCACAACTCCATACTTCCGGAGCACGGATTTCATGGTGCGGTTATAGAAATGAGTGCATTGGTCACTGATGATAGCTCGCGGTATTCCAAACCTGCAAAAGATATTAGACCTGACAAAATCTACAACAACTCTAGAATCATTAGTCCTAGTGGGGATAGCTTCCACCCACTCTAAAACATAATCAAAAGCAAGTAAAATGTAAAGGAAACCAAATGATACAGGAAAGGGACCCATGAAGTCGATTCCCCATAAATCAAATACCTCACAGAAAAGCATAGGTTGCTGAGGCATTTCACTCTTGTGAGTGATGTTTGTACCTGCAATATGGCACTCTTTACAAGTGCGGTACGTCTCATAAGCATCCTTAAAAATAGTTGGCCAGTAGAAACCTGAGTCAAGGACTTGAAGGTGAGAAAATACTTAGAAGGGGGTTGGATAAGTATGAAGATAAAAACTTAGAAATAAAAACTCAAGTATTTTTATCCTGGTTCGTTGAACTCAACTACTCCAGTCCACCCTTCCTAGAGTTATTTGCCTTTCTCAATCAAGGACTTAATCCACTATTTAATCAACTGATTACAATAGTAAGCACTAAGAACAACTGTTCAAAGTCTTGTCAAGAACTACTGATCCTAACTGGATCTTCTTAAGGTTTTCTTACAATCAAATGTAATAACAAATACAAGTGTTTAAATTGCTTCTAAAAAGATTTATCACAACTGTGATTTTTCACTTAATATTAAGAACAAAGAAATTAATTCTAGAGAGAATATGAATAGTATGAGAGCTTTGAATATTGATTTCTTTTCAGGTAAAACGTCAACTTAAGAAGATGGGTGAAGACTTGCTTTTATAGGCAGCTTGATCCAAGAGAACTTCACGTTGAGAAGAGTGTCCCAAAAGGTCTAAGCCTTTTTTGTCTTCACATCAAGTGACCTTTCCTAGAAGAAGAAAGCACAGAGAAATCCTTTTTGTCTGTGTTCTTGTGTCTAGCATAAATGAGGAAATAGTCGTTTGGATTATTCCAACGGACATAATCTTTAAATTCTTCTTCTTCAATTTTTAAGCAAGATTCATCAGAGTCTAATTTGATCAGAGCCTTCTGATGTTGATCAGAGTTTTGCTGAATCAGAGTCTTTGCAGCAGGTGTGCTTTTAGCGTGTGTAAGTTCAGAGCATATTTGAGTCAGATCCTTAGTACTGGCAGCTTTAGTACTTTCAGAATCTTCTGTAGTAACTATGCTTTGAAAACTCTTCATACAAAATTCTTCTTAGGTACAGATGCTTCTGACTTGCTTCAGATTCTTCTGGAGGCTATGTTCAGGATCTTGTGTTAACAGCATTCAGAATCTTCTAATGGATGCATCTGGCACTTCAGAGTCTAGCACATTTCTTATGTTCAGTTCTGATTTGCTTCTGGAGTGATAATTATTTTGATATCTGCAGCAAACACTCTCAAGCAAATTTTAGAGTATATAATTCTTAATTACAAAATTTCATAATAGTTATCATCAAAACATAGAGATATTATTAAGAACCAATCTGTGTTCTAACAATCTCCCCCTTTTTGATGATGACAGAAACATCATAAATTTTGTTTAATTGAAAATAGAGTAATTATAACCCCCCCTGAGATGATGAATCTCCCCCTGAATTAAATACAAATAAGGAATAGAAACTTCCCTCTTTTCTTGAGTATTTTTCAGAGTTAGAGCTTGATTATTCTTTAACATTTGAGAGTCAGAGTGTCTTGCATATTTCAGAGTCAGAGTCTGATAATTGTCAAATGATCTGAGAGTCTCAGAGTTTCTTTTTCAGAGTGTACTTATCAAATGTTCTGAAATACTCAGATTTAATGTTAGATAAAATAGATATGTCTGAAGTTTCATTTTGGTGAAGTTTAATTAAACAGTTCAGATCTATATTTTCTCCCCCTTTTTTGTCATAAGCAAAAAGTAATAACTTTGACAAGACAAATAAAAGGAAACAGTAAATGAGATAAATCATGTGGAGAAAACTTTGAAACATTCATTCAATTCAGAGCAAGAGTACACGCATCAGAAGATATTCAAAATACATAAGCAAACATCAGATGCAAACAACAGATGAGAAAAAAATAAACTAAGAGTGTTTTGACAAAAGCATCTTCAACAGATCCGTGATCTCAGAAGAGGACTGTTCTTGTTTTGACATCCACTTAGCCATTGTTTCATTCTTCTGATCCTGTTGGGACATCCATTGAGTCATGTCTTCAGACTTCTTATCTTGTTTAGCCATCCATGACTTGATTTCTGATTGACCAGCTTCCAGAACTGCAATCTTATCCTCATGATCCGGATGTTCTTTCTTAATCTCAGATGAAGAAGGTGGAACAGTTTCTGAAGCTTGAACAAAGTCAATTTCCATAAGGGCTTTAGAGTTTGGAGCAGTAGAGCCAGAAGGATGTTCTATCAGAGTCATGGCCAAAGGGTTGTCTTCAGATGCAGATTCAGTATTCTCTTCTGATGATGAAGGAGCATCTGTAAGAAGCAGTGGTCCAGATCTCTTAACAGTCCAGAACAGACTTCTAGCAGCTTCAGCAAATCTGAGCTTCGTATCATCAGAACATACGTTATTTAGATTTGATGCTACAGTGTTGAATCTATTTATGAAGCCATTCCAAATGACATCAAATTCCTGTGCATCCATTGTTGCTGAACATTTCCTCTGTACAGTACCTAAATACATCTGTATTTCTTGCAAAAAACATCTAAATAAATGATCAACATTTAGTCTAGGTCTGGGGTGTAACAGAGTTTCCACGGTTATTGGCTTAGGTTGGGGAGTAGGTGGAAATATGGATTTGAGAATGGAGATTAGAGGAGGAGGGTAGTAGGGTATAAAAGGAATTTCAGGGGATTTGTCAGGTTTTGATCTGTTTAAGGCATTCAACAGATTTGGTTTTGCTTTAGTGTGATAGGAAACCACATCAAAGGGTTTATTAGAGTAAGGTTGGAAAGCAGATTTAGCAGGTTTATCAGAAGCAGCAGGTTTGTCAGAATTAGCAGGTTTATCAGATGAAGCAGGTATATCAGCTTTAGCAGATATAGCAGAATATGGTTTTGGATCTGATGAAGGTACTGCTGACATGGTTTTAATGTAGGATTGAAGCACAAATGGAAGAATGATGGTGAGTTTGGGTTTGAGAGGAGTGATGGTTTCAGATGGTTCAAATCTGTCATAGAAATCTTTTATTTTTAAACCATGGGGAAGTTTGTGAAGGTGTGATGAAAACAGTTTAAGAGAAGCAGAAGGTACACACTCAGATGTGCTTGACTTGGGTGTAGGATTGGGAATGGTGATTTCAGAAGATGGTTTAGGTGTTGGAATAGGATCTGGAATAAGAACTTCAGAAGATACAGGGGGTTCTGGTTGGTTTACCTCAGAATCTCTGTGAGAGGGGGATACTAGAAAATCTGGGTGTATATCAGATTCTGAGGAATTGGATGATATGGTTGGTGTGCAAGAGGTAGAGGACACTTGAAAGACAGTTTTGAGAGGTGTAACATCTAGAACCTCTGTCTCAGGGATATTGGTTCCAGATGGATTGGTTGATTCTGAAGGATTTGCAGAAGGTTTTGATGGGGGTTCAGATGTAGGTGGTTCTGATGTGGGTGGATCAGATGTAACTTTTATTGGTTCAGAGGTAACTGGAACAGATGCAATGGGTTCAGATGTGGTTGATGGTGGTTTTTCTGGTTGTTTTTCTTGTTGTTGTGTTTGTGGTTCAGATTGTTTTTCTGGTTGTTGTGCTTGTTGTGATACAGATTGTTTTTCTTGTGGTTGTTGTTGTTGTTCAGATGGTTTTTCTTTCTGTTGTTCAGATGGTTTTTCTGGTTGTTGTTCTGATTGTGGTTTTTGTGGTGCAGATAGTTTTGTTGGTATTTCTGGGTGTGGAGTCTGATTTTGTGGTTTTGTTGTTGTTGGTTTTGGTACAAATGATTTTGTAGTAGAGGGTTTGATAGGTGAGATGGAAGCAGGATTAGATGATTTTTGTGGGGATGGAACAGATACATGAGGTGGAGCAGTAACAGATTGTTTTTGGGTAGAATGTGGTTTTGGAATAGACTTAATTGTTGAATCATTTACAACAGTATTATTTACAGAAGATACAAAAGATTTGTTACCTTTAATCTTGATACGTTTAGCAGGAACAAAAGAAGTGTCTCCAGGTGCTTTCCTCTTGATCAGCTTCTGAGGCTTCTCAGCAACTTTGGGCTTCTTCTGAACAGGTGCAGCTTCTGCTTCTGATTGACTTCTTTTTCTTGGGATTTCTTCTTCTACAACAGGCAATGGTTCCCTTGCTCTCTTCAGAATATCTGCAGGAATTGGCGTTCCATCTGCCTTGCAAGCATCAATATAACTCGCTATAATTTCTCTGGGTTCTTCAGCAAAGAACAGAGGGTAGTCATCTACAGGGATTCTCTTCTGACTAAGTTCAGTGATATTCAGCTTCTTGGGTGCTGTTGTGAGTTCTTCTACTATTTTTAGTCTCTGAAGACTTTTGGCATTCAGAGGCTTTCCAAGAATGAATTCCAGTTCATCTGTGACTCCAGCAGCATATAGAGCAGTCACCAGTCCATTTTCTGTTAGAATATCTGAAATTAACCTTCCAAAAGGAATCCAAGTTCTGATCTTCTGACCTTTTTCTTTCACATATTCTCTAGAGGCATTTATATGATTCTATAAGTGCATAAACAGAATATAGGGAAGACCTACCTTGGTGCTCTGACTTAAGCAATACATAAAGTAGAGTTGTTCATTGTTGACATAGTCTGGAGAGTTTGTAGACTTTCTGTGATGAATGCATCCCATGAAAATCTTACCCCAGATCTTGTAGTCAGGTTTCAGATCTTTGAACTTATTAGAAGCTTGTCCAGCAGTCATCACTTCCTCATATACTTCATCCATATCTACACGCCCAGCTGGCAAGTGAGATACTCTATCTGTCTCCTCATATCCAATGAGTTTCCTAATCAGATCTTCTGTGATGATTATCTCTTTACCCAGAACAGAAGATAAAATGAACTTAGGGTATACAGCAACATGGATCCAGAATTCTTTCACCAGAAGGGGGTAGACTGGTCCAAAAAGTCTATCAAAATATTTCACCCATCCTTGAGCATCTATAATGGAGCGAAACTCAAACCCATTCTCAGCCAGTGAATCAAATTCCACCATTGATTCACAGGAAACCTCCAGTTTGTCAACAGGTGTTAACAAAGTTCTCTTAGGTGTCGTAAATGGAGTCACACCCATATTTGCAGAAGTAACTGCAGCCATGGTTGATTGAAACTGAGCAGCAGTGGATGAAGAAGTTGCCATTGAAGACGAGTTCGTCAAACGCTTAGGGTTTTTGTGAAGAGAGAAGAGAAGACAGAAATGCATAAACGATTGAGAAGTGAAAAGTGTGAAAGTGGTGAGAAGTGTGATATTTATACTAAACACTTAGGCATATAAAAAGTCAGATAAAAGCACGTTCACACAAAGCATTTAATGAAAAGGAATAAAAATCATTTCAAGCATTTATTGATTCTGACAATTTGGGGGGAAATAAAGATTTTCACTATTCAAACTTCACCTCAAACGTCTCTTCAGTAGTGTACACGCCACCTTTGCAGATTCAGAGTGACATGTGTTTTCTTGCATGTGCTTCTGAATTCTCTTGAGATATGAAACGTTAACCAACGTTCAGATCCTCTGAATATTGTTAGTTCAGAGTTTCACACAAAAAAATAATTGAAGACAATGAATAAGTAATCAGAAGAAATACTTCAGAGCATTAAGCATTTTTGCATCTGTAAAATCTGCTTCTGACAAATATTATTCTGGACAAAAATCCATACCAATATTTTTCAGAATAAATTTGAATCTATCTTCAACAAGGGGTTTTGTGAAAATATCTGCCCATTGATGATCTGTGTCAACAAAGGCCAAATTTATAATTCCCTTCTGAACATAGTCTCTGATGAAATGATGCTTAATTTCTATATGTTTTGCCTTAGAGTGTAAAATGGGGTTTTTAGACAAACATATAGTAGAAGTATTATCACAGAATATAGAAATGTTACTTTCAAATATCTGATAGTCTTCTAACTGACTTTTCATCCAGAGCATCTGCGTGCTACATCCAGCAGCAGCAATATATTCTGCCTCTGTGGTTGATAATGCAATTGTGGGTTGCTTCTTGCTGTACCAAGAGATTAGATTTCTTCCTAGAAATTGACAACTTCCAGAAGTACTTTTTCTTTCCACTCTGTCTCCAGCGTAGTCAGCATCACAGAATCCAACTAACTTGAAATCATCAGATTTTCTGTAACACAAACCCACATTAGAAGTACCTTTCAGATACCTTAGGATCCTCTTGACAGCTATCAAGTGTGATTCTCTAGGATCTGATTGGAATCTAGCACACAGGCATACACTGAACAATATGTAAGGTCTAGAAGCAGTTAAGTAAAGAAGAGATCCTATCATACCTTTGTAGAGTTTCTGATCTACTTTCTTACTTACCTCTTCCTTGCCTAGTGAACTGGTTGGATGCATGGGAGTCTTGGCCAGCTTACTATCAGTCATGTTAAATTTCTTTAGAAGTTCTTTAACATATTTGATCTGATATATGTAAGTGCACTCTGGAGTTTGGTTGACTTGAATTCCCATAAAGAATCTCAGTTCTCCCATCATGCTCATTTCAAATTCTGCCTGCATACATTGAGCAAACTCCTTTCCCAACATAGTATTGGTAGATCCAAATATGATATCATCCACATATATTTGACAAATTAGAAGATCTTTCTTAAATGATTTACAAAAGAGTGTTGTGTCCACTTTGCCTCTGATGAAATTTTTCTCCAGAAGAAAATTGCTCAATCTCTCATACCAAGCTCTGGGAGCTTGTTTTAAACCATACAGAGATTTCTTTAGTTTGAAAACATGTTCTGGAAATTTTTCACTCTCAAAACCAGGAGGCTGGTGGACATAAACTTCTTCTTCTATAATACCATTTAGAAAGGCACTTTTAACATCCATCTGATACAGAGTGATGTTATATTGTGCAGCAAATGAAATAAGAATGCGTATAGATTCTAACCTTGCCACTAGAGCATAAGTTTCAGTATAATCAATACCTTCTTGTTGGTTGTACCCTTGAGCAACAAGCCTTGCCTTATTTCTTTCAACTTATCCTTTCTCATTAAGCTTATTTCTGAAGACCCATTTAGTTCCAATTATATTGAATCCTTTTGGTCTTTGAACAAAATCCCACACATCATTTCTGGTGAATTGATTTAACTCTTCTTGCATGGAAATAATCCAATCATTGTCTTGCAGAGCTTCATCTACAGAAGTAGGTTCAATTACTGACACCAGTCCAAATAATGATGCTTCAGATGATCTAAGAAAGGATCTTATTCTGATGGGATCATCCTTCTTTCCAATAATAACATTCTCTGGATGAGAAGCTTTGATTCTGGAAGATGATCCTCTAACATTTGATTCTTCAGAAATGTTTAAATTGTTCATCTGAGAAGTTAAAGGAATGGCATCTGGCGTTGCTTCTGGTTCCTTCACTTGAGCTTTGTCTGCCTCTGAGCCTTCAGAGTCTGTGAAGACTACTTCTCTATCTGCAGAGTTTTCAGACTGCTTTGGCTTTTTACTGCCAAGCTTATCATCAAATCTAACATGAATAGATTCTTCCACAATCTGTGTCTCAGTGTTGTATACTCTGCAGCCTTTAGAGCGTTCAGAATATCCAAGCATGAAACACTTCTGTGCTTTGGAATCAAACTTGTTCAGATTTTCTTTAGTATTTAACATATAGCAAATACATCCAAAAGGATGAAAATATGAAATGCTGGGCCTTCTGTTCTTCCACAGTTCATATGGAGTCTTCTTCAGAAGAGGTCTTACAGACACTCTATTCTGAATGTAACAGGCTGTGTTGATTGCTTCTGCCCAAAAGTGTTTTTCCAGATTAGTCTCATTGATCATGGTTCTGGCCATTTCTTATAGAGTTCTGTTTTTCCTCTCTACAACCCCATTTTGTTGTGGAGTTCTAGGACAGGAAAAATCATGAGCAATGCCATTTTCATTAAAATATTTTTCAAAATATTTATTTTCAAATTCACCACCATGATCACTTCTGACTTTTATAATTTTGAAATCTTTTTCATTCGGACTTGTTTACAGAAGTCAAAGAACACAGAATGTGACTCATCCTTGTGTTTTAAGAACTTTACCCATGTCCATCTACTATAGTCATCAACAATGACTAATCCATACTTCTTGCCTCTGATGGATGCAGTTTTCACTGGTCCAAACAAATCAATATGAAGTAATTCTAGTGGTCTGGAAGTAGATACAACATTTTTTGATTTAAAAGATGATTTTGAAAACTTCCCTTTTTGGCATGCTTCACAAAGAGCATCTGAGGTGAACTTCAGATTAGGAAGTCCTCTGACAAGATTAAGTTTATTAATCTGAGATATACGTCTCATATTAATATGCCCCAATCTTCTGTGGCAGACCCATTGCTCTTCATTAACAGACAAGAGGCATTTAACATTCTGAACCTTAAGTTCTGAAAGATTTATTTTATAAATGTTTTTTTTCCTCTTACCACTAAATAGGATAGAGCCATCTTTTTTACTAATAGCTTTACAACATTTTTGATTAAAGGTTATATCATAACCATTGTCACTTAATTGACTTATGGACAATAAGTTATGCTTTAACCCTTCAACAAGTAAAACATTAGTAATAGAGGGAAGTTTACCATTTCCAATGGTGCCAGATCCAATGATCTTGCCCTTCTGATTCCCTCCAAATTTCACATCACCTCCAGATCTAAGATCCAGACTTTGGAACATAGACCTTTCTCCTGTCATGTGTCGCGAGCATCCAGAGTCTAGGTACCATGATTGGCTTCCTGACCTTGCTGCTAAGAACATCTGCAACATGAATTATTTTACTTTTAGGTACCCAGATCTTCTTGGGTCCTTTAGGGTTAGTTGTTCTGAAGGTTTGTCTAAACTTCTGTTTTTCAACATAAGGTTTATTCTGACTAGCCTTAGATTTAAACACATGAATATTCTTTTCAGAACGTGTTTGTTCAATATCATTCAAGTGACCAAATTTAAAGTGGGAATATAAAGGAGTCTTTTTGATGATAATTTTATCAACAGGTTTTGGATTTAAATCCTTTCCAGGGGAAGATTCATATCCAATTCCTTTTCTGTTATTTCTGCTAACTCCATAGATCATAGAAGCCATTTTGCTTCTGTCTATACTTTTAGCAAGAAACTTCTGAAAGCTATAATCATATTTTTACAAAATATTTTTACATTCAGATTCAGTTTCAGAATCAGAGTTTTGTTGAGCTAATTCAGAATCATTTTTCAATTTTAAGTTCTTTTCATTTAGCTCAGCTACTTCTGATTTGAGAATATTATTCTCAGATACAAGATTGCTTTGACGCTTCTTGTATTTGAGCTTAATATTGTTATAGCTCTTCAGAACTTTTGATAACACTTTGATAAGTTCTTCTTTAGTGAGTTTAGCCATTACCTCTTCAGCGTCAGAGTCAGATTCAGAGTCAGATTCAGATCCTGAAGTTCCTTCCTCCTGATCTTCTATGTCTGCCATCAAAGCTACATTTGCACATTCCTCTTCTGACTCAGATTCAGATTCAGATGTATCTGAATCATCCTAGGTGGCCATTAGAACCTTTTTCTTCTTATCATATTTTCTTTTAGGCTTGTCTTTCAGCACCTTTGGACATTCATTTTTGTAATGTCCAGGTTCTTTACATTCATAACAGACAACCTCTTTTTTGCCAGATCTTCTGTGTCCAGAAGATTATTTTCTTTGGTCAGGCTTCCTGAAGTTTCTAAACTTCTTTCCTTTATGCTTCCAGAGTTTGTTTATTCTTCTAGACAGCATGGATAGTTCATCTTCATCTTCAGATGAGGATTCTTCAGAGCTTTCCTTTATTACCTGCAACGCTTTAGCAGATTTATTAGATTTTAAAGCAACAAATTTACCTTTCTTTTGAGGTTCATCTTCCTCAAGTTCAATTTCATGACTTCTTAGTGAACTAATTAGTTCCTCCAAGGAGATCTTGTTCAGATCTTTAGCCATTTTCAGCGCAGTCAACATAGGTCTCCATCTGGTAGGTAAGCTTCTGATGATCTTTTTCACATGATCAGCAGTGGAGTATCCTTTATCCAGAACCTTTAGTCCAGCTGTAAGTATTTGAAATATGGAGAACATAGCTTCAACAGATTCAGAGTCTTCCATCTTGAAGGCTTCATACTTCTGGATCAGAGCCAGAGCCTTTGTTTCCTTGACTTGAGAGTTTCCCTCATGAGTCATCTTTAAGGACTCAAACATGTCCAATGCAGTTTCCCTATTTGTAATTTTTTCATACTCAGTGTGAGATATTGCATTCAACAATATTGTTCTGGCCTTGTGGTGATTTCTAAATTCCTTCTTCTGAGCATCTGTCATAGATTTTCTGTCTATTTTCTTGCCATTCCCATCAGTGGGATGAACATATCCATCTATGACCAGATCCCATAATTCAACATCATATCCAAGGAAAAAACTTTCAATCCTGTCTTTCCAATAATCAAATTTCTCCCAATCAAACATAGGGGGTTTAATGTTGATTCTGTCCCTTTCTTCATATTTGTTGTTAACGTTAGACATAGTATTATCAGCCATAGTAATAACCAAATATATATCAAAGTTTTTCTCACTAGATCTTTACTGTCACTGTGAAGTGGTAGCACACACAGAACCGGAGCTCTGATACCAACTGAAGGTGAGAAAATACTTAGAAGGGGGTTGGATAAGTATGAAGATAAAAACTTAGAAATAAAAACTCAAGTATTTTTATCCTGGTTCGTTGAACTCAACTACTCCAGTCCACCCTTCCTAGAGTTATTTGTATTTCTCAATCAAGGACTTAATCCACTATTTAATCAACTGATTACAATAGTAAGCACTAAGAACAACTGTTCAAAGTCTTCTCAAGAACTATTGATCCTAACTGGATCTTCTTAAGGTTTTCTTACAATCAAATGTAATAACAAATACAAGTGTTTAAATTGCTTCTAAAAAGCTTTATCACAACTGCGATTTTTAACTTAATATTAAGAACAAAGAAATTAATTCTAGAGAGAATGTGAATAGTATGAGAGCTTTGAATATTGATTTCTTTTCAGGTAAAACGTCAACTTAAGAAGATGGGTGAAGACTTGCTTTTATAGGCAGCTTGATCCAAGAGAACTTCACGTTGAGAAGAGTGTCCCAAAAGGTCTGAGCCTTTTTTGTCTTCACATCAAGTGACCTTTCCTAGAAGAAGAAAGCATATAGAAATCCTTTTTGTTTGTGTTCTTGTGTCTAGCATAAATGAGGAAAGAGTCGTTTGGATTATTCCAACGGACATAATCTTTAAATTCTTCTTCTTCAATTTTTCATAAAGAATCATCAGAGTCTAATTTGATCAGAGCCTTCTGATGTTGATCAGAGTTTTGCTGAATCAGAGTCTTTGCAGCAGGTGTGCTTTTAACGTGTGTAAGTTTAGAGCATATTTGAGTCAGATCCTCAGTACTGGCAGCTTTAGTACTTTCAGAATCTTCTGTAGTAACTATGCTTTCAAAACTCTTCATACAGAATTCTTCTTAGGTTCAGATGCTTCTGACTTGCTTCAGATTCTTCTGGAGGCTACGTTCAGGATCTTCTGTTGACAGCATTCAGAATCTTCTAATGGATGCATCTGGCGCTTCAGAGTCTAGCATATTTCTTATGTTCAGTTCTGATTTGCTTCTGGAGTGATAATTATTTTAATATCTGCAGCAAACACTCTCAAGCAAATTTTAGAGTATATAATTCTTAATTACAAAATTTCATAATAGTTATCATCAAAACATAAAGATATTATTAAGAACCAATCTGTGTTCTAACAGGACTTTTCTTGCAGTTCTTTGAGGGCCAAAGTGTCCTCCGACTTGAGATGCATGAGAAAATTTTAAAATGGATTCAATCTCATAGCCGGGAACACATCTTCTAATCACCTGATCACTACCAAACTTCCAAAGGTATGGATCATCCCAAACATAATATTTGGCATCACTCTTGAGTTTATGAATCTGTGATCTAGATGCACCTGCAGGAAAAACACCAGCAACAAGAAAATTAACAATGTCAGCAAACTAAGGTGTAATCCTATGCAAAAGAAAAAGATGCTCATCAGGAAAGTCATCTTGAATGGGAAAAGGATCTTCATCTCTATCTATCCTGCTCAAGTGGTCAGCCACTAAGTTCTCAGCTCCACTTTTGTCTTTAATCTCTACATTAAACTCTTGGAGCAACAACATCCATCGAATCAATCTCGATTTTGCATCTGGCTTCTTCAACAGGTACTTCAAAGTTGCATGGTCAGTAAAAACAACAACCTTGGAACCTAGCAAATAAGATCTGAATTTATCAAGAGTAAAAACAATAGCTAAAAGTTCTTTTTCAGTGGTAGTGTAATTTAACTGTGCATAATCTAAAGTCCTAGAAGCATAGTAAATAACATGGGCAACTTTGTCAACTCTTTATGCAAGAACAGCCCCAACAGCATAATTCGAAGCGTCACACATAAGCTCAAAAGGGAGGATCCAGTCAGGGGGCTGGATTATAGGAGCGAAGGTCAATGCTTTCTTCAAGAAGTCAAACGCTTGTTTGCATTTTTCATTGAAGTGGAAAGTGACTTCGTTCTTCAACAAGTTTGACAGCGGAAGAGCTATCTTGCTGAAATCTTTAATGAAGCGCCTGTAAAAACCTGCATGACCAAGAAAAGAACGAATCTCGCGAATGCAAGATGAGTAAGGTAGTGTAGAAATCACATCAATCTTAGCAGGGTCAACAGAAATCTCTTTTTCAGAAATTATGTGACCAAGAACAATTCCCTGCTCAACCATAAAATGACATTTTTCATAATTTAAAACAAGGTTAGTTTCGATGCATCTTTCTAAAATCAAGCTTAAACTGCTCAAGCATGCATCAAAAGAGGAACCATAGACAGTGAAATCGTCCATAAAGACTTCCATGCAATTTTCAATAAAATCAGAAAAGATACTAACCATGCAATGCTGGAAAGTTCCTGGAGCATTGCAAAGACCAAAAGGCATCCGCCTATAGGCAAAAGCACCGAAGGGACAAGTAAAAGTGGTATTCTCTTGATCTTCCCGTGCAATATTGTCACACCCTTATTTTTTACCGTAAGATCCCACCTATTTTCGCGCATTTTCTTTTGTCATTTGACCTTAATTTAATATTTATGTTTTATGACTAACCAATTTGTGCAGGGACAACTATTTCAGTTCGAACGGGGAGAGGATTAGGCTTTAAGTGCGGTCTTGATTTTCGTGGCGACATATATTACAATTACGTCCTTTTCGATATGCCTGGCTCATCATTATCGAAATCTTTGATTATACGGATCTTTTTTCCATTTTTGAAGGAGATTAAGACTCATCAAAGCATTCCGTATGAAGTTGAAGTTAAGCGCAAAATACATATACCAATTAACATTTTAATAAAAGTTCAGAACCTCTTTGAAAGTGCATTAATTCTTGCAAGGATTGCAAGTTGGACTAGTGGATTTGTTAAGGAGCTCAGCCATGAGTTTTTTTTTTGTTCCTACATAAGGATTTCAAGCTCACGGAGAACTTGATTTGATGCCAGGTTGAGTTCTGTTACGTGAGAGTGTATTAGGATTGATTTCAAGTGCATTTTGTTCCGAATTCATTGCAAACCAAGTCCCTTCCAATTTGCAAGGCCCAGGAATTTAAATAATTTGGATTACATGCAACAGTGAAACGAAAATTAACATCAAGATTAGATTCTTCATTATTATCCCTTCAAAGTACTCCACATGGCACATTACAGTTACAGTTGACGGTTAATGTAAGTGTGATACAAATTGGGAACCTTGGCATTCCTTGCTATTAGTCTTTACAAGGTTTACCTTTTTCAGAACGGCATATCATGACCTGTACAAGAGATAACTCAAATAAAATCCTAATTGCCTCCTAAGCCCATTTACTTGTTAGCCGATGTTGGTCAAGGATTCTACTCCAAGTGGTTGCAGATGTAGCAGCAACTAATGAAGTAAGGAAGGGGGTCAGTGCAAAGAAATTTTTGAGAAGATTGAAAAGGAACTTTAGGAAAACTAGAAGTTACCTATTAAAATTGTTGTATGGGGCTGTTAAGACCACAAACTATGGGGGCCTCGTTCTTCAAGCAATCCGAAGGCATCATCCCCCCTGCATTGGTTCCGTCTTCACCGTTTAAATCTGCGGTGAACTCTCTGTTACAGTCTCATAACCTGAAGCTCCAATGTAGTAATTAGAGCTTTTTCTTCCTTAACACAACCGTTAAAAGATCAAACTGAAGAAAATGGAATTTGATTACCTTTCGGTTCATCCCATGGAAACACCGACACCGTTCTGAATAAGAGCTAGTCGAAGTTGGAGTGGAAAGTCGCACAATTCAAAATTAAACCAACAAAATTAGCAGCCATGGTTGACACTAGTAGAGAGATTCGAGGAGCTTTCAAACGGAATACTACCGACACGAACCAAGACATGAACGCTCACGGCCTTTCTCCCAGCCACTGTGGAATTTATCGCCTTGCAGAATAACCAGCATATAGTTAACCGAATTTGTTCTGTTGAAGCACCCAAACTTGAGAAGCATACGAGACACCAGCAAGGGTGTCGTTACCTGTTCACCTCTTGTTTACTACCGACGCCACCTCGCATGCACCTGCCAACAACTTCAACTTCCACCAACACGTTTTGAACATATTTGCACAACCTGCATACAACGAGGAATCAGAATATCGGTAAAAACTCAGAGCAAATCATCCACAAACATTGACCAATCTTGAAAATATATACATGGAATGGAACAGGGTGGCTACTGCTGCTTCATATTTTTAAAGCTATACCAAGCGCAACCACTGGATTATTTGTACCTTATAACAATCTTGCTATAATCTATAAGCATTAGGCGGATGTCATACCTTGCTACAATGAGGCCCTCCGCACCGATCCCTTGGCAGCTGATGGTCCTGTAAATAGAAGCAATACATATAAGGAGATTGGAAGAGTTAATGATTGCTATCCAGTATTATATACGCGCAATTACCGTCAGGCCTACCATGGCTGAAACTCATGCTAATTTGGCTCATGCTTATAAAGATGGTGGACATGTAGAGGAAGTTGTAAAGAGCTATGGACATGCATTGGTTCTCCGCAAAGACTTTCCTGAAGCAACTCGCATTGTGCTACGCGACGGGATCGACCGTGAGAGAGTGAACCTGCATTTGACATTAACGGAGTCAATAATCTTGTGATGCGAAGTTAAGAGAACTCAGAACATCATTCACTGACCGGATAGAACCAAAGAGCATTGCCTACGATTCTCGAACTTGAGGTTGTTGTGTTGAACTAAGAAATAAATCTTCTTCAAGCAAAAATGATAAACTGAAAAAGAAACAGGAGATTGAGGTTAGCATACTTAATGAGTTCATTGCCAAATCATTTGCCTATGGAAGCAATACAACCTACTTGTAATAATATTTCCATCCCTATTGATGAATACACCAAGGAACCATCGCTCAGTGTTGATAAATTTGCACCAATTTGTAATGAAGAAGGCGAGGTTGCTAAACCAAAATAACTATCATAGCTCTCTGATCATGATAGATGCAACATATAGAAAACCCCACTTGTAAATGACCGTAGACACATCCTATTGGTCTCCACCTTCAAAGGATATCCTAACACAATTGGAGCCGCATGTACGAATTGTTTGGTTACCGAGAAGTTAACTTTACCACTTCAGTACGCACAGAACAACACACAACATGTCCCAAGACGTGTCTACACCAGAATGGAAATAATTCTTAAGTTATGACAATTGTAAACATCTTGAGGGGGAAGACAAGAAGAGAACGGTACTTACGAGTTTGAGGAAAGAGGATAACCGCATAAAGAAAGTTTTCAAATCCAGGCCATCCTGCAACAACATATTACGACATGTCAGCACAAATTCGAAAATGATAAATTCAGAAGGGGAAATGTCCAAGATTGTAACTTATGAGGAAATACCTAGTGACCCAATTTGTTTGATATCAGTCACAACCGTGATTCAGAATTTGAATAAGAGGACAAGACATTAACCAACAGTCTGAAGGCAGATTTAATTTGGGTTGTATAGAGAACAGGTTGTCCCAATGCCTTCACGACCTGTCCAAAACAAACAAGGAAAACATTTACTTCACAGTAGCCGTTCAACTTGCCAAAACAGAAATACGTAAATTTGGTAAAACAAATCGGATTTCCAAAGCATGCCCTAACATGTTAGAGCGAGATTGGAAACACTATCACTATTCATCAATTCACAATGATCCTTGCAACCCTATATGAGAAGAGGGGATCGAGATGAAAAGAGAGATCAAAAAATTCATATCGATTCACAAACAATCCGCAAAATCCACAGAGCCCCAATTTGAAACCCTAAGATATCAAGGGAAGAGAACTTAGCTTTTTTTTCAGAGTCTCATTGCTGGAAATCCCAACGATCCTCCGAAGAAACCGAGGCAAGCCTTCATCGTAAAACCTTCATCACCTCCGCAAGCCCAAATCGCCGCCGGATTCGCACCCAGACCTTCAAAATCATGCCGTTGCGAACCTCCTTCCGCTCGCCCCTCAACCACCATTGGAGGACCTACGAAAACCCATTGTTCAAATGTGAGATGTTTCTGCTAACGCTTTATGATTGTTTTTCTTGTTTGATTTTGTGTAGGAAAGGAAGGTGAGACCGTGAGGAGCAAAGAAGAAGCGGCGAACGAAGAAGTTTGAAGGAGGCGGCCGTGAATGAGGAACGAAGAGAATGGGGAGAAGAAGAGAAGGAAAACAGAAAAGGGAAATTGGGGGGATTAGGGTTTATTTTCATTTTGTTATCTATTGTAATCATGTGCGTGTATGCCCATCATAAATGCAATGCACCCTCACATCACAGACACACATCACCACCTGATCCAATCACATGGCCCATGTTGCACATCCATGATGCACCCTTGCACCTACGCTACACTCAATCCTCTCGCCCCCACTAATCCCTTAATTAGCCCCTTTGATCTGCCCTCTAACCACCATTTAGTTTCTTTAATCCACTAATTAACCGTAAATCACTTTTTATAATTAACAACTATATTAACGGTTTTTTTTAATTAAAACTATTAATCCTTTTAATCATTAATCTTAATCAACCTTTTACAAAATTAAACTAATGATCTCTCTTTTCAAATTAACTTTTTTAATTCAACTTAATTTACCCTTTATTTATTAATTTCAATTTATCAAATCAATAATTCTTTTAAGAAAAATAATAATGAAATAATTAATTTGCTCTTATTTTAATTAAAGAGGCCTATTTTCATATAATTTATTTTGTATTCAGTAATAATAAAAACTATCATTTAATAAACTTTTTCTATAATTCACTAAACTTATATTATAATGACAACCTTTTTATATATTCAATTTGAATTTTATTTATGAATATAATGATAACCTTTTATTATTCAATAAGAAAAAACCTTTTGCTGATAAAATTAAATTAACTTTTCTTAAAATTAACCTCACCAAATTAATTCAACATTTCCCTTAAAATCAAATTCATTTATAATTTATTAATCTAATATTTTCTTAAAATCAAACCTCTCATAATTTAACATCACCTAAAATCAATTCAACCATCCTCTAAAATCAATCTTCTCAAATTCAATCAATCGTACACGCCTCCATTCCGTCCGCACACTCACAATTCACATCACTTTCACTCACTTAGCGCTTTCATGCGTGTGTATGCTTTTATCTTTATCCACAATTTACATTTACCGCATTTACTTTATCGCATTGCATTCCGTCCAAAGGAAGAACTTGCACGTAACGTAAAACTTGCGCGTATGCATCCCATTTGCATCATAATCCCCTTTGATCCTTGATCCCATTCAAGTCGATCTTCTAAGATAGATCCTACCCCATAGGAAGGACCTTTATCTTTTACAACTTAGACAAAACATTCAACTCAATTCAAACTATTCAAACACATTAGAGAATAAGATGTTAATCATCTTAAGCGAGATAAAACTCCTACCCCATAACAATTCAATCAATTCGTAGGGACTTTGCCTTAAGAGAGATAGTGGCATACTTGTCGATTAAACTCCGAGTACTTGAGCCTTCTCTTAAGACGATGCAAAGACTATTTTCCTACAAAGTTGTAGCGGTTAAAATCAAGTAATCTCCCTTAAAATGACAACTCATCTTTTCTCCTAAAATCAATCAATCAACTATCCTAAACCCATAGGAACTTTGACCACAGTCAAAGATCTCCTCAAACCCTTTAGGGGAACTACAGATACTCTGATTCCACTCCCGTAAGGATATGTAGGCATAAGATGCGATATCTTATCGAGTATACTTAGAAATAAACCCCTAGGTCTTTCACCCTTAAGCAGGTAACCCTTAGTAATAAACAACATAAAACGAGAGGTTCCTGTAGAGTACTACAGAAACTTAGGATGCTAGCACCTTCCCTAAGTTTAACCAACCCCCGAACCTAAAACTCTCTAGCTTGCATTTGCATTGCATTGTGGGTATTTCGATCTTTATCCCTTCCTTTGGACAAATCAAAGTTCGGTTGCAAATGAATAAGATTCAAGCTCATCAATAGCTTGGTATCCAAATTTCACCGCGACAAATATGAATATGAAAGTAACCTGAAAAGTCATCAAGAAAACAATAATGTGATTTACCAGCTAGTCGTTCAAGCATTTGGTCGATGAACGGTAAAGGAAAGTGATCCTTTCTAGTAGCCTGGTTCAGTCTCCTGTAATCGATACAAACTCTTCAGCTATTCTGTACTCTAGTGGTAACAAGTTCATTCTTTTCATTTTTGGCCATTGTAAGTCCAGATTTCTTAGGTACAACCTGGACTGGCTTACCCATTTACTGTCAGAGATAGGATAAATGATACCCGCTTGCAAGAGTTTGGTTACCTCTTTCTTCATAACATCAAGAATCAAAGGATTAAGCCTCCTTTGGGGCTGCCTAACTGTTTTCCCACCATCCTCAAGTAAAATCCTGTGCATACACATGGAAGGACTAATTCCTGGAAGGTCGACTAATGTCCACCCGATTGCCTTCTGGTGCTTCTTCAAAACCTGTAAAAGCTTGTTTTCTTGATCGAAATCAAGGTTAGAAGATATAATAATAGGGAGTTTTTCGTTACTCTCCCAGTAAGCATATTTCAGGTTCTCAGGGAGCTCTTTTAGCTCTAAGGACGGGGGCTGCTTGATAGATGGAGTGTTTGGGGGCATCCGGGATGTCAAGAGCATCAGTTGTAAAAACAACTTAATCGGCTACAACTTCACCTGTAGGAAATATATCAGCCTGCAAGGCATCATCAATCTCAGCACACACAACACAAAGGTTAGTGTCAGTTCAATCAGAACATGAATAAGCATCATCAAAACCAGATAAAGATGGAAAATCAAGAGAAAATAGTTCAGAGCAAGTGTCATCAACTAATTCAAAAATCAGCTCAATACAAAAAACGGAGTGCTCCTCCAAAGGATGTTTCATGGCATCAAAAATGTTGACTTTTGCGACAATGTCACCAAACTCCATGGACATGCTTCCATCATCAACATCAATTTTTGTTTTTGCCGTTTTCATGAACGGTCTTCCTAAAATGATGGGAGCTTTGCTGGACTTTGTTTCTCCTTCCATGTCAAGAATGTAAAAATCTACAGGAAAAATCAAATCGTTAACTTGAACAAGGACATCTTCGATTACGCCGGTAGGGCGAGTGTTGCTCCTGTTCGCCAACTGAATGATTAAACCTGTAGGCTGCAAAGGACCAAGACAAAGGTTATTATAAACAGAAGTAGGAATAACATTAATGCTCGCTCCTAAATCAAGCATGCAGTCATCGAATTTACTATTCCTGATGGTACAAGGAATAACAAAAGTTCCCGGGTCTTTGCATTTTTGCGGCAAGACCGGAGTAGTGAGGAGGGCTGAAACATTTTCTTCGCCTGTAAATTTTCCAAATGGCTTGGGCTGAATAAAGGAAGAAATATTTCTTCCCAAATTTACTCTCTCACTTCCCTTCACCCTCCTCTTGTTGGTGCACAAATCCTTCAGAAACTTCGCATACTTAGGAACCTGCTTAATCACATCAAGTAACAGAATGTTTATCGCAACTTTTTGAAAAACATCTAATATCTCGCTTTCTTTGTCTCCCTCCTCAATTCTCTTATTTTTCAGAACTCTATGTGGGAAGGGGACTGGTGGTACATACTCTTTTTCTTTATTTTTTTCAGTTTCGACCACAACAGAAGAAGGGGAAGAAAGTTCAGCTGGGTGAGGTTCAGAAGTTACCTCAATGATTTTTTTATTTTTTTTTAGGGGCTGGTTCTGTAACTTTTTCGGATCTCAAAGAAATTGCGCTCACATTAACATTAGGACCATTTGGATTGACAACTGTTTGGGCTGGAAGTTGGTTCGACCCTTGGGCTTGCATGTTATTTATATGAGTAGCAAGTTGTCCCATCTGCGTGTGCAAGGTCTAAATGCTAGCATCGGTCCTTTGTTGGAACTGGAGGTTGTTGACAACCATTTGTTTAACAAGTTCCTCTAAAGAAGGCCCGGAAGGTTCAGGGGCAGCCGCTTGAGGTGGGTTATGTTGTTGACTGGTTTATGGGTTTCCATATCGGAGGTTGGGATGGTTTCTCCAATTCGGGTGGTACTTATTAGTGCACAGGTCAGGAATGTTGTACCGGTTCTGGTTGTTACTTTGATTGTAAAGGGCTGCAGCATAAGCTGGGGGTAATTCAGTAGGCTTATCATCTTGCAGAATAGGACATGTATCAGTAGGATGATCAGAAGAAGTACAAATACCACATAACCTTGGTGGTTGAGTTTGATGGGTTGCTTGAGCCTTACCTACGACTATCAGCTATTGTACTAAGTCCTTCAGCTCAGACATTTTATTTTCGAAGGCTTTATCGGAATGAGCAACATGAGAAGAGACGTGAATCTCGTTCACACCCTTTACTTGAACATAATTGTTTCTTGTTGTGAACTGCTGGGAATTAAGTAACATGTTCTCAATTAGAGCCTTGGCAGCGGCTGGAGTCTTATCAACAAGTTCTCCACCGCTAGCAGCATCAAGAATGTTCCTATCCATCGGTGACAATCCCTTATAATAGTATTGGATGAGTAGTTGCTTGGTGATCTGGTGCTGAGGGCAGCTGGATACCAAATTTTTGAATCTCTCCCAATACTCGGTCAAAGACTCATTACCTTGTCTAATACCACAAATCTCTTTTCTTATCGAGGCCGCTCTGGAGGCAGGAAAGTATCTCTTCAAGAACACTTTTTTTAGAGCATTCCAGTTTGCAATTGAATTTGGCTCGAGGGAATATATCCAATCCTCTGCTGCACCCTGCAATGAAAAAGGAAAAGCTCGAAGTTTGATGTGATCTTCAGTGATCCCTTCAGGCTTCAATGGCGTAGAACACACCACTTTAAATTCTTTCAAATGTTTGTGAGGATCTTCACCTGCAAGACCATTAAACTTGGGCAACAAGTGTATTAAACCCGATTTTAATTCAAAAGGAACAGCATCAGCAGGATACTCAATACACAAACCGTTATAATTCACATAAGGAGCAACTAATTGCCTTAAGGTTCTATTATCAGCCATTTCAAAATTAAGTTCACTATCAATGGTGGGTGGTGAACTAGTGGAAACCTGGACTGCTCTACGTCGTGTGTGCAAAGTTTTCTCTACTTCAGGATCAAAAGCAACAATATCAGAACAAGATGACCTAGTTGCCAGGGCTAATGCACAGCAATGCAGCAACAAAATTCAAAATGCCAAAAATGTCCCTAAAAGTCAAAAGCAAACACAAAGAAGGGAATTTGATCAAAATAACTTCAAAAAAATAAAATAACACCAGAATTAAGCTAATTAAGCCAAATAACAATTATGAGAATTTTTTTAATTTTTTCCGACTCTATGAAAACAGTTTAAAATTCATTAAAAATAGAAAAATGATGAAATTGGGAATTTGAAATGATTATCCCGTAACTACTTAGTTGTACGGGACAAATGACCAGAGAATTTTTTTGCATCAAATGCCTGGAACAGATTTCGATTCGGACGCAATTTTTCCAAAAACCGATTTTTCGACTCTAGACGCGAGAAGGCCAAAAACGTGGGGAACCTAGGGCCTAAGCATAACAACACTATACATATGACTCTAATATCGATTAATAACGACAAGAGTCCCCGACAACGGCGCCAATTTGATCCGCTGTCGCGCACGGATCAAAACGATTGTTTTTTGTAAAAATGCAGTACAGCGACAGTAACTCAGATATCGTTCTCAAGGATTCTTGATTATTACTAATCGAATAAAAGGGGGGGGGGGGGTTGGTCGTGTTTGAATGAGTAAGAGTAATTAACAAAAGTGATTATTGGAAAAAGTTGTTGTGAAATAAGTGATTATGAAATAAGTCAATCTACCGAGTCGGTTCCTACTATCATCGATTGTTATAATTTTAATACCCTAAGCATTCATTCCTATCTGGATACAAATTCAATGATAAGCGCAATGAGGTTTGCAAGATGTATGATCCTATTGTCCAAATTAAGCAAACGGTATAAACTTTCATGAATTAAACAAACATTATTATTCAGACACAAAAACGAATTAAGCAAACGTAAAAGTGTGTGTTAGGATCATACAATCAACCAAATTGAATCAATATATTTCATGCAATTGAATTAAGAATACAAGAACATTAAATATCATTGAACGAAATTAAACAGAAATTAACATTATAACAACCTCAAGTGTTAGAACCTGAATTACGGTAGACCGACTCCTAAGTGATTAGTTCTCCATCGTTCTTTCAAGCGTATAATTTTATTTTTCGTGAACAGTGATTGAATGATGAACAGTAAAAACGAGGTTCCTTATGAACAAAATTCATAACCCAACTGGTTCATAACCCAACTGGGTCGAAAACATAACCCAGGCCCAATATATGACCCAAAACCAAAACAAATTCCTAATGCTGTAACTTCAACGAATATTCTGGGAAAATGTGCTTCGAATCTGACTTCAACTCCAACACAAAAGTCGTAGCTCTCTCTCTTAGCTTTCCGAAGATTTTTAGGACGCCTCAAACGAATTCCCGGAACTCCAGTTATGATTGTTTCCGTGCACACTGCTAAAGCTAAAAAATAAAGTGCGAAAATCAAATTAAACCAAAAATAAAATAAAATATAAAAACATAAGAATAATCAAAATAAAGTCAAGAAATGCCTAAGTAAAAATATAGGAGAATGTGCATAAAGATGCACTGATCAGTGAGAATGAGAATATGAGTTTTTTTTGTTTTATGAAAGGTATGGGGACCTAAGGGGTTTTATTTAAATGTGTGCTCGCTAAGATCTCACAATCTTATGCCTATGTACTCTCAAAAGGAAATTGAGAAATCAGAGCGTTTGTAGTTCCACCTAACTATGGGTGGAATTTATATCTTGTTCAAAATCCAAGATGATGAAGCTAAAAGGATATTTGTGTATCTTGTTCAAAGCCCAAAATATGAAGCTAAAAGTTTTGTGGGTTTGAAAGAAAAGACAAATTGTCATTCTAAAGGGAGATATCCCACCTATCCATCACAAACATTTGAGAATGATATCATAAGGGAGGAAGCTTTGAACTTGGATGCTAAAGAATCCTAAGAAATGTCACATCTCCCTTTTTGAGTCTTTCCATGCTAAAAGAAGGACCTTAACTTGGATATAGTATCAACAAGTGTGCCACTTACATCACTTAGATGAAAGAAAAGTTTTGGATCATGATAAGAGAGGGACTCCAACTTAGATTTTGAATCAACAAGTGTGCCACTTACATCACTTATACGCCAAAAGTTTTTAATGTTTGATTTTTAATTGTGGTGTATAGAAGAGATATATTCCTACAGATGTGACTCAATGTCTCATCTCTAGGGAGAATTTTATTTGAGTATCTTGTTCAAATCTCAAGATATGAAGCTAAAACATTTATTATAGCCTGAGAGGCGACTGACTTAACTGGGGGGAGAGTTTTGAATTGATGGTCTTTGTATGAAGCCCAAGATGGAGGCTATGGTGAAGTTGATTTCATCCAAGGGGAACTAGGGTTTAAACTAAGTTGTAGTTGAGGGAAATCTAATGTTTGAACTAAGTCTAAACTAAGGATGAGGTGTTATAAATGTGAAGAGAGACTTAATATGAATAAATATATGACAAGTGTTTAACAAGTATAGACATGAATTAAAAGTAGAGGGTCTTATACTCTAATAGAGACCCATGTCTAAGCATGGTTGCCTTGAAAAAGAGGTGGGTCTTACACTCTTATAGAGGCCCAAAAGGTTTTGAAAAGATAATGGGTCTTACACTTTAATAGAGGCCCAAAAAGTTTTGAAAATGTAATGGGTCTTACACTCTAATAGAGGCCCAAAGAGTTTTGAAAGTGTGATAGGTCTTACACTCTAACAGAGGACCAAAAGGTTTGAATAGGTTGGGTCTTACACTCTAATAGGGGCCCAAAAGGTTTTGAAAATATGATGGGTATTACACTTTAATAGAGGCCTAAAAGGTTTTGAATTTGAATGCCGTTAGAGCTTTGTTTGATGAAAGTTGAAGATTGTGTTTTGAAAGATTGAATGTTTTAAGAAATTGAAGAAAGTTTTGAGGAGGAGGATAGGGACTTACACTCTAATTGAGGCCCAAAATTTTTTAAAAGGTAATGGGTCTTACACTCTAATATAGGCTCAAAGGTTTGGAAAAAACATGTGAATGTGCATCAAACAAAGAAACATATTCATCATGGTAAGAGTTTATGAAGGAAATACTTGAATATGTGAGCAAAGATTTAATCCATGGGAGAAATTACAGAGAAGTTCAAGCAAGTATATGTACTCAAGATGAATCGAGGATCCAACGAATATAGTAAGGGTAACGGCCAAGCATATTTGAACAAAAAGACATGTTCATGACAATAACATATGAATGAAGATGTAAACATACAAGAGATGGCATGTAAGAATACTTAAAGATGACAAGTTTAAAGTTTAAACATCATGTGAACAAGTTAAGGAATTACTTGAATATTTAAGCATGGATACAAGTTGAACATGTTAAGACAATTTGATAACAACTAAACATGGATATTAGGGTCCAAACATGGTCATAAGCAAGTAAGAACATCACAAAGGTTTAAGCATACAAACATGTATTCAAAATCACTTTCAAGACAAAATTAAAGTGTATAAGGATACATAAACATGGTAAAAGAAACACAAAGGCAAACATGCACATCATGGTCATGTAAACATGGAAATAGCATCTCATGCTAAGGCAAAATAATCAAGCAAATAGCTCATGGTATGGACAAAGTTCAACATATACTTTTAACATGTAAGTATGCATCAAAAAGGTATAAAACTCAAGTAATAACACAACCCACAAGTTAAAAAGATCAAACTAAATTTCTAAAAAGTGTATGTGATCCACATAAAGCAGAATGTACAAGGGAAAGTAAGGGAATACTCAAAAGAATCAAAAGAACATCATGGAAACCCTAAAATGACCACATACTTTGAACATCCATAAATGCATAAAAAAATAATCATTTTTATTGTTTTATTTCCACAAATAGAAAATAGGCATTACCATGAACAATTTTCAAAAAGAATGGGTTCAAAATGATAAAAAAAAATGAGAAACGTATGATCAATTGAATTTACAAAGAAAAACAAGAAAAAAAGTCATAATGGGGAATGATCCCCATGGGTGTTTAACCCATGACACTGCGCTCACCAGTTAAAACACTAACCAATCCAACCATACGCGCGTGGTGATCATAAGAGGAAGGGAATATATTATGTGTGTTATCCAGTTGAATAATCAGAAAAATAAAATGAAATTGGGGCGAGGGGGATTCTAACCCCAGTTTTAGTAGGGACAAGTACTTAAGGTGCGCAGGTTAACCACTTGGGTGGTGATACATTAATTGTATTACCCCCACCCCATTAATACATATTCCTAGCAAGCTTGGTCTGGCCAGAACAAAAGGGCGCCCAAGGTTGGTCATGCCCAAGATTTTCAGGTTTTGTCTCATTTGCAAAACCAACCATAACTTGGTCATTTCTCCATGAAAATGGATGAAATAGAAATGAAACTTGCTTGAAATTTCCTAAGGAATCTAATGGTTCAATTGGCTTTGTATAAAAATTCTCTCATTTTAAAACTCAAAGGCTACACTAAAAATGACATATTCTTGCAAGTTCAACATGATAATCATGTATATTCAAATATAGCATTCAAAAATTGTTCAAACACAACACATATGATATGTCAAGTATGTCTAAACTCAATTAACATCAAAGCACAACATATTTTGCAAAGTTCAAGTTCTTTAGGAACTTACCTCTTGAAGCACAAAGTCAAACCTCTAAGATACATGCTACAAAAGTGAATGAATGCCTGGGACACTTCAAATAAACTCATATGAAGCTTTTAGGATGCTTGAAATCAAAAGAAAATCTCTGCAATAGAAAGTGGCCGCTTCTTTCAAAATGGTCAAAAGTGACCAAAATGGAACCTTTACCAAATGATGTTACAATTGAGAAACTATTATTGGAACAACTTAAGGATGTTATTTACAATGTGTTTGAAATGTTGGATGCTTTTGAAATGGACAGAATCAAGACATGGCTTGTGAAACGCAACAAGTCAAAGATATGAGGTTTTGACAGTTGACTTTTTGATTCTGGTGTTTGGAGGGGAAGATGAAGGTTTGAACACCTTCAAGGGATGATTTGTGAAATGTTTGGGTGGTTATTTGAGTGGTTTAAGCTCTGGTTTTGAAAATTTGATTCTCACATTTTTTAAATTTGAAAATTTGAAGTGAAAGAGGAAGAATGAGAAAATAAGTGTTGTAATTATTTTGGTGTACTTTGAATGATAAAATATGGTCTCTATTTATAGGGGAGCAAGTTTGTTTTGGAGGAATAGTGTTGGTTTGAAGGATGAGCTCAATGTTTAATGGTTTTGGAAATGCATCATTACTTTCAACTCAAGGTACCTTATCTCTTCCAGTAGCCTAGCTCTTCTTTTGACCAATTCCACGTTCTCCAGAGGTGTTTATTGTTATTTAAGAGTGCATCTTGACTGGTGAGAGTGGTCTCTTTGATATTGCACTACTCCACATATATGCCTATTGAATTCAAGACTTAAAGTGATAATGTCTCATCATTTCAAAGGGATTCCTCTTGACTTAATGGCTTTATCTTGCAGGTTTTGGATGATTCATTCAAATTCTTATTGAATGAGCATTGTATGATCATCACACTTGGACTCAAGAAATCGTGCACCACAAGTAATGTCAAATATACCTTATTAAAATAGTTGCATCAAGGCATATTATGCACTCCGTATCTTCTTGCTCAAATGGAATTAGATTGTGTTCTTGGACATTTTGGAAAGATGAGATGTCATACTTCAACTTTGATGTTTGAAGTTTGCCTTGGATCATTGTAGATCATGGAGAAAAATGGCCTCAAAGTTGACTAAAAAACAAAACATATTATGTCCAAAAGTTTTCTAAGTGTCAAAGTTCAAAAAGTCTTGAAACCCTAACTTCATGGCTTCATATCTCAAAATCTATGCACTTTTTGGGAATCCACCCTAATTGACAAAGTTGTAGTATGTAACAAGCTCTTCAATTTGATTGTTGGATCAAAGAAAATGGTTGCTTGTTTTGGAAGTTATGCCTTTGCGAATTTCGCACCAAATTAGGGTTTTCTTCGTAACTTAGAAATTTTTCATTTCTTCATGGTTGCCCTTTTTGCAATTAACCTAACTTTTATTGATTTTTCTTGATTAATAATGAATAAAATAACATATTATGATCATTATTATCTTGAAGAAACTATGGTTTATCAAAAAACTCCAAACGTCAAACTTGATATTGGGCACAATTGACTTTTGTATCAGATGAACTTTGATTTTGTGATCTCTTATTGAAATCAAACCTTTGGATTATTTGGACACCACGGATGGACTCCAAGGGTGTTTTTGAGTGTCTTGAATCATGTACCAAGGTTTGAGATCATGCCTTGGTCAAAAGTCAAAGGTACAGTTGGCTTTTCATCAGAAACCCTAGTTTGTGGTCCAGATGAATTTGAATCCTTGCATTGCTTATGAATCAAGTTATTTGGGTCAATCCAATCATATGAATGGACTAATGTGAGGCATTTTTTTATCCTTGAAACATATCTTGAGGTTTTGGATCATGCCTTGCTCCAAAAGTCAACCCAGGGACTCAATTAGGTCAAAACCCTAATTTTGGTGTACTGATGATCTTGATGCTTGATTAACTTGAAATGATGTAGACTTGTGCTTGACTCTTGATAGACGAAATATCTTGATCTTTATTGAATAAATAAAGGACTTTATAAGTTAAAGATCATGCCCCTTCTTGATTGATCATTTTCCTGAGTTTCTTTTGAGGCTTGAAACCCTAATTGGTAACTAAATGAAACAAACAACAATCTTTATATATCCAAATGAGTTAGTGATGCATAAAAGTATACACATGTGTAATGATAAAGAAATGAAAATGATTTGGGATTTTGGGGTAAAAAATTAGGGTATGACACCTTGCCTAGGGCGTATTTTAACTTTCTTGTACATAGGTCTAAGGAAACGCTTACAAACCTCAAAATTGGCCTATCAGACCCAGAAGGAGCTTGTAAACCTCGTATTCTGGTCTTCCCAAGGAAATTTAAAAGGAAAACATATTTTAACTCTCTTGTACATAGTGTTAACTAAGAGCTTACAAACCTCTAACTTAGCCTATTTAGACTCTGAAGGAGCTTACAAGCCTTAGATTCTGATGTTGCCAAAGGAAGTTAAAATGTTGTTATTTTGGTTTTCTTAAATATGGAAATAAGGGGGAACTTACAAACCTCAACCTTGGAACTGTTAGACTCAAAGGAAGCTTGCAAACCTCATATCCTGATGTTACTAAGAAGACTAATTTATTTTTTCATGAAAAATAGTTCTTGGTGTTAGGGTCAATAGAACTCAGCTGTGGACTATCAGACTCAAGGGGAGATTACAAACCTCATACACTATTGTTGCAAAGAAAATAAAATGCCTAACATTATCCTTTAAATACTTGTGTTTTTTATCATAAAAAATGTAGAGATTGTTAGAACAAAATTGGTTCTTGATATATTCTCTTTTGATTTTGATGATAACAAAGTATTGAAAGAATAATGGCCTATTGGATGTGTGTTTTATTTATGCAGGTTCTACATCAGTGTACATAAATAATCAGAATTTGTGTTACATGAACACACTTGGGAGTTACTTCATTGCTAGCTTCTGGTGGTAGAGTCTGAAGAAAAATTGTTAGTGTGGCTTGGTGCAGACTCTGAGCTAAAGGCCTCAGCATTCAGACGAGTTACTACACTTGGTAATTGTATATCAGCATCTGGTACCATTCAGAGTTGGTGATATAGTTATGGTTGTCCGTACTGCAGAAAGCAAGATGTATTGTCTTATCAGCTTGTCAGCTAGAGTCTACAAGATTGAAAGGCTCAAGAAAGGTTGTCATGCTCTACGGATATCTGCTCTCAACAGTCAATACAACACCTCTTGAAGACTTAAAGGTTAAACGTGTTACAAACTAGATTCAAAATTTGTTGTGCATCCATCTTCAACATCTCTTGTACTATGGGGCAAAGACAAAGACACTTGATCAAGTTACCTCTTCAACGGCTAATTTCTGAAAAAAAAACTATATATATGGTTGTAGATTCAAGTTTGAATCTTAACAAGGATTCTCTAGGCGAAGGAGTAACAAGATTAAGCAATTATCAACTCTATTGTAATATGCAGATTTTCTATTGTAGGTTGTAATTGGAAAAGCCTTAAGATTTATTACCATTAAATATCTTAGAAATCTTAAGAGCTTTAGGTCTTTGTTATGGTGATTTCTTGTACCTCTGATGCTTGTATCATGTACACCTTGTTTTCTATTCTGCTGAGTCTTCAGTAGTTTAGATCAAGTCTCTTGCTATGTGCTTGAGCAGAATTCTTAAGCCCAGATGCTTAAGCCACATAAGTCTCATTGCTTAAGTTCTTGATCTATGAAAGTCTTATTCAACTAGGCTGATTGAGCAAAGAGAAAGTCTTCGTCTGAGGGGCGTGAGCAGGAAGTCTCAAGTGCTGCTTGAGTAAGGAAGTCTCATTCAGGATGGATAGAAGAGCAGGTGGCTTGGTTAGAGGATGTGAGCAAGGAAGTCTCAGTCTAGATGGCCAGAAGAGTAGGTGGCTCGGTCAGAGGGTGTGAGCAGAAGTCTTAGACATGTGCTATAAGCAAGAAAAATTATGTAAAAGCATAAGTGATTGTAATCATGAAATGGTTATAATGAATATCTCTTGTGAGGCAAGAGGACTTGCGTACTCTCAATTAGGGAAGGAACCAGAATAAATCTTTTGTGTCTTCTGCTGTTATTTGTTTACTTTTGTTATATCTGCTGCTAATGAATTAAAATAGAATTTGAATACCAATTATGATTTTGAAACTCTGATCATAAGTTAAATTAAAGAAAATGAGAAACACAATTCAACCCCCCTTCTTGTGTACTTTTCACACCTTCAAAAGGGATTGACTATACTAAAACCTTTGCACCAGTTTTCAGGTTAGAGTCTTTTGTCTCTTGATTTCCTTTGTTGTTAATCATAACATCATCTTGTATCAGATGGATGTTAAGAGTGCATTTCTAAATGGATACATAATTGAAGAGGTGTATGTACACTAATCTTCTGGTTTTTAAAATCATAAAAACCCATATTTTGTTTTCAAGCTTAAAAAATCATTGTATAGTCTAAAACAAGCTCCCAAAGCATGGTATGAAAGACTAAGAAATTTTCTTCTTGAAAATGATTTCACCAGAGGGAAGGTTGATACAACTCTGTTATGTAAAACATTCAAAAATGACATTCTTGTTGTTAAAATTTATGTTGGTGATATTATATTTGGTTATGCTAATGCTGCTTTATGAAAGGAATTTGCTAAGTCTATGCTGGTAGAATTTGAAATGAGTCTGATGGGAGAACTCAAGTTCTTTCTAGGGATTCAAATCAATCAAAGTCCAGAAGGAACCTACATCCATCAAAGTAAGTACACTAAAGAACTTCTTAAAAAGTTTGACATGTCAGAATGTAAGATTTTAAAGACTCTTATGCATCCTACATGTATCCTTGAAAAGGATGAGGTAGACGGTAAGGTAGAGAAAAAGGTATACATATGTATGAATGGATCTCTCTTATACTTGATTGATTCTAGACCTGACATTTGTTTAGTGTCTGTTTGTATGCTCGCTTCCAATCAGATCCTAGAGAATCCCACTTAACAACTGTTAAGAGGGTCTTCAAGTATCTGAAAGGTATTATTAACCTTGGCTTGTGTTATAGAAAATATAAAGAGAACAAGCTTGTTGGTTATTGTGATATTGATTACGCTGGAGATAGAATTGAAAGAAAAATCACTTCTAGAAGTTGTTAGTTTTTAGAAGATAACTTGATTTCATGGTCCAACAAAAGGCAATCAACCATAGCACTATCAACTGTTGAAGCTAAATACATTGCAGCTTCTGGATGCATCACTTAGATGCTCTGGATGAAGAGTCATCTAGAGGACTTTCAGATATTTGAAGTAACATTCCTATCCTCTGTGATAATACTTATTCTATATGTTTATCTAAGAATCCCATTTTGCATTCTAGGGCTAAACATATTGAGATCAAACATCACTTCATACGTGACTATGTTCAGAAGGGTATTTTAAACTTAAAATTTATTGATAAAAACCATCAATTGGATGATATCTTTATAAAACCCCTTGCTGAAGATAGATTCGTTTTTTATTATGAAACATTTATCCATGGAGACATGTCAAGAATGAAATAGATGGTCATCTCAGAATGTTTATTCTTCCAGAATAGGTTAAAGAGACTCTGAGATATTTTGACTCTTAACGTGTGAGTCTTCTGAAATGAGAAGGTTTCATATGCTCATATGTGTCTAGTCAGAACCTCATTATTAAACGTTTTTTATTCTAGATATTATACAATGTTGGCATTAATGAGCTGTCAATCACTCTTGAAAAGTGGAATAGTTTTTAAAGACATATGTCTTAGAAAATTGAATCATTTCTAACGTATGAGTGAGACATTGGTTGAATTTATTAATCTTGGGATTTGCATGACTCACTATGTGATTTATTACATACTTTTTCCCCAGAAAGAGTAACTCTGGTCTTATAATTCAAGTTGATGTAAAAGCAATATGGCTAGTGGAAAATAAAATAAAACTAAAATGGTCACAATAAGTAATAGACTACATGATAGAGTACAAGAAAGAAGAGTCATGTCTTCCATATGGGAATCTAGTCACAAACATTCTAGAAGAAACAAGAAACAACTTTGGAGATGAAGAGTTAAAAGGAGAGACAACCATAATTGGAAAATCTGTATTACCATTATTGAAGTTTTAAATCATAAATTGAAATATAACTAAAAAGTCCCCATCAAATGAGAAGAAAAGAAAAGCCAAAAGTCAAGAAATATCCATAGAGATAGACAAATCTGACAACTCCATGCCTCAACTACCCATAATCAAACATATAATTAAAATCATAAGTTGAAATATAGCTGTAATCAATGACAAGATTGAAGGTGAGAAAAACATAAGAAGGGGGTTGAATTGTGTATGCCAAATCGTTTTTACTTTTGAACCAGAGTTCAGATTATAAACAGAAGATTAAAATTTGATAACAAGTGCAACGGAAAAGTATGCAGAAGTAAATAAAAATAGAATAGAAAACACATCAATTATATTGGTTCCTATCCAACTAAGAGTAATCCATTCCCCTTACAGCCCAAGAGGTTTTCAGTATAATCAAACAGATTATAACTGCTTATACACTCAAGTATAAGACTTTTTTGGTCAGACCCTCAGCTCGAGACTTCCTTGCTTAATCAGCACCTGATCAAGACTTCCTGCTTAGATCCTTATATCCTAAGACTTTCTTACTTAAACACCTCAAGTTTAAGACTTCCTGCTTAAGCCCTTCAAGCCTAAAACTTCCTTGCTTAGACCTTCAGTACAAGACTTCCTGCTTAGATTCCTCAAATCTAAGACTTCAATGATCAAGCCCGCAACAAGAGACTTTTATCTAAAATGATTGTTTAGGAAGAAATACCTTACAACAACACTTGATTAATAATCAAAGGTGTTCAAATATAATACAACACACATTGAAGCTAAGGATTCTTAAGCTATACAAGAATAAGAATTGTTAACAGATTAGCTTCTCTTGAGCTGATTTAAATGTAGTGCGTGTATATTTTTGTTTTAGTTGCAACGTTGTTCTCTTAGTTGATCTTCAATTATTCTGATCTTTTTATAGCTACAAAAATAAAGTAGTTGAAGCATCCTCAACGACTATAATTAGATCAAATATTTTAGTACATCTTCTTTTCCAATAAATCAGGTGTTGGAACTCATAGATAAAGAATTATCCATTGAACACGACCTTTGTCCGGAGAACTCTTCTATGAAACAAGTACACCACAATCTTTTGAAGATAATGTCAACCATTTTCGAGTCCTGTGATTACAGAGCTTGAGGTGACATTACTCAGTTTCAGAGGCGGGTAAAGCACGCTTCCAATTATGAATTGTACTAGAGATATCTTTCTGATCAAAACTGGATCGTAGCTTCTTCCGTGTCAGAACCAATTTTATCAAGTAAATATGAGTTTGTACATAAGAACCAGCTAGATAGAAATCCTAAATGTTTTTCAAATACTTTTTTATCATAAAAATTTTAGAGGATATATGGTATGAACCAAATTTGTCTCAATAATCTCTCCCTTTTTTATGATGATAACCTTAAGTATTTTAAAACAATTAGTTGTAGATTAACTATTCAACAACTTTCAGGTCTGAGGTTTGTAAGCTCCCCCTATGTCAAATAGTCATAGAGGTGAGGTTTGTAAGCTCCCCCTGAGTCTTATTTGTGAAGTCTAAGAGATGAGGTTTGTAAGCTCTTCCCTATATAGAATAATTAAATCTACTTCAAGAGGTGAGGTTTGTAAGCTCCCCCTTAAATAAGATTACTAAATTCACTCCAGGATTAACCAAGAAGAATACTTAATCCACTATCCCCCGTTGTCATCAACAAAAAGATAGAAATAAAAAATAGATTTAGTGATTAATAATGGTTTCTGAACAATTCATAGCTGAACAACAGTCAGGAATAAGTTTGTCAACCAATCCAGCTCATTGCATATGAGCAACAACACCCTGTTGATCAAGAATATTGGAAAGAATCCTACCAAAAGGAATGAAAAATGATAATTCCCCACGAGATGCAAGTATCTCTCCTATAAGATGATTGAAAATGGTTTGAGGCAAATTGATTTTAGTTCAGGAGACTAGGAATAAAATGAAATGTTTATCATCAGAAGAAAGTCATTCTGGTCCCTTTTCTCTAAGACTTAGATTGGATCCCATAATCTGGTACCATACTTTTTCCATAGGAGTAAGAGTAGAAGAGCTTGTAGAAGGGCCTCCTTTATCATAAATGTTACGTAAAGGATTCATAAATGTATTGTTATGAGTGTAGTTTTCAATAGTAACTTAATATTCTTTATAATTTATTGCTTAAGAGATGATTTTAGAGTTGATCACAACAGGATAACCATAGACAACAGAAATAATCTGGCAACCATCTAGCTTATTCTGATGAACATGAACATTTGCCCAAAAATCTTTCACAAGATCTAGATAGACTGGTCCATTAAGCATTGCAAAATATTAATCCCATTTCTGAAAGTGAATATCTGAGACTATTCGTGAAAAATTAACCGTCGTCAATGTATTGATGTTAACCGAATATCCCTTCAGAATATCTAGATTAAAGATCTCTCCTTTAATAGTTTTTGAAGACATATTGAGAAGAAATGAAATTTTAGTCTTTGGAACAATGATTTCACAATATTATCTTATATAGAAGATAATACATAAAATCAGGGAAACATACTGGTAGCAATATAACACATAGAATATTGATTTATAAGCAAGCATGCATTAAATATTTGGACAGTTATGAGTTTTAATAAAAATGAATCAGAATTTTTGTCAGTATAGTCCTTTTTAGAACCAAATTTCATAGCAGATCTTGAATTTTTAGATGTGATAAACATGTCCCTTCAGCTCGAGAACAGTTACTATTGAGCAAATATAACAACCAAGGTTGAATATGTACAGTACTTTTGCTTGAAAAGCAAGTAAATGTAGGATTTAGCCTAGGTGAAAGTGTTGCAACAATTTCACAAGAAAAAGAGATTCAAAACAAACTATCTACCAAATCAATATTTCAAAACAAAACTTCAAATATTAGAGTATAAGACAAAAATCCTTATTTTATTAGAACTCAAGATTAGTCCAATTTTTAATTCAAAGCACAAAGCATATAATTAAACTGTTTACTTTTTGCTTAAATAATAAAGCTGTTAAGGATGAAAGAGATTCTAAAAACTATATATAAGGCTTATAGGCCACACTTTAGAGAGATTTTAGATTATAAAAAATCAATTGAGTGCCATCAGATTCCTATTTTCTTCTGATACTCCATTCAGACACTAAGCATTATTCATCAACAAACACCATGTTTAGATTTTTCTTAATAAAATCGAATCTTGTAATGGCTAAGGGTTTTGTAAATATATCACCCAATTGATGATCAATATCAATAAACTGAATATCTATTACACCCTTCTTAACATAGTCCCTAATAAAATGATGTTTGATTTCAATATGCTTAGTTCTAGAATGTTGAACTGTATTTTTCGTTAGACAGATGGCAGCAGTGTTATCACAAAGGATATGAATATTATTCCCAAAAATTTGATAATCTTCAAGCAGATACTTCATCTAAAGTAGTCGAGTGCAACAATTAGCAGCTAGAATTTATTCTACTTCTACTATAGACAGAGCAATGGTTGCTTGGCTTTTACTAGCCCAAAATATAAGGTTTTCACCTAAGAATTGACAGTTTCCACTAGTGGATTTCCTCTCAATTCTATCTCCGACGTAGTCAGCATCACAGAATCCAACTAGCTTGTAATATGATGATTTCTTATAAAGAAGTCCAAGATTTATAGTTCCTTTCAAATATCTAAAGATTCTTTTAACAACTATAAACGAGTCTCTATAGGACCTGATTGAAATCTTGCACACAGACATACACTGAATAAAATATCTGGTCTGGAAGTAGTGAGATAGAGTAAGGAATCTATCATACCTTGATATTTAGTTGGATCCACTTTGGTACTACATTCTTCACCATTCAGGTTGCAGGTTGGATGAATAGAAGTTGGCATGACTTTGCATTCATCAAGATTGAACTTCTTTAGGAGTTCTCTTGTGTACTTTGACTGCTGAATGTAGATACCTTCCTTTTTCTGATTAATTTGAATTCCAAGAAAGTATTTCAATTCACTCATCATTCTCATCTTAAATTCAGCCTGCATAGACTTTGAAAATTCTTGACAAAGAGATGCATTAGTGGAACAAAAAATTATGTCATCAACATGAATTTGAACTATCAATATTTCTTCTTCTAGAGTTTTCCTAAATAGTATAGTGTAAACCTTGCCTTTAGAGAAACCATTCTCAAGTAAAAACTTACTCAGTCTCTCATACCATGATCTTGGAGCTTGTTTGAGTCCATAGAGATATTTCTTAAGCTTGTAGATGAAGTCTGGATGGTTTGGATCTTCTAATCCAGAAGGTTGCTTAACATACACTTCTTCAGTAATAACTTCATTCAGAAAAGCACTTTTCATGTCCATCTGATAAAGCATAATTTTTTCATTAATAACATAATAGAGAAGTAGTCTAATTTCTTTTAAACTTGCCACAGGAGCAAAGGTTTCAAAGAGTTCAATTCCTTCTTACCGACTGTAGCCTTGAGCTACAAGTCTAACTTTATTTCTTACAACTTCTCCTTGTTCGTTAAGCTTGTTACGAAAGATCCACTTGGTTCCAATGATGTTTTTCATTTGTGGTCTTGGAACAAGATCCCATATATCATATCTTTGAAATTGATTTAGTTTATCTTCCATGGCCATAATCCACCCATCATCTGATAAGGAATCATCAATAGAAGTAGGCTTTGTCAATGAAATAAGTCCAAGCATTGATTGATCATTTTTGAAGATAAATCTCGTTCTCTATGGCTCGTCTTTATTCCTAAGGATTTGCCCTTTTCGATGAAATGCTTTATATTTAAATGGTCTCTTAGGAGGAACAGAGGCTTCAACACTATTTTGAGCAATATCTGAATCAATAGCAATAGGACCAGTAAGAGTGACTTAGTTTCTACAGCTTCTGGTATCACTTCAGCTATAGTAATAGATTCTGATATATCATCATTTATACTTTTTTCTTTAGGAATACATATCACAAGTTGTTCCTCAGATTTATGAGTACCTGCGGGATTATAATCTTGACCAAGTACTCTGACTTGTCATAGTCAGGTATTTTTTTCATCAAATTTAATGTGCATAGACTCTTCAACCATTCTGGTTTCAAAGTTGTACACTTTGTATGCTTTGGTGCGTTCAGAGTATCCCAAAAAGATAACTTTTTGAGATTTAGCATCAAATTTCTTTAGGTAGATCATAATATTCAAAATGTAACAAGTACATCCAAATTAATGGAAATAATATATACTTGGTCTTCTACATTTAAATAATTCATACAATGTTTTATTCAGAATTGGTCTGATATAGATTCTATTCTGAATATAACAAGCAGTGTTAATCGCTTCTGTCCACAAGTACTTTGGAAGTTTGTTTTCATGAATCATGGTTCTAGCCATTTCTTCTAAAGATCTGTTCTTTCTATCTACAACCCCATTTTGTTGTGGAGTTCTAGGAGAATAGAATTCATTGATAATTTCATTTCTTTCAAAAAAAGATTCAAATGGCTGATTCTCAAATTCTCCACTCTGATCACTTCTCACTTTTAATATTTTCACTTCCATTTTAGATTGTACTTGAATTCAGAAGATGCTAAACACTTCGTACGTTTCATCTTTAGATCAAAGAAAATTTACCCAAGTCCATCTGCTGAAGTCAGCAACAATGACCAAACTATATTTCTTCCCACTGATTGAAGTAGTTCTAATAGGACCAAACTGTCATGGTGAAATTTGGATACCAAACTATTGATTAGTTTGAATCTAATTCATTTGCAGCCGTCTTTGATTTATCCAAAGGAAAGGTTAAAGGAAGGAAAACCTATTTTGCATTGTAAACACAACGCAGGGAGAGATCTAAGGTTTAGGGGTTAGTTAAACTTAGGGAAGGTATTAACATCCTAAGTTTCTGTAGTACTCTACAGGAACCTCTTGTTCTAATTTGCTTATTGCTAAAGTTATCTGCTTAAGGGTAATGCTAAGGGTTAGAGGTAACGAGAAAAGACCTAAGGGGTTAGTCCTAAATATACTCGCCAAGACGTCGCATCTTGTGCCTACATATCCTGACAGGAATGGAATCAGAGTATCTGTAGTTCCCCTCACAGAGGGAGGTTAGAAACGTCTTGACTGTGGTCAAGGTTTCAAGGGGAATAAACATATCTTAAGGACATGCTTACGTGGAGTGAGAAAACTCCTGTTTCTACGTTGTAATGTTAATTGAAATTAGGGTTAAGTTAGGGATTCCACGGCGGGAAACCCTAAAAAATGGAGTGCGGCGACTCCTTGACCTAATGCTAGGGTAGAGGGGTAATTTTGTCCACGACGAGACATGTATGCAAATTAGGGTTTGAAAAGGATGAAAAGGTTGAAATTAGGGTTATTGACTCGGCGGTCAAACGGTTAATCCTAATTCCTTCGGAGGATGACAGAGTTGATGATAATTGTAAAATGTGATGGAAGATGAATAAGCGTACAATTATGAAATATAAAGTACTGAAAAAAAATGCGACAATTGTCTCGCAAAAATTACAACCAGGAAGCAGATACATATATGATATTTAAATGTTAATTAATGATAAATGAAATCAAATGCGATTAGCTGAAAAAATGGAAAATGTTAGTGAAAAGAGGTTAGACAAAAATATGATCAATAAATAAAAGTAGTTAATATTGAAAGACAAAATGCAAATTGAAATACTTATTAGTGTTTTATTAATTTTAAAAAGACATCTTAAGTTTTAAAAAAAAAGAGAATTAATATTAATTTTAAAAAAGTTTTTTTTTTTTAAAAAGTTTTTATTTTTTTATCTAAAAAAAGGTTTTAATTTTTTCTCAAAAAGTTTTAACTATTTGTTTTAAAAGAGAAATAAAAAATTTGATTGTATAAAAAAACAAAGTTAATTAAGTGATTAAAAAAACAGAGTTTGTGTCTTGCTGTTATTGTTAAAAAAACAGATTTTTAATTGATAAAAGAAACATTTTACTATTTTTTTAAAAGACAGATTTTATAAAAAATCACAAAATTAACAAAAAAATAAAGAAAACAAGAATTTTGGGTTGGGCCGGTCTTCACATTCGGACCCAACCCGGTCTGCGGGGCATTAAACAAAAGGGAGGGACTTGAGTTTTAGGGTAAACCCTAAACTCAAAACGTAACCGCGACGGCCTCTTGAAGGCACTGTTTCTTATTGAGCTTTCCTTCTTCATTCTCGATCTCGTCCGTAAATGGTTGCGTTTGGCTTTCTCCTTTCATTTTCGGAAAACTTCATCCCTGAGTATCTTATTCTTCCTCGATTCTTTGACCTATTTCCTGCAACAAAGTAACATGCACAAGATATTGTGAGTAAACTTAGGGATTTACATTGTGCGTGTGGATTTTCGAATGATGGGGACGGTGGTGATGATTCCCGGCTGACGGATGGTAGTGTGATGTGATACACGGTGATGAGGTCCGTTCCATTGAGTCCAATCGGTTTCGTTTATGGCCGTGGATGAGTTCTTTTCGCCTCTTGGTGAGCCGTATTGGGTGTCTTCTCAATTAGGGTTTTTGTGATTTTTTTTGCCGCTTTGATGGTTAGCCCGTTAGTTTTTTTTCGTGATTTTTTTCGGCCTCACTAAGGGTTTCCGTTCACTCGTTTTATATTACTCTTTTTTCTGATGGGCTTGGACTTATGCTGAGTTTACGTTATTTTTTGTGAATCAACTTTAATTTGATTTGATGATCCGAAATTGATTTTGTTGGATATGCAGTGTTGGTTCAGATCTTTGATATGGATTTGATTGCTGAACAACCTACGTTTGGGCTCTCGAAATTAATTTGATTTTGTTATTTTCGGATCTGATTGGAACCTTTTCTGATATTCGTTTGGATCCAATTTCTGATTTGTTCAAGATGCTGATTTTAATTATTTTCGGATTTGTGATACTTCTGATTTTTGCAGATGCTGTATTTTGGATATCCGTTTGATTTGGATTTTTCAGAACCGGTTCCGGATTTGGTTGGATTCCCATATTCAGTTGTGGATTATCCATGGATTTGATTAGCAATCTATTGGCATCCAGATTGTAGATATTTACTTGATAGATTCAAATTCTGTTTTGGTTTCGAAGCAATCTTTCGGCAAAATCCATTTCGACCCTAAAACTTCTTTTATCTCTCTCTTTCTCGACTGTCCCAAAAATAAGAACGGATGCTGCCGGTTGGTAGCCGAGATCGGGAATGGAATGGGAGTTCGGTTTCGGCCTTAGTCGTGCCCTCCCGACACCCGATGATGACGATGTTCTAAGGGTGTCCGAAATTCTCTAACATTCTTTTTTTCTGCTTGTTTGCTTTGTTTGTGCAGGTAATCGGAGAAAACACAGATAATGACGTGAAGAAAGTAATCGAAGGATGAACACAAAGACTCCTTAGATGTTTAGGATCTTTTAGGATAGAATCTATATGTAAATCCTCCTTGTAATTTTTAACCAAAATATTATGAAATGAATTCAATATACTTCTTTTTCATCCAAATTACTCTCTAACCCTTTCCTTGCATTTTGAATTTGTTATAATCTAATAAACCATGAAACTCTTAATTATATCCAACTTGATTAATTACCAAAGAAATCCAACTAAATTCGACTTGAACAAACAAACTTGAATAAGTTCAACCATTTAGACTTTAGACAATTTACTTAAACACATGGAATTGATTTCCACCACATAAGCTCAATATCAAAAGTCAAACGAGTTAAGCTTCATCGTTTCAACTGTATCGCTTTACTTAAGACATTTCGATTCAATGTTCTAGATGAAACTGTGTCTTGTTCTTCTGATGAAATACCAACCTCTAAACCAGCTCAGCCCATAAACCCCGATCAGATATAAGTCGAAACCTGACTCTGAACCAGAATTTTTACTATTTCATTTCCTTTGAAGTTTAAACTAGCAGCAAGCAATGGGACAGAAAAATTGTGTGCTTTACGAAATAATTTCAGACAAGATTGCTCGCACTGATTAAAACCCTCTCAAATTAATACCACAACTTGATCAGCCTTATAGGATTTTAGCAACGGCCCCTGAAAACCACTGACAATCAAATCTCGGCTCCCGAATAAATTATCGTATCGATGCCAACATTTACCGTGAATTTCTGCTTATCCCCAAAGTAAAGATTTCGGAGAAGGATGTTTTAATTATCCCGAAGAACCCTGGCGCAAGCTCATTTTCAAGAATTGTCGGTAAACAACGCGCAAATTACCATCTTGCCCCCTTTTCACCGTTAAAGTGCTCTTGTGGCGATTCCTGCAAAACAAACAGACTACGTAGCCCATTAATGGTTAATTGACACAAAAAAATGAGATGCTATGTGATATGAATCGACTAAATATAAGGGTAAAATTTGGGGTATTACTTGAACAATAGTGGTTTCAATAGCAAGGAGGTGGGATCTTAAGATCAAAAATTAGGGTGCAACAGATGCCCCTATTTAAGTTACTCCTATTCGGAGATATGGAGATTGAAAACTTTTTCTCGATGAGATATGTGGGACTTAAATACACACATTGCACGAATTTTTGGCCATAAGAAGCCACCGAATGCAAATGATATGCAGTGTTATGAAAATGCAAAACAGACGGGCCTGTGAGGAAACGATATCACAGGAGAAAAACAGACACAACACATGGGAAGAACAAGCTCAACAAAGGAAGACTCCACGGGGAAAGATTGACAATCACAAAGTGTCTAAAAATATGTTGTGGAGCATTTGGCGAGAGAACCACTTGAAGAACTTGCTGCACAGGTCAAATGCAATTATCAGTCGGAAAAGTCTATTGTCGAGACTTGTAAATTTAATTGAGAATACTTTTGCCAAAGTATGTACTGTTAAAATTTGTAAGGAATCTACTGCCGAGATTCTATGTTGAAATTTGCTGGAGAGATACTTTCGTCGAAGTCTTCTGGAAATCTAATACTGAGATTAGCCAGGAAATAAAATAGAGATACCTACTATCGTGGTCTTATAGGAATCTACTGTCGAGATTATCCAGGAAAAAAAAGATGTCTTCGAATAAACCTCCCCACGCCTCATGGTCTGGATGCCATAAACGGGTCTCAATTCTGAAAATAACCTCCCCACGCCTCATGGTCTGGATGCCATGAACGGGTATCGGTTCTGGAAATAACCTCCCCACGCCTCATGGTCTGGATGCCATGAACGGGTCTCAGTTCTGGAAATAACCTCCCCACGCCTCATGGTCTGGATGCCATGAACGGGTCTCGATTATGGAAATAACCTCCCCACGCCTCATGGTCTGGATGCCATGAACGGGTCTCAGTTCTTGAAATAACCTCCCCACGCCTCATGGTCTGGATGCCATGAACGGGTCTCAGTTCTGGAAATAACCTCCCCACGCCTCATGGTCTGGATGCCATGAACGGGTCTCAGTTTCCTACCCGAAACGATAAAAACTCGCGAGAGCATCTTCACAGGGGATTGTAGATTGTAGATGTTATTGTAGATTGTAGAACTTCGGCTGTAAGCCATAACGGACTGGAGGTTGCAAAACTTCACCGGGTATCTTCAGGAGAGATGTGGGCCGGTTAATTTGCAAAATATGTCCTCTCAAATAAAGAGAGATGTCTTGTAATGTCTTCGACAAACTTCTTTGATGGATTTCTGGAGAGATTTCATTTAACAAGTTTAATAATCTTGATAAATCAACTAGGGATGGACAAACTATCTTGAGGAGACTGCCATTTGTCATCTTTGATAGAAAACCCGATCGAACAAGTTACTCAAATAAAAGGTCTCTTGTAGTCTAGGTATAAATTGCCGGGAAGATCTTGTGATACTGCTGGAGAAAGTATTTTATCTTTGACGATGATCTCCATAAAATTCTTCTTTGGGAGCAAAAGTGCAAAATAAATGCACGCTTAATCCATATTCGAAAGTTGGAGGTGTCCACAGTGTGATTGTCAAGGACCGAAGTTCAATTCGGGAAGTGGCCGAAGAGAAACTGTCAAGCAAGACTCGTCCATTGAGGTATGAACTCAAATGGGATTTAACTAAAGCAACCGTCTTCCACGAGGATCGAACTCTATGGGGAAATAGAAATATTGTGCTTTTTCTGCTTAGGGATGACATTTCTACTTGGAAGGAGAAGACACAACCCAGTCCTTGGGGATAAACGCGACCAAAGTGACAGAACAAACAGACATAAAGATGCAAAATGCATATGCCATGCTATCTATTTATATGTTATGCGTATGCTATATGCTGACGTTGACACAACAAATGGAAAAAGGAAACCATAGATGAAATAAACATCTCAGAACAAACATCCGACCAATCCTCAAAGATAGAAGCACTGCTGAGGGATAGATGGAGAACCAAATACAGGATCACAATCCTGCTTCAGGGTTTTAAAATTCCTTTAGGGGATAGAAAACATCCCACTTGGGGTGTAATATCCTTTTTTTTATTGACAGGTTCGTCAAGATGGATCTCATTTTAGAAGAAACTTTGTAGATAAGATACATATCCCGCTTCGCTGGAGGGATTCCTACTAGAGTTGTAGATGGAGATACTCGAACTGAGGTCTAATAGGGGGTAAGGTATATATCTGTCGCTACTGCGAAAATCGGCGCCGGCTGACAGAAGAGTCGCCACCGTGCGTTATTTATCCCTCAGAGCGGGAAAGGAAACGCTCGAAGTAAACCTCGCAAAAAACGGGGAAAAGGTATGGTCATCGCAACCATAGCCTGGGTTCGGGAGTCGGTTACGCAAGGGGAAGGTATTAGCACCCCTCACGTCCGTCGTACTCGACGGGATCCACGCTTGCTTGGGTTGTCTACTGGATGCAAAACAATCTATCTACGGCTGCTAAATCTAAACGGAAGGGAATTGACTCGATAGAGCGTCGCACTCTATGCCTACGTATTCTCAAGAGAGAAAGTCAGAGTCAACGTAGTTCGGGACTACGGGGGAAATTGGCTCGCCAAGACCTCGCGTCTTGTGCCTACGTACTTCCACTGGATGGAAGATCAGAGCCTTGCGTAGTTCAGACTAACTACGGCTAAACAAACATTCTCACACAGCAGTGAGAAAAACAACTGGCTTCACAGGGTCGGGAACCTATGGTCAAAACTATGGCTGAGTCTCAAATGCACTTGGGCAAGAGAGAAAAAGGGTACTCAATTAATCGTCAGCGGGAAAGTCTCGATCGCACAGCCGCGAGAGAACAAAAGTTAGTCGTTAGTGTGCTCGCTAGGATATCGCATCCTATGCCTACATATCTTCGTCTGGTACGAAGAATCAGAGCGGCTGTAGTTCGGCTACTATCGGACCACAGCTCAAATCTCGTTTTATTCATCTCTGAAAAATGATTACAATGGGTTGAATACTGAAATAAATCTCCTAGGAAACGCTATCCTATTCTATCTTGAAAAATCGAATGAAAATAACCCCCTAACAAATGGGCTTCTAAGCTATCCTAAAAATCGGGAAAATACTCTCTATGAAAATATCCTAAAAGAAAATGCTTAAAAATATTGAACCTACTTTTTAATATTTTTTCTCTTTTTTCTCCTTTTCTCTTCTCAACATATTTTTTCTTCATATTTTTCTTTCTCAATATTTCTCTATTTTTCACAATATTTTCTCATGAATATTTTCTCCTTTTCATTTCTCTTAATATTTTTTCATATTTTCTTTTTCATTTCTTTTTCTATTATTTTTCTTATGATATTTTCTTTTCATCTTTTTTTCTTTTTCAAATATAAACTCTTTTTTTTTTTATAATGTTTTCTTTATTTGTTTTTTCCTATTGATATTTTTTTCACTTTTTTCCTTTTTTTGTGTAACAAGTAAAAAATAACAAGAAGAAAGAAAGTAAAAGGGCTGGGGGGTGTGTTGGGATGGTCTGGGGTGTGTTGCAGATAGGTTCGTTGGACCCAAGGCCCAGAACTTGTCCAAAAACGGAGGGGCATGTGCCAAAAAAGTTGTAACTGGGCCTGGCCCATTCTCTTCTTCCCTCTTTCCATTCTCCACTGAAAAAGAAAACCCTAGAGTATCCCTGTTCATGGCCGCCGCCGTCAACCCTCCGTCTGACTCCCTCATCTCTCCTCCATTCAACCTTCGTTCTTCCTCTCAAACCTGAACCATACCTTTCACAACCCCTAAAGCAACGTGAATACCAGAAATTATTGAAGGCGTTGCTGATTGATAGAGAACCTGAAGAACCTTTAGGATTTCTGGATATTCGAAATGAAGGTGTTCTTGCTGATGATTCGCATGGATCTGAGAACAAATATTGATGAATTCTGGAAAGACGAAGACGAACATTGATGAAGGTTTCTGAAGCTGATTCTTGATTGTTGATGGATTCTGGAAAACAAGACGAGGAGGATGTGAAGATCTGGATCTTGTTCGTGTTTGATGACGATCTTAGATCTAGATCTGATGAAGCTTGATGAAGACCTGGAGATGATACGAAGAACGCGTTGAAGGTCTGATGAACATTCATCCTTTCTGATGATGTTCTGGGAGGATTTTGATGATCGTGATGAAGGATGAACGACGATGAGGGTTTGCTGAACTGAGGTTCGTTGGAGCTTGCTTCTGAAGAAGACGATTGATGAAGTTCCTGGGAAGATCATGAGGATTGATGAACAGTTTGTTGAAGACGATGAATCTTCATCGTTCTGGGGAATTTCTGGAGATTGGTGGTTGAACGATGGTCCTTGACGGTTGTGGATGGTGGTTTGTTGATAATGAGGACTGGAGAAGATGATGAAGGTGGAGGTTCATGGTGGTTATGATGAGTTTTGCTGGGTTTAGTGGCGGAGATGCGGGGAAGAAGATGAAGGGAGGAAGAAGATGAAGGGAATCTGGGGATTTGGAGTTCGCCGGCGACGGTTGGTGGTGGCCGCCGGCCATGCAGGCCGGCCGGCGATGGCTTTCAGGTGAGGCGCTGCATGGTCACCACGTGGTGACGATGGTGGAGAAGTGGAGCGCATGGCCTCCACGTGGGAGCATGCGTGGCTGAGAGAGGATGGAGTCTGAGGGTACGTGGCGTAGAATGGTGAAGCAATGTGGGGCCTCCAATCTGCAACACGTGGCTGCGTCTGGTATTTAAGCTGAGATTCTTCTGGATTTCTCTGGATCTCTCTAGAAGATGCTGGAATATGGCTGGACGAATTGGACTCATTTTTGGACAATTTGGACACATTCTGCACTAATTGGGCTGCGAAAATGGGACAATAAGGCCCACCAAAACTGATACACACTCACAAAAATCTGCAAATGAAGATGGATTAGTGAAAAAAAATGAATTAAAAAAATGATTGAGACTAATCAACTAATTAACCCTAATTAACTATTACACTCAATTAATTCCTAACTAATAAAATTCTAATAAACCTCTAATCTTCTAATAAAAATATCTACTAATCTTTTATTAAATTCTAAAAAAAACTATTTTTATTTATTAAACTCTATTTAAAAATCCTATTAAACCCTAAAATGAATTTAAAATCTATTTATTTCTCTAAAATGCTAAAAATTGATTTAAAAAGAATTAAAAATATCAAAAATTCTATTAAATCCTAAAAAATGATTTAAAAGCTATTTAAACCCTAAAAAATCCTATAAAATCCAGAAAAAATCACAATAATTCCCAGAGGGACAAAATAAGCACCGAACGACACAAAAATAATCGGTAAAAATAAACGGGCCCCGAAATAACCCAAAAATCAATTCTACTGATCAAAAACACCTGAAACACGAGACGAGAGCTGTGGTCCCTGATAAAATCAACACCAATGAAAAATGCAATGTATGCGATATGCAGATGCGAATGCGGTTATGCGTCGAAACATTGAGCCAAATGCGAGACCCGGTTGGTCAAATTTTGGGGTGCAACAGCTGCCCCTATTCAAGCGGCTTCGACCTGAGTGGATGAAGAGCGCTTAGCCTTCAGACATTCAAGGTAGATGACGGTTGAATACAAATGGAACCCTGAAATTTGCCAACCGCAAGAATATACTGCAAAGCTGCTTGAGAAATAGCTTCCAATAACTGAAGTTTGGTTATCACGGCAACATCTGGTCAATTTTCTGATAAAATTTTCTTCTCCTTTTCAACACCTGTGTGACGCCACAAGTATTGAAATAATGCTTCATAAAGCAAACACCTTGATTCCCATCTCTCTCATGGGATCAAATCTGGTCAACTCACAGTTCATTGCGAACTTGAGGACAATTCTCCTGAGGAAATTCTGAATGGAACTGCCTGGCACCTGTTTTGACAAAGGGGGCAGCTTCAGAAGTCTGATATATGTCAATCTTTGTTGTTGTTGTTGTTGTTTTTGTTTTTTTCCGATGCTGACGTAACACCCAAATATGAAGAATCACTCCGCTGGGGGAGACAAGAAGCTGAACCACACAACTCCGCAGGTGAACAAATTCGAAATCCAATAGGTAACCATCTTGGTCTATGTTTCGACATGCGTATGCTTGATAATGATGCGATGCCCTATATGACATGGATATGCTATGCGTTCTGTTTGAAAATGTGATGCCCAGACGACATGGATATACTATATGCTTGTATAAATGCTATGACTATATATGCAAATGCTAATGCATGCTCGAGCTACCAGAGAACACCAGGTCTGAAAACCACTTGGCAAAATAAATGCCGAAGGAAACGTCAACTCTACTGGGGGTGACCTGAAGTCACAGAACCATCTCAGCAAATAAATGCTGGAAACGAGAAATCAAATCCGCTGGGGATAACTGCCCTGCTGGAGAAATGAAAAGGCAACCCTGCTTGACGACTTCACTGGGGAAAGAAAGACAACTCTGCTAGGGGATGCTTTCTTCAAACCATTGACAACTGATTGCGCTCTGCGGGGATTGACCCAAACTGAGGTTGATTACGCGCAGCACACTGCTGGAAATGCTCCGACTATCAAGGATATCCATCTTAATCTGCTGAAGACTCCTGATCCTACTCTGATACGGGGTAAAAGACAATCTCGACTCTTCCGGGGATAATAAGCAACTTTCATCTGCTGAAGAGTGGCAATTCTGATTTAACAACATCCACAAGGAATTCAAACATTACTCGGAGCACTGGCATCAATCGAGCTTCGTATCGGGGAACATGACAACATGCGGGTCATTGGGAAATATTGTGTCAGATACCTTTAGTTTTTTTTTTGTTTTTGCTTTTCTGATTTAGAATAAACATGGACTATGTACACAGTGGAAGATGTAAGAAATACTAGACGAGAACTAGCATTCAAAGGTGGACTACCAGGCGAGAACTGATAGGAAAATAGGTTAGGAAAATTGATTTTTGTGTTTTTGGACATCAGACGAGGCTGACTGGATAACAGACTAAGGTATAGACAACCAGGCGAGAACTGACTGAAAGCTTAACGTACACCAGGCGAGAACTGGCATACCACATAGGTTAAAACATACGAGAACTGATTACGCGACAACCTGTACCAGGCGAGAACTGATACAACACTTGAAGAAACGGTGACCAAACGAGAATTGGTTACCAATAAACTGCACCAGGACGGGAACTGCTGCTTACAATAAACTGCACCAGGACGGGAACTGATGCTTACAGAAGGTTGGGCCAGACGAGAACTGGTTACCGATTTGCCAGGCGAGAACTGGACTTTGGAAACGACTGGTTGCTGACACTTAACAGGTTTAAACTGCAGGATAATGGTCCAACGACAACAAGACCTTCTTACTTGAAAGGTTTTCGATAAGGGTATTGACATGATTCCCCGATACTCAACTCTGGCTGGGGATAAGCAAGCTGCCTGAATAACTTGCTTCAGGTACACTCAGCTGGGGATAAAAAGACTGGCTTGCATAACTTGCCCCAGTACAATACACCTTGCCCCAATCTAACTCTTGGGAATACCTGCTCCGAACAACTTGCTACGAGAATACTTCGAGAATACTTGCCCCGGTATCTGTACGACAAAAGAATTCAATCTCCAATTAAACACCTAACAACCCAGTTGATTTCAACATTCTCTGCGATGACTTGCCCCTGAATGAGCGTTCTAGCGACTCAACCCGATCTGATTATCCATTGGAAGCATCTGCTTTCAAATCTCAGCGCTCTGCATAATTGCCTCTGATCAACTGAAACTCTGGAAGATAATGCCCCATACACCATTCTGGTTCAGACTGCTGGATTACTCAGTCCTGCTCGATTATTTTCTGCTGGAATTTCTTTCATGTCAACTACTAACCTGCAATTAGAATTGTCTGTCTACGAATGGTAATCTTAATGCAATGGTTATGCAGATTTTGAAAAAATTTTGAGCTGTCACTCATTTACATGCATATGATTGAGAGTGACGAATGAACCAAGGTTCAAACGCAGTGATTACGTGGTCAGTGAAAATACAACAAGGATGTGACTAGCAAGTCAAGAAGGAGTCAGGTTACTCAACCTTATCGTAATGCGCTTCAGACTAACCCTACCTCAATTAGGTCTTTTGAGGGTTGTATCGTGGTCGGGTTCACGGTTCGTGAAACAAAGGATATTTGGCTCAAATTTTGATTTGTACCCACCCCTTCTACGTGATGATCTCCGATCCTAAGGTTCAGTTAACCTGGCACAAGCACTCGCCTCTTTGAGAGGTATGTTGAATGGTAAGAACCACAGTTAAGGAATTCACAAGCTTTTCTTCTAGAGTGATAATTACTCCTTCTTCGCTTTGGTGTCTGTGTACACGACTTTGTGATTTGCTGGGGAAAATTTTCTTTTTAATCCCTCTTTTCATTCTTTTGATTCCCTAACTTTTGCCTGGACTGACTCATTTTGAGTTCTTTTCGATTTTTTCGATTTCTTTTGAAGTCCAGCGGGATGCCCTAATTTTTGCCTAAGTATTAGCTTTCCAGCTTTTTACTTGGCGGGCTTTCTTTCTTTCTTTCTTTTGGACCAAAGTCGTGTGACACTGGTTGTCTTGATTGCTCCGAAAGGATTGTAACTGTCTCACTCCTGATTGGTGAGGTTTGACCTCTTGAAAGGTGTAAACTGATTGGTCCTTGAAAGACAACACTCCTCTGTAAGACTTGGATGCTCGGTCAAGATAACTGACAACTACCCTGCCCCGGGTTAAGATGTGAGGGTTTTAAAAGTCCGAAAAAACTTCTACTTCCTGGCTCGAAGTGGTTGGCAAGGGACTAACTCCTTATATCTCCAGTGTTTGGGGAATTGAAACAATGCCTTGTACGTCATCGGTACGGTCTTATCTGAAAGCATATGATCATCGGTTATGAGTTTCAGTTTCATCATCCTCCCTCCTAACTTTGCTAGTCACAGCGAAAAAATGGAGTGAATAAAATGCAAGTGTCAGTGCAATGCAATAAATGAGCGACAGCGACATGATTAATTCAGAAAAATGCATAGTCACTTTATTATCATCACCATTCAGAACATACAATGCTTAAAGCAGGTAGTAACTAACAGAAAAGAAACTACAAATGCAAATGATATAAAAGCTTGAGAACTGCCACTGCTGAGGCGCCTGCCTGTCTGAACCACTGGCTTATGCTGGGGAAAGCCCTTCTGAGTCTACGAGCTTAGACAGCTGAGCGGTTAGGGATGAACAAACAGAAACCCTTCTCGAAAGGAAATGCGATCCTGATCAATCAACTGCTGTACCTTCGCCTGAAATGCTTTACAATCTTCGGTTGAATGCCCCGGAGAGCCACCATGATAACCACATTGAACGTGGGGATTGTACCCAGGAGGGTAAGGTTCTGGAACTGGCTTAAGAGCCTTCGGCTCCACCAAAGACTTCTGGATCAAAGATGGTAGCAACTGGCTATACGGCATCGGCACTGGGTGAAAAGGAGCTTTCCTCCGTTCCAAATTGTTGCGAGGTCTGTTCTGATTCTGACGCTGATTCTGATAACCTCGGCCACGAGTTCGCTGATTTGCAATGGAAGTGACATAAGATTCCTGATATGGTGCCCCACGCACGACTGTCTGTTCAGTATAACAAGCCACGGGAGGTACTGATCTCTGATAAGATGATGAACCAACAAAATTCACTGATTCGCTTCGAGGATATTCAATCTTTGGCATGACTGAGTTGATCACCACTTCTTCTTCACTCTGATAGTCACAAGGGTATTCAGTTTCACCAGCTTGATCATATGAAGTAATCTGAATTTTCCCCATTCTTATGGAGTACTCAAGGCGTTCTCCTAATGCTACCACGTCAGAGAAACTTGCCGGAACTCCGAGCAATCTTTTGAAGTACGGATATTGTAGGGAATCCACAAACATGCTTGCCAGCTCTTGGTCTAACAGCGGGGGACGCACTCTAGCAGCAAATTCTCTCCATCTCTGAGCATACCTCCTGATCGGTTCATTGATCTCTTGAGACAACTCTTGCAAATGCATGCGATAGGGAGCAATGTCTAGATTGTAATCGTACTGCTTCAGAAAAGCTCTGGCTAAATCCATCCATGACTGGATCTGATTCCTCTCTAACTGCATATACCACCTCAAAGATGCCCCAGTCAGACTATCTTGAAAGCAATGGATCATCAACTTATCATCTCGCGCAAACGCAGTCATTCTTCGACAGAACATCATCAAATGCAGCTTTGGACAGCTATCTCCCGTGTACTTTTCGAATTTCGGCACTTTGAACTTGTAAGGCAACACCAGGTCAGGAACCAAACACATGCCTACAGCATCCAGGTTGGCAGCATCTTTGGCTTTCAAAGCTTTCATTTGCTCTTCCAACACTCGGACTCTTCTACCATCGTCAAGGGCTCTTGGACCTACCATCCCAGCTGCTGGAATATCTCTTCGATAATTCATCACAGGGAAAGCAACACCTTGATTGGTGACAGGAGGAGGACGCTCATTCTGGGCAACAAACTGCTCATGTCGATCTCGGCTCTCAACAGAAGGCTGTACAACTTGGTCTGCAGCAACATTGTTCACTTGCGGGGAATCTTCCATGGAATCATACAGAGGGTTGGACGCCATAGTGAACCCTGTCAAGGTGTTAGGAGACTGGAAATTGCCTTCAGACATGGCTACCAATAATCTTCAGCTGACTTCGACACTTGATTCTGCTCAAATCTACTCAACCCCTAGGTAGGTCTTCTGACAATCAACAGCTGCTCAATCCAAACGCCGGGTAATCACCTTCAGGAAACAAAGGCTGGATCAGAACTCTGGCTAGCTGGAGGATGATATGCAATGCAACACTGATATGCATATGATATGCAAAATGCAGCAAACAATGGGACCACAGCCCCCACACAAAATCTGAATACTGCTGCGCTGCTGACGGAGATGTTCTCTGAAAAGAAGACCAGAATAACGGGTAGGTTGGAAGTCAAGTTTCCTGCACAAAAAATCCCCCCCCCACTCACAGGTATGGACCTATATCTGACAAGGTACGGCATCCTATGCGGTTGTCGGCGTCACAGACTTTCATGAGGAATGATACGATTCCCAGAAGGAGTGGCATCGTCATCTCATGAAGAGGCCTCACTTAGCTAACTTCCAATTGATCGGTTCCCAGAGTCGACAATCCTCACGTCTGGACTCCCCTCAGATCCTCAGGACCGGAAAGGAGCACCTCTGCAAGAATCTCGTCCGAGTGCGAATTTTCGTAGGGAACTGCGCCTGCTCAGCAGACAGGTTCGTCTACTACTTCTCCGCAACTATATCTAGGTGTATACTCATACTCGAGCCCAGGTCCGGCTTATCTCAATCATAGAACACCCGTAACAGCCCAACGGCAACAAATAATATCGATAAATAAGCCCCAAATAGACAAGCAAACAAGCGCTAGGATTGACTCCCTCTTAGGGGACGTTGGATCCCAAAATTGACTCGCTCTCGGGACATTGGATCCCTAGGAAACTATCGCATTCCCCAGCAGAGTCGCCAGCTGTCGCTACTGCGAAAATCGGCGCCGGCTGACAGAAGTTTCGCCACCGTGCGTTATTTATCCCTCAGAGCGGGAAAGGAAACGCTCGAAGTAAACCTCGCAAAAAACGGGGAAAAGGTATGGTCATCGCAACCATAGCCTGGGTTCGGGAGTCGGTTACGCAAGGGGAAGGTATTAGCACCCCTCACGTCCGTCGTACTCGACGGGATCCACGCTTGCTTGGGTTGTCTACTGGATGCAAAACAATCTATCTACGGCTGCTAAATCTAAACGGAAGGGAATTGACTCGATAGAGCGTCGCACTCTATGCCTACGTATTCTCAAGAGAGAAAGTCAGAGTCAACGTAGTTCGGGACTACGGGGGAAATTGGCTCGCCAAGACCTCGCGTCTTGTGCCTACGTACTTCCACTGGATGGAAGATCAGAGCCTTGCGTAGTTCAGACTAACTACGGCTAAACAAACATTCTCACACAGCAGTGAGAAAAACAACTGGCTTCACAGGGTCGGGAACCTATGGTCAAAACTATGGCTGAGTCTCAAATGCACTTGGGCAAGAGAGAAAAAGGGTACTCAATTAATCGTCAGCGGGAAAGTCTCGATCGCACAGCCGCGAGAGAACAAAAGTTAGTCGTTAGTGTGCTCGCTAGGATATCGCATCCTATGCCTACATATCTTCGTCTGGTACGAAGAATCAGAGCGGCTGTAGTTCGGCTACTATCGGACCACAGCTCAAATCTCGTTTTATTCATCTCTGAAAAATGATTACAATGGGTTGAATACTGAAATAAATCTCCTAGGAAACGCTATCCTATTCTATCTTGAAAAATCGAATGAAAATAACCCCCTAACAAATGGGCTTCTAAGCTATCCTAAAAATCGGGAAAATACTCTCTATGAAAATATCCTAAAAGAAAATGCTTAAAAATATTGAACCTACTTTTTAATATTTTTTCTCTTTTTTCTCCTTTTCTCTTCTCAACATATTTTTTCTTCATATTTTTCTTTCTCAATATTTCTCTATTTTTCACAATATTTTCTCATGAATATTTTCTCCTTTTCATTTCTCTTAATATTTTTTCATATTTTCTTTTTCATTTCTTTTTCTATTATTTTTCTTATGATATTTTCTTTTCATCTTTTTTTCTTTTTCAAATATAAACTCTTTTTTTTTATATAATGTTTTCTTTATTTGTTTTTTCCTATTGATATTTTTTTCACTTTTTTCCTTTTTTTGTGTAACAAGTAAAAAATAACAAGAAGAAAGAAAGTAAAAGGGCTGGGGGGTGTGTTGGGATGGTCTGGGGTGTGTTGCAGATAGGTTCGTTGGACCCAAGGCCCAGAACTTGTCCAAAAACGGAGGGGCATGTGCCAAAAAAGTTGTAACTGGGCCTGGCCCATTCTCTTCTTCCCTCTTTCCATTCTCCACTGAAAAAGAAAACCCTAGAGTATCCCTGTTCATGGCCGCCGCCGTCAACCCTCCGTCTGACTCCCTCATCTCTCCTCCATTCAACCTTCGTTCTTCCTCTCAAACCTGAACCATACCTTTCACAACCCCTAAAGCAACGTGAATACCAGAAATTATTGAAGGCGTTGCTGATTGATAGAGAACCTGAAGAACCTTTAGGATTTCTGGATATTCGAAATGAAGGTGTTCTTGCTGATGATTCGCATGGATCTGAGAACAAATATTGATGAATTCTGGAAAGACGAAGACGAACATTGATGAAGGTTTCTGAAGCTGATTCTTGATTGTTGATGGATTCTGGAAAACAAGACGAGGAGGATGTGAAGATCTGGATCTTGTTCGTGTTTGATGACGATCTTAGATCTAGATCTGATGAAGCTTGATGAAGACCTGGAGATGATACGAAGAACGCGTTGAAGGTCTGATGAACATTCATCCTTTCTGATGATGTTCTGGGAGGATTTTGATGATCGTGATGAAGGATGAACGACGATGAGGGTTTGCTGAACTGAGGTTCGTTGGAGCTTGCTTCTGAAGAAGACGATTGATGAAGTTCCTGGGAAGATCATGAGGATTGATGAACAGTTTGTTGAAGACGATGAATCTTCATCGTTCTGGGGAATTTCTGGAGATTGGTGGTTGAACGATGGTCCTTGACGGTTGTGGATGGTGGTTTGTTGATAATGAGGACTGGAGAAGATGATGAAGGTGGAGGTTCATGGTGGTTATGATGAGTTTTGCTGGGTTTAGTGGCGGAGATGCGGGGAAGAAGATGAAGGGAGGAAGAAGATGAAGGGAATCTGGGGATTTGGAGTTCGCCGGCGACGGTTGGTGGTGGCCGCCGGCCATGCAGGCCGGCCGGCGATGGCTTTCAGGTGAGGCGCTGCATGGTCACCACGTGGTGACGATGGTGGAGAAGTGGAGCGCATGGCCTCCACGTGGGAGCATGCGTGGCTGAGAGAGGATGGAGTCTGAGGGTACGTGGCGTAGAATGGTGAAGCAATGTGGGGCCTCCAATCTGCAACACGTGGCTGCGTCTGGTATTTAAGCTGAGATTCTTCTGGATTTCTCTGGATCTCTCTAGAAGATGCTGGAATATGGCTGGACGAATTGGACTCATTTTTGGACAATTTGGACACATTCTGCACTAATTGGGCTGCGAAAATGGGACAATAAGGCCCACCAAAACTGATACACACTCACAAAAATCTGCAAATGAAGATGGATTAGTGAAAAAAAATGAATTAAAAAAATGATTGAGACTAATCAACTAATTAACCCTAATTAACTATTACACTCAATTAATTCCTAACTAATAAAATTCTAATAAACCTCTAATCTTCTAATAAAAATATCTACTAATCTTTTATTAAATTCTAAAAAAAACTATTTTTATTTATTAAACTCTATTTAAAAATCCTATTAAACCCTAAAATGAATTTAAAATCTATTTATTTCTCTAAAATGCTAAAAATTGATTTAAAAAGAATTAAAAATATCAAAAATTCTATTAAATCCTAAAAAATGATTTAAAAGCTATTTAAACCCTAAAAAATCCTATAAAATCCAGAAAAAATCACAATAATTCCCAGAGGGACAAAATAAGCACCGAACGACACAAAAATAATCGGTAAAAATAAACGGGCCCCGAAATAACCCAAAAATCAATTCTACTGATCAAAAACACCTGAAACACGAGACGAGAGCTGTGGTCCCTGATAAAATCAACACCAATGAAAAATGCAATGTATGCGATATGCAGATGCGAATGCGGTTATGCGTCGAAACATTGAGCCAAATGCGAGACCCGGTTGGTCAAATTTTGGGGTGCAACAATATCCACTTCAATGGGGAACCCTAGGTTAATAAAACTGTTGAATATGTCAAAGTCGAAACTTTGATGAGGATGAAATAAACATCCCCTTCGCTGGGGAAACCTAGCGTTATGAAAGATCCACTGAGGAGGGAAATAACGTTCACTTCATTCGGGAAGGTGAAGTTGAGCAAATCACTGGAGAAACAAACAGGTCACCCACATTTATCATCACTGCTTAAAATAGAGATCCATCAGAGGAATAATGGCCATTTGAAGTAAAATTCACCAGGGACATGAAGAATGTTGTGAAAACCAAGTAGTTTTGTAATAGCCGCCATTTTGGACAATAGGTGTTGTGAGTGGATGACATGCTCTTCACTTCTCAAATGCCCCAGAGTACATGCTTTATGAGAAAAAAGTCATTCCAAGAGGATTTTATAGAGAACATGGAGTTCAATTGCCCCACTATTTTCAAACTCTTGGAGAGATTGTCAAATCTCGACGTAACTGGCCCGGATTGACGGTGTTATGTATAACTGAGTCTTCAAAACTTACTTCTGAGAAAGTCAGACTTGCATTAGTAGACAACTTGGAAACTACTTGCCTCTGTTCAACATGGTCTTCAAGTTTCATCATCGATGTCTATATGTAAACTTTCTAAGCTTTCAGGCAAAATCAACACGCATGAAACGTTACTCCTGAAACCATTAATGTAACATATATGTTTGTCTTGAAGTTTTTTTTTTTGTTGAAAAAGATATCACAATAACTCATGACCGAATCACTAGTTAGGATACAGATTTAATTTATAAAGCCAACCTCAAATTAAGCATAGCTCATAGGAGTTAGGAAACGTCATCTCATCGAGTATGCTTTCAAAATAAACCCTACTTCAATTATGTCTTTTAAAGGTTGTATCGTGGCTCGGTTCACGGTTTAAGAAACAAAGGATAAAGGCTCAAAGTTTATTTGTACCCACCCCTTCTTCGTGATGTTCTCCAGTCCTACATTCAGCTAAACTTGATACGAGCACTCATCTCTCAAAAGGATTTTGATATGGTCGAGAACTCAATCGAGGCTTTGGACATGGCAGTCACTCACCTATTTTCTTTTGTAGTTTGATCACACGACTTTTTTCTTTACTAAGGATATTTCTTTGTGATCCTTTGTTTTTTTTCTTTTCGCATTTTTCGTATTCCCTAACTTTTGTCTGGACGAATTCTTTTGGACTTGACTTTGAAGTCCAGCGGGATTTCTCTATTTTGCTTAAGTCTCCTTCACAGGTTTTGACTCAGTAAACTTTCCTTTTCATTCATTTTTCATCATTTTGAACAGGTCGTGTGATCCTAAGTCATTTTGATCATTTGGAAAGGATTGTGACTACCGCACTCTATGGATAGTTGAGGGATATTCGTTCGTGTTTTTTGACTTCTAGCCTCCTAATATGTTAGGGTAGATAAAATGGATTCTTGAATGTTCATTTCTCCTTTTTTTTAGAGTCTGATTGCTCGATCAGCTTAACTGAAAAACTACCCTGCCCCAGGTTAAAATTGAGGGTTTTTATGGAAAAGAAAAAAAATTCCTACTTCAAGGCTCAAAAGGAGTTAAAGAGGGATTATCTTCCTTATATCTCCAGTGTTTAGGATTTGAAACAATGCCTTACATCATCAGCAGGGTTTCATTCAAAAGCATACGACAGGAAATTTTTACGTTTTTATTCGTCATCCTCCTCCCAATTCTCTGTCAAAGCAAAAGATTGGATAAAGTTGGCATTATAAATTATGAAACATAATTTTATGAGTGAAACGAATGGATTTCTTCAAGACAAACATGTTTAATGCATTATCATTCAAGGAAAACAAGTTCCTACATGCCAATTATGCTTTTATAATCAGAGAAGTAGAATACATATAAGCAAAAAAAATGAACAACCATACAACCCCTCTAACAGATTTTATCGACACAACAGTGTTTCATTCAAGACCGAGCTTTCTCTTCTGAAGGTAAACAATTTTCCGTCGATTATCTCTTGAACTTTTTCTTGAAAAACTTTTCATTCTTCAATCCTCCATCCTGAACTTCACGGCTGGTGTTCGAGTCGATCCTCTTAATATGATTAATCTGAGGGTGTGGTATACACCGTGGAAACTGGGATTTCTTTCATCAACTTGAACACACAGGTTATCTGGCACAGGATGACATTGTATAGGAATATCCACTTGTTGAACGTTGTCATCAAATATAGGATTAGTTATCACCTTGAAACCGATCATGGAATCCATATCTTTTGTTCTCTTTACTATCCTTCAACGATTGCTTCGAGTCTGGTCAGACGATCAAGATGTCACTGACAAGACCAAGACAGAAGACCAGATGAGCCACAACAGAGAAGAGACACATGCACATGCAAATGCTAAATGAAGGATGCAAAATGCAGAATGCAGGATGAAAGGTTTCATGGAACTCAAGTATCTATAAATGTTTACAGAATACCGAAGAAAAATTCATTTACTATTTACTTTTGATATTGAATTACAGATGAATATCTTAAAAGAGCTAAATAAAAGCTGATAAAGTCCTAAGGAAGTCTTGTATTGCTTCTTGATTTGATTTTCTAGCTGGATCTTCTCGGATATAAGCCTGTCCATGATCAAATTCCAAGGAGTAGTCTGATAAAGGAAAATAAATCCTCCATCTCTTACTTGTCGGAAACATTTGTTGTTCACTTGGATCTTTAGGAACAATAAAAGTTCCTTCGACTTGTATTTGAATTTCTGGATCTTCAAACAGAGCTTCTTCCTTCCATAGGACACCTAAATTAGGGCTCTTAAAAAAATGTATCAAAGTATTTTCTTTTGTAATCCATATTGGTTTTTGTAATGTTTATAACTAAACTAGGAATCCCATGAAACCAATGCAATATGATGCTTTATGGATGCAACAAACACAGGTAAGCACATAAGGACACAAAGATAAACAAACAAGAGGGAGACCCTAGGCTTGCAACGAGCATGGAGCAAGGGTGTACCCATTCCCAAAGGTTGTGGACTAAAGGTTGTTTGTACCTACAGAACAAGGTTCTAAAGAGGTTCCCAAAGTCATCAGCCCATCTTTCGGATATTATCAACTTCCCAACTAACTCGGTGATTAATAATATTCTCAAGAGAACTTCATTTGAGTGTAGCATCGCGTAGCACTATTTTGGGAGTACTCCCTCATAGTCCCGCACTACGTCCTAATAAAGGCCAAAGTGGGGTTAAGGTAACTACGGTCCTCAGTATCATGGACTCCAATCGACTATAGTAAAAGTTTTCACGATTACTCGTTCAACCGAACCATTTTCGAAAGGGTCTCAACTGAGCGTGATTTTCAAGTCAACTTAGTCGGGACTCACTCCCTATAAGTATCGTCGAACATATCACTATCCTATCTTAAGTTCACTCAAGTCCGGGTGTAGGACTTTGTCTCACCACTCAAAGATATTAACCCAGAAGAAATAAAGAACAAATATACAAATAAGCAAATATAAAGCAATAAACAAGTAAATAAAACAAGATAGGGAAACCCACTGAGGATCCCTAGTGAAGTCGCCATTTCTGTCGCGGTGAAATTTGGATACCAAACTATTGATTAGTTTGAATCTAATTCATTTGCAACCGTCTTTGATTTATCCAAAGGAAAGGTTAAAGGAAGGAAAACCTATTTTGCATTGTAAACACAATGCAGGGAGAGATCTAAGGTTCAGGGGTTGGTTAAACTTAGGGAAGGTATTAACATCCTAAGTTTTTGTAGTACTCTACAGGAACCTCTTGTTCTAATTTGCTTATTGCTAAAGTTATCTGCTTAAGGGTAATGCTAAGGGTTAGAGGTAAAGAGAAAAGACCTAAGGGGTTAGTCCTAAATATACTCGCCAAGACGTTGCATCTTGTGCCTACATATCCTGACAGGAATGGAATCAGAGTATCTGTAGTTCCCCTCACAAAGGGAGGTTAGAAACGTCTTGACTGTGGTCAAGGTTTCAAGGGGAATAAACATATCTTAAGGATATGCTTACGTGGAGTGAGAAAACTCTTGTTTCTACATTGTAATGTTAATTGAAATTAGGGTTAAGTTAGGGATTCCATGACGGGAAACCCTAAAAAATGGAGTGCGGCGACTCCTTGACCTAATGCTAGGGTAGAGGGGTAATTTTGTCCACGGCGAGACATGTATGCAAATTAGGGTTTGAAAAGGATGAAAAGGTTGAAATTAGGGTTATTGACTCGGCGGTCAAACGGTTAATCCTAATTCCTTCGGAGGGTGACAGAGTTGATGATAATTGTAAAATGTGATGGAAGATGAATAAGCGTACAATTATGAAATATAAAGTACTGAAAAAAAATGCGACAATTGTCTCGCAAAAATTACAACCAGGAAGCAGATACATATATGATATTTAAATGTTAATTAATGATAAATGAAATCAAATGCGATTAGCTGAAAAAATGGAAAATGTTAGTGAAAAGAGGTTAGACAGAAATATGATCAATAAATAAAAGTAGTTAATATTGAAAGACAAAATGCAAATTGAAATATTTATTAGTGTTTTATTAATTTTAAAAAGAAATCTTAAGTTTTTTAAAAAAAGAGAATTAATATTAATTTTAAAAAAGTTTTAATTTTTTTATCTAAAAAAAGGTTTTAATTTTTTCTCAAAAAGTTTTAACTATTTGTTTTAAAAGAGAAATCAAAAATTTGATTGTATAAAAAAACAAAGTTTATTAAGTGATTAAAAAAACAGAGTTTGTGTCTTGTTGTTATTGTTAAAAAAACAGATTTTTAATTAATAAAAGAAACATTTTACTATTTTTTTAAAAGACAGATTTAATAAAAAAAACACAAAATTAACAAAAAAAAAATAAAGAAAACAATAATTTTGGGTTGGGCCGGTCATCACATCCGGACCCAACCCGGTCCGCGGGGCATTAAACAAAAGGGAGGGACTTGAGTTTTAGGGTAAACCCTAAACTCAAAACGTAACCGCGGTGGCCTCTTGAAGGCACTGCTTCTTGTTGAGCTTTCCTTCTTCCTTCTCGATCTCGCCCGTAAATGGCTGCGTTTGGCTTTCTCCTTTCATTTTCGGAAAACTTCATCCCTGAGTATCTTATTCTTCCTCGATTCTTTGACCTATTTCCTGCAACAAAGTAACATGCACAAGATATTGTGAGTAAACTTAGGGATTTACATTGTGCGTGTGGATTTTCGAATGATGGGGACGGTGGTGATGATTCCCGGCTGACGGATGGTAGTGTGATGTGATACACGGTGATGAGGTTCGTTCCTCTGAGTCCAACCGGTTTCGTTTATGGTCGCGGATGCGTTTTGTTCGTCTCTTGGTGAGCCGTTTTGGGTGTCTTCTCGATTAGGGTTTTTGTGATTTTTTTTTGCCGCTTTGATGGTTAGCCCGTTAGTTTTTTTTCGTGATTTTTTTCGGCCTCACTTAGGGTTTCCGTTCACTCGTTTTATATTACTCTTTTTTCTGATGGGCTTGTACTTTTGCTGAGTTTACATTATTTTTTGTGAATCAACTTTGATTTGATTTGATGATCCGAAATTGATTTTGTTGGATATGCAGAGTTGGTTCAGATCTTTGATATGGATTTGATTGCTGAACAACCTACATTTGGGCTCTCGAAATTAATTTGATTTTGTTATTTTCGAATCTGATTGGAACTTTTTTTGATATTCGTTTGGGTCCAATTTCTGATTTGTTCAAGATGCTAATTTTAATTATTTTCGGATTTGTGATACTTCTGATTTTTGCAGATGCTGGATTTTGGATATCCGTTTGATTTGGATTTTTCAGAACCGGTTCCGGATTTGGTTGGATTCCCATATTCAGTTGTGGATTATCCATGGATTTGATCAGCAATCTGTTGGCATCTGGATTGTAGATATTTACTTGATAGATTCAAATTATGTTTTGGTTTCGAAGCAATCTTTCGGCAAAATCCATTTCGACCCGAAAACTTCTTTTATCTCTCTCTTTCTCGACTGTCCCAAAAATAAGAACAGATGCTGCCGGTTGGTAGCTGAGATCGAGATTGGAATGGGAGTTCGATTTAGGCCTTAGTTGTGCCCTCCCGACACCCGATGATGACGATGTTCTGAGGGTGTCTGAAATTCTCTAACATTCTTTTTTTCTGCTTGTTTGCTTTGTTTGTGCAGGTAATTGGAGGAAACATAGATAATGACGTGAAGAAAGTAATCGAAGGATGAACACAAAGACTCCTTAGATGTTTAGGATCTTTTAGGATAGAATCTATATGTAAATCCTCCTTGTAATTTATAACCAAAATATTATGAAATGAATTCAATATACTTCTTTTTCATCCAAATTAATCTCTAACCCTTTCCTTGCATTTTGAATTTTTTATAATCTAATAAACCATGAAACTCTTAATTATATCCAACTTGATTAATTGCCAAAGAAATCCGACTAAATTTGACTTGAACAAACAACCTTGAATAAGTTCAACCGTTTAGACTTTAGACAATTTACTTAAACACATGGAATTGATTTCCACCACATAAGCTCAATATCAAAAGTCAAACGAGTTAAGCTTCATCGTTTCAACCGTATCGCTTTACTTAAGACATTTCAATTCAATGTTCCAGATCAAACTGTGTCTTGTTCTTCTGATGAAATACCAACCTCTAAACCAGCTCAGCCCATAAACCCCGATCAGATATAAGTCGAAACCTGACTCAGAACCGGAATTTTTACTATTTCTTTTCCTTTGAAGTTTAAACTAGCAACAAGCAGTGGGACAGAAAAATTGCGTGCTTTACGAAATAATTTCAGACAAGATTGCTCGCACTGATTTAAACCCTCTCAAATTAATACCACAACTTGATCAGCCTTATAGGATTTTAGCAACGGCCCCTGAAAACCACTGACAATCAAATCTCGGCTCCCGAATAAATTACCGTATCGATGCCAACATTTACCGTGAATTTCTGCTTATCCCCAAAATAAAGATTTCGGAGAAGGATGTTTTAATTATCCCGAAGAACCCTGGCGCAAGCTCATTTTCAAGAATTGTCGGTAAACAACGCGCAAATTACCATCTTGCCCCCTTTTCACCGTTAAAGTGCTCTTGAGGCGATTCCTGCAAATCAAACAGACTACGTAGCCCGTTAATGGTAATTGATACAAAAAAATGAGATGCTATGCGATATGAATCGACTAAATATAAGGGTAAAATTTGGGGTATTACTTGAACAATAGTGGTTTCAATAGCAAGGAGGTGGGATATTAAGATCAAAAATTAGGGTGCAACACAAACAAATCAATGTGAAGCAATTCTAAGGGTCTAGAGGTAGAGACAATGTTTTTAGTTTTAGAAAAGGTTTTCACAATCTTTCCAACTTGACATGCTGCACAGAGAGCGTCTGAATGATAGTCAAGGTCTAGCATCCCTTTAACAAGTTTTTGATTGCTAAGTTTAAAGATTAATCTCCAGTTAGCATGACCTAACTTTTTGTGTGAAATCCATTTCTCATCACTCACTGTCATTAGGCAAACAACCTTGTGATCAGCCAATTCAGAAAGATTGATTTTATAAATGTTTCCCTTTCTTTTCACTTTGAATATAATTGTTTTTTTAGTGTTAACAATAAAACATAAATTCTTATTAAATGTTACTTCATAATCACTATCACACAACTGACTTATGCTTAGTATATTATGCTTCAAGCCATCTACCAACCAATTTTTTATTAATCAGAGTTTGAGAGTTACTAATGGTACATGTACCAATGATCTTTCCCTTCTGGCCTCCTCCAAAACCCACACTTTCTTCCTCTTTTAGATTTAGGGTTTGGAACATATGCCTTTCTCCTGTCATATGTCGTGAGCAGCCACTGTCCAGGTACCATGATTGGTTTCCCATATTTTCCTTTAGGCATATCTACTGCAAAGACAATTTGAGATTTATGTACCCATACATATATGGGTCTTTTCATGTTAATTTTGACAGGTTCTCTTCTATCATGTCATTTTTACATGTAGATAGGTTTAACTTCACTCCATGTTTTCCGTTTTCAATATTTTTTACTGGAGTTATTTTCAACCTTTGTTTTTAAATCATTCCTAACTTGTGATTCAAATTCTTTAGATATCAATGTAATCAGAACTTATGAATTATTAGGTTTTGATATTACAATACCCTTCAACTTATGAATAATATATTCAATCAAATTCATAACTTTTCCATTATTAGTAGCAGGAACAAAATAATTACTTAACATTATCTTAGAAATGCTAGAGGAGAAAGAGTTTGGGAGTACTTTATGCAATGACACATTAGAACTAGAACAATCTTCATCATACCCCAAACCATTTCTATTATTTTTTGCCAACTCCATAAACCATAGATGCCAGTTTAGTTCTATCAAAGCCAGATGTAATGAACTTATGAAATGCTAGATCATGACTATCAAAATGGAATTATCTCTTTTTAAAATTTTGATGTGACTGGCTTGATCTTTGCACCAACTCATGAGATCATTCATGCATAAAATAAAGTCAGAATAGAAGTATACCTCATCTTCGTCTTCAGACTCTATTTTACTTGGAAGTCCTTCTTCATATGTATGTGCCATCAACGCCAGATTAGCTTCAACTTCCTTTTATGAATCTTCATCATCTAGTTCTTCCCATGTTGCCATGAAGTTCTTCTTAAATCTGCTCCTGAAGTTATCCTTCTGATAACTTCCTTTCTTTTGATTGTATTTCTAAAGATCGTGACAATCATTTCTAGAGTGGCCAAGTTTGTTGCAGTTGTAACAAATCTTGTCTTCATCTTTCTCTTTGAAGTTCGATCCCCTATTTCTTTTAGAAAATCTTATGTTTCTTTTGAACATTTACTAGAATCCTCTCATGAAGCAGGACATATTGTTGCACCCCAAAATTTGCTCAACCTTTTCTTGCCTGATTTGTGTTTCATTGCATTTCATTTGCATAGTTACATCATGTACATAGTTCAATCATTGGCATATCATAGCATAGCATGCATCCAAAAAGGGATCAAGGGTGTTTATCAATAGAAGAGCCTAGCAAGGTGTGTTATCCAAGATGAGAAGTCATCCAGGCCATCAAGAAAGGATTTGAAGTCTTGAGAAGTTTGAGTGCCTACATGTGGGTTTTGCTCCTATCTTGAGGAATATTGAGAATCATCAATGGGAGGAGAAGCATGTAATGTGAATGTGAGGTGTTCATGGATATCATGGGATATCTAGAGGGCCTTATTGAAGCTGAGGCAAGTCATTGATTCAAGTATGAGAGCCACAGTTGAGGTGCAGTCAACTAGGGTTTCATCTGGGTCAACCCTAATTCAATTGAGTAGTTGGAGAGCATCAAAGCCTACCTTGAGGTCATGGGGTTAATGAATTGGTATGTTGATACATGTGTGGTGTTGTGCCAAGGTTAAGCAAAGAAAGATCAAGAATGTGGGAAGTTGCTAAATTAGGGTTGCAGTGTAAAATCCCCTGTTTAGTGCCTAACTTCAAAGCCACATAAGTCAACATAAACGTTTCAAATGGATCTTTGGCCAACATGAAACTTGTAGATATTCTCAATATCTTTAATTTGAGTACTAGAAGTCTTCAAGAAGAGTTGTATAACTCAAGTTATGGTCTTTGCAAATTACAGGTCACCAGAGGACACTGAAATTTACCTGGGAAAGTCACTTGACTTCCAAGCAACTTTTGTCCCTCAAGGAATTCTCAAATGGATTCTTGTCCAACATAAGAGTTGTAGATCTTGATCTTATCTTTCCATAGAGTGCTAGAAGTCCTCAAGGGGATTTGTGGAACTCAAGTTATGATCTTGGCAATCCAGGGGTATTTTGGGCATTTGTGATTATAGGTCATTTTCAAGCATGTGCCAAAATCTCCATCTTCCACTCCTCAAATGGAAAATTGTTCAACATGAAATGTGCTTATAATGATGTTTTTAGGTCAAATGGGAATTCGTGGGTGATTGAATGATCTTATATCAAAAGTCATTCAAAATGGCCTAAAATAAGGAAGGATTTTAAATGAATCAAAGAGGGAAATTGTGATTTTTGAGTTATAGGTCCTAAACATGGAAAATGACTACATTTTTTGACTGGAAATCATATTCTAAAGACATTGGCAATGTTACTTTTTTGAGTTGAGGCTTGGTTTCATGACTTGCTTTGTAAATTTGTTACTTTCAAAACAAGTCACATATCCAAATCAGTCACCAATGCAATTCAAGTCTCCATTTTGCTCTAAACACATCCACCAAGCCACAAGGAGTTGGTTAGAACCTTCTGGAACAAGCTGGGAGCAAGATTTCACAACTGTTACATTGGAGTTTCAAGAGGAAAATCAGAATTGTGGATTCATTGATTTGGGCTTCAAACTGGGCTCAAAAGCCCATAGAGAGTTTCTATATATTGAGAGGAGTGAGTTCAGACTCATTTTGGTGAGGAATTCGTGCTAGAAGCTGTTAGAGAAGGTTGAGTTTCAAGAGCTCCAACTCAGAATCGGTTTTGGAGTTGCAAGCCTATTCAAGCCAAATTAAAGGTTGAAGAAGCTTCATTGTGCATCACTGATCGTGTCTGAAGAGTCTTGGAGCTTGAATTGAGCATTTGATCCCTCTGTTGATCCAATTTTTCCAGGTATGTAAACCTTCAATTTCCTCATGATCTAGGAAGAATTGAGCAGAATCTTGCATGTGGTTAGGGCCTAGGTTGATCATAGATCGTTTATGGGTAAGAATTTTAGTGTTTAGAGACAGTTAAGTGTGATGCACCATTTCTGTTTGAAGACGGTTATGCATGATCTTGAGGTTTCAACTTGAATGGTATAGCTGTTGATGATCAGTGCAACAAGAGGAAGAGATCCATGGCTTTAATTTTGGATTTGGTGTTGATCAAATTCTTGGTGCCATTTCTGTTTGCTTTCGAATTGGAGAATGTAGTGAGATTTAGGGGATGTGGATTGGAGATTTGGAATCCTTGTGAAATTCTGGTTAAGATTGGTATAAGGCTTATGATTTCTGGTCACCTGCAACCCTGGCTCACCGAAGAAGACGGTGGTTGGACCACCGGACCACCGTCTGAAAGATTGACCTTCACCTGAGTTCGTTTGGAGAAGATGAGGTCTTCACCTTTGGATCATCCTGAATTTGAGACTTGTTATGCTGATCGTGTGGCTAGGATTCAAACTGAGATTGCCTTCCCTTGAGAAAAACGCACCGTTTCACTAATCCCAGTCAGCGTGTGACTGGGATGTATGCGTGGACATGCTCTGAAGCTTCGGATTCGTTTACCAGTCAACTGATCTAATGGCTCTCATTTAATTCAGCATTTTAATTTCTTCTATTTGATTTTCTTTTACTTTTAATGCATTTTGATTCTAAAATTCATAATAAATAGGAAAATAATCATTTTTAAGCTAGATTTTTTTCCCCTAACTCCTTAAAAAATGTAGAATTTAATAGGATTGAAAAACATTTAATTCATGCATTTTATATTTTATTTGGATTTTTTGCATTTTAATTGGTTTTATTTTTAATTTGTTCGGTATGCCATTTTGCTGATTTTGTTATGGATGACTGGTGATGAATTTTTTGTTGATTCTTTTTGGACATTAGGTGGTTTAGAATTAGGGTTTTATGTTGATACCTTTAGGTTTAGGGCATAGCTTTAGGTCCAAATGAATGGTTAACCCCCTGGTTTTTGCATGAGAGATTCATAAGAGGCTTAAGAATCCTTAGTAATTTTTGTAGGATTTTAAAATCACTTTTGGTATTTTAAGTAGAACTAGTTTTAAGACTAACTTTTAGGTATTTCTGATGAACTAATTTGGCTAGTTTGATTCAATAGTTCCCCATAGACTAGGGTAGTGTTGCTTTTGAGCTTGGGCGATCATGAAGACCAATTGAAGGTGCTTTGGAGAGCTTGAAGGAGCTTGGATGTGAAGATTCTCTCATCTTGTGGATGCTTGTCAGGAGCTTAAGGAAACTAGGGTTTTAGGAAGAGCATTAGACTAGTTTTGCTTCTTTTTTCAAACATGGAGTATATTGTTCATCTCCATTCAATCCAATGACATAAAGTCCTTTTAAAGGAGTCACATCTCTCCTTAGGAGGGATGAATGGCATGCTTTAAGAGTAGAACTTTGAGGATGCCAGTCTCTCATAATGTTAAGTTCTCAGTGATTTCCCTTGGTTGTCATTGAGCTTCTTAACATTCCAACTTGATCTTGTTGAATGGTTCTCCCTTGGAGGTGCCTGTTGAAGTTTGGTAAAGAGAAATTTGAAGCTTATTGAAGTTGAAGTTTGAGCTTGTTGAATTTGGTTGCTTGTTGAAGCTAGGGTTTTACTGCTTGTTGGAGTTGAAGTCAGGGGCTTGTTGAAGCTGGTTACTGGTTGGGGTTTGAGCTTGCTTAAGCTGGGTGCTTATTGAAGATTGAAAGTTTATTGAAGCTTTAAGATGGGAGTTATTCATGAAGATGAAGGTTGTTGCTGTCAACTTTTTGCTGGTTAATCATCTGTTGCTGTCAGAGCTGCTGTTGATGTAGGAGATTGGTGTTGCTGTATGGGCTGCCTTTTCTTTCGACTGAGAAGGACCGCTTTCACTTACTTTGGCTTTACCTTTGGCCAACCTCTCTGCTTCTATTTCAGGTGAGGTAAAGATCCTTCCGCTACGGGTCATGCCCCCCGTTCCAACAACATTATCAACAGCCCCAGCTGGCTGATTATTCACCACAATCTTTTCACCGTTGCAATACGCTTCTAATCCGTAAGTCCACGGGACAACTTTCATACTCTCAAAGGGAACATGCCCCGCTCTGGTGATTGTAATAGTTGGCAGCTGGGCGGGCGCTGTTATCGTTATAGTCTTCCTCGGGATCGTCACCGTTGCAATATCATTCTGCTTATCACATAATGCCTCCACAGGCTTCTCAACCGCAGTTCTATCAAATTGCAAGGTCCCTTCGTTGATCATGGCCTGAATGCCCTGCTTCAAATCAGTACAACCCTCGGGCTGGGTCCAACACTCTAAACAGTATTCATCACAGCCAGGGAATACTCCCCCTCTGAGCAACCTGCTTTTCACCTCACTCAATGGTGTTTTCAGTTCGTGAACATCCATCACCAAGTTCAAATTTTCTTCTGTCAAGATAGCATTTGCCCCATGGTTAGGCATAGGCTGTTGTACAATATTAGGCCCAGTTTGACCAAAATTGATGGCTTTACTGTCCAACAAATCCTGAACTTTATGCTTGAAAGCATGACAAGATTCTACATCATGTCCGGGCGCCCCTGAATGGAATTCACAGTGCTTATTAGCGTCATATCCATAAGGAAGTGCCGGTCCTGGAGGCGGTTCCAAAGTTCTTTTCTCAACCAAATTCAACCCCAGTAATGTCTGAAGAAGCTCTGCATATGTCGACGGAGGCTTATCAAATACCCTCTTCGGCTTTGCATTCTGAAACCTTCTCTGACCCTGATTCTGCCTTTGCTGCTGCTGCGGCGGTTGTTGTTGTTGAGGAATCAGAATAGTAACACTGGCTATTTGTTGAGGTTAACTGTACTAATTTCTACCTCTGCCCCGGCCTCTGCCACCAAATACAGCACTTGTATCACCTTGTCTTCTTCCGCCGAACGCTTTTCTCGCACCCCCGGCTGAAGTAGATTCGCCTGCCTGAATCTTCCCAATTTTAATTCCATTCTCGATCCTTTCTCCCATAAGGATCATATCGGAGAAGCTACCCATCGAAACATTGAGTAACTTGTCATAATACATTCCTATAAATGTCCCCACAAACATGTCATTCATCTCCCTTTCAACCAAAGGAGGGTGCACCCGAGCTGCCATATCGCGCCACCGCTGCGCGTACTCTTTGAAACTTTCACCGCTTTTCTGCGACAGACTCTGCAACTGAACTCTGTTTGGCGCCAAATCGCTATTATATTTGTAATGCATAACGAAAGCATCATCCAACTGCTTCCAGCTTCTAATCTGAGTGGGCTCCAGTCCCATGTACCATTCCAAAGATGGTCTCGATAAGCTGTCCTGAAAGAAATGCATGAGCATCCTTTCATCATTGGTATACGCAGACATCCTTCTATAATACGAACGTACATGGACCTTTGGGCAGGTATCTCCTTTGTACTTGTCGAATGTTAGATCCTTGAGTTTCAATGGCACCCTCAGCCCTGGTACCAACCCCATAGCAGTCATGTCTAACCCAGCGGAGTTCTGATCAACCACACCTTTCATCTGCTCTTCTAGCATTCTGATCCTCTGAACAGGGTCAATAGGGCCTTCAGGTCCCATACCTCTTCCTGAAAAAGCGTCATCCTGTTGATCCACATTCCAGTCATTGCCATACCCATCGTAACCCATGTTACAGCCAAATCCTTGCTGATTGAACACAGGACCCTGTCCTCGGTTGCCGAACCCTAGATTGACCCCAGCAGGTCCAAAACCATTGTTGAAAGGAAATGCTCCAGCACCGTTGTTAATCACATTACCGAACCCACCATTACCATAGTCGTACCCCTGAGTGTTGCCGTAACCGTCGTTACCGAAGCCTTGATTGTTGAACCCGAAGTTCCCATCCTGATTGACATTGCCATACCCATTGTTTCCAAATCCATCATTGTCAACGAATCCTTGATCGACATCCACAGTGTTGCCTTTGTTGTTAACAACATACCCATCACCACCATTTCCAGTATTACCATTACCAGCGCCAGCACCTGCACCAGTACCAGTATTTCTGTTGACAGTCACAACAGGTGGAGTAACAATTGCCGGTATCTCATCCTCCCGGTAAGGAGTTTCGACAGAAATATGGTCAGTGTTGCCATTTCCGTTTGCCCGCGTCAGCAGCGGCTGCACCAAGGTCTGAAGATTCTCTTGTCCCTTGGCCATGCTCTTCATGGCTTGCATGAACAAAGTCAGCTTCTCGCGGATTTCCTGCATCTCGACCTGAACTTGATCCTTTATCTTCTTGCAGTTGTTTCTGGTTGAGTAGCGGTGGACTCTTCGTTCGTCAATCCTGAAAAACCTATGAGATGCAGGAAATAAGATACAAATTCAACAAGTAACTGGAAATGCAAAAGAAAATGAATATGCAGATACTATATGTGTCTGTGTGTTAGGGAGATCAACCCCTGATTCTAGTGCCAAAGTGCTAGTGCAGTGATAGTGATAAGAAGCTGGAATCCATTCATGTGGATAAAGTTCCTCATATATTGATGAAAAGAGCCCAACAAGGCAGAAATACAATATCACTGAGTGTACAATAACAAGAAGGCATGACCTCAGCCAACAATCCTGGTGATGGCCAGCACAATGCAAATAAAGCATATACAACAGTGCATAAGGTGATCAAATGCGACCATATGCCCGATAATCCTCTAACAATCTCCTAGTCTTGGGATGATCCGGCTGGGAAAGCAACCCTTCAACGAGCGAGTCTCTCTGCCTGATAACATACTGGAGATCCCCAATGGATTCCTCCTAAACACCTTCTCCAAAGCACTCCTCCAGCTTTCGCTTCTGGGATGTAGACTCTTTCTTGCGCTTGATAACTTTGTTCAACGAATTTTGAATGTCGTATCTCCGCATAACCTCTTCTTCAAACTTTTTCTGGCTAGCTTTCAACTGAATTCTGAATGTCATTCGTGCCCCAAGAAGTTTCTGTAAATCAGTTAGAGGGGGTAATGGCACATGTCAATGCTGGACATAGCCTGGGTTTCACAGATTTTAACCTAACACCCAGGGGTCGAGAGCACAACATGGCTTTGCATATATCGGTGGAGTGTCGGGGCACCGTAATGTCGCATGTATTGGTGGATACTGGATCTTCGTTGAACGTATTACCAAAGAAAGCCATGATGAAATTGGACATACGGGGAATTATTGGCACGCCCAGCGATTTGGTGGTGAGGGCGTTTGACGGAACGAAAAGATCAGTGTTTGGGTCAATAACATTACCGCTTCAGGTGGGGCCGAAAATTTTTGATACCGAGTTCTACATCATGGATATCCATCCAGCTTATAGTTGTCTTCTTGGGCGCCCATGGATCCATGCTGTAGGGGCCGTAACGTCCACATTGCATCAGAAGTTGAAATATATGGTGGGTGATAGTGTTGTCACCGTTTGCGGGGAGGAGGATATTTTGGTCAGTCACCAGTCATCATTCAGATATGTTGAGGTCGACGGAGAAATACACGAGACACCTTGTCAAGCCTTCGAAGGGTTGCGGATTAAAGACAAAGCTTAGGGTTCCAGCAGAATATCAGATGTGGCAGTGTCATCCTACAAGGAAGCTCAGGCTTTAGTGCAGACTGGTGAGACTAAAGGCTGGGGGCAGGTACTGGAGATTCCCGTGAAGAATGACAAGTTTGGGCTAGGGTATCGACCGACGTCGTCAGCGTCATCTTCAGGAGCTCCCAGGTTCAAGGGACCGGTCACGATTACGCCAAGCGGGGTGTGCTTTGAGACTATCAACGCTGTTTCCGATGTTGAAGACGGAGATAGCGACTGCGATATGGACGCGTGGGTCAAACCAAGCGTTCCAGGACAAAGTCTTTGCAACTGGTCCATCCGGGAAACTGTCCCAGTGACTTTTAAACAGTAATGATTTGTTTTATCAATTGTTGAATAATCCTATGTTCTACCCGGGGCATAGTGATGTTACATTAGGGCTACTTGATTATATGTATTGCACTGTTTAATCATGAAATAAAGGCGTTTTTCATATTCAAATGTTGTGATCCCTGTTTTTCTTGCTTTTACTATAACAATAAATGGCAACGTGGTTATTTGCTTTGTTTGCGTGTTGAAGCGTTTAACCATTTCCTTTGCAGGACTAATATTTCAGATGGCATCTCCTACGAACCGCCTATGACTCTTTTCGACTTCAAGCACCCGGTATTCCAAGCAGAAGAAGAGATTATTGAGGATAGCGACCTGCCAGAGGAGCTGACTCGTTTGTTGAAACAGGAAGAGAGAATCATTCTGCCTCATCAGGAGGAAATTGAGATTATCAACTTGGGGTCGAAAGAAGTTGTGAGAAATATCCGTATAGGGGCTGCACTGCAGAGCGACGTCAAGCAAAGGCTGATTGAGATACTGCGAGAGTATAGTGATATATTTGCCTGGTCGTACGAGGATATGCCTGGGTTAGATACGGACATGGTTGTGCATCGTCTGCCGTTGCGAGAGGAATGTCCGCCTGTTAAGCAGAAACTCAGAAGAACTAGACCAGACATGGCTGTAAAAATCAAGGAGGAAGTTCAAAAACAGTGGGATGCTGGTTTCCTAGCTGTTACAACTTATCCGTCATGGGTCGCTAATATAGTACCAGTGCCGAAGAAAGACGGTAAAGTGCGAATGTGTGTAGACTACCGGGATTTGAATAGGGCGAGCCCGAAAGACGACTTTCCACTCCCTCACATTGATGTGTTGGTTGATAACACTGCTCAGTTCTCCGTATTCTTCTTCATGGACGGCTTCTCAGGCTATAATCAGATCAAAATGGCACCAGAAGACATGGAGAAGACTACCTTCATTACTCCCTGGGGAACATTTTGCTACAAAGTGATGCCCTTTGGACTGAAGAACGCTGGGGCAACATATCAATGTGCTATGACGACTCTCTTTCATGACATGATGCACAAAGAAATCGAGGTTTATGTTGATGATATGATTGCCAAATCCCAGACGGAAGACGAGCATTTGGTTAATCTGCTGAAACTGTTCAAAAGACTTAGGAAGTTCAGGTTGAGACTGAACCCTAACAAGTGCACCTTCGGGGTGAGATCGGGTAAACTGTTGGGGTTTATTGTGAGCGAAAAGGGAATAGAGGTTGATCCTTCAAAGATAAAAGCAATACAAGAAATGCCGACGCCTAAAATAGAGAAAGAAGTGTGTGGGTTTTTAGGGAGGTTGAACTACATTGCTCGGTTCATATCTCACCTAACTGCGACATGCGAGCCGTTATTCAAGTTGTTGAAAAAGGATCAGGTGTTGACCTGGAATGAAAATTGTCAAAAGGCATTCGACAAGATAAAAGAGTACTTGCAGGAACCTCCTGTTTTGATACCCCCAGTGGCCGGAAGACCTTTGATTATGTATTTGATGGTTCTTGAGGAAAGTATGGGTTGTGTTCTCGGTCAACACGATGAGACCGGACGTAAAGAGCATGCGATATACTATTTGAGTAAGAAATTTACTGACTGTGAGTCCAGATACTCAATGCTCGAGAAGACGTGTTGCGCGCTAGCCTGGGCCGCCAAACGTTTGAGGCAATACATGCTGAATCATACAACCCTGCTAATTTCAAAGATGGATCCAATCAAATACGTGTTTGAGAAGCAAGCACTCTCCGGAAGAATTGCCCGGTGGCAGATGGTGTTAACAGAATACGATATCCAATATGTCTCGCAAAAGGCTATTAAAGGTAGCGTTCTGTCAGAATACCTTACGGAGCAACTTGTTGAGGACTACCAATCGATGAGGTTTGATTTTCCTGACGAGGATATCATGTACCTGAAAATGAAAGATTGTGAAGAACCATTGCCGGACGAAGGACCAGAGTTGGGTTCCAAATGGCAGTTGATATTTGACGGAGCTGTAAATTCCTATGGTAGCGGGATAGGGGCAATTTTCACCACCCCTCAGGGGTCGCACATCCCCTTTACTGCCCGATTGACCTTTCCCGTTACTAATAATGAGGATGAATATGAGGCTTGCATCATGGGTCTGGAAGAAGCTATTGATTTGCGAATCAAGAACCTGGATGTATACAGGGACTCAGCTCTAGTGGTGAATCAGATTAAAGGAGAATGGGAGACACGTCAGCCCAATTTGATACCCTATATGAATTATACAAGGAGATTGTTGCCTTTCTTTGACAAGGTGGAATTGCATCACGTGCCAAGAGCAGAAAATCAAATGGCTGACGCCCTGGTGACATTGTCTTCAATGTATAAAGTTAACTTCTGGAACGAGGCTCCCCGGATTGTTATCTCTCGGCTCGATAGGCCTGCCTTCATATTCGCCATTGACGAGGCTCCCGATGGTAAACCCTGGTACTTTGACATCCAGAATTTCCTGAAGAACAAGGAGTATCCAGCTGGGGCATCCAGTCGTGATCAGAAGACTCTCAGGAGATTGGCTGGCAATTTCTATCTGAACCCGGACGGTGTCCTGTACAAAAGAAACCACGACTTGGTGTTGCTACGCTGTGTAGATGAGAAAGAGGCAAAGCTGCTCATGGAAGAGATACATGAGGGTACATTTGGTACACATGCTGGCGGGCATGCTATGACAAGAAAACTGTTGCGAGCAGGTTATTATTGGCTGACTATGGAAACAGACTGTTTCAAGTTTGCAAGGAGGTGTCATAAATGCCAGATTTATGCGGAGAAGATACATGTACCTCCAATTCCTCTGAATGTGATGTCATCACCGCGACCTTTCTCGATGTGGAGGATTGATATGATTGGCAAGATTGAGCCTACGACATCAAACAGACACTGGTTCATTTTGGTGGCAATCGATTACTTCACCAAATGGGTGGAAGCAGCATCATATGCCAACGTGACCAAGCAAGTGGTGGCCAGATTTATCAAACGAGATATTATCTACAGATATGGAATCCCTGAGCGGATTATCACCGACAACGGTTCAAATTTGAATAACAAAATGATGAAAGAGCTGTGTCAGAATTTTAAGATTGAGCATCACAACTCTTCTCCTTACCGGCCAAAGATGAATGGCGCTGTCGAAGCGGCCAATAAGAACATAAAGAAGATTGTTTAGAAGATGGTTGTGACGTATAAGGACTGGCACGAGATGCTACCTTTCGCTTTGCACAGTTATCGTACGACGGTACGCACATCAACCGGGGCAACCCCTTTTTCATTGGTATACGGGATGGAGGTGGTGTTACCGTTGGAGGTCGAGATTCCTTCCCTGAGGGTTTTACGTGATGTCCAACTTGACGAGGCAGAATGGGTTAAAGATAGGCTGAATCAGCTCAGCTTAATAGATGAGAAGAGACTGGCTTCTCTAGCATACGGGCGGTTGTATCAGAGTCGGATGAAGAAAGCTTACGACAAGAAGGTGTGCCCTCGAAGCTTTTAGACGGGAGATATTGTTTTGAAAAAGATTCTCCCACCACAAACAGATCACAGGGGCAAGTGGACTCCTAATTACGAAGGTCCCTACGTTGTCAGAAAAGTCTTCTCTGGAGGAGCCTTGTTACTATCCACCATGGATGGTGAAGACTTTACGTCTCCTGTGAATTCGGACGCAGTTAAAAAATACTTTGCTTGAAAGTGACCTGCTGGACAGTAAAAAGAGAGTCCAGGCAAAAATGGGGCATCCCGGCGAACCATAAAAAAATGAATAAAAGGTCCGGGCAAAAGTTAGGAATAAAATTGAAAAAATGTACACCCGCGAAGTCGAAAACCTGAAAAGGGCGACTTCGGCAAAAAAAGGGTATCCCGGTGAATTGAAAACCCGCAAAGGGCGGTTCACGCAAAAGTTTGGATTGAAAAAGCAAATGACTGCGGTCCGGATTTGATACAGCATTGCTTAGTGGTTTGGGAGTATCTGGGGGCTGTCTATCCAAAAACAATCTCTTCCGAAGATCGAGTATCGGGAAAGCGCAGAGTCAGGCGAGTCATAGGAGGATCAGCTCATGGTGTTTGTCTGTACCACGTTGCCGACATGTATACAAATATTGTTTTGTATTTTATTTATACTTCTTGTGCATATATGTATGTATGTGTATGCGTAACTTCCTCTTTTCAGGAGTTGCATCCAGTGCACAAAACTTTGCCTATTCAGAGGCCCATTATCAATAAAACATGTTATTCAGTACTTGATGCTTGTTCTTTACTGTTTTGTTTGTGAAAGACGCCGATGTTTTTGATAAACTTGCACTTGCATAATCTTGCTGGCCCTTGCCAATAATTGCTAAAACTTCGAATTGACTGAAGCAATGTCACAGATGCTAACCCGGATAGATTCCGTTGTATAGGCCTGCTTTGTCTCGTTTGTGTTTTGCAGGGTGCTTACCTTCGGAGCAAATGGTTAGGAATTGTATTCCCCAGCCAAGGTCGCTTGACGTAAGACCTGATTCCAGTTGATGATATTCCTCAGCTAGTTACAGCTTATCCCCCGAGAGTTGAAATGACAGTTATCCCTTCCCGAAAGAGGAAGTTATCTTTCCCCAGGAGAGTGTCCTCATGGAAAGCCGTCCATAGGATTAATCCCAGCAAGTCAAAATCAATGTCCCCTGCAGAGGTTGCGCTCCTCAGCGAATCAAAGATGTGCACGTTCAGTCTCCAGCATGGGAGGTTCCCGTAGAGCTAACAAAGTTGTTGGTTCAGAAGGTTTATATCTGCGAAGGATGGTTTTCTTGCTCCCCACAGGTCGTCATGCCATTGACAGGGTGTTGATCCTTAGCAAAGTCCGAGGCTCCGAGTTTGTAAACTGTGTCCAGACAGTGTGTTTTCCCAGAAGTGTCGCTTCTTTCCCCAGATGAGTTGGTTCACCAGCAGGGTGGTTTGTTCTTTCTCCAGTGGAAATTGGTGTTTAATCTCTCCCCAGTAGAGATGGTTGTGTTTCTGGCATTTATTTCGCCAGGATATTTTGTGATACTTGTTCTCCCCAGCGGAGTTGGCTTCACCCTCAGCATTCATGTTGTTGAGACATCATTATCAGAATGGCCCCGGCAGCTTGAGCCTGCATTTGCATTTGCATATATCGTCATATTTGCATCTACTCAAATGCGTAGCATTTCCGTTCCGTACGGAGCATTACGCCATTTTCAAACATACGCATTTTGAAATATAAATCAGGTTGGGTAACCTTTGTGCTTGCAGGTGTGTTTTTCTCAGCATGAGTATGGAGTTCTAGCTCAGGTCTATTAACAGGTATTCGAGGGCTCGTCGTGAGACGTGTGATGATACAGTTCATCTTACTATTTTCCCCACAGAGTTACTTGGTCCCCGAGCAGAGTTGTTTGCTTAAATTCCTCCTGTTTTCCCCGCCAGAGTTGCTTGTTGCAGTTCCTCTTATCTGGCCAGTAAATTATTTTCTTCAAATTTGTTGTTACGTCAACGTCAAAGGGTTTCATGAATCAAAACCTCAGAAGCTGTCACTGGTTATCAGAACGGGCGTCCGGCAGTTTGATGTCCAAATATCCCCCGTGGGGTCCTCCTCAAAGTCGCTATCACGTCAGTGCTAAAACGTTTGTGGGTTGGGACCAATGGAGTTAGCTACTGCAGAGATAAGCAGAGAAACTGTATTCAGAGTAGCTTCCTGTATGGACAGGCGGATGTATTCTCTTACTGGTTGACAGGAGTATTTCCCCGAAGATCGTCAAAACTTTATTGCCTATGTTGATAGGAGTTCCTCGTGTTGACGAGATACGAGTCCTGGCGTGGACAATTTATTCCTGTATTGACAGAATTTCTTCGTGCTAGTAAAGTGGGTGTCCTAACGTGGACAGATTTATTTCCTCGGGTTGACGAGATGTGCTAGTCCTAACGTGGACAGATTTGATTTCTCTGTGTTGACGAAATGTGGAGTCCTGACGTGGACAAAATTGATTATTCTTTGTGGACCATTTATTCCCAGCAGATATCTTTCTTCGTAATGGTGAAATGCGTGTCCTGACGTGGACAAGGTTATAGTTCTTCGTGTTAACAAGATGCACGAGTCCTAACGTGGACAAATTTATCTTTCTTCGTGTTGGCGAGGCGTGAGTCCTGACGTGGACAAGTTTTATTTCCTCAGCGGGTCGAAGATGTGAGTCCCGACGTGGACAAATCAGGACGATGTATTCCTAACGGGGAAAGGTTTATTCCTAACGGGGAAAGGTTATTCCTAACGGGGAAAGGTTATTCCTAACGGGGAAAGGTTATTCCTAACGGGGAAAGGTTATTCCTAACGGGGAAAAGTTTATTCCTAACATGGACAATTTATTCCTATGTTGATAGGATCCCCTCGTGCTGATGAAATACAGACGAGTCATCCCCAGCGAAGTCGTCGGGATGTTTCCGTGTGGACGGCAGGTGGAGTCCTGACGTGGACAAGTTTATGATGAGATTTCTTCGTGTTGACGAAAAAAGCATCTTGACATGGACAAAGTTCTATTCTTGTGTTGTTGAGATGTGAGTCCTGACGGGGATAGGTTTGGGTATTCGTGATTTGACGAAATTTGGGGTCCAGATGTGTGGAAGGTTACCCTGGTGATGACAGAATCTCTATTCGTGTTGACGAATTTGTTCTCCTTCTTGGGCTGACAAGGTTGGTCCAGTTGCGGACGAAGGTGTTTAGCGGAAATTGTTCAGCACCTGTGGCGTTACATAGATGGTTGAAGTTGAAATTAAAATTATTATCAGACGTTGGATCAGTTGTTGCCGTAACAACCAGATTCCGTTAGGGGATGTCGTTCCCCAAGCAGTGCAGTTTATTTTTGCGGTTGGAAAATTTCCGGGTTTCTTGGTATTCAACCGTCTCGTACCTCGATTGTTCGAAGGCCGTTCGCTCTTCACCAAGTCGGGTCCAAGCCGCTTGAATAGGGGCAGCTGTTGCACCCCAAAATTTGCTCAACTTTTTCTTGCCTAATTTGTGTTTCATTGCATTTCATTTGCATAGTTACATCATGTGCATAGTTCAATCATTGGCATATCATAGCATAGCATGCATCCAACAAGGGATCAAGGGTGTCTATCAAGAGAAGAGCCTAGCAAGGTGTGTTATCCAAGATGAGAAGTCATCCAGGCCATCAAGAAAGGATTTGAAGTCTTGAGAAGTTTGAGTGCCTACATGTGGGTTTTGCTCCTATCTTGAGGAATATTGAGAATCATCAATGGGAGGAGAAGCATGGAATGTGAATGTGAGGTGTGCATGGATACCATGGGATATCTAGAGGGCCTTATTGAAGCTGAGGCAAGTCATTGATTCAAGTATGAGAGCCACAGTTGAGGTGCAGTCAACTAGGGTTTCATCTGGGTCAACCGTAATTCAATTGAGTAATTGGAGAGCATCAAAGCCTACCTTGAGGTCATGGGGTTAATGAATTGGTATGTTGATACATGTGAGGTGTTGTGCCAAGGTTAAGCAAAGAAAGATCAAGAATGTGGGAAGTTGCTAAATTAGGGTTGTAGTGTAAAATCCCCTGTTTAGTGCCTAACTTCAAAGCCACATAACTCAAAATAAAAGTTTCAAATGGATCTTTGGCCAACATGAAACTTGTATATCTTCTCAATACCTTTAAATTTAGTACTAGAAGTCTTCAAGAAGATTTGTATAACTCATGTTATGGTCTTTGCAAATTACAGGTCACCAGAGGACACTGAAATTTACCTGGGAAAGTCACTTGACTTCCAAGCAACTTTTTCCCCTCAAGGAATTTTCAAATGGATTCTTGGCCAACATAAGAGTTGTAGATCTTGATCTTAGATTTCCATAGAGTGCTAGAAGTCCTCAAGGGGATTTGTGGAACTCAAGTTATGATCTTGGCAATCCAGGGGTATTTTGGGCATTTGTGATTATAGGTCATTTTCAAGCATGTGCCAAAATCTCCATCTTCCACTCCTCAAATGGAAAATTGTTCAACATGAAATGTGCTTAGAATGGTGTTTTTAGGTAAAATGTGAATTCATGGGGGACTGAATGAGCTTATATCAAAAGTCATTCAAAATGGCCTAAAATAAGGAAGGATTTTAAATGAATCAAAGAGGGAAATTGTGATTTTTGAGTTATAGGTCCTAAACATGGCAAATGACTACATTTTTTGACTGGAAATCATATTCTAAAGACATTGGCAATGTTACTTTTTTGAGTTGAGGCTTGGTTTCATGACTTGCTTTGTAAATTTGTTACTTTCAAAACAAGTCACATATCCAAATCAGTCACCAATGCAGTTCAAGTCTCCATTTTGCTCTAAACACATCCACCAAGCCACAAGGAGTTGGTTAGAACCTTCTGGAACAAGCTGGGAGCAAGATTCCACAACGGTTACATTGGAGTTTCAAGAGGAAAATCAGAATTGTGAATTCATTGATTTGGGCTTCAAACTGGGCTCAAAAGCCCATAGAGAGTTTCTATATATTGAGAGGAGTGAGTTCAGACTCATTTTGGTGATGAATTCATGCTAGAAGCTGTTAGAGAAGGTTGAGTTTCAATAGCTCCAACTCAGAATCGGTTTTGGAGTTGCAAGCCTATTCAAGCCAAATTAAAGGTTGAAGAAGCTTCATTGTGCATCACTGATCGTGTCTGAAAAGTCTTGGAGCTTGAATTAAGCATTTGATCCCTCTGTTTATCCAATTTTTCCAGGTATGTAAACCTTCAATTTCCTCATGATCTAGGAATAATTGAGCAGAATCTTGCATGTGGTTAGGGCCTAGGTTGATCATAGATCGTTTATGGATAAGAATTTTAGTGTTTAGAGACAGTTAAGTGTGATGCACCATTTCTGTTTGAAGACGGTTATGCATGATCTTGAGGTTTCAACTTAAATGGTATAGCTGTTGATGATCAGTGCAACAAGAGGAAGAGATCCATGGCTTTAATTTTGGATTTGGTGTTGATCAAATTCTTGGTGCCATTTCTGTTTGCTTTCAAATTGGAGAATGTAGTGAGATTTAGGGGATGTGGATTGGAGATTTGGAATCCTTGTGAAATTCTGGTTAAGATTGGTATAAGGCTCATGATTTCTGGTCACCTGCAACCCTGGCTCGCCGGAGAAGACGGTGGTTGGACCACCGGACCACCGTCTGAAAGATTGACCTTCACCTGAGTTCGTTTGAAGAAGATGAGGTCTTCACCTTTGGATCATCCTGAATTTGAGACTTGTTATGCTGATCGTGTGGCTAGGATTCAAACTGAGATTGCCTCCCCTTGAGCAAAACGCACCGTTTCACTAATCCCAATCAGCGTGTGACTGGGATGCATGCGTGGACACGCTCTGAAGCTTCGGATTCGTTTACCAGTCAACTGATCTAATGGCTCTCATTTAATTCAGCATTTTAATTTCTTTTATTTGATTTTCTTTTACTTTTAATGCATTTTGATTCTAAAAGTCATAATAAATAGGAAAATAATCATTTTTAAGCTAGATTGTTTTCCCCTAACTCCTTAAAAAATGTAGAATTTAATAGGATTGAAAAACAGTTAATTCATGCATTTTATATTTTATTTGCATTTTTTGCATTTTAATTGGTTTTATTTTTAATTTGTTTGGTATGCCATTTTGCTAATTTTATTATGGATGATTGGTGATGAATTTTGAGTTGATTCTTTTTGGTCTAGATAGCTTAGATATGCATGTACCTCTAGTAATTTTCTCATATTTTTGTGAGATAAATTTAGGCTAGTTTGAACATTGGACATTAGGTGGTTTAGAATTAGGGTTTTAAGTTGATACCTTTAGGTTTAGGGCATAGCTTTAGGTCCAAATGAATGGTTAACCCCCTGGTTTTTGTATGAGAGATTCATAAGAGGCTTAAGAACCCTTAGTAATTTTTGTAGGATTTTACAATCACTTTTGGTATTTTAAGTAGAACTAGTTTTAAGACTAACTTCTAGGTATTTCTGATGAACTAATTTGGCTAGTTTGATTCAATAGTTCCCCTTAGACTAGGGTAGTGTTGCTTTTGAGCTTGGGAGATCATGAAGACCAATTGAAGGTGCTTTGGAGAGCTTTAAGGAGCTTGGATGTGAAGATTCTCTCATCTTGTGGATGCTTGTCAGGAGCTTAAGGAAACTAGGGTTTTAGGAAGAGCATTAGACTAGTTTTGCTTCTTTTTTCAAACATGGAGTATATTGTTCATCTCCATTCAATCCAATAACATAAAGTACTTTTAAAGAAGTCACATCTCTCCTTACGAGGGATGAATGGCATGCTTTAAGAGTAGAACTTTGAGGATGTCAGTCTCTCATAATGTTAAGTTCTCAGTGATTTCCCTTGGTTGTCATTGAGCTTCTTAACATTCCAACTTGATCTTGTTGAATGGTTCTCCCTTGAAGGTGCCTGTTGAAGTTTGGTAAAGAGAAAGTTGAAGCTTATTGAAGTTGAAGTTTGAGCTTGTTGAAGCTGGTTGCTTGTTGAAGCTAGGGTTTTACTGCTTATTGGAGTTGAAGTCAGGGGCTTGTTGAAGCTGGTTACTGGTTGGGGTTTGAGCTTGCTTAAGCTGGGTGCTTATTGAAGATTGAAAGTTTATTGAAGCTTGAAGATGGGAGTTATTCATGAAGATGAAGGTTGTTGCTGAAGGTGAGATAATACTTAGAAGGGGGGTTGAATAAGTATGAAAGATTAAAACTTAGAATTAAAACAAAAGTATTTTTATCCTGGTTCGTTGAACTCAACTACTCCAGCCCACCCTTCCTAGAGTGATTTGCCTTTCTCAATCAAGGACTTAATCCACTATTTAATCAAACAGATTACAACAGTAACACCTAAGAACAACTGTTCTTAGTCTTCTCAAGAGCTACTGATTCCAACTGAATCCTCTTAAGGAAATCCTTTACAATCAATGTAAATCTAATACAAGAGTGAGAATGCTTCTAAAAAGCTTTTATCACAACTGTGATATTTCTCTTAACGTACAATGAAATTAATTCTAAGATATGAAAGTATGAGAGCTTGAATGTTTTAATTTCTTTTCAGCAAAATGTCAAACTGAAGAATTTGGTGGAGTCTTGCTTTTATAGGCAGCTGATCCAAGGTGAGCTGCACGTTGAGAAGAGTGTCCAAAAGGTCTGAGCCTTTTTGTCTTCACATCAAGTGACCTTTCCTAGAAGAAGAAAGCACAGAAAAATCCTTTTTGTCTGTGTTCTTGTGTCTAGCATAAATAAGGAAAGAGACTTTTGATTTACTCCAACGGATATAATCTTTGAATATTTCTTCTTCAGTTTTCAGCAAGTTCATCAGAGTCTAATTGGGTCAGAGTCTTCTGATGATGATCAGAGCTTGCTGGATCAGAGTCTTCTGCAGCACGTGTGCTTTCAGTGTGTTAAATATCAGAGCATATTTGAGACAGAACTTCAGTACTGGCAGCTTTAGTACTTTCAGAATCTTCTGTAGAAACTATGCTTTGAAAAACTCTTCATACAAAATTCTTCTTTGCTTCAGATGCTTCTGACTTGCTTCAGATCCTTCTGGAGCTTCTGCTTCAGAATCTTTCTAGAGCTTCTGCTTCAGATCTTTCTGGAGCTTCTGCTTCAGAATCTTCTGGAGGCTATGCTCAGGATCTTCTGTTGGCAGCAATTAGAATCTTCTAATGTATGCATCTGGCGCTACAGAGTCTAGCTAATTTCTTGTATTCAATTCTGATTTGCTTCTGAAGTGTTAATTTCTTTACTATCTGCAGTAAAAACTCTCAAGCAAATTTTAGAGTATATAATTCTTAAATACAAAATTTCCTAACAGTTATCATCAAAACATAGAGATATTATTAAGAACCAATCTGTGTTCTAACAATCTCCCCCTTTTTGATGATGACAAAAACATCAGAAATTTTGTTTAATTGAAAATATTGAAATTGTAACTCCCCATGAGATGATGAATCTCCCCCTGAGTTAAATACAGATAAGGAATAGAAACTTCCCTTTTGTCTTGAGTAATCTTCAGAGTTAGATCTTGTTTGTTCTTTTAACATTTGAAAGTCAGAATGTCTTGTAGATTTAATATTCAGAGTTTGATAATGGTTAAATGATCTGAGAGACTCAGAGTTTCTTTTACAGAGTGTACTTATCAATTGTTCTGAAATACTCAGATTTAAATGTTAGATAGAATAAATATGTCTGAAGTTTCATTCTGGTGAAGTTAAATTAAACAGTTCGGATCTTTATATTTTCTCCCCCTTTTTTGTCATAAGCAAAAAGTAAAAACTTTAAAAAGACAATTAAACGGAAACAGTAAATAAGATAATTCAGTGGAGAAAAACTTTGATTCATTCAATAGATCAAGAGTACATGCATCAGAAGATATATCAATAAAGTACATAAACAAACATCAGATGCAAAAACATTAAAATGAAAAAAAAAATGAAAATCTAAGAGTGTTTGGACAAAAGCATCTTCAATAGATCTGTAATCTCAGAGGAGGACTGCTCTTGCTTGGACATCCACTTAGCCATTGTTTCATTCTTTTGATCCTGCTTTGACATCCATTTTGTCATGTCCTCAGACTTCTTATCCTGTTTTGCCATCCAGGACTTGATCTCTGACTGACCAGCTTCCAGAGCAGCAATCTTATCTTCAAAATCTGGATGTTCTTTCTTTATCTCAGATGAAGAAGTATGATCAGGTTCTGGAGCTTGAACAAAGTCAATTTCCATTGGTTCTGTAGAGTCTGGAGCATTGGAGCTAGAAGGGAGGTCTACCAGAGTCATGGCCAACGGATTTTCTTCAGATGCAATGTCAGTAGATTCTTCTGATGATGGAGGAGCATCTGTAAGGAGCAGAGGTTCAGATTTCTTGATAGTCCAGAATAGAGTTCTTGCAGCCTTAGCACATCTGAGCTTCGCATCATCAGAACATATGTTCTTCAGATTGGAGGCCACAGAGTTGAATCTGTTGCTGAGCATTTCTTCAGTACAGTACCTAAATACAACTGTATTTCTTGCAAAAAAGTTTGAAATAAATGATTAACATTATGTTTGGGCTTAGGATGTAACAGAGTTTCCAGAGTTATTGGTTTTGGTTGGGGAGTTGGTGGAAAGATGGATTTCTGAATAGAGATCAGAGGAGGAGGATAGAATGGAAAGAAACGAATTTCAGGTTTATTGGGTATGGATCTGTTTAAGGCGTTTAACAGATGAGGTTTTACACTGGTGTTAAAGGGAACCACATCAAAGGGTTTGTTTGAGTAGGTTTGGAATGCAGATTTGGGAGGTTCGTCAGAAGCAACATTGTTATCAGATGAAATGGGTATAGCTGAAGCAACAGCTTTATCAGATTTATCAGAACAAGATATAGTTGCTAAAGAACCTACATCTGACATGGATTTTATATAGTTGAGAATCACAGGTGGAAGGGTCATTGTGAGTTTTGGTTTCAGAGGGGTGATAGGGTCAGATGGTTCAACTTTGTCATAAAAGTCTTTGAGTTTGAAACCATAAGCCAGATTATGAAATAGGGATGAACCTTGGGCACAAGAAATAGATGATCTTTGGTTAGAATTTGGGATCAATATTTCAGATGATGGTGCAGGTGTGGGAATAGGATCTGGAATGGGAGCTTTAGAAGGTATAATGGGTTCAGGTTGGTTTACCTCAGAGTCTCTGTGAGATGGAGAGACTAGAAAGTCTGGGTGGATGTCAGATTCTGAGGAGTTTGAAGAGGTGGTTGGTGTGCAGGAAGTAGAAGATACTTGAAACACAATTTTTAATGGTGTGACATTAATAAATTCTGTCTCAGGAATGTTGGGTTCAGAAGTGTTGGTTGGCTCTGAAGGAATTTCAAAGGGTTTTGATGGTTGTTCTGATGTGGGTGAAGCAGATGGAATTATGATGGGTTCAGATGAAACTGGAACAGAAGTTACTTTTGTAGGTTCAGAAATGATAGGTACAGATGCAGTGGGTTCAGATGATTTTGATGGTGGATTATCTGATGGTGGTTGATGTTCAGAGGCTTTTTCTGGTAGAGGTTTTTGTGGTTTTTCTTGTTGTTTTTCTTGTGGGTGCTTTTGTTGTTCAGATGGCTTTTGTTTAAGTGGTTCAGAGGATTTTTGTTGTACAAAAGGTTGTGGTTGTTGTTCTGTAGGTTGTTGTTCTGATGGTTGTTTCTGAGAAGATTGTTTTTGTGGAACAAACTGTTTGATTTGGATTTTTGGTTGAGATATTTGTGGTACAGAGACTTTTGGTGTTTGAATTGTTTTTGTTGTTGTTGGTGTTGGAACAGATGTTTGTTTTTGTGGTGATTTAGAAATTGGAGCAGTAACAGAAGTGTTTTGTGTTGAGGGTGGTTTTGGAATAGACTTAATATTAGAATCATTTAAAACAATTGGATTTGCAGTAGATACAGAAGATTTAGTACCTTTTATCTTGATCCTTTTGGCTGGTACAGAAGAAATGTCTCCAGATTCTTTCCTCTTCAAGAGCTTCTGTGGCTTCTCAGCAATCTTGACCTTCTTCTGAACAGGTGCAGCTACTGCTTCTGGCTGAGTCCTCTTTCTTTGTAGTTGTTCTTCTTCTTCTTCTTCTTCTTCTGCTTCAGGCAATGGTTGTCTTGCTAGCTGGATAATGTTTGCAGGAACAGGCTTTCCTTCTTTCTTACACTCATCAATGTACATCACAACAATGTGCCTTGGTTCTTCAGCAAAGAATAGTGGAAAATCATCTACATGAATCCTCTTCTTACTCAGTTCAGAAAAACTCAGCTTCTTGGGAGCTGTTGTGAGTTCATCCACTATTTTAAGTCTCTGAAGACTTTTGGAATTCAGAGGCTTTCCCATTATGAATTCCAATTCCTCTGTAACTCCAGCAGCGTACAGAGCAGTGACCAATCCATTCTCAGTTAGAAGATCTGAGATTAACCTTCCAAAAGGAATCCAGGTTCTGATCTTCTGTCCTTTTTCTTTCACATACTCTCTAGAGGCATTTATATGGTTCCACAGATGCATAAAGAGAATATATGGAAGATCTACCTTGGTGCTCTGACTGAGGAAATACATGAAATAGAACTGTTCATTATTGACATAGTCTGGAGAGTTTGTTGACTTCCTATGATGTATGCATCCCATGAAGATCTTAGCCCAGATCTTGTAGTCAGGCTTCATATCCTTGAACTTGTTAGAAGCTTGACCAACAGTCATCACTTCTTCATACACTTCATCCATGTCCACACGCCCAGCTGGCAAGTGTGAAACACCATCTGTTTCTTCATATCCAATTAGCTTTCTGATCAGATCTTCTGTGATTATAATCTCTTTGCCCAGTACAGAAGATAGGATGAACTTAGGGTAAACTGAAGCATGGATCCAGAACTCTTTCACAAGGAGGGGGTAAACTGGTCCAAAGAGTCTATCAAAGTACTTTACCCATCCTTGAGCACCAATGATAGAACGAAACTCAAAGCCATTTTCTGCAAGTGAATCAAATTCTACCATTGATTCACACAAAACTTCTAGCTTATCAACAGGGGTTAACAGAGTTCTTTTAGGTGGAGAATAAGGAGCAACACCCATGTTTGCAGACGTAACTGCAGCCATTAAAGATTGGAATTGAGCAGCTGTTGATGATGAAGTTGCCATTGAAGATGGTTTTGTCACACGCTTAGGGTTTTTATGCAGAGAGAAGAGAAGATGAAAATGCATATAATTTCTGAGATGTGAAAAGTGTGAAAGTGAAGAGAAGTCAAGTATTTATACTAAAACAATTAGGCATACCATCAGTCATAATTTTTTGCACGCTTGAACAAGCATTAAATGCAAAGAATAATAATCATTTCAAACATTTATTGCTTCTAACAAATTGGGGGGGAAATCAAGATTTTCACTATTCAAACTTCACCTCAAACGTCTCTTCAGTAATGTACACGCCACCTTTGTTGATTTGGTGTGACACGTGTTTGCTTGCATGTGTTCTAAATTCTCTTGAGAAATGAAACGTTAACCAACGTTCAGATCCTCTAAGGATTGTTAGTTCAGAGTTTCACAAAACCAAATTAATAATATAAACAAGCAATCAGAAGAATTACTTCAGAGCATTAGGCATTTTTGCATCTGTAAAAATTTGCTTCTGACAAATATCATTCTGGACAAAAATCCATACCAATATTTTTCAGAATAAATTTAAATCTATCTTCAACAAGGGGTTTTGTAAAAATATCTGCCCATTGATGATCTGTATCAACAAAGGCTAAATTTATGATTCCCTTCTAAACATAGTCTCTGATGAAATGATGCTTAATTTCTATATGTTTTGCCTTAGAGTGTAAAATAGGGTTCTTAGAAAAACATATAGCATAAGTATTATCACAAAAGATAGAAATGTTACTTTCAAATATTTGATAATCTTCTAGTTGACTTTTCATCCAGAGCATCTGCGTGCTACATCCGGCAGCAGCAATGTATTCTGCCTCTGTGGTTGAAAGTGCAATTGTGGGTTGCTTCTTGCTGTACCAAGAGATTAGATTTCTTCCTAGAAATTGACAACTTCCAGAAGTACTTTTCCTTTCCAATCTGTCTCCAGCGTAGTCAGCATCACAGAATCCAACTAATTTGAAATCATCAGATTTTCTGTAACACAAACCCACATTAGAAGTACCTTTCAGATACCTTAGAATCCTCTTGACAACTGTCAAGTGTGATTCTCTAGGATCTGATTGGAATCTAGCACACAAGCATACACTGAACAATATGTCAGGTCTAGAAGCAGTTAGATAAAGAAGAGAACCAATCATACCTCTGTAGATCTTCTGGTCTACTTTCTTACTTACCTCTTCCTTGCCAAGTGAGCTAGTTGGATGCATGGGAGTCTTTGTCAGCTTACTATCAGTCATGTTAAATTTCTTCAGAAGTTCTTTAACATATTTGGTCTGATGTATGTAAGTGCACTCTGGAGTTTGATTGACTTGGATTCCTAGAAAGAATCTGAGTTCTCCCATCATGCTCATTTCAAATTCTGCCTGCATACATGTAGCAAACTCCTTTCCCAGCATAGTATTGGTAGATCCAAATATTATATCATCCACATAAATTTGACAAATTAGAAGATCTTTCTTAATTGATTTACAAAAGAGTGTTGTATCCACTTTGCCTCTGATGAAATTTTTCTCCAGAAGAAAATTGCTCAATCTCTCATACCAAGCTCTGGGAGCTTGTTTTAAACCATATAGAGATTTCTTTAGTTTGAAAACATGATCTGGAAATTTTTCATTTTCAAAACCAGGAGGTTGGTGGACATAAACTTCTTCTTCTATAATACCATTAAGAAAGGCACTTTTAACATCCATCTGATACAGAGTGATGTTATTTTGTGCAGCAAATGAAATAAGAAGGCGTATGGATTCTAACCTTGCCACTGGAGCATAAGTTTCAGTGTAATCAATACCTTCTTGTTGACTGTACCCTTGAGCTACAAGCCTTGCCTTATTCCTTTCAACTTCTCCTTTCTCATTCAGCTTATTTCTGAAGACCCATTTTGTACCAATTATATTGAATCCTTGTGGCCTTTAAACTAGATCCCATACATCATTACTCGTGAATTGATTTAGCTCTTCTTGCATGGCAATAATCCAATCATTGTCTTGCAGAGCTTCATCTATAGAAGATGGTTCAATTTCTGACACCAGTCCAAAAAGTGATGCTTCAGATGATCTTAGAAAGGATCTTGTTCTGATGGGATCATCCTTCTTTCCAATAATGACATTATCTGGATGAGAAGCTTTAATTTTGGATGATGATCCTCTAACAGTTGATTCTTCAGAAATTTTTAGATTGTTCATCTGAGAAGTTAAAGGAATAGCATCTGGCGTTGCCTCTGGTTCCTTCACTTGAGCTTTGTCTGCTTCTAGGACTTCAGAGTCAATGAAGACTACTTCTCTATCTGCAGAGTTTTCAGACTGCTTTGGATTTTCAGAGCCAAGCTTATCATCAAATCTGACATGAATGGATTCTTCCATAATCTGTGTCTCAGTGTTGTATACTCTGTAGCCTTTAAAGCGTTCAGAATATCCAAGCATGAAACACTTCTGTGCTTTGGAATCAAACTTGTTCAGATTTTCTTTAGTATTTAACATATAACAAATACATCCAAAAGGATGAAAATATGAAATGTTGGGCTTTTTGTTCTTCAACAGTTCATATGGAGTCTTCTTCAGAAGAGGTCTTACAGACACTCTGTTCTGAATGTAACAGGCTGTGTTGATTGCTTCTGCCCAAAAGTGTTTTGCCAGATTTGTCTCATTGATCATGGTTCTGGCCATTTCTTGTAGAGTTCTGTTTTTCTTTTCTACAACTCCATTCTGTTGTGGAGTTCTAGGACAGGAAAAATCATGAGCAATGCCATTTTCAGAAAAATATTTTTCAAAATATTTATTTTCAAATTCACCACCATGATCACTTCTGACTTTTATAATTTTGAAATCCTTTTCATTCTGGACTTGCTTGCAGAAGTCAAAGAACACAGAATATGACTCATCCTTGTGTTTTAAGAACTTTACCCATGTCCATCTACTATAGTCATCAACAATGACTAATCCATACTTCTTGCCTCTGATGGATGCAGTTTTCAATGGTCCAAACAGATCAATATGAAGTAATTCTAGTGGTTTGGAAGTAGAAACAACATTTTTTGATTTAAAAGATGATTTTGAAAACTTCCCTTTTTGGCATGCTTCACAAAGAGCATCTAAAGTGAACTCCAGATTAGGGAGTCCTCTGACAAGATTAAGTTTATTAATCTGAGATATACGTCTCATATTAATATGGCCCAATCTTTTGTGCCAGACCCATTGCTCTTCATTGACAGACAAGAGGCATTTAACATTTTGAACTTTAAGTTCTGAAAGATTTATTTTATAAATGTTGTTTTTCCTCTTACCACTAAATAGGATAGAGCCATCCTTTTGACTAATAGCTTTACAAAATTTTTGATTAAAAGTAATATCATAACCATTGTCACTTAATTGACTTATGGACAATAAGTTATGCTTTAACCCTTCAACAAGTAAAACATTAGTAATAGAGGGAAGTTTACCATTTCCAATGGTGCCAGATCCAATGATCTTGCCCTTCTGGTTCCCTCCAAACTTCACATCACCTCCAGATCTAAGTTCCAGGCTTTGGAACATAGACTTTTCTCTTGTCATGTGTCGTGAGCATCCAGAGTCCAGGTACCATGATTGGTGTCCTGACCTTGCTGCTAAGAACATCTGCAACAGGAATTATTTTACTTTTAGGTACCCAGATCTTCTTGGGTCCTTTAGGGTTAGTTGATTTGTAGGTTTGTCTAAACTTCAAATTTTCAACATAATGTTTATTCTGACTTGCCTTTGGTTTAAACACATGAGTATTCTTCTCAGAGCTTGTGTGTTTAATGTCATTTAAGTGACCAAACTTAAATTGAGAGTACAGAGGTGTTTTCTTGATGAAAAGTTTGTCAACAGATTTTGGATTACTTCCAAAGGAAGATTCATATCCAATACCTCTTCTGTTGTTCCCACTAACACCATAGATCATAGAAGCCATCTTGCTTCTGTCTATGCTCTTAGTAAGAAATCTCTGAAAGCTAGAGTCATATTTTTCTAAAATGTTTTCACATGACTTAGTCTCAGATTCAGATTCTTGTTGAGTTATTTCAAAGTCATTTTTGATTTTTAGATTAATTTCTTTTTGCTCAACAAGTTCTATCTTCAGAAGATCAATCTCAGATTCAAGACTGCTTTTCAGCTTCTTGTATTTGAGTTTGATATTGTTATAACTTTTCAGAACTTCTGATAAAACTTTTATAAGTTCTTCTTTAGTAAGTTTAGCCATTACCTCTTCAGCGTCATCGTCAGATTCAGAATCTGATTCATATCCTGAGGTTCCTTCCTCTTGATCTTCTGTGCTGGCCATCAGTGCAACATTAGCACATTCTTCTTCTGATTCAGAAGATGATTCAGATTCATCTGAGTCATCCCATGTTGCCATCAGAACCTTCTTCTTTTTGTTAAACTTCTTCTTGGGTTTTTCTTTTTGAAGTTTGGGGCAATCATTCTTGTAATGCCCAGGTTCTTTGCACTCATAGCACACAACTTCTTTCTTGCCAGATCTTCTGTGCCCAGAAGATTCCTTTCTATGATCAGATTTTCTGAAGTTGTTGAACTTCTTTCCCTTGTGCTTCCAGAGTCTGTTGATCCTTCTGGGCAGCATGGATAATTCATCTTCTTCTTCAGAAGAAGATCCTTCAGAGCTTTCTTCAATAACCTGCAAAGCTTTAGCATATTTATTAGATTTTAAAGCAACAGATTTACCTTTTTCTTTCTTCTGAGGTTCATCTTCCTCAAGCTCAATTTCATGGCTCCTTAGTGAGCTGATGAGTTCTTCTAAAGAGATCTTGTTCAGATCTTTAGCCATCTTCAAGACAGTCACCATTGGTCTCCATCTGGTAGGTAGACTTTTGATGATTTTCTTTACATGATCTGATGTGGAGTATCCCTTGTCCAGAACTTTTAGCCCAGCTGTGAGGATCTGAAATCTGGAGAACATAGCTTCAACAGATTCAGAGTCTTCCATCTTGAAGGCCTCATGCTTCTGGATCAGCGCCAGAACCTTTGTTTCCTTGACTTGAGAGTTTCCCTCATGAGTCATCTTTAAGGATTCAAACATATCAAATGCAATTTCCCTGTTTGTAATTTTTTCATACTCAGTATGAGATATTGCATTCAATAATATTGTTCTGGCCTTGTGATGATTTCTAAAATCTTTCTTCTGAGCATCTGTCATAGATTTTCTGTCTATCTTCTTGCCATTCCCATCTGTGGGATGAACATATCCATCTATGACTAGATCCCATAAATCAGCATCATATCCAAGGAAAAAACTTTCAATTCTGTCTTTCCAGTAATCAAATTTTTCCCCATCAAACATAGGGGGTTTGGTGCTGATTCTGTCCCTTTCTTCATATTTATTGTTAATGTTGGATATTGTATTATCAGCCATAGTAACAACTAAATATATATCAAAGTATTTCTCTCTAGATCTTTACTGTCACTGTTAAGTGGTAGCACACACAGAACCGGAGCTCTGATGCCAACTGAAGGTGAGATAATACTTAGAAGGGGGGGGGGGGGGGGGTTGAATAAGTATGAAAGATTAAAACTTAGAATTAAAACACAAGTACTTTTATCCTGGTTCGTTGAACTCAACTACTCCAGTCCACCCTTCCTAGAGTGATTTGCCTTTCTCAATCAAGGACTTAATCCACTATTTAATCAAACAGATTACAATAGTAACACCTAAGAACAACTGTTCTTAGTCTTCTCAAGAGCTACTGATTCCAACTGAATCCTCTTAAGGAAATCCTTTACAATCAATGTAAATCTAATACAAGAGTGAGAATGCTTCTAAAAAGCTTTTATCACAACTGTGATATTTATCTTAAGTTTAAGTACAATGAAATTAATTCTAAGAATGAATATGAAAGTATGAGAGCTTGAATGTTTTAATTTCTTTTCAGAAAAATGTCTAACTGAAGAATTTGGTGGAGTCTTGCTTTTATAGGCAGCTGATCCAAGGTGAGCTGCACGTTGAGAAGAGTGTCCAAAATGTCTGAGCCTTTTTGTCTTCACATCAAGTGACCTTTCCTAGAAGAAGAAAGCACAGAAAAATCCTTTTTGTCTGTGTTCTTGTGTCTAGCATAAATAAGGAAAGATACTTTTGATTTACTCCAACGGATATAATCTTTGAATATTTCTTCTTCAGTTTTCAGCAAGTTCATCAGAGTCTAATTGGGTCAGAGTCTTCTAATGATGATCAGAGCTTGCTGGATCAGAGTCTTCTGCAGCAGGTGTGCTTTCAGCGTGTTAAATATCAGAGCATATTTGAGACAGAACTTCAGTACTGGCAGCTTTAGTACTTTCAGAATCTTCTGTAGAAACTATGCATTGAAAAACTCTTCATACAAAATTCTTCTTTGCTTCAGATGCTTCTGACTTGCTTCAGATCCTTCTGGAGCTTCTGCTTCAGAATCTTTCTAGAGCTTCTGCTTCAGATCTTTCTGGAGCTTCTGCTTCAGAATCTTCTGGAGGCTATGCTCAGGATCTTCTGTTGGCAGCAATCAGAATCTTCTAATGTATGCATCTGGCGCTACAGAGTCTAGCTAATTTCTTGTATTCAATTCTGATTTGCTTCTGAAGTGTTAATTTCTTTACTATCTGCAGTAAAAACTCTCAAGCAAATTTTAGAGTATATAATTCTTAAATACAAAATTTCCTAACAGTTATCATCAAAACATAGAGATATTATTAAGAACCAATCTGTGTTCTAACAGTTGCTGTCAACTTTTTGCTGGTTAATCATCTGTTGCTGTCAGAGCTGTTATTGATGTAGGAGATTGGTGTTGCTGTCTGGGCTGCCTTCTCTGCTGTGCTTTTTGTTTTCTGTATTGCTTGTTGGCTTGTATAGCTTGCCCCCTAGGTTTGAGGTGAATTTTGATTCACTTTGCCTATTGTTTTCTCTTGTCTCTCTTATATTGTTGCATTGCATGCATTTTACTATATTTGCTTGCTTTCTTTTCTGTTTATCCCCTAGGATCTCTGATTTCCTCTGTGTAGGAGGGAATTATGACAGACATTAGGATTCTTATCCATGCATGACAACATTAGGTTAGTTTTATTCCCTTTCAACCCTAGGCTTTTTAGAGCGTCTTTCTCTTCTCATCTCAAAACAATTCAAGAACACAGTAATAAAGATAACGCATGTCGTACGCTATGAGCCTTAAGCTATTTGAGAAAAGGTTGTTGGAGGGTCACTCTTCAGTAACCTGACTGCTTAGTATGGTACCCTTAGGGTGACATGCGACGTAGTCACTCTCAGGTCACAAGTCTTTAGTACAGTACAAGTTGCAAACATACTAAAAAACACTTCTTTCGTAAAAGATTCAAAACAAACATCAAAGTGTCATTTTTGTCCGCTTGGACTCTTAATCAAGAAAAACCCTTTCATAAGGTAATAAAAAACCAGTCAGATAAGCTTGTGTCTTCCATAGCCCGAACTACGTTTGCTCTGATCTTTCATGCCGTATGAAAGTACGTAGGCATAGGATGTCGTATCCTAGCGAGCAACCTTCCCCTCCTTTCTCGTAGGTAGGCGAAATACGTTGACTCTGATTTCTCGTTCCAGACGAGAATACATAGGCATAAAGTGCGATACTTTGCCGATTCATTTTCTTTTCTTTTTAACCCAGACATGTAAAGTAGATAGAACAACAATCCATACTAGAAAACAAGCGTGGATCCCGTCGAGTACGGCGGACTTGAGGGGTGCTAATACCTTCCCCTTGCGTAATTGACTCCCGAATCCAGGAATTTGGTTGCGATGACCATTCCTTTCCCGTTTTGCGTTAGGTTTACTCTAAGCGTTTCCTTTCCCTCCGTTGGTATAAATAACGCACGGTGGCGACTCTTTTGTCATAGCCGGCGCCGATTTTCACAGTAGCGACACATATCATCACCATCAGAATCTTTTTCAGACATTTCTTAAGTTTTTCTGATCTTAGAAAGTTTTTTGGACTTTTCACCAGAATTTTCAGAAGCAAATTTTAGGGCAAGAGATTTGAGTTTCTTAGAAGACTCATCTTCATTAAATTCTATCTCATGGCTCTAAAGATCGTTGATTAAACTTTCAAAAGACAATATATTCAAAATATTTTTGACATGATCTGATGTAGAGTAACTCTTGTTCAGCACTTGAAGGCCTGATACAAGAATCTGAAACTTGGGTAACATGGTTTCTATATCCTCATCATCTTTTAATTTGAATAACTCATATTCCTGTACCAATAAGTTAGCTTTTTCTTCTCTAACTTTTTGATTCCCTTCATAAGTAGAGCACCAAGATTCAAAGATGGTCTTAGTAGAAGACTTATCAATGATTTTCAAAAACTCAGCATGTTGTAGGGCATCAACTAGAATACCTCTGACTCTATGATGTTTTTTGTAGATTTGTTTTTTTAAACTAGAGTCAAATTTTTTCTGTCAGATACCATACCCACACTGTCAACAATGATCTTAATGCCATCTTCAAGTATATCCCACAACTCATCATCGAGTCTTATGATACACATGTACATCTTGCTTTTCCACCATTCAAACTCAGTGGAATCACCACTGAATACATAAGGTTTAGCAAAGTAATGATTTTATTCATTTCCATTATAGTCATAGGAAAATTCTCTTTCTGAGGTAGTGGTACCTTCAGTAGTCATATTTTTCTCATTGGATATTTAATTGTATCACTGTTAAGTGTTACGTATAGACCTTGCTCTGATGCCAACTAAAGGTGAGAAAAACACAAGAAGGGGGTTGAATTGTGTATGCCAGATCGTTTCTACTTCTGAACCAGAGTTCAGAATTTGATAACAAGTGCAGCAAAAAAAGTATACAAAAGTAAATAAAAATAGCAAAGAACATACAACAGTTATACCGGTTCCTCTCCAACTGAGAGTAGTTCAGTCCCCTTGCAACACAAGAGTTTTCACTATAATCAAACAGATTAGAACTGCTTATACACTCAAGTATAACACTTTTCTTCTCACACCCTCAGCTTGAGACTTCCTTGGTTAATCAACACCTGATCAAGGATTTCTGTAACACCTTACTCTCCCCAATCACTTAATAAGTAAATATACAAGAAAATAGTTGCGAAAAATCAGAGTTACACACATAGGATGCCACATCAACATAAAATTTCGTGAAGTATCAAATCACCTCATTTCTTACTTCCTCATAAAAAAATTGAATAAACAACAAAAAATTTAAATGGTTTGGCACTACAGCTCCAATTACATCGAACTCCACATAGTACGTGGTTCAACATTATTAAACAAAATCAAGACACGTAACAAATAACAAGCAACATAAAGAATAACGAAATCCTCATCCTTCCCGTGTTACATATCAGAGCGACTCTTAAGACTCGATCACAAGCAACACATGCTCCAAGCACTACTCAAGCACCTGACTATCTGTACTTCCCAAAGAGCACAAACACAACAACATAAAAGAGTTGAAAATTACATTCAATAATTATACGGTGAAAATCACATGCTAAGGAGTAGTAATTCACATAATTCATACCAACCAAAAATTCATAATGCACATACAAGTGCGACATCAACCCTCGGCATATCCAACCCACATTCAATCATACACATATGCAATGCGACTCAACTGACATGACACAATACATGTGGTACCATTATAATCCATATGGTTCACTCTTTGACCCCGATTCCCGTCGGAATCCGAATAAGTCATATACATTCCTCTGAACTACAACTTATCTCCACTCAACTCCCACTTTGAGTCTGGACGAGACTAGGCACCTATCATGGGTTCCTACCTAGGCTCATCTCACAAGACACAACATAAATGTATGACATACCATTATTCCTAAAACAATTATCATTAATGTATAATACCCAATCCACAATGATCACACGCGAGCCACATACTCACCGTAATTCTCTTTGGAATTACCACTGCTGCCCAAGATTGTTTACACAACAGCAATCTTAGCAACCCAAGTGTCCAACACACATCATGAAAAAAACCACACAAAATTACATGTTTTACCATAATTACTATTATTATCGGTTCCCCTATGTCTGATCAAGTCATTTTAGTCTCATGAACCAAGAGGAATTGCATCGCACGCGAAATCGAGAAAGAAATCATGAAAATGAGAAAATCATGACACAACCCTGCCCATACGCGTATGGCCATGCCCCATACGCGTATGACCTCATTTCCTCGCCCCAGGCCTGCGTATGCTACACATAAGGTCTCACCTGCCTAGGCCTCATACGCGTAATGCCCGAACTTTACGCTTATGCTCAGAGGGCCATTTCCCCTCAAAACCTTCCTAAGAACCCTCCATACCCGTAATGGTTGCCCCATACGCATATGGCTCATTCCCCCTTACGCGTACGACTAGATGGTCGTGCTGGCTTTTGGGACAGGGTGCTTACCGCACGCGTAATTCCTCTGGGTGAGTCCCCCTTATGCGTATTGCCCCTTGGCATATGTGTATGGCCAATCTGCTGCAGAAAACTCAGTTTTTCACATCAGTGCAACTTTCCCCCATTGGAGCACTTTCAAGCTCCTATTTCATATCCAAACCAATACTTATACCAGTTTAATCTTAATGGTTTCATTCTAATTCGTTAGCTATCCTTCTATTCAAGTTTTTCACAATTTAAAGCTACATTTCTGTCATCCTCCAAAACCCATTATTTCTATATCTGATTTCCATGATAAAGTACAACAACAACACATAATTTTCACGAATTCCTCATTAATATCAGTACAGAAACACGAAAATCACAGCAACAATCGCCAGACATGAAAATCAAACAAGAAGGAAGAAGAATTTGCATAAAACCCTGTTGTACCCCAAAATTTGACCAACCTCTTTTCTTAATCTCTGGCTTATGTTTCATTGCATTTTAGCATTTTTGCATTTGCATAACATAGTTGTTACAAGGGATCAAGTGACTGTTTGTGTATCATCAAAGAGGATAGCCTTATTGACCACAAGCTCAAGCAGAGGCATTGGTAGAGGTTGTTGTGTGTATGTCATCATCATGAAGTTATCAGAGCTCCTAGAGAGAAGAGGTGTGCCACATCATTATTAAGGAATCATCAGAAGGTTGTCAAGGGGTCCATGAAGATTTATCATTCGTGTGATCATGAGGTAGAGGCTTGTTGAGTACCTTAGTGGTCATGGTGGAGTGGGAATGGTCACTCAGTTCATCTAAGCAATGCATAGGCAAAAAGGATGAAATTAGGGTTTCATTTTTGTTGCACCCCAAAATTTGCCTAACCTTTTCTTACTTGGTTTATGTTTCATTGCATTAGCATATCATTGGTCTAACATTTGAATAGCATAGCATTGTTCATTTAACAGGGGATCAAGTGTGCAGCCTATCTAGAGGTCTTATTCAAGCTTGAGAAGTCACCATAATCATCAGGAAGAAGGTTGGGTTCTTAAGGAGTTCATTTGTTTGTATGGGGTTAGTCTCCTAATTTGAGGACCAATTGAAGGTCATCAATGGATGGTGAGGTCTTGACCAAGGTGAGAGGGTGTGAGTAGAGCTCATTGAAGTGCCTTGGGGGTCATGGTGGAACTCAATCAAGTCATTGTGCCAAGTGTGAAGAGCCACAGTTGAGGGTGTTGCAAGTAGGGTTTTCATCTGAGTAATCCTAAGTCAACTGACCAATTGAAGAGGATCAAAGCTCAATTCTAGGCCTTTTTAATCATGAATAGTTGTGTTGAGGCACATGAGATGACATTCCAAGATCAATCCAAGAAAACTTCACAGTGTGAGAAGTTACTAAATTAGGGTTCTCAGGGTAAATCCCATATTTAGTGCCTAATTTCAAAACCACTTATTTCAAGATGCAAGTTTCATCTTGTTGCACCCCAAAATTTTCCCAATACTTCTTTACCTAGCTTATGTTTCATTTCATTCACATTAGCATTATCATTTGCATTTCATTGACATGTATGCAGGAGATCAAGAGGTATGATTACCAATCAAGGGCTACACAAGACTTTGAAGCTAGCTGGGAGGCTTATTCAGGTGTTTAAGGGTTGATATCCTTGTCAGAGAAGTTAAAAGATCCTCAGAGAGAGTGATTGAAGCCAAGAGGGTGTGTCTCCTAACTTGAGAGTGGTGGGAAGTCATCAGATGATTCTGAGGCCATGAAGATGGACTTGAGGTCTTGAGAGAGCTCATGAGAAGTGTTGAAGTTCACTTTTAGGCCTAGACAGGCCATTGTGCAAGATTAAGAAGACTCAGCCATGAGTGGTGCAGCTAGGGTTTGACTGGGTCAACCCTAAGTCAACTGAGGATTTGAAGGAGGTTGAGACCTAATTCAAGATCCATGTGAGCATGGATTGATACATTGATATGTTATAAGGATGATTCCAAGGTTGACTCATCATGATTGAAGAGTTTGAGAAGTTTCAGGCTAGGGTTTCTAAGACTTGACAGTGTAAAATCCTCTAGTTTGACCCCTATCTTCAAGGCAATGTAGCTCAAGATGTGATTTTCATCTCATCTTACCCCCAACATGATTGTTGTAGAGCATGATCTTAGCTTTAATTTGAGTACTAGAAGTCCTTGATAGGATTTGTAGAGCTCAAGTTATGGCTTTGACAAGTTACAAGTCATCTGAGGAATGTGAATTTGGAGCTTGAAAGTTACCCAACTTGCATGAAACTTTTGCCCTATAAGGATGATTCCTATGAACTTTTGGTCAACATGAATGTTGTTCCTTATTATCTTAGATTTCTAGAGAGTACTAGAAGTCCTTGATAGGATTTGTAGAACTCCAGTTATGGCTTTGACAAGTCAAGGGTATTTTGGACATTTGGTGATTATAGGTCATTTGTGATCATAGGCCATTTTCACCAACTTAGAGGCTTCAAATGAAATTTTGTTCAACTAGAAAGTTGCTCAAAATGGGGTTTTAACCTTGGCCATGCATCAAGGAGGCATTGAAATGGCTCAAGGAGAGACTTGGTTCAAGAAATTTTGAAAAAAGAAAGAATTAAAAGGATTTAATGGCCAAAAATTCAAATAATTCATTTTGTGACCAAATGAAACAAAATTATAGGTCAAATTGATTGGAAAAATGATTTTAGAAACAATGGCAAGGTTAGAATTTTTATTTGAGGTCATTTGAATGGTATTCCATTTCATTTCTTCATGATGAAGCAACATAATCAAATGCATACCTTTGGCTTGCAAACAAGGAAAATAGCACACTAAACTCATCCAATATCTCATGAGAACTTGATTACACACATAGCCATGCCAAGAAGGAGTCAGAATGGTGGTTTCCATGGGTGATATTTTGAAGAGAAATTGAAAATCCAAAATCTCATTTGGATGGATCCAGAAGTTTCAAGATGATCCCAAACACTTCTATATAAGTCATTGAGTGAGTTCAGTGCTTTTTTTGGAAGAGATTGGTGCTGGTTGCAGAGAGAAGGATCAAAGTTTCATGAGTGCAATTTGAGATCGAATTTTCAATTCACGGAAGAACCAGGCCAATTTGAGGTGTGCATTAGCTTCAGAGGGAAATTTGGAGTGGATCTGGATTGTTGTGGAGGTTGAATCGTGCAAGAACCACTTCTGTAGCAAGCTTGAACACAGGTTGGTGAACTTCTTGATTATGCATGATTTAGGCAGTGATAGATAGAAATTCATATGCGGTTAGGATCCTGATGATGAGTAGTTGGATTTAGGATGTTTAATTGCTTGATTAGAGATGATTTAGGTCAGATGCCATTTTCGGTTGAGATTGTTATTTCATGATTCATGCGTTTTGAGGAGGAATAATTGGTGTGGTTGGATTGCTGGGAAGATTCTGGTCAAGATTCATTCAGGAATCGTGGCAAATGGTGGGCTGTAGAGGAAGTTAGGGTTCTGCAGGGATGGCCGGAAAAGTCACCGGCGGTGGCTGGTTCGCGCGCAGGTTGCAGGTTTAAATTGGGGACGATGAGCAAGGACCCTCAGATTAGGGTTGGACTTTGACTCAGGCAAGGAATGGATGGCCAGGATTGCGCCTCAAGCTCTGAAGAGAAATTTCAAATGAAACACACTGTTTCATTAATTCAATTGTTTTGGGCTTAGGACTCAGATTGATATCCACACCCCCTTTCTGGCCCAACCCAAGAATTGAACTAAGCTGGATTGCTATTTGACACGCTTGTTTTATTAATTTCTTTTATTTTCTTTTAATTTTCTTCATTTCATGTGACTTAGAGATTAATTCATAAAAAATAGAAGATTAACTCAATTAATTCCAAACTTTTTTCCCTGATTCATGATTGAATCTAGAATTTTGTAGATAAAAAATATTAATAATTCATGCATTTTTTATTTTTATTTGCATTCTTGAATATTAATTGATATTAAAATAACCATGGTTGATACCTTGTTTTGATGAATTTGGTTTGAGCATTTGGTGATGATTCTTGCCTTGATTTTTTGTGTGTAGCTAGCATAGATATGCATTTTCCCCTTAGATTTTTCTCACATTTTTGTGGTGAAGTTAGGATATAGTTTTAAGTTGAAACTTTAGGTGCTCTATTTTTTAGGGTTTATGCTTAGTACCTTATGATTTAGGTTTTATTTCTAGGACTTGGTGGATGATTCAACCTCTGAATTTTGTATGGTAGATTCATGATTGAATTAGGGTCCCATAGTTATTTTTGTAGGATTTTACAATTGGTTTTAGTATTTTAGTTAGGACTAACTTTAGTACTAAGTTTTAGGTGATCCTAGCTTGCTAATTCAACTAGATTGATTCCTTTAGTTCCCTTAGCTTAGGGTTTTTCTTTGCTTGCTCTTGGTTGATGATGAAGACATGTGTGGGCTATTATGGAAGGCTTGAGGGAGTTTGGATGTGAATATTTCCCTTCTTTTGGTGTAGTATTGATTAGGTGGTGAGATTAGGGTTTGTAGGCAGAGCTTCTAGATAGATTCTCTTCTTTCATAAACATGGAAGGTGTTGATCACTTCCATTCTTCCATTTGATGTAGGGTCCCCCTGTGAAGGCCTCATCCCTCCTTTGGTAGGATGTGTGGCTCTTTACAAGTTGGTAGAATCTTTGAGGGTCCCTTTCTCTGATAATGGAATGCTTAGTGGTGACCTTTGGTCTTCCCTCTGCTGGCCATCATCCAAACCTTGCTCTTTTTAGATGAATCTTTCTCCCTTCCTAGAGGATGGAGTTCCTTTTCAGAAGCTTTGAAGAGGATGGAGGTTGCTACTTCTTTGTGGTTGAAGACTACCCTTGGAGCTGAAGCTTGAAGGTCAAGAGGAACAAGTTGACACTTGTGGGAAGAAGATCAAGCTGAGATTGAAGAAAGAGCTGAAGCTTGAGGAAGATGAAGAACAAGTTGATACTTATGAGGGGAATCCATTGGAGATTGAATGAAGAAGCTGAAGCTTGAGGTTGGAAAGCAAGTTGATACTTGTGAGTTCAATGCTTGGAGTGCCTGAAGGAACAAGTTGATGCTTGCTAGTGGGATTGAGGCCTTAAGGTGGAGTTTACTTTGGAGCTGAGGCCTGAAGAAGAAAGGATAAGTTGATACTCATGTTTGATGTGTTAGAAGCTTGAAGAAGCAAGTTGACACTTGCTATTGAAGATGAAAGCCTTGAAAAGCAATTGAAGACTGAGGACTGAGCTGGTGTCAGAGGATTGCTTTGCTGTGAAGTTGTGGAAGTTGTTGATCTGCTTTCTTTCCTGTTTGTTTGCTTGTTGTGCAACTGTATTGATGTGACTTGTTTGATTTGCTTGATGCATTAGAATAAGTTCATAGCTATACTGATGTAAACTAGGAGCATGATTGCACTAGAGGTTGAGTTGCTCCCTCTGCTTGATTTTTACTGTATGGCTTTGCTTGCTGGTATTTGGTAGAGCCCAGCTCCCTTGCCTATGTGGTTTGTTATTTGCTTGATGGCATTTTACTTCTTCTGTATGATTGCAGTTATTCATATCTGGCTTGAAGTTGAGATGAGCTTGTGGAGGCTGATGCCCCACACACATTTCCTCCCTCACTTGCATTGCATGCATTTTATAGTTGTTTACTGTTTACTGTTTAAGCTGATGCTTTATCTGTTTCTGTTTATCATTGACATGATCTCCTAGGAATCTTACTTCCTTTGATAAGGAAGTGATGATTAGAACTTTAGGTTGAAACCTATGCATGATAACTTCTAGGAGTTCCCTGTTTCAAACCTCAACCATAGGATGAATCCTTGGCATGACAACATTAGGACTTGATAGTCTCCCCTTAGTTGAACCTGTTCGTTCTCTCTTCTCATCTCAAAACAAATTAAAATACAGTGATAAAGGTTAACTGACGTCGTACGTTACGAGCCTTAAGTTATCTGAGAAAGGATTGTTGGAGAGTTTCCTTTCAACAGTCTGGATGTTTAGTATGGCACCCTTTGGGTGACATGCGACGCATTCACTCTCAGGTCATAGTCTCTAGTGTTGTACGAACTACAGACAAACATAAAAAACAGTTCTTCCGTAAAAGACAGAAAACAAACTTCAAACTTTTTGCCCCGTGGGCCCATAATTCAAAGGAAGCTTTTCTGAAGAAAAGAGTGTCGTTAACTCTCAGTTCTACCGCAAACGGTAACACCTAAGTCTCCAAGGGTCGAGCTGCATACACCAAACTGCTGGAACGGTTTGTTAACCCTACTCGATAAAAACAGATGAATCTTAATTCCTGTAATCCGTATTATCCCGAACTACGTAAGCTCTGATCTCTCAAGCCTGTGGAGAGTACGTAGGCACAATACTGACGTATTGGCGAGCCACCTTCCCCCATAACCCATAGTTAGTCGAACTGCGTTGACTCTGATTTCTCATTCTCTGATGAGAATACGTAGGCATAAAGCGCGATGCTTTGCCGAGTCATTTTCTTTTCTTTTCAGACCAGCCTTGATAGGTAGATAGTAAATAAACCTGTCAGATAAACACAACAAGCATGGATCCCATCGAGTACGATGGACGTGAGGGGTGATAATACCTCCCCCTTGTGTAACCGACTCTCGAACCCAGACAATGGTTGCGATGACCTTGTCTTATACCTTTTCGTCAGGTTTTTCCGATTGTTTCCTTTCCCGTTCTGAGGGATAAATAACGAAAGGTGGCGACTCTTCTGTTTTGCCGACACCTTATTTTCGCGGAAGCGACACATCTCCACTTTTGGCTAACATGAAACTTGTATAGTATGCTCTTAGATTTAATTTGAGTACTAGAAGTCCTCCATTGGATTTATAGAACTCAAGTTATGGTCCAGACAAGTTACAGGTCATCTGAGGAATGTGAAATTTGTCTGTGAAAGTTCACCAACTTCCAAGGAACTTTTGACCTAGAATGGTGTCTCTCTTGAGCTTTTGGCCAACATGAAAGTTGTAGGTCTTGGTCTTAGCTTTCCAAATTGTACTATAAGTCTTCCATCTAATTTTTAGAACTCAAGTTATGAGGTTTACAAGTTATAGGTATTTTGGGAAAGTAAGATTATTGGTCATTTGGCATTATAGGTCATTTTCTCCATCTTGCAAGCCTCAAATGCAATTTTGTTCAACATGAAACTTGCTCCAAATGATGCATTTAGGTAAACCATATACTCATGATGGATTGATTTGGGTTTAGGTGAGACTTGGTTTGAAGAATTTTGCAAAAGGAAGAAATTAAAGGTATTTGGTTGAAAAATTCATGATCAATTCATTTGTGCTCAAAATGGACCATATGAAGACTCATTTTGATCAGAAAAACAATTCTAAACACTTTGGCAATTTTAGAATTTCCATTTGAGGTTAATTTCATGGTGATATGGTTTGTTACTTCACAAGTAAGTTACACTTCATAATTTGATTTTGTGATAAGTTCAAACACTCAAATCACTCCAAACACCCTCACCAGACTACAAGGAGTTGATTGCAAGCTTCTAAGGGAAGTTTCAAGTCAGAACACGTGCACACCATGGTTGGTTTTGTGAAGGAAATTTGAAAATTGGTTTTTCTGTTTTGGGCCTCAATTGGACCCCTAAAGCCTACAAACCAATTGTATTTAAGTTCTGTGAGAGGTTTTGCTCCATTTTGGAGATCATTTCGCACCAGAACCAAGGATTGAATTTGGAGCTTGAAGAAGAGAGTTTAAAATCGTGTTTTTATTTTCAAGCCAGATCCAAGCAAATTGAAGTTACAAAAGTGTTCCTCGTCAAGCATTGAAGCGATCTGCATTGTTTTGAAACTAGAATCGTGTTCTAGATACCTCAATTTGAAGCTCAAAGTCAGGTATGTAGTTTTCAAATTTACACTAGTTATAGCATGATCTAGGCATGATTAGTATGTGGATAGGTTTTGATTTAAGATGTAGATGAAATCTGGATCAGAAATTGGATGTTTAGAGACAAATTAGGTGATGACATAATTTCTGTTTGGAAGTGAATTGATCTGATCTTGAGGCTTTGGTTCAATTGGAATAGCATGTGATGATCAGTGATAGATGAGGATTACATTCGTACCAATAGTTTGAGTTTTGGTGAGAGTTCAGATTAAAGTGCATTTTGAGATCTTCTTCGTGTTTTAAAATCTAGTAGGATTCAGAGGATTTGAAGGTGATATTTGAGATCAAGACAAAATTTGGAGTGAGATGATGTTAAGTTTGCTGAGTTTCCATGACCTGTAAGTACATGCTCACCGGAGAAGATGACCGGAGGTCATCTCCGGCCGTCGTGCTGGACTTCCCTCCATCTGAGGATTCAAATGAAGATGAAGGATGTGGTTCGTTGGATCTGACTGATGCATTGACAAAGTATCATCATCGTGTGGTCAGGACTTGATCTGAGGGTTTGAGTTTTGGGATGAAACTCATCGTTTCATTAATCCTCGTTGGCAGCTACATGGCGTGTGAGGTGGAGCGTGTATGAGCCTTTAGATTAGATTACTGAGTCAACTGATCCAACACGTGTGATATTTTCTAGTTTATTTGATTTTCTTAATTCATTTCTTTATTATTTTATTTGCATTTTCATTTCTTTAATTCATTTTAATTCCATTATTTGTCAGAAAAATAATCTAAAAATATGATCATGCTCCTCTTTTAATTTGTGATTTTTCTATGCTGTTTGATTTAATTTTTGATGATTTTTGCAATTTAATTTGATTTTTCTCATTTTTGATGTTTCTTTATTTTTGCATAGTTGATACATCTGTTTGTTAATTTTTGTTTGACCAATTGGTATTGGATTTGGATTTGATTTTTTGCTGGATTGTAGATTAGAGATGTATGTTCCCTCAGGAATTTTCTCTTGATTTTTAGATAATCATAGGTTCTGTTTTAGATTAGGGTTTTAGAGCCTCCCCTTTCATGGTTTCCCTTTGACACTTTACAATTTAGGATTTTATTAGTTGCCTTAGAAATTGAATTAGGCTGTGATATTTGAACTATAAGTCCTTAACACTTTCATGTTCCCTTAGGAAAATTTGTAGATTTTTAGAATCTAGTTTGCTATTTTAGATAGAATTTGCAATTAGGTTGTTCATTTGGTGCTCCTAACTTGGTGCTTGTTTTGTTTTTCCTTCATTGGTGGCTTTTGGTGCTTGGTGAGCTTGTGGTTCTTCTTGGATGGTGTTTTGGGCATGTTGTAGCTTCTGTGGAGTTGATTGTGGAGCTTGGCTTGGAGTTTTCCTTTCACTTTGATAGCTTTCTTGTAGCGTATAGGAATTAGGGTTTAGGAGAGAGCTTAGAAGTAGTTTTCTTTCTTCTTCAAACATGGATTTCTTTGATTGCTTTCCATTTTAATCCTATGATTCAAGGTCCCTATGTGAAAGCCTCATCTTTCCTTTGGAAGGATGTGTGGCATTTTACAATAGGTAGAACCTTTGAGGATGCCTTTCTCAGATGACTGGTTGAGTGTCTGGTAGGATTCCTTTGGTTTCCCTCCTGCTTCCCATTATCAATCCAATATTTCTTGATGTTTATTCTCTTCCCTTGTGTTGGAGATTGATGGAGCATCCCTTTCCTTCTCTTGAAGATGGTGTGGACTTGAAGAACAGTTATAGACTTTGGATTGGATTGCTGTCAGAAGATTGCTCTGCTGTGGGGATTGCTGGCTTGTTTTCCCTGTTTGTCTGTTTTCTTCTTGTTCTACTGTATTGATGTGACTTGCTTGGAGTGTTGCATTAGATTTAGGCTTCATGTAGATGATCATAGGCCTAAGAGCATCCTAAGGGTTGAGCTTCTCCCCTTGCTTGTATTGCATTAGAGGTTGAGTTTCTCCCTCTGCTTGTATTTTTACTGTGTGGCTTTGCTTGCTGGTTTAAGGTTGAGCTCAGCTCCCTTGCCTGTGTGGTGTGTGGCCTTTGTGCCTTGCTTGTTTAGAAGTTGAGTGCGACTCCTTCTGCTTGTGTGATGCATTGCATGCATTTTATTTGCAGTTGTTTCTATACATTTTTTCTGTTTACGATTGTTTCCATTGCCATGTTCCCCTAGGAACTCTGACTTCTCTTGTTCAAGAGAAGTCATGACAGACATTAGGATTCTAACCATGCATGATAACATTAGGTAGTTCCATCCTAACCTCAACCATAGGTTCAATATTTCATGACAACTTTAGGATTGGATCAGTTCCCCTTTAGTGTGTCATTTCTCTTTTCATCTGTAAACAAAATCAAAATATAGTAATAAAGGTTAATTGACGTCGTACGTTACGAGCCTTAAGCTACTTGAGAAAGGATTGTTGGAGAGTTTCTTTTCAATAGTCTGGATGTTTAGTATGGTACCCTTTGGGTGACATGCGACACATTCACTCTTAGGTCATAGTCTCTAGTACGATATCAGTTGCAAACATCCTTAAAAGACACTTCTCTAAAAAATAGAAAACAAAGATCAAATTCTTTTTTGTCCTCTAGGACCTTTAATCCCTTGGAAACCCTTTTCAAAAGGAGAGTTCTGTTAACTCCCGGTTCTACTGCAAACAGTAACGCCTAAGTCTCCAATGGTCGAGCTGCATACACCAACTGCTGGAACCGTCTGTTAACTCTACTGGGATAAAAAAGACAAACCTGTGTCTCTCGTGTCCCAAACTACGTTTGCTCTGATCTTTCACGTTGTGTGAAAGTATGTAGGCATAATATGCGATATCTTGGCGAGCAACCTTCCCCCATAGTTAGGCGAACTACGTTGACTCTGATTTCTCGTTCCAGACAAGAATACGTAGGCATAAAGTGCGACGCTTTGCCGAGTCATTTTCTTTTCTTTTCAGACCAGACCTTTAGTGTAGATAGATGTAACAAACCCGTCAGATAACACAACAAGCATGGATCTCATAGAGTACGACGGACGTGAGGGGTGCTAATACCTTCCCCTTGCGTAACCGACTCCCAAATCCAGACAATGGTTGCGATGACCTTGTCTTATACCTTTGCGTCAGGTTTTTTTATCGTTTCCTTTCCCGCTCTGAGGGATAAATAACGAAAGGTGGCGACTCTTCTGTCTTGCCGGCCTCGTTTTTCGCAGTAGCGACAGCTGGCGACTCTGCTGGGAATTCCAACGGTTCCCTGTGCGAGTCAATCCTAGCGCTTGTGTGTTTACCTGTTGGGTTTTATTTATCGCACTTTACTTTCCACATTTTATTTTCAGTATGATTATTATTATTGTGCTGTTGTGGGAAGGGGATCTGATGAGTGAGAAGCCAGACCCAGGCTTGAGTGTACTTAGCATTAGTTGTGGAAATTAGTGGGCGCGTGCTTGCTTTGCAGGCACTAGTGTCTCATGAAATCCACGCTCAGACGAGGTTCTTCCGGTTGACTTCTTTTCCAGCCCTTTGGGCTTGAGAGGTTGGGTGTTTGAAGGATTGTTGACTCTGGGGACCGATCATTTGTGACTCAGAAGAGTGAGGCCACTTCAAGGGATGATGATGCCACAACTTCTAGGTATCGTATCATCGCTCTTGAAAGTCTGTGACGCTGGGGAACGCATAGGATGCCATACCTTGTCTATGATTAGGTCCATACCTGTGAGTGGGGTTGGGTTATTGCAGGAAACCTTAACCTTCAGACTACCTGGTTTTCTGGATAGTGAATCAGTGTTGTTGGGTTCAAAGGGTTCTGATCGTCAGAGATGTGGTTGTTCTTAACAGTGTGTATTTATTGGTCCTCTTCAGGGTTGTGCTATCAGAGCAGTGTGGTGATTGTGTTGGATTAGAGCTTTGATCTTCTCAGCAACCATCTTGATCCTCTGTTGCATTGCATTTTGCATTTTGCATACTCATTTGCATATCATTAACGTGTGTCTGTGTTGCAGGTACATTATCCCCCGGTTCAGGTTTTCTTGCCTTTTGTTGTGCTATTATGGGTTCTCCGAGGAAGAATGTGGCCTATAAGCTCCCCACTCCAGATGTTGCTCAGTTGTCCAGTTTGATTGCTTTGGCAGATGATATTGTGAGAGGTGAATTCAGAAAGTCTATGGGAAGCTGCTCAGTTTGGTCCGTAAGCCTTCGGCGTATGAGTTGAATGGGTTATATGCCTTGTTACAGTTCTATGATCCTCCTTTGAGATGTTTCACTTTCCCGGACTTCATTCTCGCACCTACATTAGAGGAGTATGCTGATTTGTTGGGTGTACCTATCAGGAGTCAAATGCCATTTGTTCATATGGATGCTGAGCCTAATCTGGCTAACCTTGCTCTTTCTCTTCATCTGGATGCCTCTAAGTTGATCTTGTCCAGTTAGAACGGGGTTCCTGGTTTTTCTCTGCAGTTCTTAGTTGGGAAAGCCCAACAGTGTGCCAAAGACAATTGTTGGATTGTATTCAATGCCATTCTTGCTCTCTGCATATATGGTATCATTTTTTTTCCTAACATGCCTGATTTTGTAGACTTGGACGCTTTTCATATCTTTGCATCAGGGAATCCAGTTCCTACCTTGATTGGCGATGTGTATCATTCTGTTCATTACAAAAACGAGAATAGAAGGGGTAAGAATGTATCATGTTGTGTGCCCTTACTATATAGATGGTTAGATAGTCACTTACCTAAGAAGGGTCTCTTTGCTTCATCTGCAGCCACAACTGAGTGGTCTGAGCGATTGATGGGTTTATCAGCAGAGAGTGTTGTTTGGTTTGATAGAGATATGTTGGGTTCCAAAGTTATATTCAGCTGCAGTGGGTTTCCGAATGCGCCTTTAATTGGAAGAAAGGGATGTATCAACTATAATCCGTCTCTACTTGTCAGACAGTTTGCTTATGCTTTGAGAGTTCCGCCAAAGGATGAAGAGGTGCAGGAATCTCTGTACCTCACCGGTCTTCTAGAGGGGGATATGTTATCTAAGCTTCAGCATGCCTGGAATGATATCAGTAGACAAGGGAAGTCATTGCCGGGGAAAAGTAATAGCCAAGCTTACGCTCCGTATGTGACCTAGATCAGAACCAGAACAGAGACTATAGGGATGCCTTTTCCACCCGCTAAGAAGGAATGCCCTCCAGTGGTGGAAGAGCCTACCACCGTGCCTATTCAGCAGTATAATCAGGTGTTAGCTGAGAGACAAAAGCTGAAGAAGGCAAATGAAGAGTTAGAAAAAGAGTTGGCACAGATCAGAAGCGAGAGAAATGAAGTCGTCCATTCCTTCAAGAGGCAAACAGAGTTGGTGAACAGGTTAGGTACGGACTTGACTAAGCAGATAGCTAAGCGTGAGCGTTTGGGTCGGGACTTCAAATCTGTCAATGACGTACTGGCCACTAAGAAGCAGCACTTGGATGAAGCGTACCGAAGAATATCCAAGTTTAATCAGCAGTGGAAGGCTACCATAGCCAACAACAAAGAAAGGGAGGATAAACTAAAGTAGCAGATCTCCAAATTGAAGGCTCAGGTGAAGGCTAGTGAGAAGAGGTTTGATGAGGAGACCGCTCACAGGTACGCCGCTGAAGATTTGCTGAACAAAGCTCTCGCTAACTTAAAAGATCGCAAGTAGAGGTTCGAGGCTAAGAAGCGTAAGTTAGAGGATTGCTTTGGCCAGGGAGCATGGGAAGATTCAGTTGAGGGTCTCCAGTGTACTATTACACAGAGAGAGTTTCTTGTTGAGGGGTTACTCACTCGACCTGATCACCCCGAGACTAGAGAGTTGCTGGAGGAGTTTCGTGCCCGCTGTCGCACATGATTATCTTTGTAGCTCTTTGTATTTTTCTGATTCTTGCTGTAGGATGACCATCACCAGGATTGTTGGTTGAGGTCATGCTATTGATTTCCCTTATATTCATTGACCTTGTACTATTGCCTTGTTGGCCCATCTATATATGAGATGTTATTTTAGTGGCTAGACTCGGACTTCTTGTTATCAACACTTACACTCGGGCACTCGAATTGGGGGAAAAATCTCCCTAACGCACAGACACACGTTTGCATCTGCATAAATCATTCGCATAGTAGGTACCTTGTACTGTTCTCCTAACTCTCTGTTGATGCAGGTTCCAGGATTGCCGACCAGCAAATTCATCGCTATTCTACCAGAAGCAACTGTAAGAAAGCCATGGACCAGATGCAGGCCGAGATGCAAGAGATGCGCGATAGGATGGCACAGTTTATGCAGGTGATGGAGACTATGGCTAAGGGACAGGAGCAGCTGCAAACTCTGGTGCAGCCACTGATTGCAAGGGTTGATAGTCAGGGTGCGCTAAATGGTGGATTTTCTAATCATCCTTCTCGAGTCGGGACTCCTCGAGCAGATGACACGGTACTAGTGGTTGTCCTCAATACGACTAAGAATGATAACAGAGCTGAGAATGTGGATGTGACGGGGAATGCTGGTTTCAATGTTGGCACTAGGAATGCTGGTCTTGGTGCTGGGAATACTGGTATGGGTATTGGTATTGGCAACACTGGTTTTAGTGGTAATCAAGGCTATGGCAATCAGGGTTACAGAAATCAGGGTTACGGCAATCAGGGCTTCGGTAACGCAGATTTCGACAATGCAAGTCACAATGGTATTGGAATGGGCGTTCACAATGCTGGTTTTGGGTCAGGTGCTGGAAATCAAGGATACGGTCCTAGGATCAATCAGGTTGGTTTTGGTCCTCATACTGCTTATGTTGAATATGGTAATGAGGATTTTCACTGGGACGAAGATCGCTGGGAAGATGCTTTCCCTCCTCTAGGCAGGGATCTTGAGATGCCTGCTGACAATGATAAAAGGTTCAGGTTGTTGGAAGAACATATGAGGAATCTTGCTAATCATAATTTCACGGGGCTAGACGTGGCTAACATGGGATTGGTCCCTGGCTTGAGGGTACCGATCAAATTCAAAGCGCCCACGTTTGATAAGTATAAGGGGGATACGTGCCCGAGAATTCACGTGCGATCTTACTATCGGAGAATGTCTACCTACTCTGATGACGAAAAGATGCTGATGCATTTTTTCCAGGACAGTCTGTCGGGCCCATCATTGGAGTGGTACATGGGGTTAAAGCCAACTCAAATTGGTAGCTGGAAGGAACTAGCAGAAGCTTTTGTCAAGCACTACCAATACAGTAGCGACCTTGCGCCAAACAGGGTCCAGCTCCAAAATCTCTCTCAGAAGAATAATGAGAGTTTCAAAGAATACGCCCAGAGGTGGCGTGAGCTAGCTGCCACGGTGCACCCACCCATGGTAGAGCGGGAGTTGGTAGATATGTTTGTGGGCACTTTCTCTGGGTTGTACTATGACAGGATGATCAATTGTATGACGGCTAAATTTTCCGAGTTGATACTCTTGGGGGAACATATCGAGAATGGTGTTAAGATTGGTAAGATTCAAGCGGGTGAGTCAACCTCAGCTAGAGGTGGTAAGAAGGCTTTTGGGAACAAAAGACAGGGGGATGCTAATTCAGTATGCAGCTCTCGGAGAAGGGACAAAAGTCGGAATTGGCACAGGCAGCAGGTCGCTAGTGTGACAATTCCTGTACCTCAACAGCAAAAACAACAGCCACAACAGCAGCAGGGACGATAGAGCGCTGCTCCACAGAGATATCAAGGTCGGGACAGGGCTGTGAAAAGAGTCTTTGATGCACCTCCGCTACCTTATGCTCAGCTTCTTCCAACTTTGTTACAGTTGCAGCTTGTTGAGAAAAGGATGCTAGCTCCGCCAAAGGGCACGCCTCCTTATGGGTATGACGTTAATGCACATTGCGACTTCCACTCAGGGGCACCCGGTCATACCATTGAGAATTGCCAAGCGTTCAAACACAAGGTGCAAGATTTGATAGATAGCAAAGCTATAAACTTTGGTAACGAAGCGCCCAATATTGAGAAGAATCCTATGCCAACTCACGGGTCGGCGCAGGTGGGTGCAATTTTGGAGGATGCTAGTCTGAATCTGATTATGAAGGTGGATGAGTTGAAAACGCCTCTAGGTTATGTCAAGAGCAGATTACTGAAAGGGGGGGTTCCCTGGTTGTGGCGCTGATTGTATTGATTGTTTGGCCCAGCCTGAGGGTTGTAATGACTTGAGAAGAGGTATTCAAAGGATGATCGACGAAGGTACGCTGCAATTTAATCACACTGCTGAAGATAAGCCTGTTGAGGCAATAGTTGAGAAGCAGGGTGAAGTTGCAACGATTACAATACCGTTCAAAACTGTCACGATATCGGCACCTCCCAAGAGGCCGACTATCACAATTACCAAAGTTGGAACTATTCCGTATGAGAGTACTAAAGCCATCCCCTGGAATTATGGGGGGGGGGGGGGGAAGTGTATTGCAATGGGGAGAAGATTAACCTGCCAAGCCCGCCTGTAGGGTCCGTTGATAATCTTGTGGGGACAGGGGGCATAACCCGCAGTGGCAGAATCTTTACGTCGTTCAGATGTAGAAGCTGAGAGAATTGCAAAGGGGAAAGTTAAGGCCAATGAGGAAGGATCTTCGCAGGAGAAGGAAAAAGAGGCTTTGACCAAAGATGTGGAAGAGTTCATGAGATTAATTCGGAAGAGCGATTACAAAATTATCGATCATCTGCAGCAGACGCCTTCCAAAATATCAATCTTGTCATTGTTGCTTTATTTCGAGGCTCATCGAAACGCGTTGTTGAAAGCTCTTGACGCTGCCTACGTACCCCATGAGATATCCGTGAATCAGCTTGAAGGAGTAATTGCACACGTGAATGTGGGGCATGGCCTTGGCTTTACTGATTTTGATTTGACGCCCAGGGGCTGCAACCATAACAGTGCGTTACATATTTCTGTCGAGTGTAGGGGCACTGTTATGTCCCATGTCCTTGTTGACACTGGCTCATCCTTAAACGTCTTGCCCAAGAAATCATTGATGAAGCTAGATACCCGAGGTGTAATTTGCACGCCAAGTGATTTGATGGTGAGGGCATTTGACGGAACAAGAAGGTCTGTATTCGGAGAATTGACTTTGCCGATCCAGGTCGGTCCAGAAGTGTTTGGCACCATGTTCTACATCATGGACATACAGCCAGCTTATAGCTGTTTGCTTGGACGACCGTGGATCCATGCTGCAGGGGTTGTGACATCGACGTTGCACCAGAAGCTTAAGTATGCATTCGAGGGTAGCATCGTCACCATATGTGGGGAGGAAGACATTCTGGTCAGTCACTTGTCATCTTTTAAATATGTCGAAGTGGATGGTGAGATCCATGAGACATTGTGTCAGGCCTTTGAAGGAGTGCAGATCAACGACAAAGCTCCTGTCATCAGCAAGGGGCCGGAAGTGGCTATGTCGTCGTACAAGGAGGCCCAAGCGGTGGTGCAAGCCGGTGAGGCTAAAGGATGGGGTCAGGTTCTAGAAATTCCTGTTAAGCAGGACAAGTTCGGCTTAGGGTATCGCCCGTCATCATCTGCATCACAGAGCAAGCCAAAGCTCCAAGGACCGATCGTGTTCACTCCAGGAGGAGTCAGTTTTGAGCAGATCAACGCTGTGTCTGACAGTGAAGAAGGCGATAGCGACTGTGACATGGAGTCGTGGATCAAGCCCAGCGAGCCAGGACAGAGCCTTTGCAACTGGTCTATCCAGGACTTTGTCCAAGTGACGTCGAAACAGTAATGCTTTGTTTTTCGATTATTGTACAATCCTATGTCCTACTCGGGGCATAGAGATTTTATTTCAGGGCCTACTTGCTTATGTGTATGCTTTGTTTTAATCATTAAATAAAGGCGTTTTCCTCATGCAAATTTTATGATCCTTGCTTTTCTATTTTTGTTTTTACAATAAAATGGCGATGTGGTTGTATGTTTCGTTTGCATATCATTTGAAGCACTTAACCCTTCTTGTTGCAGGATCCATATTGCAGATGACACTGATCAAGATCTCCCTATGACTCGCTTCGACTTTGAGCACCCGATATTCCAAGCCGAAGAAGAGATTGTTGAGGACGACGACTTACCAGAAGAGCTGACTCGTCTGTTGAAACAAGAAGAGAGAATCATTCTGCCTCATCAGGAGGATATTGAGATCATTAATTTGGGTTCGAAAGAGATTGTCAGGAATGTTCGGATAGGGGCTGCACTGCAAAGTGATATCAAGCAGAGACTTATCGAGATGCTTCGAGAGTATAGTGACATCTTTGCTTGGTCTTATGAGGATATGCCTGGGCTAGATACTGATATTATGGTCCACCGCTTGCCATTGCGTGAAGACTGTCCGCCGGTCAAGCAAAAGCTCAGAAGAACTAAACCAGATATGGCCGTAAAGATTAAAGAGGAAGTACAAAAACAGTGGAACGCTGGTTTCCTGGCTGTTACAACTTACCCTCCTTGGGTCGCCAATATAGTACCTATACCAAAGAAAGATGGTAAGGTGCGAATGTGCGTTGACTATCGAGATTTGAACAAGGCGAGCCCTAAGGACGACTTCCCGCTTCCTCAATTGACGTGTTAGTCGACAACACTGCTCAATTCTCGGTGTTTTCTTTCATGGATGGCTTTTCGAGCTATAATCAGATTAAAATGGCGCCAGAGGATATGGAGAAAACAACTTTTATTACCCCATGGGGAATGTTCTGCTACAAAGTGATGCCCTTTGGTTTGAAGAATGCTGGGGCAACGTATCAACATGTAATGACGACACTCTTTCATGATATGATGCATAAAGAGATTGAGGTCTATGTTAACGATATGATTGCCAAATCCCAGACAGAGGAAGAGCATCTGGTAAATCTTCTGAAGTTGTTTGAGAGGCTTAGGAAGTTCAGGCTGAGGCTGAATCCTCATAAGTGCACCTTCGGGGTGAGATCTGGTAAGCTATTGGGGTTCATTGTTAGCGAAAAAGGAATAGAGGTTGATCCTGCTAAAATAAAAGCGATACAAGAAATGCCAGCGTCGAAAACAGAGAAAGAGGTTCGTGGTTTTTTGGGGAGGTTGAACTACATTGCCCGGTTCATATCTCACCTAACTGCTACGTGTGAGCCAATGTTTAAACTGTTGAAAAAAGACTAGGCAATTGTCTGGAATGAAAATTGTCAGAAGGCGTTTGAAAAAATAAAAGAGTACTTGCAGGAACCTCCGATTTTGATACCCCCAGTAGCTGGGAGACCGCTGATCACGTACTTGACGGTTCTTGAGAACAGTATGGGTTGTGTTCTCGGTCAACATGACGAGACTGGACGAAAAGAGCATGCGATCTACTACTTGTGTAAAAAGTTCACAGATTGTGAGTCCTATTACTCAATGCTCGAAAAGACGTGTTGTGCACTTGCTTGGGCTGCCAAACGTTTGAGACAATACATGCTAAATCATACAACCATGCTGATTTCGAAGATGGATCCGATCAAATACGTCTTTGAGAAGCAGGCCCTTTCTGGAAGGATTGCCCGATGGCAGATGGTACTGACAGAGTACGATATATAGTACGTCTCGCAAAAGGCTATCAAAGGTAGCGTACTTTCAGAGTACCTGGCTGAGCAGCCAATCGATGATTACCAGCCAATGAAGTTTGATTTTCCTGACGAGGATATCATGTACTTAAAGATGAAAGACAGCGAAGAGTCGTTGCATGGTGAAGGTCCTGAACCGGGTTCCCAATGGCAATTGATTTTTGACGGTGTTGTGAATTCATATGGAAGTGGGATAGGGGCAATCATTACGACTCCCCATGGGACGCACATCCCTTTCACGGCCAGATTGACATTTCCAGTTACCAATAACGAAGCTGAATATGAGGCGTGTATCATGGGTCTCGAGGAGGCTATTGATTTGAGGATCAAAAATCTTGATTTGTATGGAGACTCCGCGTTAGTCGTGAATCAGATCAAGGGTGAATGAGAGACTCGTCAGCCCAATCTGATACCGTATATGAATTGTGCAAGGAGACTGTTGCCTTTCTTTGACCGGGTAGAGTTTCATCATGTGCCACAGGCAGAAAATCAAATGGCTGATGCTCTTGCGACATTGTCTTTGATGTATAAAGTTAACTTCTAGAATGAGGCTCCCAAAATAGTTATCTCTCGCCTTGATAGGCCCGCCTTCATATTCGCCATTGAGGAAGCTTCTGATGGCAAGCCGTGGTATTTTGATATCCAGAATTTCCTAAAGAACCAAGAGTATCCGATTGGGGCATCCAACCGCGATAAGAAGACTCTTAGGAGATTGGCTGACAATTTCTACTTGAATCCGGATGGTGTTCTGTATATGAGAAACCATGATTTGGTGCTTTTGCGATGTGTTGATGAGAAAGAGGCTAATCTACTCATGGAGGAGGTCCACGAGGGAACCTTTGGCACGCACGCCGACGGACACGCTATGTCTCGAAAGTTACTACGGACAGGGTATTATTGGTTGACAATGGAAAGAGACTGTTTTAAGTTTGCAAAGAAATGCCATAAATGCCAGATTTATGCAGACAAGATTCAAGTGCCGCCAAGCCCTTTGAATGTTATGGCATCCCCGTGGCCTTTGTCCATGTGGGGCATTGATATGATTGGAAAAATTGAGCCCACCGCATCCAATGGACATCGGTTCATCTTGGTAGCTATCAATTACTTCACCAAATGGGTGGAAGCAGCGTCTTACGCTAATGTCACCAAGCAAGTGGTAGCCCGGTTTATTAAAAAGGATATCATTTGTCGCTACGACATCCCCGAAAGAATCATTACTGACAATGGTTCGAACCTGAATAACAAGATGATGAAGGAATTGTTCCAGAATTTCAAGATTGAGCATCATAATTCATCTCCTTATCGGCCCAAGATGAATGGCGCTGTTGAAGCGGCCAATAAGAACATCAAGAAGATAGTTCAGAAGATGGTTGTGACATATAGAGACTGGCACGGGATGTTGCCCTTCGCATTGCACGGTTATCGTACGACGGTACGTACGTCAACCGGGGCAACACCCTTCTCACTAGTGTATGGTATGGAGGTTGTCCTACCATTAGAAGTTGAGATTCCTTCTTTAAGAGCATTGCTCGATGTCCAACTTGATGAGGCAGAATGGGTGCGGAATAGGTTGAATCAACTCAGTTTGATGGAAGAGAAGAGACTTGCATCTATTGCATATGGTCGGTTATATCAGATCCGGATGAAGAAAGCTTACGACAAGAAGGTGCGCCCTAGAAGCTTTCAGACGGGCGATCTTGTGCTAAAGAAGATTCTCCCACCACAATCGGATCACAGGGGCAAATGGACTCCCAACTATGAAGGTCCATACATTGTGCGAAAGGTCTTCTCCAGAGGAGCCTTACTGTTGTCCACCATGGATGGTGAATATTTTTCATCCCCTGTGAACTCGAACGCAGTTAAAAAATACTTTGCTTAAAAGAGACCCGCTGGACAGAAGAAAAAAAAGACTCCAGACAAAAATGGGGCATCCCGGCGAACCAAAAAGAAAAAAGAAAAGGTTCGGGCAAAAATTAGGGATAAAAATTGAAAATATGTACACCCGCGAAGTCGAAAACCTAAAAAAGGCGACTTTAGCAAAATGGGGTATCCCGGTGAATTGAAAACCCGCAAAGGGCGATTCAGGCAAAAGTTAGGGATTAAAAAAGCAAATGACTGCGGTCCGAGGTTGATACTGCATTGCTTAGTGGTTTGAGAGTACCTGAGGGTCGACTATCCAAGTCAATCTCTTCCGAGGACAGAGCATCGGGAAAACGTCGAAGTCAGGCGAGTCATAGGAGGATCAGCTCATGGTGTTTATCTGTACCACGTTTCCGACATGTATACAAATTTCTTTGTACCTTTGTACATATATGTATTTATCTTGTAGCTTCCTCTTTTCAGGAGTTGCATCCATTGTACAAAACTTTGCCTATTTATAGGCCCATTATCAATAAAACGCATGCTATTCAGTACTTGATGTTGTTTTTTGTTTTAACTTTTACTGTTTTGTTTGTGGAAAACGCCGATGTTTTTGATAAACTTGCACATGCATAAACTTGCAGGCCTAGGCCAATAATTTTTAAAAGTTTGAATTGACTGAGCGATTGTCACGACTATTGACCTGGATAGTTTATTTTGTATAAGATATCTTGTTGTTGCTCATGTCTTGCAGGGTCGTTATCTTTGCAGCAAACAGCTAAGGGGTCATGTTTCCCTAGCCGGAGTCCTTTAACGTAGGAGCAGGCTTTATGTGATTCTATCCCTCCCCAGCAGATGGAAGCCACATCTTTATCCCCAGGAGAGTGGGATGCAAGTTAGCAAGCTGCCCGACAGTGATGTAATCCCCAGGATGGCCCATTCTGTTCTCCAGCAGATCATCTTTCCTCCAGTAGGTTGATCATCCTCAACAGAGTTCGTAGTTCCGGATCGTAAAGCTAGTCCCCCAGCAGGATTGTTTCTTCTCCCAGTGGAGTCGGTGTACCTTTCCAGCATTTATTTTGCTGGAATAATTATGTGATATCCAGTTATCCCCAGCGGAGTTGGCTTTGTCTTCGGCATTTATTGTGTTGAAGCGGTTCTGTATCCAGTTTTCTTCAGCAACCCGAGCCTGCATTTGCATCTTGCATATATCATCATATTTGCATCTAATAAAATGCGTAGCATTTCCATGCTGTATGGAGCATTACGCCATTGTCAAACATATGCATTTTGAAACATAAGCCAGGTTGGTTACCTGTTTAATTTAGATGTTTCCCTGCAGGTTTGGAATTCTTGTTCAGGATGGTTTCGGATGTTCAAATTCTTGACATGAGATATGTGATGATCGCGTTCGTCCTATCATGTGTTCTCTCACCAGGGTTGCTTGGTTAAGTTTCTTTTCTTCCCCAGCGGAGTTTTCCTCGGATTTCTGTTATGTAAGCGTTCTAAAAGGAAAGATTTCATGGATTAGACCGTTGAAGTCATTACTTGTTGGCAAGGTAAATGTCTGGTGGTTGACGTTAGAAATTCCCCAGTAAAGTCTTCCTCGGATGGTTGTTACGTCGACATTGAAAGCTTCATGATTATACCTTTGAAGTTGTCACCCATGTTTGTTCAAGATGGATGTCTGGCAGCTGATGTCAGAAGTTCCCCGCAGATTTGCTTGTTCAAGTCTTCGGATGCTCGTACTCGCTTTTATTTAGCGTATGCCCATTTCTTAGAAAATGGAAGGTCAGTGATATTGACAATTCTCGCTTTTATTTAGCATATGCCCATTTCTTAGGAAATGGAAGGTCAGAGATATTGACGATACTCACTTTTATTTAGCGTATGCCCATGCCCATTTCTTAGGAAATGGAAGGTCAGTGATATTGACAGATCTCGCTTTTATTTAGCGTATGCCCATTTCTTAGGAAATGGAAGGTCAGTGATATTGACAGTTCTCGCTTTTATTTAGCGTATGCCCATTTCTTAGGAAATGGAAGGTCTGAGATATTGACAGTTCTCGCTTTTATTTAGCGTATGCCCATTTCTTTGGAAATGAAAGGTCAGAGATATTGACAGTTCTCGCTTTTATTTAGCGTTTGCCCATTTCTTAGGAAATGGAAGGTCAGAGATATTGACAGTTCTCGCTTTTATTTAGCGTGTGCCCATTTATTAGGAAATGGAAGGTCAGTGATATTGACAATGCTCGCTTTTATTTAGCGTGTGCCCATTTCTTAGGAAATGGAAGGTCAGTGATATTGACGAGACTCGCTGTTATTTAGCGTATGCCCATTTCCGAGGAAATGGAAGGTCAGTGATATTGACAGTACTCGCTTTTATTTAGCGTATGCCCATTTCCAAGGAAATGGAAGGTCAGGGATATTGACGATACTCGCTTTCATTTAGCGTATGCCCATTTCTTAGGAAATGGAAGGTCAGTGATATTGACGAGACTCGTTTTTATTTAGTGTGTGCCCATTTCCGCGGAAATGGAGGATCAAGGATATTGATGTCGTGCTTTACGTAGTGCCCGCTTATTGTAGCGTTCATTGTTGATTCAACACCTGTGGCGTCATGCAGGTGGTTGATATTGAAATCATGCTCTTTATCGGATGATTGATCAGTTGTCGACGTGACAACCAGATTCAATTGTTTGGATGTGGTGTTCCCAAGCAGTTTTGTGCAGTTTACTTCTTCGGTTAGCAAACTTCCGGGTTCTCTGGTATTCAATTGTCTTCTACCTCGATTGCTTGAAAGCCATTCTCTTTTCATCCTATCGGGTCCAAGCCGCTTGAATAGGGGCAGCTGTTGTACCCCAGAATTTGCCTAACCTTTTCTTACTTGGTTTATGTTTCATTGCATTAACATATCATTGATCTAACATTTGCATAGCATAGCATTGGTCATTTAACAGGGGATCAAGTGTGCATCCTATCTAGAGGTCTTATTCAAGCTTGAGAAGTCACCATAATCATCAGGAAGAAGGTTGGGTTCTTAAGGAGTTCATTTGTTTGTATGGGGTTAGTCTCCTAATTTGAGGACCAATTGAAGATCATCAATGGATGGTGAGGTCTTGACCAAGGTGAGAGGGTGTGAGTAGAGCTCATTGAAGTGCCTTGGGGGTCATGGTGGAGCTCAATCAAGTCATTGTGCCAAGTGTGAAGAGCCACAGTTGAGGGTGTTGCAAGTAGGGTTTTCATCCGAGTAATCCTAAGTTAACTGACCAATTGAAGAGGATCAAAGCTCAATTATAGGAATTTGTAATCATGGATAGTTGTGTTGATGCACATGAGATGATATTCCAAGATCAATCCAAGAAAAGTTCACAGTGTGAGAAGTAACTAAATTAGGGTTCTCAGGGTAAAATCCCTTATTTAGTGCCTAACTTCAAGACCACTTATCTCAAGATGCAAGTTTCATCTCCACTTTTGGCTAACATGAAACTTGTATAGCATGCTCTTAGCTTTAATATGAGTAATAGAAGTCCTCCATTGGATTTATAGAACTCAAGTTATGGTCCAAACAAGTTACAGGTCATCTGAGGAATGTGAAATTTGTCTGTGAAAGTTCACCAACTTCCAAGGAACTTTTGACCTAGAAGGGTGTCTCTCTTGAACTTTTGGCCAACATGAAAGTTGTAGGTCTTGATCTTAGCTTTCCAAATTGTACTATAAGTCTTCCATATGATTTTTAGAACTCAAGTTATGAGGTTTACAAGTTAGGGGTATTTTGGGAAAGTAAGATTATAGGTCATTTGGCATTATAGGTCATTTTCTCCATCTTGCAAGCCTCAAATGCAATTTTGCTCAACATGAAACTTGCTCCAAATGATGTTTTTAAGTCAACCATATACTCATGATGGATTGATTTGGATTTAGGTGAGACTTGGTTTGAAGAATTTTGCAAAAGGAAGAAATTAAAGGTATTTGGTTGAAAAATTCATGATCAATTCATTTGTGCTCAAAATGGACCATATGAATACTCATTTTGATCGGAAAAACAATTCTAAAAAGTTTGGAAATTTTAGAATTTCCATTTGAGGTCAATTTCATGGTGATATGGTTTGTTACTTCACAAGTAAGTTACACTTCATAATTTGATTTTGTGATAAGTTCAAACACTCAAATCACTCCAAACACCCTCACCAGACTACAAGGAGTTGATTGCAAGCTTCTAAGGGAAGTTTAAGTCAGAACATGTGCACACCATGGTTGGTTTTGTGAAGGAAATTTGAAAATTGGTTTTTCTGTTTTGGGCCTCAATTGGACCCCTAAAGCCCACAAACCAATTGTATTTAAGTTATGTGAGAGGTTTTGCTCCATTTTGGGGATCATTTCGCACCAGAACCAAGGATTGAAGTTGGAGCTTGAAGAAGAGAGTTGAAAATCGTGTTTTCATTTTCAAGCCAGATCCAAGCAAATTGAAGTTACAAAAGTGTTCCTCGTCAAGCATTGAAGCGATCTGCATTGTTTTGAAGCTAGAATCGTGTTCTAGATACCTCAATTTGAAGCTCAAAGTCAGGTATGTAGTTTTCAAATTTACACTAGTTATAGCATGATCTAGGCATGATTAGTATGTGGATAGGTTTTGATTTAAGATGTAGATGAAATCTGGATCAGAAATTGGATGTTTAGAGACAAATTAGGTGATGACATAATTTCTGTTTGGAAGTGAATTGATCTGATCTTGAGGCTTTGATTCAATTGGAATAGCATGTGATGATCAGTGATAGATGAGGATTACATTCGTACCAATAGTTTGAGTTTTGGTGAGAGTTTATATTGAAGTGTAAGTACATGCTCACCGGAGAATATGACCGGAGGTCATCTCCGGCCGCCGTGTTGGACTTCCCTCCATCTGAGGATTCAAATGAAGATGAAGGTTGTGGTTCATTGGATCTGACTGAAGCATTGATAAAGTATCATCATTGTGTGGTCAGGACTTGATATGAGGGTTTGAGTTTTGGGATGAAACGCATCGTTTCATTAATCCTCGTTGGCAGCTACGTGGCGTGTGAGGTGGAGCGTGTGTGAGCCTTTAGATTAGATTACTGAGTCAATTGATCCAACGCGTGTGATATTTTCTGGTTTATTTGATTTTCTTAATTCATTTCTTTATTATTTTAATTGCATTTTCATTTCTTTAATTCATTTTAATTCCATTATTTGTCAGAAAAATAATCTAAAAATATGCTCATGCTCCTCTTTTAATTTGTGATTTTTCTATGCTGTTAGATTTAATTTTTGATGATTTTTGCAATTTAATTTGATTTTTCTCATTTTTGATATTTCTTTAATTTTGCATAGTTGATACATCTGTTTGTTGATTTTTGTTTGACCAATTGGTATTGAATTTGGATTTGATTTTTTGCTGGATTGTAGATTAGAGATGTATGTTCTCTTAGGAATTTTCTCTTGATTTTTAGATAATCATAGGTTCTGTTTTAGATTAGGGTTTTAGAGCCTCCCCTTTCATGGTTTTCCTTTGACACTTTACAATTTAGGATTTTATTAGTTGCCTTAGAAATTGAATTAGGCTCTGATATTTGAACTATAGGTCCTTAACACTTGCATGTTCCCTTAGGAAAATTTGTAGATTTTTAGAATCTAGTTTGCTATTTTAGATAGAATGTTCAATTAGGTTGTTCATTTGGTGCTCCTAACTTGGTGCTTGTTCTGTTTTGCCTTCATTGATGGCTTTTGGTGCTTGGTGAGCTTGTGGTTCTTCTTGGATGGTGTTGTGGGCATGTTGTAGCTTCTGTGGAGTTGATTGTGGAGCTTGGCTTGGAGTTTTCCTTTCCCTTTGATAGCTTTCTTGTAGCTTATAGGAATTAGGGTTTAGGAGAGAGCTTAGAAGTAGTTTTCTTTCTTCTTCAAACATGGATTGCTTTGATTGCTTTCCATTTTCATCCTATGATTCAAGGTCCCTATGTGAAAGCCTCATCTTTCCTTTGGAAGGATGTGTGGCATTTTACAATAGGTAGAACCTTTGAGGATGCCTTTCTCAAATGACTGGTTGAGTGTCTGGTATGATTCCTTTGGTTTCCCTCCTGCTTCCCATCATTAATCCAATATTTCTTGATGTTTATTCTATTCCCTTGTGTTGGAGCTTGATGGAGAATTCCTTTCCTTCTCTTGAAGATGGTGTGGACTTGAAGAATAGTTATAGACTTTGGATTGGATTGTTGTCAAAAGATTGCTCTGCTGTGGAGATTGCTGGCTTGTTTTCCCTGTTTGTCTGTTTTCTTCTTTTTCTACTGTATTGATGTGACTTGCTTAGAGTGTTGCATTAGATTTAGGCTTCATGTAGATGATCATAGGCCTAAGAGCATCCTAAGGGTTGAGCTTCTCCCCTTGCTTGTATTGCATTAGAGGTTGAGTTTCTCCCTCTGCTTGTATTTTTACTGTGTGGCTTTGCTTGCTGGTTTAAGGTTGAGCTCAGTTCCCTTGCCTGTGTGGTGTGTGGCTTTTGTGCCTTGCTTGTTTAGAAGTTGAGTGTGACTCCTTCTGCTTGTGTGATGCATTGCATGCATTTTATTTACAGTTGTTTTTGTACAGTTTTTCTGTTTACTATTGTTTCCATTGCCATGTTCCCCTAGGAACTCTGACTTCTCTTGTTCAAGAGAAGTCATGGAATACATTAGGATTCTAACCATGCATGATAACATTAGGTAGTTCCCTCCTAACCTCAACCATAGGTTCAATTTTGCATGACAACTTTAGGATTGGATCAGTTCCCCTTTAGTGCGTCGTTTCTCTTCTCATCTATAAACAAAATCAAAATACAGTAATAAAGGTTAATTGACGTCGTACGTTACGAGCCTTAAGCTACTTGAGAAAGGTTTGTTGGAGAGTGTCTTTTCAACAGTCTGGATGTTTAGTATGGTACCCTTTGGGTGACATGCGACACATTCACTCTCAGGTCATAGTCTCTAGTGCGATATTAGTTGCAAACATCCATAAAAAACATTTCCCTAAAAAACAGAAAACAAAGATCAAATTCTTTTTTTGCCTCTCGGACCTTTAATCCCTTGGAAACCCTTTTCAAAAGGAGAGTTCTGTTAACTCCCGGTTCTACCGCAAACGGTAACGCCTAAGTCTCCAATGGTCGAGCTGCATACACCAACTGCTGGAACCGTATGTTAACTCTACTCGGATAAAAAAGACAAACATGTGTCTCTCGTGTCCCGAACTATGTTTTCTCTGATCTTTCATGCTGTGTGAAAGTACGTAGGCACAAGATGCGATATCTTGGAGAGCAACGTTCCCCCGTAGTTAGGCGAACTATGTTGACTCTGATTTCTCATTCTAGACGGGAATACGTAGGCATAAAGTGCGACGCTTTGCCGAGTCATTTTCTTTTCTTTTCAGACCAGACCTTTAGTGTAGATAGATGCAACAAACCCGTCAGATAACACAACAAGCATGGATCCCATCGAGTACGATGGACGTGAGGGGTGCTAATACCTTCCCCTTGCGTAACTGACTCCCGAATCCAGACAATGGTTGTGATGACCTTGTCTTATACCTTTGCGTCAGGTTTCTTCCGACCGTTTCCTTTCCCGCTCTGAGGGATAAATAACGAAAGGTGGCGACTCTTCTGGCTTGCCGGCCTCGTTTTTCGCAGTAGCGACAATTTTTAATCAGGATAAATTTGTTTTTGGGAGAACTATTTGTTTCCATGGTCTTCCATATGCCCTAAGGTGTTTGGGGATGGGATATTGATCATCAATTTTAATCAGAAGAGCTTCAATTGATCAATCAATTGAAAATCAGAATATTTGGGGGGAAAGTCAATTGTGCAACGAAAAAGTCAACTCCTGACTTTTTGAGGTCAAGATCATGTTCCTCAAGTTCAATATGACCAATGGATGGAATTTGATCAAGAAAAGTCAAGGGAATCATGAAAAATCAAGAATTATTGAAAGTTGCCATTTTGGGAATTAGGGTTTTAGAAACCTTCTATTTTTGGAAAGTTTCATGATGGAAGCAACCATCTTCAAGGCCATTTTTCTTCATGATCAAGGTTTCAAATGGACTTGGGTCAAACATCAAAGTTGTTCCTTGTATTTCAAGCTTTCCTTTGAGTACCAATTCATCACTATATGATACTTGGAGCTCAAGTTATGATCCTTCAAGTTGAGGATTTCAATGATTTCAACATTGCCAAGATTGGACAGATTTTTGGACCCTCTTTGCAAGCCAAATTCCATCAAGTTCTTGAAGTCAAATGGAACTTTATCCCAAATTAAAGTTGCAGAGTTTGTTCCAAGCTTTCTAAAAATTCCTAGAAGTCCTCCACATGATTTGTGAAGCTCAAGTTATGGATGTGCAAAGTTGAGGAAAAATAAGGCAAAATCCATACTTAGAATTTTTTCTAAATTATTTGTAGGCAACCTGCATGCCATGCTTTTCAACCTCAAATTTTATGATCATCCATTGATCAAATGGAACTTCCACCAACATGAAATTTGTTCTACTCCATGCCCTCTTTCATTTGAGCACAAGATCTAAGCAAATGGAGTTGTACGCACCAAGTTATCATTGCTCAAAGTTGGTGTGTTGAACACTTTTTCAAAGGATGAAATATGTGATTTTCTGATTTGCTTTTGCTTATCATCCATATGATCTTGTTAAATGTGCATGGTGCTGGTTTTGAGGCCCACCAAACTTTGCCAAAACTAGTCAAACACCCAATGTACCTCTTTTGCTCATTTTTGAATTTCTTACCAAAACAAGGAAGAGACAAGTTTGCTTTATCCTGTTACATACAGCCATAATATCCTGCTTATTATGCTCAAACCAAACAGCTCCATGTGCAAGCTGGCTTGTGTACAATCTCTTCGTCCTCACCATTGATGCAAGAAAAACATGAAAGGTGCAAATCTGCCCCTTCATTTTTCACCATGGTAAAACCCCTCCAATCTTGTTTTCACTTCATATTTAAGCTAAGCAACAGCCAAGGAAAACCCTAGCCACCACTGTTGCAAAAAACCATAATTTGAGCTTTGAAATCCTCCAAAACTACAAAAACTGCCTTGTGCAAGTTTCATACCAACCTCCTTTCCAATCCTTAAACCATCAAAAAAATCATCCACACAACCTCAAAATCATGTTTAGAAGGTGTTGCAACCATTAAACCAGCCAAAAACACCATAACTCAAAAAGTCGACTCCTCACACCATGAACATTGACTTTCCTGCATAAACCAGTAAAACTCACTGCCTAGATCAGTTTGGATCTCTTTGACACTTTGAACACCATATATTTATGTTGTACCAACTGTCCAAGTCATTAAAAAGCAGCTGGAACACCATTTACTAGGACTATCATCAAGAATCACTCATTACTTCAAGAAGAAGTAATTTCAAAGCTTGCTCAAAGGAGGAAGAGATATCTTGCTGCTAGCTTGCTGTGAGGAATCTATAAGAGGTAGGTATCTCTAAACTATCTATTTTATATGCATAAGTATCGTTAAAACATGTTTGAGTATTTGTTTGTGTTCATGGTTTGTTAACTTTCATTTGAAGTGTTAATTTGTTATTGTAATGACAAGGTTGTGGTTATTGAATGAACAACCTTGTTATGTTGATTTTTGCAAGCTGTTTCCAAGAGAGATACACTTTGATTTAGTTTGGTTGATGCTTGAAACTATCATGCCAAGTTTGCCTCTATGATGTTTTAAACTATTGTTTTGTGCTGCTAGGATGTGGTTTGTACACTAGAATCTTGCATTAGGGCTGTTAGTTTAGTTGTTGATTTGGATTTTGTTAAGGCTGCTGCTAGATGTTTGTGTGTGACTGTCACTAGGGAAACATGATCATGTGCTGCCAAGTTTGCCTCTATTATGTTTTAAACTATTGTTTTGTGCTGCCAGGATGTGGTTTGTACACTAGAATCTTGCATTAGGGTTGTTAGTTTAGTTGTTGATTTGGATTTTGTTAAGGCTGCTGCTAGATGTTTGTGTGTGACTGTCACTAGGGAAACACGATCATGTTGTTACTAGACTGTTGAAGTGTATGGTATGTTGAAGATTGATGTTGGTATACTGAACTCATGTACTTTACTGTCAAAGTTATTTTGAAATGACGTTTGTCAACTCATGGTTCATTAATGTTCTAAAATTGTTTTTCATACTAAAACCTGTTTAATAGCAATTGTCCTATCATGTATAAATTGAACTGTTTGTTAGATGAGTTAAATGCTTCCTTGGTTGAAACCTACAACTGTGTTGTTAGGGATGTCTTGAGTTTGAGTTTGTCAACTCATAATGACCTGCATTGGATCAATGACTCATTTGTTTAAGTGTGCATTTGCTGTATTTAAGCATTGTAATGTCAAACTATGTTGCAACTTCTGTTTTCAAACAAAACCATTTTGAGTTATGATTTTCTGTGTTGGAAGTTTATTGTCATGAATGTATGTTTGCATTACTTGGTTGTTGCATCTACATAGGTCCAAGTTTGATACTCTACTTGGTTAAGTGAGTTGTAACTTTACAGCAGTTTTGGATTGAATTGAATTTTGACAGTTTGCTCATATTGAACATGTGTTTGCACTTTGATTGCTTTTTAAATGTGTTGTTGTATCTGTTTTAATTCTAAGTTAGTTCTTTGCTTGTTTAAGTTTTGGAGGAGGATGCTGTTGATGTTGGTTGTTTAAGCTCAGGCCAAGTTTGTTGGCCAGCAATTAGTAGGTTCACTAATGCACTGTAGTAACTTTGATGTTTAGAACTTAGTGACTTCAGTTTGCAGTTCATTCTTCTCTGATGTTTGTGTGTTTTTTTACAGTTTATGCCATTTAAATAAATTCTGGTTGTTGCCTTGGTCTGTTGTTTAAAGTTGGAGGAATCTCCAAGTGCACTTCAAAACCTTTTCTTAGCATGTCCTATCGTGTTTTAAGTTGGAGGAATCATTTGGAAAAATGGACAGCACCATCATCATCCTTGTGAAAAATTAAGTGAGATAGACTTTAATTTCATCAAATTTGGTGGAGATTTAAAGAAGTTGTGTTGAAATCGTTTTTTGACAAATTGCCTTGAGCTTGCCTTGCATTTTGCCCAGCCATTGCGCCTATCTTGGTATATTTACAACTGTGTGGCTTGATACAATGGATGTATCGCCACCCCAGTGGTTATTTTCCATTCCTTAAGAACCTTGCCTTGCCCATGAATGCAAGCATGACCCTCAGCGAGGGTGCTTTTTGCACTTTTTGTGATTTTTCATAATTTCCCATGTTTTTGATATTTTTCCTTTCTTTTTCCATATTTGTTCAAACGTGTTTAATGGTTGACTTGGCTTTGTTTTGAGCCTATGACCCCAAGGTCTTGAGTTCAAACCTTGGATGAGGCATTTCTTATTTTTTAGCAACTTGTTTATTTTACCTTTTTATTTTATTTTAGTTATTTTCTTGCTTTGTTTTATTCATTTAAAAATAGTTTTAAATATCATAAAATCCCAAAAAAATCATATTTTATTATTTTAATGTGTTAATTTATTTTTCATTATTTTTATTTTATTTTCCATTTATTTTCTATTATTTTTAATTAAATTTACACATTAATGTATTTTGTGGCTTGTCACTTGTTTATTGTGTGTTTTCCTCCCTTTATTCCTTGTTTGTTGCATCTTTTCTTTGTATCTCATTTGTTTTTATTGCATGTTGACTTGTTCAAGTCAATTTCTTTTCTTTCTCATTTCATTTGTGAGTGAATTATTTAGTGTTTACTTGGCCTTGTGCCATGATCCCCCTAGGATTCCTAGTCCCTCTGTTCAGGATGGGAGTAGGAGAGACATTAAGTGTTCAATCCTATGCATGATAGTATTAGGTTAGTTCTCGCCTTTCATCCCAACTTTAGGAGCATTGTGTATGACAATTTTAGGGTTCAGTTTCCCCTTAGTCTGTGTCTTTCTCTTCTTATCTCCTAAACAATTCAAAACACCTAATAAAGGATAATTTGTGTCGTACGCTACGAGCCTTAAGTATTTGAGAAATGATGGTTGGGGGGCCTCCTCTCAACTGTCTAGAGTGTTTAATGTATGCCCTTTGGGCGATATGCGACGCATTCGCTCTCGATTCATAGTCTTTAGTACGACATGAGTTTCAAACCATAACTCAATTCACTTCTTGTCTTAGAAAATACAAAACAAAAACATCAAATCTTTTTATCCTTTGGGATCTTAATTGGAAAATCATTTTCATAAAGAGAGTGTTGTTAACTCTTGGTTCTACCGCAAACAGGTAACGCCTAAGTCTCCAATGGTCGAGCAGCATACACCTAACTGCTAGAACTAAGGTTTAACCCTACTCGGTCTAAAACACTTGAACCAACCAACGGTCGTAGTATCCCGAACTACGTTTGCTCTAATTTCTCATACCAGATGAGGATACGTAGGCACAAGACGGTGATGTCTTGCCGAGCAACCTTCCCCCCATCACCCGTAGTTTTCCGAACTACGTTGACTCTGACTTTCCCATTGCACGAGGGAATACGTACGCATAGAGCGGCGATGCTCTATCGAGTCATTTTTCTTTTCTTTTATCCCCGTGAGCCTTTAGTATAGATAGTTTAACACCCTTTTAGACTAAACAACAAGCGTGGATCCCGTGGAGTACGACGGACGTGAGAGGTGCTAATACCTTCCCCTTGCGTAACCGACTCCCGAACCCGAGATTTGGTTGCGATGACCTATCTTCTCTCTTTTCCGTAGGTTTTCTTTGATCGTTTCCTTTCCCTCTCTTTGGGATAAATAACGAACGGTGGAGACTCTTCTGTCTTCTGTCGGCCCTTCTTCGCAGCGATGCGACAAACCCTAAGAGGGAAAGGAGCCCTCACTACCCCTCATGTTCAGAACACCATTAAAGAACCCATTCTCCCGTTACCTTAATTCCAAGCTTAGTCTCTCCAACAATCATGGAAAACTCTTTCTCTTCTCTTATCCTAGCTCTGCTTCTTTCTCTCTTTCTCTTTTCACATGAAAACTGATAATGTAACCTCTTTCCCCACTTCTCTCTAATTATGCTTTATTTCCTTTAATAATAATAATAATAATAATAATAATAATAATAATAATAATAATAATAATAATAATAATAATAATAATAATATTACCATTATTATTAGGAATACATATTCCATGTAATAATAATAACATTTATAATAATAATATTAATCAGATATTCCCCACTAACATTTATGTCATTATTATCATGGTAATACTATTCTAAGTTTCATTCCAACTAGCTTATATTACACTATGTTCTCGCACTCACCCTTACCCACATACCCTTAACTAAACCAATGCATAACCAATCATTTGAATAAAATAAAAAAATGACTAAATATTTAAATGGAGTGTTACAATCCTCCCCCACTTAAAATATTTTTGTTTTAAAAATTGTACTTGGTGAGAATAATTTCGGACACGACTCTCTCATCTTGCTCTCCAATTCCTAAGTCACACTTCCTCCAGCAGCTACTCCCCAAGTTAATCTCACTAAAGGAATGTCTTTTCTTCTTAACTGTTTCATCTTGCGATTCTCGATCCTTACTGGCATCGCCTCCACGGTAAGATTATCCCAAATCTGCACTTTATCCCTTTGAAGAACATGGGATGAATCAGGAATGTACTTCAAAAGTTGCAACACATGAAACACATCATGCAAATTCGAAAGTTTGGGTGGCAGCGCCACTCTATATGCAACAACTCCAACTCTCTGAAAAATCTGATACGCTCCAAGGAATTGAGGATCCAACTTCTTGGATTTTAGCACACGACCAATACCGATCACAGGTTTGACCCTTAGAAACACATGGTCGCCCTCGCTGAATTCCAAATCTTTCCTCTTATTATCATGATAGATTTTCTATCTACTCTGGGATGCTTTCATCTTTTCTCTGATCATCTGGATTATCCCAGTAGTCTGTTGCACAATTTAAGGTCCAAGTACAATGCTCTCACTTGACTTATACCAGCATAGAGGTGTCCTACACCTTCTACCATACATCGCTTCAAAAGGCGTCATTCCAATACTAGAATGATAATTATTATTGTAGGTGAATTCAATCAACGTTAAATGGGTATCCCAAACACCTCCCTGCTAGAGTATACGAGCCCTTAACAAGTCTTCTAATGATTGAATAGTCCTCTCAGATTGTCCATATGTCTGCGGATGATAAGCAGAACTCATCTTCAAACTAGAACCAAAGCCTCCTGCAAGCTCTTCCAAAATCCGAAAGTAAACCTCAGGCATTTGTCAGTGTTTACCGTGTTTTTTGGTAAACAACCTCTGGTCTATCAATTTGGTGTCAAATTGACTAACTTGCAGGATTGACCATACGAAATCCTAGGATATGTGCTGAAGGGTGTTTCTATTTGAACCTATCTAAAAATGTGTTTCAACAATCCTAAGAAGAAGTAACTTAACGAAGGGGGGGCAGAAATTATCCACTATGTTTAAAAGAAAGAAGGAAGAAGAATTATTAGGGAGAGAAGAGATAAGGGTTTTTTTGGGAGGGAAGGACTTAATCAAAGTAGTAATGATGAACAAGAGGGAAAGATGTAACAAATAAATAAAAGTACTTGACAAAAGTAAAGAAACAAAATAACTTCATTGAAAAGATAAAGGATGGTGTGTTTACATCACGTACATTCTCTATAATACTCTCTTTCTCTACACTCGAATACTTCGAGTCATTTTAAGAGTGACTTGTACAACAGTAAATTACAACACACCAAGTTTTATGTCTGAGACTCCTATTTATAATAATAATAGTAACTGCTAATAACCACTAATAACCTCCTTAGGCCATCTATTCTTGACAAGTGTCAGACCACATGCAGTCCTTTATCCGATGAGAGCCACTTGTCCTTCTTAGTCATAAGAAAATATAACTACTCCCTCCAAGATTCGAATTTCAAAAACTCACTTCGACCCTTCTTCTAAATCTCGGTCGAAGACCATTTCGCTTGCTTAGGTCGAAGTATTTAATTTCAAGACTTCAATTTCATAAGTCCTTGGAAGACTTGTAGATCTTTTTAATATGCTGAAAATAGCCTCTAACATGAGTCGTCGAATTGGTGAGCTAACAAATTGCCCCCCAAAAATGTAGTTTTTCGACACTACAAAAAGTACATTTTTTGACAGCATCCATATTTGACGCCGTTTACCTTCGACTATATCCTGATAGTTGACCCACCTTCAACTGCTTCGAGTTTAGGAAACTGAAAGGTGATGGGAGAGGATATATCCACAATCTCACGCAAAAGGAACTGTTACGCCCCCTTGATGCACGATCTTTGACGTCATGAATATCATGGCAAATTTCTCGGAAATCACCAAAATTGTGAGCCATCATTACCCCTATAGAGCATAGGTTACAACCGCCACCTCTACTAACTCCTCCTGAGCACACACGTGGCCTACTAACCCCAGCCATTTGTAAAAAACTTTTGAATTTCCCTTTTTCACTTATAAATAATTTTCAGAACGTCTTTTACTTTTTCTTCTTCAAACCTTTTTACAACATTGCCTCATCTTTTCTTCTCACCGTTTATCTTCCAAGAACACTCCTCCAACACTCATCATGGCTGAGCTAAGATCTCAGAAACAGAAAACCCAGTCTCATCAACAAACTTCTTCTTCCACCCTTCCCCCTTTTGCTGCTCTGAATGGACCGAAGGTGGTAAAGAATCAGCAACTCGTGCGAGAGCCTCTACTGGAAGAGAAGCGCCATATCTACGAATCCCAGGTAATCATACCTGTTACTGTCGCGGATAAACCGCTTGCCATGTCCGGGCCTCTATCCTTCTCTGGTTTAAACTATTCCACTTTGAATGAGTTTTTTCCTTCTTATCGAAAAACCAAACCCCTAGGGCAAAAAGACTCCCAAAAGGTCCCCTTGGATAATCCAGATAGCTTGAATGTTTATAATGTGGATCTCAAGTATCTTCATGATGGTGCAAGATTGTTTAGGGCTACGCCATATTTCAAGGATTCTGAACTCTACCTCAACTGGTTGAAGAAGGTAGAAAAAGCAAAAACTCAAGACTGGAAGGATATGGGCATCTATGACCTTATTATGATGTCGAAAGTAAGTCCCAACTACTGCCCTCTGATGTTGGCTGCATCTCTGTTCTTTTGGGATAGCACACACTACACTTTTCATCTTCCATGTGGGATGATGACGCCTACCTTGTTTGATATTGCTGCTATTGTAGGACTGAAACCTCATGGACTGACTTACGACCCTGAAGTTGATAGCCAAGACACTATCGGTTTCTCAACCATCAAACATACTTATACCCATTTCATCAACCATTATCATGACAAAAATAATGCCGCTGTTAAAGACGAGGAACATATAGCCTTTTTGGCCATGTGGTTGTCTCGTTGTATTTTCTGTACTAAATCCTTGCAGCTGGCGCGAAAATACTTAACACTGGCGAATCAGCTACATGCCAAGAGAGACATATGTTTGAGCGAAATGATCCTTGCAAGTCTATACGAAGCCTTAAGCGAAAGTGCCGAAAAACTGAAAAACCCTGAGAATAACGGCAATTTAGTAATGTCGGGACCGTTTTGGTTACTTCAATTGTGGTTAAACGCCACTTTTGAAGGCAACCTACCAAATAAAGGTGAAGTTGATGAAGGTTCTCCTTCGATTTCTAGAAGACAAGTCGAATGGCCCCACTTAGTTCAGCTTACCCCCAACGAAGAGGGGCAAACACTTCGAGCCAACTTCTCAGGCTTCGTCCAGATGTTTGCAAAGCAACATGTCTTCACACCTGGGATGGCTCCCTTCGCAGAACGGAAACGTGGCCCTGAATGGTTCATCAGACCTTTCCCAGCTTTGCTCAAGAAACAAGAAGAGGAATCAAAGCTGATTTGGGAGCGATTCCTCACGCCTCGACTATTTTTCCACAAACTCAATCTGACAAGAGGACAGGCTTCCCTGATAGCTTACAAACCAAATCTTGTGTCGAGGCAGTTTGGACTTATCCAAACTCTACCTAGGTGTTTATACGAGAAGAAATCTCATGTTCTGCTTTCACACCACATCGTTAACCCCATCGAATGCTCGACCCAATTGGCGCGTCATGCCCATAAATCTTCACTTACCCCACTTTATTTTGAACCTTCTTATTTCTGTTCCCCAGAATTTTATAACTGGTGGTCCAGACATTATTCTTCTGAATTTCTTGATGCTGCCAGTCTTTCTCGAATGATTGATCAAGCTTTCGTTGATGTGCAGGAAAAAACCAAGAAAGGTAGGTCCACTCACATAAAGGAGATACAAGCCTTCCAAAAATACTTTGAAATTGCTTATCGACAGGATGATATTAGTCGAACCGTCTGCGAGGCTGCTGTCACTCTGAGGGAAAATTTTCTAAAAAAGATGGAGAATTTAAAAATTCCTTCTTCCATCCCCCGTGAGAAACGGTATGAGATGGCTTTCAAATTATTTCCCCCTAAGGTTCCTCGATTGCCATCTGCTGATTTTGGAGTGGCTCTTGCCCCTCCATTCCTAGATTGGTTCCGACTAAGCATATCGTCGGGGATCCTATAAAATTCCTCAGACAGCAGTAAAAGCATGGCGGGTGGTTCCGACTAAGCATATCGTCGATACTTTCAAAGGGCACCTTCATATTAATATCGAAGATGTTCGCATCGAATCCGACATTCTCGAAGGTCGATTCCCCTTCGTTTTAAACCTTTAAAACAACGCTTTATCATTACTAACGGGTGGCGCTGTCATTTGTCTTTTGCAGCTGTTCCAAAAAAGACCGCCGTCTCGGTGAAGACTGACAATTTCGTCGAGGGTCAGAAGGTAATCTCAATGCACCATCTTAATCTTCTCAACATTCCGGGTTTAGAAAGCCTAACACTTTCCCAATGCTTTTTAGGTAAGCCGAAAACCCCCCACCCCTCAGAGAAAAATAAAGAGAGGCGCCAACCTAGTCATCATCGACTCAGAAGATGAAGATGGTTCCCCTTGAAAGGAGATTTCAATGAAAAGGCGGCGAAAGGTTGTCCGCGGTCTCAACACTACTGACTTCGATCCTCCATCGGCTCAAATCCCTGAATCACAAGCTCAATGTGTAGACCTTGGTAAGGCTTCTGTCGGAGGTCCCCCAATTCCTCAAACTGCTTCTGTTGAAAGCGACAATTCCAGTCCGGCTGATGAAGGCCCGAAGGTCCAACTCTTATCTTCGACTACTTTCTGTCTGAATCTCAAACTACTTTTGGACTCTTTTTCTCATGTTTAGATTTTCTCTTTTTCAGCCTGACGTTGTGATGACGGAAAACATTCCGACTACATCTCTTCTTGAGGCCTATCCTTTGAACAGTCGAGGTGAGCCCACCTATCGTCCTTCTTCGGACTTAGGTTCAGGTGTGAGTTCTCTTGGGGAAATCAATAAACCTGAGATCCATGTGGTTCCCCTGCTTTCTCCTTTAAAGACTGTCACCCAACAATCTCAGACCGACGGGTCCGATCATGACGAGGGGAACAATTCCCAGAATCCCATCGAAGCAGGTGAGGAAGCGAACTTCTTGGATGAGGGCGTAAATCCTGCTGATGGTTCACCTTAGGGAACCACAATGGAGGTTGATGATAAACCTGTGGAGGATAGGGGTATGACAGATGGAGCAACGCGTCAATCTGAATTGGAAGAGTCTAGTGAAGAAGACGTTGAAGAAGACGAGGACGACGATACCACCAACGCTGCCCCAATTAAAGAGACTGCTATCGAGAATCCTCCTATCCCGCAGGCCAAACCTGTTGAGACAACTCCAATTGCCCCTGCCAACATCTCCACAAAAGTAGAAACGATGCCTGCCAAAAGTGCAACAGATCTTACTGCAGCAGAACTTGAGGCTCTAAAAGTGTCTGACCGTCGTCAATACATCCAACTCCTCATTCGTAGGCGAAATAGTTCCTCAGGAAGATCCCAAAGTACTTCGACCTCTGAAGGTCCGACTTCAACTCCAATCAACAGTGCTCTTGAGAAAGTAAAGGACAATATTTTCAAAGGGGACCTCTTTTCTCTTTTGCAAATGGGTCCAGTTCACTACCTTTCTTTAAAAACTCTCCTACAGCAAGTGGACCTTCAATCGATCTCTGCTGAGGCTGCGACCGTAATCCAAGAAGTTGGGAAGTTGATCGACCAGGTTCATACTAACTTTGGGCTCTTGCCTCAGTTCGACAAGGATATATCTGAAAAGTCAGGTACTGAGGCTGCTGCTTAGTCTGCCGTTGCGGATTGTGAAGACAAAATTGCAACGCTGGAGGAGTAAAAGGCCAAGAACCAACAAGAGATTACTGAGAAACGAACATCGCTTGCTGGGAGCGTAAGATCAGAAAACTTCGCAGTAAGATAGATAAAGCTCAGAAGAGGAATGCTGAACTGTCTTCCTCCAATGATTCTTCCTTGTCGACAGAGCTTGATCATGCCATCCTTTTTGCCGAGGAGGCTCGAAAACTTGAGGCTGATATTGCGCAACTAAAAAACGACAAAGCCTCTTGCCAGGGTCGTCTCGATGCCCAGAAAGCAAACTATGTCAAGATGAAGTCCAACCTTCCTTTTTAGATTTCTAGAGTGTTTAATATTTATTTTCTGGCCTTTGTAAGCCATGTCTGTATTGTTGTACTCGTAAGGACTAAGCCATTTTTGGCGCATTTTGTTGATGCCATTTATGGCCCTGCTATTTAGTTTTATATTACTCTGTTGAAATGTATACCTCTTGCAGTGCTGGTTTGTATTTTTTCAAATACTTACCGTTTACTTTCAAGATTCGTTTATCATTGCTAAGTCCCTCAACTTCGTATGCCCCATTCAAAAAGACTTTTGAGATTTGAAACGGTCCTTCCCATTTCGGGGACCATTTGCCTAGTGTCCTGACCTTTCGATCCATCGGCAGGATTACCCTCCAAACTAAATCTCCAATCAAAAAGGTCTTTGCTTTGACTCTTTTGTTATAGGATTTCTCTACTCTTTTCTTTTGTCTTCTTAAAAGCTCTAACGCTCTTAATCTTTCTTCGTCTAAATCTGCTAACTCGTCGAGCATCATGTCCCAATAGATCTCACGGGGAATTTCGTGATGCCTCTGAATCCTGGCTGACTGCACAAAAATTTCGACTGGTAATACTGCATCATGGCCAAAAGTCAGTCGATAAGGTGTAGTGTTGGTGGCTTCTTTGGGGGATGTTCGACATGCCCATAGGACCTGGTCCAAGGTTTTATGCCAGTTTTTTGGCTTACCCCCTACTTGCTTCTTTATCATTCCAATTACTACCTTATTCGCTGCCTCGACCTGGCCATTGGCCTAGGCGTAGTAAGGGGTCGACGTAAGGAGTTTGAATCCCATTTCTCTGGCAAACTCTTGCATTTTTCGACCGGTAAAGACTGATCCTTGATCTGTTGTTATCGTTTCTGGCAAACCAAATCTAAAGATAATGTGTTTTTGAATAAATTCAATCACATCTTCTTGGTCTACTTTTGGCAGGGGTACCGCCTCGACCCATTTGGTAAAATAGTCTATCCCCACCAAGATGAATTTCTGGATTTTTGAGGACGCGGGTCGTATTTCTCCTATTAGGTCCAAAGCCCATCCTCTGAATGGCCATGGCTTAATTATGGAGTGTAACTCGCTTGCTGGAACATGTTGTATACCAGCATGTATTTGGCACTCCTGGCAGCCTTTGGCGAATTCGATGCAATCTTTCAGCATTGTAGGCCAATATAGACCTTGGCGAAATAGTAGCCATTTCATCTTCTGGCCTACCTGATGTGCCCCGCATGCTCCACTATGAACTGATGATAGTGCTAGATACGCCTCAGATTCACTTAGACATTTAAGCAAAACTCCTTCCGGAGCTCTTTCGAATAATTCGTTCCCTAGGAGGACGTAGCTTAGTGCTTGGTATTTTATTCTTCGCTCTGTGGTGCTCGAAGGATTTTGGAGGTATTCGACCAACGGTTTTCTCCAGTCCCCATCCGACATCGATTCGATTATAAAGATCTCGAAGGTTTCTTCATCGGCGAATCCGAACTTTGCAGCCCTTAAATCTAATGGCCGCAATGCCACAGCTGCTACCTTGCTTCTGACTTGGATTACTTCTCGCAGGTCTTTGCAGGACATCTTATATCCTGATGCTATTTGGGCCAAATCGTTGGCCACCTGATTTCGTATTTGTGGTATATGTCGAATAGTAGTCTCTTCGAATTTCTTTAATAGCCTATTTGCTACTACGAAGTACACAATGAGGCTTTCTTTGACACATTTGTATTCTTTTGTCAATTGTTTTATGACTAACTCTGAGTCTCCCATTATTTCGACTCTAGTTGCCCCCAACTCCAACAGAATTTCAAGTCCAGCTATCAAGGCCTCGTACTCCGCCTCATTGTTAGAGCATGGCTCACTTATTTTATACTTGAATTGTGTTGGAATTTTATCAGGAGAAATAATCAGCATGCCTATGCCGGTTCCCTTCTTATGGCTGGAACCATCGAAGTACAACTTCCAAGGTTCTAGTTCGACCATATTTAGAGCGTTTGTATCTACGGAGTGGTCGACGATGAAGTCTGCCACTATTTGCCCTTTAATTGATTTCAATGGTTTATATGTTAAGGAAAATTTCGTTAACGCTAATGCCCATTTACCTATTCGACTATGCAAAATAGGTTTGGACAACATATGCTTTATAACATCAAAATGCAAAGAGACACAAACATTGACAGGCTTTATATATTGCTTTAATTTTGTACATGAGAAATACAAACATAGACATAGCTTTTCTACTTCGCTATATCTAGTCTTTGCATCATTTAGGACCCTACTAAGGTAGTAAATAGCTCTCTCTGTGCCGTCTTCGTCCTCTTGAGCTAACATGCTTCCCAGGGTTTTGTGTGATGCAGCTATGTACAACCTCATGCTTTTATGCCGACAAGGTGGAGAGAGAATTGGAGGATTGGTCAAATAATTTTTAATTTTGTCGAAAGCTTCTTGTTGTTCCTTCCTCCACTCATACCCTTCTTTGGTGACTCGAAGCAACGGCGAGAAAGCTTGGGTTTTGCCGCTTAGGTTCGATATGAACCTTCTTAAGAAGTTAATCTTGCCCAACAAGGATTGTAATTCCTTTTTATTTGATGGCGCATTGGTCTCCATAATGGCCTTCGTCTTGTTTTGGTTTATTTCGATGCCCTTTTTGTGGACTACGAAACCCAAGAAGTCGCCTGCCTGCACAAAAAACGCACACTTTAAAGGGTTCATTTTGAGGCCAAACTTCCTCATTCTTAAGAAAGATTGTCGAAGATGATCTATATGATCTTTGCCTGATACGGATTTAACCATAATGTCGTCAATATATATCTGCATAAACGATTCTATATAGTCATGGAAGATTGAATTCATTGCTCGTTGGTACGTTGCCCCAACGTTTTTTAGGCCAAAAGGCATTACTACCCATTCGTAGGTGCCTATGGCCCCTGGACAATGAAATGTTGTTTTGGGAACATCATCCTCGGCAATGAAGATTTGGTTATATCCAGAATAACCATCTAACATACTAAGATATTCGTGGCTGGCGGCTGAATCGACTAGCATTTCTGCCACTGGCATCGAATACTCATCCTTAGGAGTTGCTGAGTTTAAGTCCCTAAAGTCTATGCAGACCCTCAAGGAACCATTTTTCTTAATAACTGACACAACATTAGCAAGCCATTCGACATACCTGGTTGTGCGGATGAATTTGCACCGCAGAAGTCTTTCGATTTCCGCTTTTATTTTTGACAAAACCTCCGGGGCAAAACGCCTTGGGCTCTGTTTGACTGGTTTCTTGCCAGGCTTGATCGGCAGTCTATGTTCCACCAACTCTCTTTTCAATCCTGGAATTTCATCATAATCCCAGGCAAAACAGTCTCTGTATTCTCGCAAAAGCTGGATGACTTCCCCTTTGAATCGAGTGTCGAGGTTGGCACTAATGTAAGTGGGCCTTTTTATAATGCCGTCTCCTAAGTCCACTTCCTCTAGTGGGTCCTACGCAAGCATTTTGGCATCCTCTGCCAAGTGATCTTTCTCGAAACCCAAAGGCTCGTCATCATAGATAGCATCAAGCCTTTCGTTTTCTTGATGGGTTTCATCAGATAGTTTCGTGTCGAAGCCTTCCTTGTAGCTTCTCTGAAGAACTTCTTTATTGGCCTCTATGGCCATTTTGCTTCTAACAGCCTCTAGGGCCGTTTGTAGTCTAGTTTCGGCCACATAAGCCGAAATCCTTCGAAGCGCATTGGCTTCATTCATTATTACTGAAATCACTCCCCCATCCCGTGGGGTCCACCGGCAAGGTTCCAAGGTATGAAAGCCTTTCTCCTGGCACTTCTCTGTCCCAACAAAAACCGTCTACAGGATGTAAGTATAACGAGCTAAAGACTTTGTCGTCTGGCTTGAAATCAAAGTCTGTCGGTCCACAAGGACCTATTCCAGCCAAGTGCTTGTCGAAGTTCCTTTGATCGACATAGTTGATGGGCGCCCTAAAGTACCCCTGATCAGCTTCAATATTCTCTACAATGTCCTCTGGCCTCCAAATTGCAATCCTTTGATGCATCGAGGATGGCACTGCCCCCACGCCATGAATCCACTCACGTCCAAGTAGCAGGTTGTAATTGGTTGTAGTTTCTACAACCATGAATACCGTTGGCTGCTTTACTGTTCTGACGATGATATCTACCTGGATTACTCCCCTGGTCGAGCCTACCTTACCTTTGTAGTTGGACAGGACCATGTTGTGTGGCTTGGTGTCGGCATCGCTTTTCCCGATTTTGTTTAATAGAAGATGTGGCATCAAATTTACCGTTGCGCCACAGTCCACCAAAATTTTATTAACTGGAGTGTTTTCCACTTTAGCCGTAATGTAAAGCGGCTTCAAATGGTTCCTCATCTCCTCAGTGGGCCGTTCAAAGAAAGAATTCTGCTCTTCAACACAGTCGTTGTTCATCATATAATAGCAGACGGGCTTGTGTGCTGCCATTTCGCAGTCTGTGTCGCAGTTTTCGATCACAGACAATCTGTCATATTCTTTCGGCACCACTGACACTACGTTCACCAACAAATTTAGCGAATCATCAGAATCTGAGTCGAAGTTGTCCGTCATCTCGTCGTCGACCCCAATGATCTCTTTCTGATTTTTAACCTTGTTTGAGAACAACTTCCTGCCCACCGGTGGTTGCGTGGTTTTGCTGATCGTTTTTTACGGTTCTCTCTGATTCTCTGTTGGGAGATTAGTACTAGATTCAGCCTTGTCCTTCGACGTCGTTTCTCTAAGAGATTTTCTTTTCCGTTGTTCCCGCCTCCACTGCGATCGAGACATGGGGTTTTTTCCTTTATAATTCTCGGATACATGGGCCATCTTCGAAGACTGGAATTCTTTTCGATAGGTAACTGAGGAACCCCTATTCACTTCGAAATTCTTCCATGTTTGTTCGCCTTGTCGCTTATCCTCGTTGGGTTTTGTCCACCTACCATCGGTGTTTCCAACAGCGGGTTTGAATCTAGCAGGCCTTGTTTTAGGGCCTCTGATGTGGGGTTCAGAGCTTTTCAGCCAACTGCTTCGTCTATCAAACTCAGGCATTCTCCCACTTTGCTTGAGCCTTCGTGTTCCCTCAAGTCTCTGGGCAGCTTTTTTGTTGAAGATTGCGCTGCATCGTGGGCATAACATCACGCTAGAACCTTTTCCCTGGCATTTGTGAAGAAAATCCACAATTGTTTCCTCTTGCTTCGGGTATGCCTCCTTAGTGATTTCTTCTTGATTGTTCGACTCACTGTCCCCCTCACCTTCTTGTCGGGTGACTTCCATCATGTTGATCTCAACCTCCTCGGCCAAATTCAAACCCTTTAAGTTTAGACCTAAACCTTCAGTAGTCTGGTCCATTTCGATGAAGTTATCACCCATCTCCTTGGTCACCATCTCCCATTTTGGATTGTCCGCTACCCCATCGGCGTTGGTAATATCCATCTCCTCTTCACTGCCTCGATCAAAGCTCATTATGACCTTTGTCATCACAGCATTCTTGACGAAGTCATCAGTAACTTCTATCATGCTTTCTGAGAAGTTGCGGCCTTCAGTGACCTCGATCATGTTGGCTTCTAAAGGCTCTGTGTAGTGAGCATCCGTCACCTGTAGAGGGTCCGTGTCGACCTTCATTTGGCTAGTGGTTTTCTCCCCAAACTTCAATCGTCCCTCCTGGATTGCGTTCTAAACAAGATCCCTGAAAAGAAAACATTGAGATGTTTTATGACCCAGAAAGTTATGGTACTTACAAAAACCTCTCTTTTTTCGTTGCTCTAGTGATGGCAATTTAGCGCCAGGTGGAACTATCATTTGTCCATCTTTTACCAACAGATCGAAAATTTCATCACACTTGGTGATGTCGAAGGTATATGTCTTCTTTGGGAATCTATCATTCCTTTCTGATTCGACAACACTCTTCCCCTGTGGGGGTGCTAACACTTTACAAGAATAAGGGGGGCCTTGTTTAAGTTCGGCGAGGTCTACTTCATTTTCGTCGAGGTTCAAAGAATCCTCGCATGCCCTTTCGATATTGTAATCAATTTCGACAAAGGCCACTTTCTTGCTCTTGTTAAGCCTAGTTTTCTCGTCTTTCAAACGTTCGAGTTGTCGAACTCTATCGGCCAATTGGGCCATATCTCTTAGGTATTGGGTATCCAACTTCTTGCGAATGGAATAATCAAGGCCTCCAGCGGCCATTTCGACCAGTTCGTGTTCCGGCACTTGCGTAAAACACCTGGCCTTGAGTAATCGAAACCTATTGAGGTATTCCTCGATTGGTTCCGAAAAATTACGTTTTACGCTAGCTAGTTCTTTCAAACTAATTTTGGTATGGCCCATGTAAAACTGCTCGTGGAACAAGCGTTCAAGTTTGGCCAAACTACATATGGTGTTAGGTGCTAGCGTCGTGAACCAAGTGAAAGCATTTTTGGTGAAGGAACTTGGGAAGTATTTTATCCTAAGGCTCTCATCATTCGTTATTTCCCCGGCTTCGATCACATATCGAGCCATATGTTCGACAGTAGATTCCGTCGTATCCCCTGAGAATTTCGTAAATTTTGGTACTTTCGTCCTAGGGGTAATTCTATTTGAAGGATGTAATCTACTATCGGGGATGTAAAGTTTGGTCGAGTAAAACCAGTGTTTACTCCATTCTGAGCCATGATCCTTTCGACCATGGGCGCTAGATTGTTGTCAATGGCTATATTATTGCGTCGAACTTCTTGGACCACATGATTTGCATCCTGGTTTCGGTTTATCACGACCACTCCTTGGTTACCTTCGTCTAGAACATGGACCTGGTTTGTTTGGTTTTCTCTTACCGCCTCAACTACGGGAGGTTCGACTCTAACCTGATTTTCTAAGTGTATTTCCCTTGCGTTTCTTACGTCTTATCGAGGGACGTTCGCCATTGTGTTTTGATTTCTGGGTACAGGGGGTACTCCCATAAACTCAGCCAACCGCGTCAACTGTAGCATCAATTGTTGGTTGGTTTGGGTGGTGTTATGGATCAATGGCTGAAAGATCTCACCCATAGTTTGGGACAAAGTCTGAACCATTTGCATGTTGCTCTCATCCATATGTTGCCTCAAGCATGCGACTGAGGTATTGGTCAAGTTGGGGCTTTGCATCGAATATCCCAGACTCTGGCCCTGGAAACTTCGACCAATGTTCACCCCCAATCCCGATCCTTGCAACGGAGAAGTCACAGGGTTATCTGAAAAGATGGGGGGAGCATTTTGAAGCCCCTGCATCACAGTTGTAGGCATTCCATACGTTGGATTCTTGGGCATCTGTACCAATAGAGGAAGAGGATTTTGCCTAGGCAGGGGGCTTCCTTCTAATGGTGTTTGAGGATTTGACACTTGGGGCCCGATATATTCCAATACTGGTTGAGTATAGGGTCTTATTACAGTCGACCCAGCCCCTAATATCGAAGGTGTTGGTACAGGCCTTACCGGGAGCCCTATTTGCTCTCCCGTTGATGGTATTGAAGTCGACGCTCCGTCGTTTCTTGTTTCTTCGCTAGAGCCATTTTGTTGGCCATTTGGCTGAACGGGTTCCGTCGCCATATTCCTAGTGTTACATCTTACTAAACTTTCTTCGTTCGTAGTGGTTAATCTGCCACTTCTTAGTAACATACAATGTATTTTGAAGAAAAGTTGATAAGGCTTATATTTTTTTTATGATCTCAAAACTTTCTTTGTTCAGCACTGTCCCACCAGGTGTGCCATTTTGTTTACTGTGTTTTTTGGTAAACAACCTCTGGTCTATCAATTTGGTGTCAAATTGACTAACTTGCAGGATTGACCATAAGAAATCCTAGGATATGTGCTGAAGGGTGTTTCTATTTGAACCTATCTAAAAATGTGTTTCAACAATACTAAGAAGAAGTAACTTAACGAAGGGGGGGCAGAAATTATCCACTATGTTTAAAAGAAAGAAGGAAGAAGAATTATTAGGGAGAGAAGAGATAAAGGTTTTTTTGGGAGGGAAGGACTTAATCGAAGTAGTAATGATGAACAAAAGGGAAAGATGTAACAAATAAATAAAAGTACTTGACAAAAGTAAAGAAACAAAATAACTTCATTGAAAAGATAAAGGATGGTGTGTTTACATCACGTACATTCTCTATAATACTCTCTGTCTCTACACTCGGATACTTGGAGTAATTTTAAGAGTGACTTGTACAACAGTAAATTACAACACACCAAGTTTTATGATTAAGACTCCTATTTATAATAATAATAGTAACTGCTAATAACCGCTAATAACCTCCTTAGGCCATATATTCTTGACAAGTGTCAGACCACATGCAGTCTTTTATCCGATGAGAGCCACTTGTCCTTCTTAGTCATAAGAAAATATAACTACTCCCTCCAAGATTCGAATTTCAAAAACTCACTTCGACCCTTCTTCTAAATCTCGGTCGAAGACCATTTCGCTTGCTTAGGTCGAAGTATTTAATTTCAAGACTTCAATTTCCTAAGTCCTTGGAAGACTTGTATATCTTTTTAATATGCTGAAAATAGCCTCTAACATGAGTCGTCGAACTGGTGAGCTAACAGTCAGAAACTATGCTCAACGAAACCCCGTGCAACTTCACTATTATTCTAACATAAATCTCTACTAGCTTTGACAAAGGAAAATTGATGTTAATCGGTATAAAATGTGTTGATTTTGTCAGCCTATCCACAATCACCCAAATAGCATCGAAGCCACTCGCCGTATTCGATAATCCTGTCACAAAGTCCATAGTGATACTATCCCACTTCCACTTTGGTATTTCCACTAGTTGAATCAACCCAGAAGGTTTCTAATGTTCCACTTTTGACTTTTGACAAGTCAAACAAGAATACGCAAATCGATCTACATCTTTCTTCATACCTGGCCACCAAAACAATTTCTTAAGGTCCTGATACATTTTCGTATCTCCTGGATGAATACTCAAGCTAAGCTTGTGGCTCTCCTCTAAGATCATTTTCTTCAACTCAGGTTTATCCGACACACAAATTCTGTCCCGAAACCTCAACACACCAAAACCATCTACCTTAAAGTCACAATCTGTATCCAACCCTCCTGCGGTCATCAAATCCACCAGCTTCAAATCGAGTTTCTGAATCTCTCTAACTTCATTAAGGAACTCATTATTAACCTTCATCATACCCAACATCAGACTCTCAGGAGTCAGTTCACAAACCATGCTCAAGTCTCTAAACTGTTCAATTAAGTCCAACTCATCAATCATCAACGTCGACATGTGAATTGTCTTCCGACTAAAAGCATCTGCCACGATATTAGCTTTACCTAGATGGTAACTCAAGATAAAATCATAGTCCTTCAAGAACTCTAACCACCGTTTCTGTCTCATATTCAATTCCTTCTGGTCAATTAAATATTTCAAGCTCTTAAGGTCATTGAACCCTTCAAACCTTGATCCGTACAAGCAATGTCTCCAAATTTCAACACAAAAACCACTGCAGCTAACTCAAGACGATGAGTAGGATAATTCCTCTCATGTACCTTCAATTATAGTGAGGCGTAAGCCACGACCTTACCATTATGCATCAATACTCCGCCTAATCTCATTTTAGACGCATCACAATACACCACAAAAGGTTCATTTGGGTTTGGTAGAATCAACATCGGTGTTGTAGTCAACCTCTCCTTCAATTCTCTGAAACTTTCTTCACACAAGATATCCCACACAAAGGCCTGACATTTTCTAGTTAATTGAGTCAGAGGAAGGGCCAAATTAGGAAACCCTTTGATGAACCTCCAATAATAACCTGCTAAACCCAAGAAACTCCTAATCTCCATCACTAATTTCAGAGTTCCCACTGAAGTACAACACCCACCTTGGATGGACCCACTGTTATGCCATCACTAGAAATAACATGTCCCAGAAAACTCACTTCATGTAGCCATAACTCACATTTTGAAAGCTTCTCAAATAAGTTATTATCTTTTAACACTTGCAACACAACCCTCAGATGTTCTACATGATCCCTCTCTAACTTGAAGTAAATCAAAATGTCGTCAATAAAGACTACAACAAACTGATCTAAATAGGCATTAAAGATACGATTCATGTGCTCCATGAATATGCCTGATGCATTGGACACTCCAAACGACATTACATCATATTTGTAATGTCCATACCGAGTCCTAAAAGCCGTTTTCTGTATATCATCCTCTTTTACTCGAATCTGATGATAACTTGATCTCAAATCAATCCTACTAAGAACACGAGCTCCCACAAGTTGATCCATTACAGCATCAACTCTTGGAAGTGGATATTTGTTTTTGATGGTCACTTTATTCAGTTGACAATAATCAATACATGTAGCACCCCAAAATTTGCCTTATCTTTTTCTTATCTACTGACTTGTGTCTCTCTGCATTTTGCATTTTTGCATATCATGTCATTGGTTCTTGAGACATGGGATTAAGGTGTTTCTATGACTCAAGGTCTTCTTTTATTGCAAGGTTTAAAGCAGCAAGCGTCAGAGGCTTCAGCATTTATTTTTCCCGGCAATCGAGTGCCCGATTTTATTTTATTCAAGAGGTTATTTTTAGCACAGGAGACAGATCACAGGTTTATCTCAGGCATTTCCAAAGGTACAATGTCAAACGGCAAGTTTCAGAGGCTTAACGTGGCTCAGAACGGGTGGAAACGAACGACTATGCAAGTTTCCCTCCAAATGGCGTAATTTTTCAAGTTTGTGAAGGGTTAATCGATTATTCCATTTGCACTAGCAAATGGTTAATCGATTAACCAAAGTAAATTTTGCCCAGATACGTGCATTTTCAATTCTGCCACTTTAGGGGTCCATTTTGATCATTTGTGAATTGGTTTTTGCATCAGTAGAAGGATCTAGAATCACTTCAATTTTGATTTATTTTCAAAACCAATCCAATTTCCCTCCAAATTTCCATTCCTAATCCAATTCCAATTTTCAAACCCTCACTCCAAACCACAATTTCACTCCTAACCAAAAGCTTATTTAAGCTAATTCATTCCAAACCTCAAGGATAGACACTCATTTTCACCCTTCATATTTCAGAATTTTCTCTCAAATTCTCTCAACTTTTTCTCAATTCTCTTACACTCAAAAACTCCATTAGATATTTTCACTTGAATTCTTTGATTCTTCATTGGAATTATTTAATTATAGAGCTTAACCTCCTTCATTCATCTCCATCAACTTCAATTCATCATTTAATTTTCGTTTGGATCTCGATCTGGTTTTGGAAGCAAGCTTTTAAGTGATTCTTGGATCAACTTTGGCTTAATTTGGCTCATTCTTCACTTCTCTTGCAAGAAAGCTCTTGGATCTTGAAGTTTTCTTGGGTTTCTAGCTTGGATCTATCATTTCCAGTATAACAACACTTGCCAAAGCAATTCTTAGCTTTGAAGGTTGGTTAATTCTAAATCCACTTCTATTTTGAGCTTATTTGGATAAGAAAAATGTAGATCCTCAATTTTAATTGATTTTGATGATTTGATATATGTGATTTGTGATATCAATGCTTCGATAAGTTTGATTGATGTTTGATCACTGATTTCTGGTGTTAAATCCGTGCATAATTGATTACATGATCATTTGGATGATTGCATAATTGATTAATTGTTGGAAATGATTTTGAATTGTTGATTTTCTGCTTCTAGTGCAGTGTTAACCGATTAACCAGTTGCAGTACAAAACTGGTTAATCGATTAACCAGTGTATTTTCAGCCAATTTCAAGTGTTTAATCGATTTACCATATTTGCACTGCAAATGGTTAATCGATTAAAACTAGACCAGAATGCCATTTTTGGTTGTTTTCAAGCATGTTTTTATTTCTTTCCACCTCTAACCTTTATGGATTGATATGATGCATTTGTGTGGACGGTTTTTAACCTATTTCACCATGCTTGATTGTTTGATTGCGATTCTTTGACGCGTGACTTTTGGTTTCCGTTGATAAATGCTTGAAATGCTTATGTTGTTGCTTGATGTGATGATCATGTGCTTTGCTCATTTGTATCATGTTAATTGTTGATTATTGATGATTATCTTGCTAGACCTATGATGCATGTTCTTATTTGCTTCTGATTCCGTTTGGCGCGTGATCGTTTGAATTGTTTAATTGATGTGAAAAACATGTTGTTTTTGTTGAATTCTTGATGATGCAATCTTGTTAGAGACTTGTGTTTAATTGTTAATGCATGTCCATCTTTGCTTGATACTTGTTCATGATTGATGCTTGTTCATGTTGATTGTGTTGAAGCATGCTTGCTGCCCTGTTTTGTATAGTTGTTTCATTCAGAAAATGCATGCTATTGTATGTTATTCTTGCTTGATGCATGTCTTTTACACCTGCTTTTATGCTGAATTAGTAGCTGTTAAAAGCTATTGTGTTGCCTTGCTGTTTTTTATAGCTATTCTGAGCTGGAAGCGCTATCGTAGCTGCTTTTTTTTGCTTGTTTTCTCTTGTTTTTGGATTTTTCTTGCATGCTTCCTTAAGGCCTCATAGTCTAACTTGATTTTTGATTAAGCTTAGAGTAGGATAGACATTAGGAGTGTAATCCATGCATGATAACAAGTAGTCTAGTCCCTTTTAACCTCAACCTTAGGTCCATATTTTGCATGCTAACATTAGGATAGAATTCCCTTCGCATCCCGACCTTAGGGCCACTTTGCATGACAACGTTAGGACTGAGTTTCCCTTAGACCTTTTGTGTGTTTTTCTCTCTTCTCTTCTCAAAAAAATTCTAACACACCTAATAAAGACGATGAACATTGTGCGCCACGAGTCTTAAGTATTTGGGAAATGGTGAGTGAGGGGTCCCCTCTCGTTCGTCTAGAGTGTTTAGTGTACGTCCCATCTGGGGGCGATATATGAAGCATTCGTTCCTATATCATAATCTTTAATGCAACGTAAATCTCAAACCAATCAATTCACTTCATTAAAAACTCAAAAACAAACTTCAAACATTTTCATCCTTCAAGATTTGACTTTCAAAATCATTTTCAGAAAAGAGTACGTTACTTTTCCGTTCTACCGCAAACAGGGATCGATCCTAACTGTTGGAATGGGAACTTAACGTCGCTTATAAAAAACACTTAACAAACCTGTGGTTTTGTTGCCTGAACTATGTTTGCTCTGATTTCTCATACCAGATGAGGATACGTAGGCACAAGACGACGATGTCTTGGCGAGCAACCTTCCCCCCATCACCCATAGTTTTCTGAACTACGTTGACTTTGACTTTCCCATTGCACGAGGGAATACGTAGGCATAGGGCGGCAATGTCCTATCGAGTCTTCTTTTTATTTTTCTTCATTTTTGTTTCCGCTTAGCACTAGCTTTTAGATAACTCACCCTTTGATTAGACATCAAGCGGGGATCCCGTTGAGTACAACGGACGTGAGGGGTGCTAATACCTTCCCCTTGCGTAACTGACTCCCGAACCCAAGATTTGGTTGCGATGACCTTGTCTTCTCCCTTCTTTCAGGTTTTCTTTGGTCATTTCCTTTCCCTCATTTTGGATAAATAACGTTTGGTGGTGACTCTTCTGTTTGTTGCCGCCGGTTATTTTTCACAGTTGTGACAATACACTATTGCGTACTACTATCCTACTTGTTAACCAACAACACTTAAGCTCCCCACGGTGACACACTGGGTCTAATAAACTTCTTATCAAGCAATTCTCTGAGTTGAGATTTCAAATCTGCCAATTTGGATGCTGACATTTAGTATGGTGCCATAAATATAGGTTTGGTACCAGGGACAAGATCAATTGAAAATTCTACCTCTCTCTTCGGAGGCAACTCTAAAATATCATCTAGAAACACTTCTGGAAACTCTCTCACCTACTGATCAACGTCTTTCCTTCAACTGACAATGAGGCAAACACCACAAACATTTTAGCTTCATCCTCCAACAAGATTCTTAATTCTTTGGTAGAGATAAAATTAGCCACTCTTCCTCCTCTAGGATAAGAAATAAAAACCTCTTCCTATAACAGTCAATATAGACATAATTACTCTCTAGTCAGTTCATTCCTAAAATAACATCCAGATTACTAAGTGGTAAGTAAATCAAATCCACTCTGAAGTATTTACCAAAGATCGACACCGGATAATTCAAGCACATTAATGACGTAGTTAGCGACCCAATAAATGGAGTATCAATCACCATCCCCTTACTTAAGGTAGACGACACAAGTCCTAGTTTCTTTACATAATCAATAGAAATAAACGAGTGGGTCGCACCCGTATCAATGATATCAATTAAAGAAGTATTATGGATATAACAAGTATCTCTGACCAAACGATCCTCACTGATAGGCTTAGCCCCCACCAATGAAAATACCTTCTGATTAGTCTGCGACTTCTTCAACTTTTAACAGTGGGTGCTGATGTGACCCTTCTCACCACAATTGTAATAGGTAGGTATATTGGTCCTACAATCTACCACAACATGATTTGGCTTCCCTCATTTGAAACATTTCTTCACCTCATTCTGACATTCCTTAGCACGGTGACCCATGCCACTACATCTGAAACATTTGATAGGCTTAGAAGAATTTCCTCCCCCACTTGGCTTCTTGTCAGCAAACCTTTATGCTTCTGTTTATTGGCCGAAGCACTGTAAGGCGTACCATTATGCCTATGCTTACCTCTTCTGTCGCTCAGGGTCTTGTAATGAGCAACCTGAGCCCTATTATCTTCATCATAAATCCTGCACCTATTCACCAATTCAGAAAAGTATATGATTTTTTGATAGTCGATACCTTGTTTGATCTCGGTACGGAGCTTGTTCTCAAACTTGATACACTTAAAACTCATAACAACATCAGTATTATAATGAGGACAATACTTCACCAGTTCCTTGAATTTGGCCGCATATTCTGCGAATGTCGAGTTTCCCTGCTTTAATTCCAAGAATTCGATCTCCCTTTTCCTACGAACATCTTCTGGAAAATAATGCTCCAGAAACTCAGCTATAAACACCATCTAAGTGATAAGACTACCCGTAGCTTCCAACCTTTGACGAGTGTTATCTCACTAGTCTTCAACTTCCTTAGTCATCATATGAGTGCCAAACTAAACCTTTTGAGCTTCAGTGCATCCCATGACTCTGAAAATCTTCTCAATATCCTTCAACCACTTCTGCGTGACATCCAGGTAATACCTCCCCTCAAACTTAGGTGGCGTGTTATTCTGAAACTTCTCAAAATTATGGAATTCGACGTCCCTAGCACTCTGATTGTTATTCTGCACCACCTGCGCAACAGCTTGTAACGTAGAAGCAATCACAACATCATTCCTACCAGCTATACTGCTCAACACCAAAAATACAAATTAGAAGAAACACATGACTATATTCACTCTATAGTTAGAATCTACTACAACACTGGCCGAATGGACCGACTTGCTCTGATACTAATTGTAACACCCTACTCTCCCCAATCATTTAATAAGTAAAAATACAAGAAAATAGTTGTGAAAAATCAGAGTTACACATGTAGGATGCCATATCAACATAAAATTTTATGACGTATCAAATCACCTCATATCTTACTTCCTCATAAAAATAAATTGAATAAAAAGCAGAAAATCGTACTTCACACAATATGTGGTTCAACATTATTAAACAAAATCAAGATACATAACAAATAACAAAGAACATAAAGAATAACAAAATCCCCACCCTTCCTGTGTTACGTATCAGAGCGACTCCTAAGACTCGACCACAAGCAACACATGCTCCAAGCACTACTCAAGTACCAGATTATCTATACTCCCCAAAGAGCACAAACACAATAACAGAAAAGGGGTGAAAATTACATTCAATAATTATACGGTGAAAATTATATGCTAAGGAGTAGTAATTCACACAATTCACACCAACCAAACATTCGTAACGCACATATAAGTGCCACGTCAACACTCGGCATATCCAGCCCACATTCAATCATACACATATGTAATGCGACTCAACTAACACAACACAATGCATGTGGTACCATTACAATCCATATGGTTCACTCTTTGAACCTGATTCTCGTTGAAATCTGGATAAGTCGTATACGTTCCTCCGAACTACAACTTATCTCCACTCGACTCCCACTTGGATTCCGTATGAGACTAGGAACCCATCATGGATTCCCACCTAGGCTCATTTCCATAAGACACAATATGAATGCATGACATACCATTATGCGTAAAACAATTATCATCAATGCATAATACCCGATCCACAATGATCACACATGATCTACTTACTCACCATGATTTTCTCTAGAATTACCATCGTTGCCCAAGACTGTCTATGCAACAACAATGTTAGCAACTCATGCATCCAAAATTATATGTTTTACCATAAGTATTATTATTAACGGTTCCCCTATATTCAATCATGTCATTTTAGTCTCACGGACTTAGAGGAATTGCATCGCACGCGAAATTGGGAAAAAACCACAAAAATGGGAAAATCATGACATAACGTTGCCCATACGTGTATGGCCTTATTTTCTCGCCCCAGGCTTGTGTATGCTACTCGAAGGGCCTCAGCTTCTCAGGCCTCATAGGCATAATGCCCAGACCTTACGCGTATGCAAAGAGGGCCATTTCCCCTCAAAACCCTTCCAAGAACCCTCCATACGTGTAATGGTTGCCCCATACGCATAAAGCCCATTCCCCCTTACGCGTACCTTATGCGTACGACCAAAAGGTCGTGCTGGCTTTGAGGATGGGGTGCGTACCACATGCGTAATGCCCCTAGGTGAGTCCTTCATACGCGTATTTCCCCCTGGCATACGCGTATGGCCAGTCTGCTACAGAAAACTTAGTTTTTCACATCAGTGTAATTTTCCCCCATTGGAGCACTTTCAAGCTCCTATTTCAGACCCAAAGCAGTAGCTATACCAGTTCAATCTTAATAATTTCATTCTAATTTGTTAACTATCCTTCTATTCAAGTTTTTCACAATTTAAAGCTACATTTTCATCCCCTAAAACTCATAATTTTTAGATCTGATTTCCATGATAAGGTACAACAACAACACATAATTTACCGAATTCCTCATCAATATCAGTACACAAACACGAAAATTAGAGCAACAATCGCCAAACGTGAAAGTCAAACAAGAAGGAAGAAGAATTTGCATAAAACCCTAAGAGGGAAAGGAGCCCTCACTACTCCTTCATGTTTAGTACACCATTAAAGAACCTATTCTCCCTCTTACCTTAATTCCAAGCATAGTTTCTCCAACAATGTGAAAAACTCTTGCTCTTCTCTTGCCCTAGCTCTACTTCTTTCTCTCTTTCTCTTTTCACGTGAAAACTGATAATGTAACCTCTTTCCCCACTTCTCTCTAATTATGTTTTATTTCCTTTAATAATAATAATAATAATAATAATAATAATAATAATAATATTAATATTACCATTATTATTAGGAATAAATATTCCATGTAATAATAATAATAATAATAATAATAATAATAATAATAATATTAATGAGATATTCCCCACTAACATTTATATCATTATTATCATATTAATACTATTCTATGTTTCATTCCAACTAACTTATATTACACTAAGTTCTCACGCTTACCCTTACCCACATACGCTTGACAAAGCCAATGCCAAACCAATCATACGAAAAAAATAACAAAATGACTAAATATTTAAATGGGTTATTACACTTTTTACTTAGATCCTCAGATTCTAAGACTTTCTTTCTTAAACCCTTCAGGTTCAAGACTTTTTGCTTAAGCCCCTTAGGGGTAAGACTTCCTTGCTTAGACCTTCAGTCCAAGACTTCCTGCTTAGATTCCTCAAATCTAAGACTTTAATGATCAATCCCTTGACAAGAGACTTTTATCTAAACTGACTGTTTAGAGAAAGAATAACTTACAACAACACTTGATTAATAATTAGATATGTTCAAATATAATACAACATACTTTGACACTAAGGATTCATAAGCTATACAAGAATAATAACTCTTAACATATTAGCTTCTCTTGAGCTTATTTGAATGTAGTGCGTGTATATTTCAGTTGTAGTTGTAACATTACTCTGTTAGTTGCTTTTCAATTCTTCTCCTCTTTTTATAGCTGAAGAAATAGAGTCGTTGAAGCATCCCCGACGACTATAACCAGATCAAATATTTTAGTACATCTTATTTTCCAATAAATCAGGTGTTAGAACTCAGAGAAAGAATTATCCATTGAACAAGGCCTTTTTCTAGAGAACTCTTTTATGAAACAAGTACAACACAATCTTTTGAAGATAATGTCAACTATTCTCGAGTCTCATGATTACAGAGCTTGAGGTGACATTACTCGGTTTCAGAGGCGGGTAAAGCACGCTTCTGATTCTGAATTGAAAATAGAGATATCTTTCTGATCAAAACCGGATCATAGCTTTTTCCATGTTAGAACCAATTTTATCAAGTAAATATAATTCTACACATAAGAACCAGCTAGTTAGAAATCCTAATTGTTTTTCATATACTTCGTTATCATCAAAACATTAGAGGATATATGGTATGAATCAAATTTGTCTCAACAAAGATCGAATTCATAGTCCAACACTTCATACCACACAAAACCCAACTACCACATGACTATTCTTATATGATGATCTTGATAAAGAATAATCTCACCTTTATGTGTTTAAACTTCTTGTTATTTCTCGCTTTTTACAATTTCAATCCTTGTACTTTGAATTCCGCAAATTTCATTTTTGTACTTTGAATTCTTAATAAAAATATGCATGATGTTTTTCCATCCTCTATATGTCTAAATTACCTATGTCTGCATATTTTAATTCTGGCAATGCATCTTTACCCACCTTTTTTATTTTGAAAATGGGGAAAAGTATACTCTTAGGAGGAGTAGAGTATACTCTCTATTTAAATTAGGGAGAGTTTTTATTACTCTAAACATATTTGTGCTTCTTTCTTTTTCCACCTCTCATGAGAGATGTATTGTCATCATAAAAAATGGAGAGAATATGGAACCTTGTTTTGTAGGTGATATGCTTTTAACAATGACCAAAATTTTACTTTTGATGATGACTACTGCTGTCTAAATGATGATAACCAATAAGGACAAGTCAAGCATAAACGAGTAAGTGGTTAAAGATATAAACCTAAGTATTAGGGTTTGACAAACTTGACTATCCGATGAAGGAACCCAAATGGAATATAATCTCAAGCCTCATCTAAAGTGAACTCAAGAGAGTGTCTACTAAAGAAAGCATCTCAAAGAGTCTTGAAGTCCAAGAAATCCCTACCGTAGTTAGTATGAAAGAATAATTTGTAATGCTAAAGGGTGTTTTTATAAAAGTACATGGGTGAAGCACACACATACTGAAAACATATTTTCAAACTATTTTTTATCAAGAAAATATCCTCAAAAATATTGATCGGTGCATATTTATGCACATTCTCCTATATTTTTACTTAGGCATTTCTTTACTTTATTTTGATTATTTTTATGTTTTATTATGTTTTTACATTTTATTTTATTTTTGGTTTAATTTGATTTTCGCACTTTATTTTTCAGCTTTAGCAGTCTGCACGGAAACGATCATAACTGGAGTTCCGGGAATCCGTTTGAGGCGTTCTAAAAATATCCGAAAAGCTAAGAGATAGAGCTACAACTTTCATGTTGGAGTCGAAGTTAGATTCGGAGCTCAAAATTCCAGAATTTTGTTTCAAGTTACAACATTAGAATTTTGTTTTTGTTTTGATCTTGTTTTGGGCCTGGGTTATGTTTTTGACCCAGTTGGGTTTTGAACCGGATCCATTGTTTGCCTTTTTAAGGAGAACTCATGTTACTGTTCACGATATACCCTATTCACTATTCACGAAAATATTTGTTGGAGCTTTGTACGAATTATGGAGAACTAATTCCTTCGGATTAATCTGCTGTAATCGGTTCCCACCAACACTTTGAGGTTCTTTTAATTTCCAATAAAATCTATTTCCTTTCAATTCTTCTCTATGATATTTTGTTTGCTTAATTAGATTTATCTTAGGGATGATTGATTTATTTCGATGATTGCATGTTCTTATACTTTAATCGCGGTTGCTTAATCCGCGTATGTTTCTCGTGTTTGCTTAATTCACGGTTACTATTTTATCTGTTTGCTTAATTCAGAAATTAGGAACGTGTATCGTATAATATCAATTGAGCTTGTTGGTTGTTATTATAATCGGAAAGGGGATAGAATCCGCTTAGGAATTGGGAATTAGTAGGATCGATGATAAGTTGGGAAACAAAAACAGTAGATTAGCCGTTTCAACTCATTACTACAATCACTTATTTATCGTTTATTTTATCTTAATCAAAACCCTGCATATTTCGTTACTGTATTTGATTATTCCTATAAGAATCCTTGTGAGACGATATTCCGAGTCACTGTCGATGTACTTCATTTTCCTAAAATTACTCGTTTTTGATCCGCGAGCGACCGCAGATTAATATCTTTAATTTGTGCCAGATGAATTGGGAGCTGTCATAATTGTTGAGGGTAAATTTTTTCCTTTTCTAATCGATTGGTACATTTTTCTAATCAATTAGATAAGTTAAAAATGACAAGATATATTTTTCTAATCATCTTAATGAGGCACAACTGCTAGATATATTTTATTTCCTATTTTGAACTCATAAACATTTATATTTTGAATATCTAATTGGCTAGTGTTAGATGCCAATCAATTAGATTGTCTTAAAAAGAATTTATTTTTCAAATTCCTTTTTTAGCCAACCTCTAACCTATGAATAGAGGTCATTTCCCTCATTTTGTTTCATCCCGAATCTTGTTTTGACACTTCTCACTCTATCCCTCTCTCTCTAAACTTTTTTTTTTTACTTTCTCTCACTATGTTTTTAGTCAAAGTGCTTATGCGAGAAAGTCTTTTTATGAGTGAGGATACTTTGTAACTTTGGAAGGGTAGAATTATAAAATTCACATAGGGAATCTTTTGTATACACCTTGGATGGATATTATCCATTTAGGGATTGTTCGTGGGTTAGAAGCTAAACCCGTAAAATGCTTTTGTTTGGGGGTTGTGTGATTTAGTCTCGGTTTAGGTTCAAAAGCTCGGCCCGTGATTAAATCTTTCATTAGGTTCTTGGTTAGCCCGTGATAAAACCAAAGTTAGGTTAAATATTAGGCCATGATAAAAGTTTGGATAACGTTCGAGATTATCACGGTGTTAAAAATCTCCTAGGTTATTGGTTAGCCCTTTTCAAACCAAGGTTTAAGGTTCGTGAGCTCATTCCTTGGTAAAAGCTTACAAAGTTGGTTTAGAAGCTTGAAGACTAATCGCTGCAAGATTCTTGTGGAAAGAAGACTAATCACTTCGTTCAACCATTTCTGGAAAGAGAACTAACCACTTTAATCCACCATTTGGAAGAGAAGACTTAAACTGGTATATTCCGAGTCTTACAATTTAGGTTGGAAGTCAACCATTTTCCTTTAATACATGGGTTTGTGAGTATTACCTATTAAAATCTCTCCAATTTTATTGAATACTCTCAAGATTAATTCTTAGAGATGAGACCAAATCGTTTCTTGATTGAACCTGTATAATTAATGGTGTTCTTTTCTCTCTCTCTCTCTCTCTCTCTCTCTCTCTCTCTCTCTCTCTCTCTCTCTCTCTCTCTCTCTCTCTATCTCTATCTCTATCTCTCTCTTAACTCTTTATTTTTCGCAATTTATTTTTTGATATTTTATTTTCTGCAGATTAAATATTTAAAATGTTTTTACACTTTAATTTTAATCCATAAGGTTTTTCAAAACTGTGTTTTTTGGAATCACACAATTTACCCCCTTTTATGTGGGAAGTCACATGTCTAACATCTTTAAGTATCAAACAAGACGAAATGAATACACAAGGAAAAAAAGTTGAAAGTTTCTTTCATAAATGTTTTTCCAAATTTAGGAATGTTAGAATTATATTGGAATGTTTGTTACTAACCAATATATAAGAATTAAGAATTAGAAATTGAATCTAATCCTTAAATCAAAAGATGGCAGTATTCATAATTTCAGGAAAAACCAAAGAATGATGAAATCATAAAAAAGTTGAACAAACTAGTTCAATGACTTAAAGATTAAGGTACAAGCTCAAAGATAGGATAATATTCAACAAAATCGTCAAAATCCTATCAAACAACTCCCCTGGTCTCCTTTGAAAGAACATACTCATTAGTTGAACGATCCTTAGAAGATTCAACGTCAAATGAAGTAGCTTCGTCTATGAGAGGATGTGAAAAAGAATCATCATCCAGTGGAATCTTCGAAAGAAGATACAAAAGCCTCCGAAAGTGAAGAAAGCTCAACCTCGGAGAGAACCATAGAATAATCATATTCAAAGAAAGAAGATATTTTCTTAAAAGCATCTTACAAAGAAGATGATTATGAGGAAACTAAGCCATCTTACAAGCAATTATTTAAAATTAGTTCTAAGTTAATTGAAGAAAATAATAGGATTAAAAAATGCAACTTAGACCTTATGGATATCTAGAGTTTCTTGAAGAAAACAATAAATTACTTAAGTTAGAAATGGGCAATATTAGAAACTCAACAGAAACTTGCGAGACCTATGTCTCGTTGAAAAAGGAAGTACAGATCTGCATGAAAACCTAAGTAACTTTACTAAGGGGAAAGGAAACCTTGACTTTATCTTATCAAGTCAAATGCGTTCCTTACAAAAAGTGGGTAGGAGTTAAGTTAGAAAAAACACCTAGTAAGAGACTAAATATGAAGGAAAAAAAGGAATCAACTCATTTATAAAGGCTCACATTGTAGTGAATTTGGCCTCTTAGAGCTCTTTTGTTTTGATAAGTTGAAAAGGTATAAAGGTAACAACCTTAGACATTCTAGAAGTACTAACACACTTAAACCCAAGAAAATATAGGTACAAAAAGTGAAACCTTTATATATTTTGCAGGGATTCTTTGGACATAAAAGCCTTACTACATATAAAATGAAGTTGTGCAACGCAAAGAGTATGCTAATGAGCATACAATTTATTTTTGTTTTTGAAGTCTCTAATCCTGAAATAATCGTTGATGGTGGATATCAAAGATAAACTATAATAAACTACAAGTGTACTAGCAAATTTGGCTAGTCTTTTAAACAACCAATTAGAAGTAATTGATTGAATAAGTCTCATTGTAAGAAAACCCAAGAGTAACCTATGAATGATGTCTAATGGTGTCCTAAAAGAAGCAATAAAAGTAGAAAAGTACAATCCCAAATCTCCTTTGCTAGGGTTTATGTACAAGGTCCAAATTCCATGATGCTAGGGATAGTAACCATAGTCCAAGCTTAATGTTTTTTTAGGGGTTTTGATCATTTTATCATGTTTTTTAATAAGATGGAAAATAAAGATGAGAATTACAAAATGAGAAATGAAATATATGGGGAATGAAATAAATGTCAGAAAGGTAAATGACGGAAAGTAAATAGCAAGAAGATAAATAGCGGAAATGTAAAAGTTTGATCTTAGTTGTTAATTCTTATTGATCGAATGATCACTTTTTCGAATCGGGACCAATTTAGCGATATGTTAAGCAATCATAGCACAACCTATGAGGAAGATCATACAATGAGAGGTCGGTCAATAACAATGTTTGTGTTAATATATGCCAGAGAAATGATATACGAATCATTCTCTAAAGCAATGCCACACAAAAAGAAAAAGAGAATGGTTTCATCTTTAATCAAGACTTTTGAAATGATTAACTAAGAGCAACCTATCAATGTCTCAAAGTGTCAAGAATGATCTTATGATCATTCATAAACATATTTGAAGCATTGAAGATTTAATCAACCTTAAGACCAAATCATCTTGAAATCAAGATTTCATGAACCAAAATAAAAAGAAACTCAAAATGGAAAACAAAATAAAGCATAGAAAAACAAGAATCAGAAACAAGATTAGCAAGAAAATTAAATTAAAATGTCAATAAGGGAATAAAAATAAAAAGAAGGACATAGTAAAAACAAATTTAAAAAAAGAAATAAAAAGAAATAGAGAGAGAGAGAGAGAGAGAGAGAGAGAGAGAGAGAGAGAGAGAGATAGGTGTATTGTGGATCCATGGTGTGTGTGTGTGCGCGCAGTGAATGGAAAAGAGCAAACAAGTTAAAAGAAGAGAAAAATCCCCTTCTTCTTCATCCCTACGCGAACACCACTACCCACCCCTCTCAAATTGTTCTATTATTGCTGAAACAAGGTAAGAGTCCAAAAGAATTTCAACCTTCATTCTTTTTATATTTCACCTCTATCTGCCCAATTTGATTTTGAATCTTTCTCTACCCACTCCTATTTCTCTGTTTCTCTAAATCTCCCTTTGAACTTGATTTCAGTTTGTGGTTCGACTGTGTTGTTAATGTTGTATTGGATGGGTTGTTGTGAAATTGAGTATAGGTTATTTGGCTTCCAAGAGCTTGGGAAGAAAAGAAGGGAGAAGCTAATATTTATAGGAAAAATTGTATGAGTGCATTGAAATTGGTTGTCGTTTATGCGAATTTGTCTGCATTTTGGAATGTTCTGCAAGTTGTTTTTAGTTTGGGATGCGACGTGGTTTTGGAAGTTTTGTGATGCGTTATGACGTTGTGGAAAAGTTACAACATTTGTTTGAAGGTGTATACGTTGTGGGGTCGGCTTGGCATATGTGTGAGAGGCTGGTATTTGCGCGCATAACTTGTGAATGTAAGGCTTTTATTTTGGCTTGGGTTTGCAATTGTGTGGAAGGTTGCAGCTAGAATTATGTTAGCTTGATGGTGTTGGTGCAAAGATAGAATAAATGATGAAATAGGGAAATATTCTATTAAAGAGAATGACGGCTACTAAACATGATATTTTGTTACAATGATTGTCACCCTATTTATAAGTTAAAACTAGGGTTACTAGAATAAGATAAATACTAAAATACCCTCTAACAAACTTATGGGCTTAAGAAAGTAATATAATAAAATATGAATTATTACTAATACCATCCCTTAATTCATATTCCATCAAAACTTGTAACACCAATTCCATCCCTTAATCTGAGAAATTGATCAATCTTGATAGCTTTCATCAGAACATCTGCCAACTGCTTCTGAGTGCTGCAGTGTACAACTTCTAACACTCCACTCTGAACTTGATGTCTCAGAAAATGATACTTGGTCTCAATATGCTTGCTTTTCCCATGCAACACTGGGTTTCTGGCAAGATTGATTGCAGACTTGTTGTCAATCATCAACTTCAGAGTTTGTCTACTTTAATCTTCAGATCCTGCAACAGATTCAGAATCCACACAGCTTGGCATGCAGTAACAGCACCTGCAATGTATTCAGCTTCACAGGTTGACAACGCCACAACAGGTTGCTTCTTGGAACACCAAGAAATGGAACCTCCCAGAAATTTGAACAAGTACCCAGATGTACTTCTTCTGTCAACTCTGTCTCCACACCAATCAGAGTCTGAATAACTCAGAAGTTCTGACTCATTATTTCCTCCAGAGAGAAATAACACTCCATACTTCAGAGTTCCTTTGATATACCTCAGAATCCTGACAGCAGCTTGATAATGGGACCACTTAGGTTTACTCATGAACCTACTAACCATCCCAACTGAGTAGCAAATATCAGGTCTGGTATTGCACAGATACCTCAGAGAACCAACCAACTGTTTGAAGGTTGTAGCGTCCACATCCTTTCCTTCAGAGTCTGAATCCAGTTTCTGATTTGTATCAGGTGTGACAGCCATCTTACAATTCTTCAGATCAAATCTCTTCATAAGTTCTAATTCATACTTGAGCTGATGCAAAATGATACCTTTCTCAAAATATCTGAACTCCATCCCTAGAAAGTATGTCATTTTGCCTAGATCAGTCATTTCAAATTCATTCATCAGAACTTTCTTGAACTTGGCTATCTCCTGTTCAGAACTTCCAGTCAATAGTATATCATTAACATATAAACATACCAGAGTCATATTGCCTTCAGAAGTATGCTGAACATAGACACCGTACTCCATCTCACATTTCTGAAAGCCTTGCTTCTTGAAAAATGAATCAATCCTCTGATTCCAAGCTCTGGGCGCTTGTTTCAGTCCATATAGAGCTTTGTATAATTTGTACACCATCCCTTCCTGATTCTTTTTCACAAATCCAGGGGGTTGTGACACATAAACTTCTTCTTCTAATGGACCATTCAGAAATGCAGATTTTACATCTAAATGCATCAGAGGCCAATTCCTGTTAGCAGCTATTGCAATCACCATTCTGATTGTTTCATGTCTTGCTACAGGTGCAAACACTTCAGAATAATCCAGCCCAGGTTTCTGTAGAAATCCTCTGGCGACCAACCTTGCTTTATGTTTGCCAATTGAACCATCTGGCTTTAACTTCTGCTTGAAAACCCATCTGACGCTGATGGATTTCTTGTCTTTTGGAAGTTCTGTCAGCTTCCAAGTCTTGTTTCTCTCTATAGCATCAAGTTCTTCTTTCATGGCCTTTAGCCAAAGATTCTGCTTAAGAGCCTCTTCTGTACTTATGGGTTCAGAATCTACCATCATGGCACACTGAATAATTTCTCCTTCAGAGTCTACTTCAGTGTCTTGCAGCATGTCAAATTCTGCATATCTTCTGGGAACGTTTCTTATTCTTTGTGGTCTCTGAACTTGTTCAGAGTCTTGAGCTTCAGAGTTTCTAGCTTCAGATGATTGACCTCCAGAGCTTTTACCATCTTCAGAGTCTGGCATATTTCCAGAGTCTGAATTGCCACCAAGATCTGAATTGCCATCAGAGTCTGAATCATCAGAGTCTGGGTCATCTGGGTCACCTTCATCTTCTGAGTCTTCTTCAGAGTTTGAATCAGTATCAGAGTCAGAGTCAATATCAGGGTTTACTTCAACTTCAGAAATTCTTAACTCTGGCCTTTCTTCAGAGGTTCTAACATCAGAATCAGATTGAGACTTATCCCAATTCCAAACTTCTGATTCCTTCACAATCACATCTCTGCTGAATTCAATTTTATTGGTTTCTGGACAATAGAGCTTGTAAGCACCAGTACTGTGGTACCCTATCAGAATCATCACTTTGCTTCTATCATCCAGCTTCTGTCTTCTGGCTTCTGGAACATGTTTATAGCAAACAGAACCAAACACCTTTAGATGACTAACACTTTGCTTATCTCCAGTCCACTTCTGTATTGGAACTATTTCCTTCAACTTCTTTGTAGGACATCTGTTGAGTACATACGTTGCAGTGGCAACAGCTTCTCCCCAAAGCTTCTGAGGAAGCTTCTTCTCCTTTAGCATGCTTCTCACCATATCAAGCAGAGTGCGGTTTCTTCTTTCAGCAAGACCATTGTGTTGAGGGGTAGAGGGAGCAGTAACCTCATGCTCAATTCCATTCTCCTCACAGAACTTCTGGAACTCTTTGGAGTTATACACACCTCCACCATCAGTTCTAAGAATCTTCAACTTCTGACCACTCTGATTCTCAGCCTTCATTCTGAACTTCTTGAATTCATCAAACACCTCGTGTTTGAACTTAATAAGGGATACCCATGTCATTCTTGTGAATTCATCAACAAACAGCACAAAGTATTTATTCCCTCCAATTGATGCTACTGGAAATGGACCACACACATCAGAGTGTACAACTCCCAAGGCATGTTTTGCTCTTGGAGCAACTTCTGATGCAAATGGCAATCTTGGTTGTTTTCCTTCCATGCAAACTTTGTATGACTTTTCAGGCTTCTTAATTGCAGGAATTCCATGTACCAATTTCTTTGAATTCAGATGTTGTAAGCTTCTGAAATTCAAATGACCAAATCTTCTGTGCCACAGCTCACTCTCCTTCTCAGTACTTGTTGCACTAAGACACTCTGAGTCTGCAGTTATGACATTCACCTTGAATGTTCTATTCCTTCCCTGTTCTGACTCCATAATCAACTTCTGATTACAGTCATACAACTTCAGAAGATTGTCCTTCATGGTAACTGAGAAACATTTCTCAATTAATTGTCCCACACTCATCAGATTGCTTCTGATGCCAGGTACATACCACACATTCTGAATCAATGCTATTTTCCCATTGTTCAGAGTCACTCTGACATTTCCCATACCTTCTGCATTAAGATATTTGTCATCAGCACATCTGATCTTTGTTCTCTTTTCAGAGTCAAAGTCAACCAGCCATTTCTTGTTTCCAGTAAGATGATTTGAATAGCCAGTGTCCATATACCACCAGTCTGTCAGATCCACATTATCAGATTCAGAGGCCATCAACAGCACAGATTCGTCATCAGAGCCTCTGGCTATATTTGCTTCTTCTGATTTCTTCTCCTTGTTTGACCAACAATCTCTAGCAAAATGGCCAAACTTCTTACAACAGTAACATTGTATTTTTCTTTTGTCATACTTCTCTTTTCCCTTCTGAGCATTCTTTTGTCTATCAGAGGTTGAGGTTTCTGACTTCTGACCACCATCAGATCTTCTCTTGGCTTCTGACTGCTTCTGATACCTCCTATCAGAAGTTGCTTTCAGAGCCTACTGCTCTACTTCCCTTTCAGAAGTTCTCTCAGTCAAACGCAACTCTTGCGCTTCTAAACTGCTCTACAGCTCTTCAATTCTCATGGAACTCAGATCTTTAGAATGTTCTATTGCTACCACAATGTAATCAAATTGAGAAGTAAGGGATCTCAACACTTTCTCCATGATTGTTTCTTCAGAAAGAGTTTCTCCACATGCCTTCATCTCATTAGTGATCAGAATCACTCTGGAGATGTATTCAGAAACTTTCTCATTATTCTTCATGTTGAGATTCTCATATTGCTTTCTCAAGGACTGAAGCTTCACCTTCTTCACTGATGCGTCACCACCATAACATCTAACCAGTGTGTCCCACGCAGCCTTTGTTGTCGTTGAATCTGCAATCTTCTCAAACACATTTACATCAACACATTGATGAATAAAGAATAATGCTTTCTGATCCTTCTTTCTTACTTCCTTCTGTGTGTTTTTCTGTTCATCCATTGCATCTGCTGCTACCGGAACATAACCATCAGTGACAAGATCCAGAACATCTTGAGCACCAAACAGTACACGCATTTGGATCATCCAACGATTCCAATTTTTACCGTCAAATACTGGAAGTTTGGTGTTCATGTTGCCGTTTCCGTTCATCTTCTACTTTGCACAATACACTCAGAGTTTTCTCACACAGTGTTTCCCAACCCACAGAATTAAAAAATTCGGATCAGATTTTGTTCAAGATTCAACACGAATCTAAAAATCAAAATCAAACACACAAGACCTCACGTTCACTCGTGTTTCCCGTGTTTCCCAATGAATCTGAACCGGAGCTCTAGATACCAATTTGTTGGTGCAAAGATAGAATAAATGATGAAATAGGGAAATATTCTATTAAAGAGAATGACGGCTACTAAACATGATATTTGGTTACAATGATTGTCACCCTATTTATAAGTTAAAACTAGGGTTACTAGAATAAGATAAATACTAAAATACCCTCTAACAAACTTATGGGCTTAAGAAAGTAATATAATAAAATATGAATTATTACTAATAGATGGCTTGGATGAGGTCGTGTAAAACTTGTAATTGTGAAGGCTTTGGCTCATGGAGGCTTGTGTGGAGTAGTAGGAAGTGCCTTGCTTTGGCTTAGATTCTCAACAGCGTAATGACTTGTGAGGCTTATAAAGTTTGCGCGTGAATTTTTGGCTTGGTCGTGTTGTTAGCTTCATGCGCGTGTGTATTGGCATAATGAAGAAATGTGTATTGCAACTTGTGTATTTTGTTTTGTGTAAGGCTGAAGTTCTTAGCTTGGACATTTAGGTGAAGGGGCTGGCTTATTTCATGCTTTGTCTTGTTGGCGTGCTGAAACTCATGTGCTTCGTAGCTACTTGGAAGGTTTGTGAGTTCTTGGATTATTATTATTCATCTGCGTGTAAGGCTTATTGGCCGTGTTTGGCTGAAGTTTTGTTGCTTGGAATATTGCTTTTGTGAAGCTTGTGTGGGGCGAGCTTGCTTTTTTTTTCATTTTTAATTGTAAGACAATGCTATGAGAATGGGCCTTATGCTCGTAAACTTGAAATTGGCTTTTCTACCATGCCACATTATTTTTGTAAAAACTCTTGTAATGTAATGGAGTTTTATTTGTAACCTTGAAATACCTTTGCACACTTTTTGAGAACTTTTGTATGAATATCGAATTTGGATTGAATTCGGACTTGCAATTTTTTAACTCCATTTTTCTCAAACAATACCTTGCAAACCATGTAATTAGAATTTTCCACATATTCCTTGCAAAACTTTACCAATTGGCCATGATGGACCACAAATCAACAATTTGCATTCTCTCTGACCAGAGAAAAGTACTTCGGCCTCAATTGGTTATTAACTTGCCAAATGACTTGCTTAAACCACCTCACCCATGATAATTCAATCTCTAATTTCTAATTTTGCCTTTGAAAATGCTCGATGATTAAGACGACTTGTTGAAGAAGTAAGCATGTACTTGTTCTTGACCAAATATCATGTCTTGAAGTATTTAACATCTTACAACCCTTTGAATCAAAAATGAATTCATATGAACTTTTCCACTTGAATACTGATAAACCAATTCTTTCACCATGATCCAAATGAAAAACAATATGTCTTGAAATCAGAAGATAATGACTTGTGATATGAACTGCATTACAACTGCACATAACCCTAACTGAAAAATGAACCATGAAGCATTATAAACCTGACACAACCTTTTTAACTTGATAATGACGCAAACCGCTCAAATTCCCATTGAACTTCAACCATCACTTCCCACATGCTTGGGACAATAAAAATTTTTAAAAAAAAGGTAGGACAAATTTAGAGTATGACACTCTCCAAGAAATAACAATTTTAGTCTCATAACTCAGTTTGATGTTGAAGTTGTACGTGTAATCAAAAACAAAATCAAGGAATGTTGTTTAAATCAAGTAATCCAATACATGATAGGAAGCAATAAAAAATGAGTGTGCCTACCATATGGTAATATAATCACAAAAATTTTGAAATACGTTGGATTCAACTTTGGAAAAGAAGAATACATAGAAGATGCAACGAAAATAGGAGAATTAGTGATAACAACAATTAAATATGAGATCATCAATTAAAAAGTGATTGAAAATCCCTCTAACAAAAGGAAGAGAAAAAAGGATGATCAATCTAGAGGATTTCGACTACATTATCCCTCAATTGCCCTCAACCGAAGACCTACTCAAGGTTATAATAAAAAAAGATTGATATTAAAAACGACTTAATCGACTTCATGACTCATCACTTTATTAAAGACCCAACATAATTGCCTCAAGATTTGTTCTTGGATGATCAGTTTAACAAAGAATAGTCTCACTTATGTGTCTTAGTGTGCATGTCTTTCCTGTTTTTTGCATTACATTTATATTCTACAATTTCCTACTTTTTGTACTTCAATTCTAATATGATTTGAATTAATAAAGTGTGATATTTTTCCTTTCAAAATTCTTACGTGCCAATATGTTTGAATATTTAAATTCTCGTAATGCATTATTTTACCCACCTTTTTGATATTGACAATGGGGGAGAAATATACTCTCTACATAACTAAGGGGGAGTTTAACCACTCCAAAAATATTTGTTTGTTTCATTTACCACTTCCTTGAGAGATGCATTGTCATCATAAAAAAGGAGGAGAATGTGGAACCATATTTTAAAGGTAATCAATGAAACTCTCGATAATGTGCTTTTGATGATGATAACTAAATTGAGTATTTAATGATGTAACCTACCTGTAAAGTAATTAAAGTTATATAAAATTTTTTACAACCTATAAGGATTCAAATATCAAGGTGGTTAAAGATGAAGACAGAGAAGTTAGAGTTTGATGATCAGTGCAAACCTCCTCTGATGATGGTACTCAACTTGGATAAATCTTAAGCCATATTTACACAAATATTCAAGAAAGTGTCAATATAATTGGTTTACTTGACAAGTCTTAAAGCTTTAGAGTTTGAAAGAAAGGAAGTGTGAAAGATTTCCCTGCCGCATCTGAGTGATTAGGGTTTTATATAAACACAAAGGTTTTTACCGTAAAGTTATATTGCTAAATCACACACACACACACACACACACACACACACACACACACACACACACACAAAGACAAGTCTTTTAAGCCTCTATTTCTTAAGAAAACATCTCTAAAAATGTTTTGGAGTCGTGCCAGTTGAATCAGGAACTGTCATAATGATTTTGGGCAAATATTGTACTTTCCAATCGATTAGCACTCATACCCAATCAATTGGGTTAGTGAAAATTTTGTCCTTAAATGTTTGTGACATTGTCTTAATGAATGACAACATCTATGAATCTTTTCTTTCCTTTTTAACTTTCATAATCGAGTATTTTTAAGACTTCCAATCGATTGGAGCAAAGTGCCAATTTATTGGCACATTAAATTTGGCCCTTGGAAAATTCCTTTTTTGTGTCAACCTCTATCCTAGAAATAGAGGATATTCCCTTCACAATTTCACATCCAGAAACATGAGCATTCCATCTCACTTATCACTCTCTCTCTCTCTTTAAAATATTTTCAAATTTCTCTCACATATTTTAAGTCATAGCGCTTTCTAGAAAGTCCTTTTGTTTAGTGAGATACTTTTTATTCTAGAAATGGTATAATTGTAAATTCACCAAGGAATACTTTTATCTTTGTTGAATAATTTAATTGTAAGAGAGTGTTTGTTTGGGTTCGAAGCTGAACCATTTAAATGCTTTGGTTTGGGGATAAGTCTATAGAAAATATTGGTTTAGCTTGGGGACTAACTGTTTCAAATAGGTGTTTAGAAAGAAGACTAATCACTTCAATCTTCTATAAGGGAGTTCAAGAGTTTTCCTTGTATAAGGGGGTTCAAGAGTTCAACCTACTAAAAGATCTTAAGAGTTACTAGATACTCTCAAGATTATATCTTGGGGAGAGAATTAGGTCATTGCATTTTGACTGAACCTCTATAATTCCTAGTGTCATTTCTCTTACCATTAACTCTTTATTTTCCGTTGCTAATTTTTAAAACGATGTTGTCAAATTTTTTTTAACTCTTATAATGTTAATTAAAGTTTTTCAAACTACCATTTTTATGAAACCCACAATTCCCCCTCATCTTGTGTGTGGAGTCACATGTCCAACATGCTTGATATCTCAATTTTTATGTTTCACAGTGATGACCATAGGGTCGTTGTCATGAGAAAAGACTCTGATGGCATTGTTGCTAGAGAAAGTGATGTTGTCCCCTGGTCCTCTCTGCTTGGCTTTAGAGAGTCTCGAGAATATTATGTTTGTATTCATCAACTGCCTGGCGTATTTTTACCATAAGGAGCTGGAACTTCCTCCACTGGCGAAATCTCAGACTATGGTGTTAACCATGAAGTCTGGATCTTTCTTGGCCATTTCAGGGGAAGTAAGTGAAAATTGCAGTCATGATGGAAGGTGTGGCGAAATTTAGTTTTACCGCTTCCCCACAGTGGGCACCACTGTACCTATAAAAAATAATAGATTTGTGGCACTCTTATGTTGGTAGGGGTGGCCAGAGACTTTAAGGAATTATAAAGGTTTTAGGGCTAGATAGCGGTGGTGAGAAACCTTTTTTTGAGGTGGTTGAAAGGAGAAGAGAGCAAGCTCATGTGAGGAGAGACTCTTTGTCTCTTCGGGGTACTTTGTATGTATTTGAGTTGTTTCTCTGATCCTCGAGTTAAGGTATTTATACAGGCTTATAGACCGCAAAATTCCTATTTCCTGTGGAGAACAGGGTTATTCCCATTTACTCCTTTTTTAAACTTACTTTGACCAAGACATGTCACTTTCCATGTTTCCCCACACTGGGCGTACAAGAGTGTCATGGGCGGTACCATCATTCTTAGGGAAATGGGATTCAGTCGCCCATTGTAGGTGTCATGATCCCCTCGTCGATTATGGGCCATTTGCGAATATATAATTACAAAAACCACTAAAGAGGTAGAGCATATACACCCTTTGTCGGGAATACCATAACAAGTAGATATGTTAATTATGAAAAACATTAAAACTAAACATAAATATTATAGAAACCAAAATCAGGGAAAAAAACCACGTCATAATGTTCAAGTTACAAAAGGGAGGTTGTGATACAAACCATGAATAATTAAGAAAATAACGAAAATTAAGGAGAATCAGTAGATGCAACGACCAATTTACTATGAACATTTTATTTCCCAAGGCTTGCCTCTCCAGAATTTAGATCAACCTAAGGATTGAGAAAGACAATATGAAGTACCTTTATCTCGAATGACTCCTGGGTCATAGTCATTACATCATCTATGAGGGTTATCTTCTCCTCCATAAACTTCCCCTATAGAGCCAAGTTTTAGTTGGTGATGGTCTCCACGCCCCTTTTAGCTTCAACCATATCACTCTTAATAAACTCATGGCTCTCTTTAAGCTTAGAGACCTCATTCTTCTTACTGTCAAGAGCTGATATGACTATCTTCAAACACTCTTCAACTATTTTCAGATTGCCCTTGTAAGTCTTCAAATTTGTACTTCGAGCATACCTTGACTAGCAACCTCACCCAATTATTTCTCTAAAGGTTCAACCTTTGACCGTAATTTATTTTCTTCAATACAAAACTCTTGGTCTATGATGAGAATCGAAATGGTCAAAGTAACTTCCCTGGCCAAATGGGGAACACACTCAACAAAGAATTTTTGACGTCGTGAGGGTCCCATTTTGATAATGGTTGGTTGTCTATCTTAGAGATCAATACAAAGAGCTCGTCTAAAAATGTAGGAAGATGACTATCCAAGAACAATGAGGACTTCCCTTCCTTATAGCCTTCGAGATCCAAAATTTTTATCTTCTTCAAGGGGAAGTCAGTGGAGAAGACATCATCATATTCATGGTCGTAAATGAAGGGTTTCTGGCATCTTTAAAATCTGAGGTATCTTGGATAGGTTTGGCTTAAACAGCCTTGGCCAGATCTTGGGGCCAATATTTCTTGTAAGATTCAAGCTTATCAACGAGATTCATATTATCTATAAGAAGAAAAAAAAATAAAATAATAACAATCCACTGAAAAATTTAAAACAAAAAAGAAACTTTTTAAAAAGCTTTCAAAATGTTTTGCAGGTTAAGAAAGCTCTCAAGATGAATATGCTTTTGATAATGATAACTAAATGCATGCATAACATGTAGTTAAAGATACAAACAAACTAAGTAGAGTTTAATGGGTTTGATGATCATTGTAAACATCCTATGATAATGACACTTAAATGGAATATAAGTTAAGCCTCATCTCCAAGTAGAATTCAATCAAGTGTTTATAAGATTGCATTATCTCACAAGTCTTGAAGCTTTGAAGTGTGAAAACTAGCCTTATTGCGTTTGAGTGAATAGTATGTTATAAAAGTAAAGAGTGATTTCATAAAGTTATACAATTAAATTACGGACAAACTAAAAATGTGTTTTCAAGCGTATTTTTCTTATAGAATTATTCCTAAAAATGTTTTTAAGTCGTGCCAGTTGAATCAGGAATTGTCTGAATGATTATGGACAAAACTTATACTTTCCAATCAAATGGAACCTATATCCAATCAATTTGGTTAGTTCAAAAATTATTCTGAACCATTTAGGACAACGTGAAAATCAATGATTATATATCCTTTCCTTCCTTTTTAAACAACCTAAATGATTAATTTGAGGCATTCTAATCAATTGGATCTTGATGCTAATCGATCGACTAATTAATTTATGCCCAAGAAATTTTCCTTTTTACCACCCTCTAACCTATAAATAGAGGCTCATTCCTTCATATTTTTACATCCAGAATTGCGACCACTCTATCTCACACCTCACTTTCTCTGCCAAAATATTTTCAACTTTCTTTGACTTATATTTAGCCGTAGCACTTTTGAGAAAGTCTTTTCGTTTAGTGAGCCATCTTTGCAATTATGGAAGGGTAGTATTGTAAACTCACCACGGAACATTTTTACATTGGTTGAATAATTTATCTATAAGGGATTATTTTGTTTGGGTTCGAAGCTAATCCCTTTAAAAGCTTTCGCTTGGGGATTTAGTTACTAAATCACTGGTTTGGTTCGTAAGCTCAGTCTGTTCAAAAGCTTTCATTGGTTCGAGATCAGTCCAATATAGACTCTCCACTTGGTTTGTGGTGATCCTGCTCAAAACCCTGGTTCAGTTCATAAGCTCAGCCCAATTAAAAGCTTTCTTAGGTTAAATATAAGCATGGTATAAAATCTTTATGGTTTGTGGTCAGCCTGTTCAAAACCTTGGCTCGGTTCGTGAGTTCATCTCGGTTCAAAATCTCACCTTGGTTTGAGATAAACCCATGTAAAATCCTGGTTTACCTTGGAGACTAGCCGCTTCAATTTTCTGTTGGGAAATAACACTAACCGCTTCAATCCGTCATTTGGAAGGAGGACTAGTTCCTTCTCTCCTTTGATTGTTGTTTGGTAGGATGTTAGCCAAAAACGTCATTTTCCTTGTATAAGAGGGTTCAAGAGTTCAACATACTAAAAGCTCTTAAGATTTATTGTATATTCTCAAGAACAAATATTTGGGAGGGGATTGTGTCTTTTCCTAGTAATTGTCCATCACGCTTACTGCTACAAATTGACATGTGGCAGGAGACAAAGGCAACATGTTTCAATAAGTATCGTCATTTCTTGACAAATAAAGGTGAGAATACCAAGAGTCCGATGATAAGACATGTTGATGGTGGATGAGACGTCCACTAAAATCGCCATCCTCCTGGAGTGACTTCACTAGGCCATGCTCTTTCTATGTTGAACCAAGCTTTCGGGGGGATTATTTCAACCTCGGCCGACATTAAGAATACATAGAACCATTAGGATATTGGCCTAAGTTAAATATTGTTAAATCTTAACACTATTCATTGTAGACAGTTGGATGAACCGTAACAAGGAAAGGCAAACTAGAAGAAAAAGGAAGTAAGACTTTGGGAACATCTTAAGTTCCACACTTGGAATACACTAACTTAAGGTGTGTGATCAAAAACAGGCCCTTAAATGGCATAACGAGTAATATTATTACACTTTCCCCATCGAGGAAGCTTATGGATGTTGGACATGTGACTACACACACAGGGCAAGAATTGTAGAGGTTTTAACGACTACTTTTCACCAACCAAAACAGAGTTTTTGTAGTAGGCAAATCTCACGAATCAAATAGAGACTCCCTAAGACAATCCTTAAACCAAAAATACCAAACATCTTCTTACAAAAGACACTTTACTCAAGAGATAACAAACTCTTGGGTAAATTACAAACACTCCCTTACCCAGAAAAATGATCATCACTAAGCACAAGGACACTCTCAAATCACTAAGACAAAATTTAAGTGATAAAAATGATAGGTTTTTAGAAAAGGATGAGAGAGTGTGAAAGTAAGAGGGAAATCATTATCTAAATGATTTAGAATAGTATATGAGCTATCTATTTATAGACCAAAGCGTTGTATAAATTTGGAAACATTCAATGGAATATTTAAGTCTCAAAATCGATTATTTATCCCCATAAAGGAATTTTTTGATTTCTACCTGTTGCTAATTATTAAGACACTCATTCCAATCGATTGAGAGCATTAAAAATTGAAATAATTGATTATAGATCAAGGTTAAAAATGGGCATTCCCGCCCTGTTTAGGCCCGTCCCGTAAAAGACCATAAAAAACAGGGCGGGGTAAGTATCGTTAAGGGTGCGGGCCTAAAACCAAGGCTTGTACCACAAAAAAGTGAGGGTGGGACAGGGCGAGCCACGTTTTAAGCCTAAAAATTCAAAATTTTATGTTAATGCTCTCGCCCATAAAATTTTCCACAAAACAGGGCGGGGCAAGGTGAGCACATTAGAGGATGCGAGCCTGAACTCTTAGCCCACCTCGTACTAAAGTGCGGAAAAAATGGCATGTCTAATAGGTCGGACCCATTTTACCATCCCTAATTATAGCTCCAGGTATAATCGGTTATCCTTTACCAAAAGGCTTCCAATTGATCATAAGATTCCTTTAATAAATTAACTAGGCCTTAAAAACAGTTATAGGTGATTTCTCTAAAATAAGATAGACTTTTCAAAGGCTTTAAGTGTGTGTGATTTTGCCTTAGTAATTCCAAAAATTCCTTAGTTACTTTATAATACTATGGTCACTCAAACATACACGACCAGACGAGCATTCACACTTTTTCTCTTTCACAGATCTAAAGCTTAAAGTCTTAACATCATTATCTTTGACTTTAATAACCCACAAGAGCCTACTTGCATTTTCCATATAGTTTGAGTGGTTTATATGTTAGTATCTTTAATTTAATATTTGTCAATATTTTAATTATTTGTGGTATTTTTTTTTATATTTTAGGGAAGGTTAACGTCCTTTGTAGGTTGAAGGAATTCAAAGAAATGGTCGGAAAAGGAACATGAAGAATTTTCAGAAGGATTACAAAAGTATGTTTTCAGCATGTCGTGCATCATGATAAACCTGTGTTATTTTAATCATATATAGAGCTTCGTAACTCGGAATGATGCGGGATTAATGGCAAATGAAATCAAACTTCAAGGGCTACAACTTTCATGAAGACACCAAAGCCTAATTCATAATTACCATATGCGTATCAATTGTTCCATACATGTATCAGATTTGAAAAGTGGGTATTTCTGTCCATACACCTCATACCAGTATCATACACCTCACCCTGAGCCATACACGTATCATACCCCTCACCCTGGGACATACGTGAATCATACGTGCATGGGTGCCTAGAATTGCAAAATGAAAAAAACCTAGATTTGAGTATTTAATGCCAGAGATTAATTTTTGAAGGGTTGGACGATTTTTTACGGCAAAGACACATTCAGAAGGCTGGAAAAATCAGAGTTTCAAGGTGGAACAAGATTTTCATGAGCTTTACGTGATTGAAGACTTATTTCATCTATTGATCTGTAATGTTTACAACTTTTATAATGTTTTTTCTTTTTTATTATGAGTAATTAAACCCCCTCCCCCCAATGCTAGGGAATGTCCCTTATTTTGATATTTTAATAATTTCGATTTGAGTTATGGTAAGGCTATGGAAGTAGAAAGCGAGGTCGAGGTAAGGTTATGGAAGTAGGAAGTGAGTTGTGGCACAAAGTGGATGTTATCTCTAAAAAATATGGTTTCCATGTTTTAAAAAATAAAAGTAACAAGGTGTGGAAGCTAAAGAATCCCCTATAACAGGGGGAGTGAGACGTCAAGCTAATGACGGTGAACGAACGCTGCTTGAGAGGCAACCCAAGGGAGGTATTTGTAACTTTTTATTTTATAGTCTTTAATTTTAAATTAAATTTTGACTTTTCTTTTGCTTTGAGTTGGTTTTTTTGAATATTTACTTTCATTTAGTAATATGATAATTATAGCTTTAATGGTGGTGTGAAAAAGTACCCAGATTGAATGCTTGTGTGTCCTCTGTGTAGGCTAGCCCGCTAAATTATTTTTTTGTACTTCTTAATGATCTGAGTGGATTAATTGAGTTGTACGAAAGGTTGAACATGTTTACTATAACTGATTAAGATGCCTCATCACACAAGAGGTACTGTGGAAGCAGTCAACTCTATTCTACACGGTGAGAGCAAAAAAAGCCAAACACAATATTCATCATATGAGTGCATTCCAGGTATGTCTATATCATTCAGAACTTGCATAATTTCTTTTCTAATATTTTTTGCATGATTAAACACACTGACGCACATTGTTTATTTTTATCCCTGAGCCATTCTAGTTATCCCAAGTATCGTATTTATCCTTTATTCACCCCCTTTGAGCATGTATCCCTTTGTTTGTGTAAGTACCACATTATTAACCCATGGCCCAAATACTTCCTCACTATGTTTAGAGTTATTGTGTTTTATTTTCAAATTTTTGTTCCATTCTAAAGTTTGGGTTGTTTTTAGAATAATAACCTTTAAGTTTGTGGTAGTTGTGCAACATTGATAAAGGTGAGTGCACTTGAAAAAATCAAAGGGGAGAAAAGTTTAAAAAAATCAACTAATAAAAAAAATTACATATCATAAAAGCACTCACCAGAAGGAGAACTTAGGTTGATACCGAGAGACAAATAAAAATCCAAAACTCTGAATAGTCATTGATGGCTAACCCTAAAAGGCAAGTACAAGAAAATTTTTAGCAATGATACATTAGAATGAACATAATGAGGAGAATGACCGCAGTGACTCTGAACCATAAGCCTACTTATTCATATAATTATCCCACCTTAACTCTAACCCCATTACAACCATGAAAGACCTCTAAAAGTGTGTTTATTATGCATCTGGTAATCGAAAGAGAGTATATTCGAGCCTATGGTATGATATTGCGTACTATGAATTTTGAGTGTAAACATAAAAACTCCTAAGATATTTGGTGAGATTATGCAATGAAGTGACATGTGAAATAGTATCATCAAGTGAAAATATGGAAGATCAATCGACCATGGTAAACAGGAAAAGTTTAAGGTCATGGTAAAAGAGAACCACAGAAGCTCCTAGAGGTATGGTATTTTTAAAAATTTAATTTTATCTAAGTTGGCATGAGTAGATAGTGTTAAAGTTGTTTGAGGACAAGCAACAAGTTAAGGTTGGGTTTATGATCAGTCACCATTTCTGTTATAGTTATTATCATTTTAACACGTGAAAGTATGCGAGGTATTTGTATTTTTCATATAGTTTGAGAGGTTTATATTTCAGTTTCTTTAATTTCATATTTGTCATTGTTTTAATTATTATTGGTATTTTTTTATCTTTTGGGAAGGTTAACATGTTTTGTAGGTTGAAGGAATTCCAAGAAATTATTGGAAAAGGAACGTGATGAATTTTCAGAAGGATTAACAAAGTCTATATTTCAGCATGTTACACATCATGATAGACTTGTAGTATTTTGATCATATCTAGAGTCTCATAACTTAAAACGACGTGGAATTAACGGCAAATGAAAGCTAAAGTCAAGGGCTACAACTTTCATGAAGATACCAAAGACTAATTCAGAATTCCCATATGTGTAACAACTATCCCATACGCATATCAAATATGAAAATTGGGTATTTATTCCCATACGGGTATGGCCCATACGCCACATACGTGTATCATACGCCTCACTCTGGTCCATACATGTATCATACACCTCGCCATGGGCCATACACATATCATACGCCCCATACGCGTATGTGCGCCCATAATCGTAAAAAAAAAACTTTGTTTTGAGTATTTGAAGCCAAAAAGTGATTTTTTAGGTGTAGAACGATTTTTGACGGCAAAGACATGTTTAGTAGGCTGGAAAACTCAGATTTTCAAGGTGGATCAAGATTTTCATGAGCTTTATGTGATTGAAAAATTATTTCATCTATTGATCTGTAATGTTTACAACTTTTATAATGTTTTTCTTTGTTTATTATGAGTAGCTAAACCCTCCAATGATAGGGGGTGTCCCTATTTTGGATTTGTTAATGATTTCAATTTGATCCTTGTGATAGCAACAATTTTATTATGTTTGATTTACTTTTAGTTTGTTCTTAATGCTTTCTCTTTCAGAAAAATTGAGTTTGATTTATGGTTAATATTTAGGCTGGACCGCCATTGTTAATGCTCAATTGAGAGTATTTTGCTGTAAATATCACTTAGGACTAAGGATACCCTTTAAAAACCATATTATTCTTGATAAAGTAATGCTTAAATCCATCTATAATTCACTATGGACATATGAGTTAATTTGAATGATTAAAGGTTTTTCCACTAAGGACTTAGGAGTAAACACCCTTAAGAACCATTAACTAATATTTTGTAATAAGTTGTTGCAAGGTTAGGTAAGAATTGTTAAAGACTCATATTAATCTAAACCGTTCAATTGCTCTACTTACTTTTACTTTCTATTTTTAAAACAACAATTCTAAAACCCCAACTCTTTTTTTTAATTGATGTAAAACACGAACTTTGTATCGTCAAGTGTTGCGGTGGAAATAGGATCACAAACTATTAATGAGTTTGAATCGCAATTCAATTCACAACCGCTCTTTGATTTATCCGAAGGAAAAGGTCAAAAGAGGGAAAACCTATTTTGCATCGTAAACACAATGCGGGGAAAGATCTAGGGTTCGGGGGTTGGTTAAATTTAGGGAAGGTATTAGCACCCTAAACTTCTGTAGTACTCTACAGGAACCTTTTGTTCAAATGTTTACTATTTGCCTTATTCATTTGCTTAAGGTATATGTACAAAGGATTAAAAGTGAGAAAAAAGACCTAAGGGGTTAATTCTAAGTTTACTCGGCAAGACATCGCATCTTGTGCCTACGTATCCTTACGGGAGTGGAATCAGAGTAATCGTAGTTCCCCTCAAAAGGGAGGTTAGAGACTTCTTGACTGTGGTCCAGGTCTCAAGGGGAATAAACGCATCTTAAGGACACGCTTACGTGGAGTGTAGAAACTCCAAATCTCTACGTTGAAATGTTAAGTTGTAATTAGGGTTAAATTAGGGATTCCACGGCGGGAAACCCTAAAATGAGCGCGGCGGCTCTTTGACCTAATGTTAGGGGTAAAATTGTAATCTTGCCTGCGGTGAGGCATTTGTGAAAATTAGGGTTTGTAGTTTGTAGTTTTGAGGATTTGAAATTGAATGTGTGAAGTTTTACGGACTATTGGTGCGGCGGCCAAACAGTTAGACCTAACCTTCGGATGTGTGCAATGTGACAGAAATAATGGTAAACGCGTGAGATAATTGAATCATGCAAACAGAGAGATAATGTCATAATTTAAACCATGCAAGCAGAAATTTAAAGGCAGAATTTAAAGAGCGATTGTTAAGTTCGCGAGGTTACATGAGAGGAGCAGATACAATATGATAATGAAATTTGGATTGAACAATAATAAAATAAAATAAATAACGGTTCTAGTTATTATAAAAAAAAGGATTTTAGTTATTATTTTAAATTTATCTAAAAAAAAGTTTTTCTTAAAAATAATAGGTTTTCATATTAATTTGGAAAAGATGTTAATGTTATTTATTTTAAAAAACAGATTTTTATATTATAACAAGTTTTAATAAATTAATGATAACAATAATAATAATAATGGTAATAATAATGATAATAATGATAATAATAATAAATAATGATAATAATAATACTAATAATAATAATAATAATAATAATAATAATAATAATAATAATAATAATAATAATAATAATAATAATAATAATAATAATAATAAAGCAATAATGAATTTTAAATGTGCCAAATAACCCAACAATGTTGCTAACGCAGAAATGCGCTCATCGCAACCAGATCTAAATCGGACGAAACAAAATTTATCGCAAAGAAAAAGAAATTAAGCAAAAAATAGTATTATTGCTCACACAAAAATGCGATCATCGCAACCAGATCGAACTAACACAAATGTCACGCGTCATGCACACAAATGTGCAAACATCGTATCGACATAATTCGATCAAAAATTAATCTTATATATATATAAACTCTAACAATTTAAAAATTATATATATATAAACGTAACAGTAATAGATAAAGAAAAAGAAATAACGGTAATAGATGAAGAAAAAGAAATAACGGTAAAAGATGAAGAAAAAGAAATAATGGTAAACCATGAAGAAAAAGAAACAATAGTAATGGATGAAGAAGAAAACTAAATAACGGCAAACGGCACTCACTCCTCTTAGGTTTTTTTCATTATCTCCCATTTTTCCAACAAGGCAACACATGTATATATAGGGAACAAATTAGGGTTAACACCAAATTGTCAATAATGTCCCTAAAGCCCATTTTAAAGCCCAAACTAAATAATTAGTTAAGAAAAAATAAAATTTAAATAATTTAAAATAATTAAAATAAACTTAAAATAAAAACTAATAATCCTATTGATTCCTAAAATCAAAAATATTATAAAAAGAACAAAATTTTTTTCAATATTTTTTATTTTATGATTTTTTGGATATTTTTATGAATAATTTAGAAAAAGTGAAAAAAATAATATTTTAAAAAATGATTTAATTAAAATACGAAAATAATAATTAAATAATAATAAAAAACTATTTTTGTTATTTTTTTAATGAAAGATAGAAAAATTTAGAGTAAAAATAATAAAAAACAAAAAAAGTGACAAAGGTGAGATTCGAACTCTCAACCTCTCACACTCATAACTCCTTACACATGTCCTCCTGCCAATTGTGCCATTTTTACTTTTTAGAAAAAAAATGCATGCCATATGATATTTACCTGCAAAAAGTCAAACGACTACACAAATTTGTTAGTAATTGATTAAATGCAATAAAAATGCAATGAAATGCGACGACAAATCTTAGGGCAAAATTTGGGGTATTACAGTTGCCCCTATTTAAATAACTTCACCGGGTGATTCGAGGAGACTCGAGGAATGATGGTGGAGGGATTTAAATATAGATAACCGAAAATTTTGCCCTTATATGTGGCGATATACAATGCTATAGACAAAACAAGACTAATGCAGGCAGCGCCATGAACATGATATGATGCGTATGCTGGAATGATGAATGCGAAAATGCTGACGAATGCGACGACACAGGGACAGACGCTACGAGAAGAACACACCGGAGAAAACGACGCGCTGGGACACAGTACAACACTGGGGAATTCTAAAAATGATGGTCAACTGGTGCGAACACGACCAATTGTCTTTTTTAGAAAAGGAACGAGATTCTCAAATGGAGATGGTACCTATGAGACGGCCTCCACTGGGGAATCTAAAAATAAAACTGGATCACGTACGATTGCAAGATCGATTACAGAATGCTGGAGCATTGAGCAAAGAATAACATCCAAGCTTCTGTAAACTATCCCTCGTGACAGGATCAAACGGACTTTTCGGGAATCCGTAGCAAATATACAGGGTAAAAAAACCGGCTGTATGCCAAAATAAATGGACTTTGAGTGGTTAGAACAAAACCCTTAATAGTGATGGCGCTTATGCGATGGCCTCCACTTGGGAATGTCTAACAATGAGACTGGATCTACACGACTGCAAGATCGATTACAGAATGCTGGAGCATTGAGCAAAGAATAACATCCAAGCTTCTATAAACTATCCTTCGTGATGGGATCAGACGGACTTTTCGGAAATCCGTATCAAATATACAGGGTAAAGACCGGCTGTATGCCAAAATAATGGACTTTAATGGGAAATGCCCTGATAAGCTTCTCGAGGGAGAACTGTCACTTATCGTTGGAAGGGACTTACATGCCAAAATGGATAAGCACTCAAATAAAGAGGCTGCTGCTTATCTGATATATAAATCTTCTCATATTTAAGGTCGGCGCCTGAAATACGATTCTGATTTTTCTTCTTACTAAAGGGTAAATGAATTTCTTCATACTTCAAGATCGTGCTCTCCTGAATATGATTCCGCTCCTTCTTTTACTAAAGGGTAAATGAACTTCTTCATAATTCAAGATCGTGCTCTCCTGAATATGATTCCGCTCCTTCTTTTACTAAAGGGTAAATGAACTTCCTCATTCTTCAAGATCGTGCTCTCCTGAATATGATTCCGCTCAAACCTCCCCGTACTTCAAGACCGTGCTCTCCTGAATACGATTTGGTTTCTTCTTTTACTAAAGGGTAAATGAACTTCTTCATACTTCAAGATCGTGCTCTCCTGAATATGATTCCGCTCAAACCTCCCCGTACTTCAAGATCGTGCTCTCCTGAATACGATTTGGTTTCTTCTTTTACTAAAGGGTAAATGAACTTCTTCATACTTCAAGATCGTGCTCTCCTGAATATGATTCCGCTCCTTCTTTTACTAAAGGGTAAATGAACTTCCTCATTCTTCAAGATCGTGCTCTCCTGAATATGATTCCGCTCCTTCTTTTACTAAAGGGTAAATGAACTTCTTCATAATTCAAGATCGTGCTCTCCTGAATATGATTCCGCTCCTTCTTTTACTAAAGGGTAAATGAACTTCCTCATTCTTCAAGATCGTGCTCTCCTGAATATGATTCCACTCAAACCTCCCCGTACTTCAAGATCGTGCTCTCCTGAATACGATTTGGTTTCTTCTTTTACTAAAGGGTAAATGAACTTCTTCATACTTCAAGATCGTGCTCTCCTGAATATGATTCCGCTCAAACCTCCCCGTACTTCAAGATCGTGCTCTCCTGAATACGATTTCGCTCCTTCTTTTACTAAAGGGTAAATGAACTTCCTCATTCTTCAAGATCGTGCTCTCCTGAATATGATTCCGCTCCTTCTTTTACTAAAGGGTAAATGAACTTCTTCATACTTCAAGATCGTGCTCTCCTGAATATGATTCCGCTCCTTCTTTTACTAAAGGGTAAATGAACTTCTTCATACTTCAAGATCGTGCTCTCCTGAATATGATTCTGCTCCTTCTTTTACTAAAGGGTAAATGAACTTCCTCATTCTTCAAGATCGTGCTCTCCTGAATATGATTCTGCTCCTTCTTTTACTAAAGGGAAAATGAACTTCCTCATACTTCAAGATCGTGCTCTCCTGAATATGATTCTGCTCCTTCTTTTACTAAAGGGTAAATGAACTTCCTCATACTTCAAGATCGTGCTCTCCTGAATATGATTCTGCTCCTTCTTTTACTAAAGGATAAACTGAACTTCCTCATACTTCAAGATCGTGCTCTCCTGAACATGATTCCGCTCAAACCTCCCCGTACTTCTAGATCGTGCTCTCCTGAATACGATTTGGTTCAAAACCTCCCTATACCTCAAGACAACAGGGAAAATGGAAGCCCAACTGCTCCATGGAGATGGCCATTTGCTGCGAGTCATAACGAAGATAGGATTGGCTTCTTAGGTGAGAAATGTTGCATACCGATGCTGTAAGATGTAGGATTGTAATAATAAATTATCCAGGCGTGAACTGGCGTGTATCTGTAAAGGATTGTAGTTGATTTTCTTGAAAGATAGTGCAAAATAAATGCACATCCGGGTACAGTGATAAACTCCTCGGGCGAGAACATGTCGCGTACCTGCCAAGGTATGGTGAAAATTTTAGATGGTGCACCATAAATGCACGTCCCGTTGGGCTCGACGACCGACAATACTGAGATTCATTCTAGGATCGAGCTAGAAAGAAGGCTGGTAATCAAGACTCCATCGAGGGAATGAACTCGAAGGGTAAATATCTTATCCTGGTGAGGAAAGATAGCTGGAGTAACCGTCATCCACGAGGATCGAGCTCTGTGGGGAAACTGGAAACAAGTACATATTTTATGCTTAGGGCTGACAATCTATTTGAAGAGAATGGACGAACCCAGTTACTCGGCGGTAACGACCAATGATAGAGACACACTGAACCTGCGCATGCTAACGCGTATGTTAATGAATACGTGAATATGAATGTATGTTAATGTCTATGTGGTTAAATATGCAAGATGTTATGAAATGAGTATATAATGAATATGTAATGAATATGTAATGAATATGTAATGAATATGTAATGAATATGTAATGAATATGTAATGAGTATGTAATGAGTATGTAATGAATATGTAATGAAATAGGCATGTGATGCTTATGCCCCTGCGTAGGCTGACGAACAGACTAGAGACGGGACGAGAGATGAAATAAACATCTCGACGGAGATACCCTGCGTTCTCTGCAACCAATACGTCAATCATGGGTAAGAAAGATCAATGGTAGAACCAAATCTAGTTTTAAAGTTCTGAATTCTCTGGGGAGAAGGTAATCTGCTTGGGTGTACAGTATCATGTCTTCACATGGGGAGAAGAAAACCTGAGGGACACTTTTGAGTTACCCAAGAAAAAGTTGTCAGCTTATAGTCTCTCTGGGGACTATGAAGAGGCAATATTTTAGGAGCCTGTTGCAAACACTAAGGTTCATTGGGGAATGAAGGCCGCTGCGAGTAAAATCCATTGGGTGTATGAGGAAAAGTTGTGAAACCACATGGTTTTGATCTTGAAGGACCTTATAGTAGTCGCCATTTGTTTCCTTTAAAAACATGGTGCCCCAGGATACTTGCGTTGCGAGGTAGGGTCATCTCAAGAGGATTTTATAGAGAACACCGAGTCCGGTTGCCCCATTGTTCTCAAACTCTTTGAGAGATTTGTCAGGTCTCGACGTAACTGGCACAAATTAATCGTGTTACGACGAAATCTTTGGGAAATAGCTCTTAAGAATGTCAGACTCGCGTTGGTAAGCGAATTGGGAAACTGCCTGCCCCTGTTTAGCAGGATCTTCAAGTTCCACGGGTTATGTTCATATGTAAATCTCTAAGATATCAAGCAAAGTTGTCATGCCTGAAATGCCTATCCTGAGCTTGTCAATGTACACATATATTTGTCCTGAATTTTTGTTTTGAAAAAAGATATCGCGATAACTTGTGACCGAAATCACTAGTCAGGATATAAGTTTTAATTATAATGCCAACATGAATTTTTTCTGAGCATAGCTCGTAGGAGTCAGGAAACGTGATCTTGTCAAGTATGCTTTCAACCGAAGTCCTACTTCAATTAGGTCTTTTAAAGGTTGTATCGTGACTCGGTTCACGGTTTTAAGAAACAAAGGATAAAGGCTCAAAGTTATATTTGTACCCACCCATTCTTCGTGATGTTCTCCAATCCTAATTCAGTTAACCGGATACGAACGCTCATATCTCAAGCGGATTTGCTATGGTCGAGAAATTATCAAGGCTTTGGACATGGCAGTCACTCACCTATTTCTTTTGGCAATTGGTCACACGACCTTGTTCTTTATAGGGGTTCTAAAAACTACTGGTTTGTTGTTCTTATTCCCTAACTTTTGCCTGGACAACGTCTTTTGATTTGACTTTGGAGTCCAGCGGGATGCCCCAGTTTTGCCTAAGTCTCCTTCATAGGTTTTGACTTAGCGGGCTTTTATTATTTTTTTTTTAATATTCTTTTATGCACAAGTCGTGTAAATCTTTCGAAAGGCTCGTGACTGCCCTACTCCTTAGGTAACCGAGGGATAGCCATTGTATTGGACTTCTTAAGATGCTAAGGATAAATTTCTCGAAGGTTTGCTTCCTCCTTTTTGAGAGTCTAAGTGCTCGATTGGTTTAACTGAAACCTACCCTGCCCCAGGTTAGGATGAAGGTTCTTAAAAAAAGAAAACTCCTACTTCAAGGCTTAGAGAGTTGACTAGGGATTAACATCCTTATATCTCCAGTGTTTGGGATTTGAAACAATGCCTTACATCATCAGCGGGTTTCAATCGAAAGCATATGACAAGAAATCTGACGTTTTAGGTTCGTCATCCTCCTCCCAATTCTCCATCAGAACAAGAGATCGGGTAAAGTTGGCATTATAATTTATGAAAAAAATATTTTGAATGAGTGAAACGAATGGACTTATTCAAGACAAACATGTGCGTTGCATTAATCAAAGATAAACAAGTTCGTTCATGCTAAATATGCTCAATCAAAGGGAAATACATATAAATAAACAAATGAACTATCGGAAAAATCCTTCTAAATGTTTATGAAATCTTGCATTTAAGAGTAACAGTTTCCTTTGGCGGATCCTCAATGGAAAGGACGTCTGGTTTATGATCACTGTGAGTCGTCATGGCTTGCCCCAGTTATGCTGGTCACATCTTCAACAGTTTTCAGTCGTTGCTTCAAAATAACTTTCCCAGATTCTTTGTTGATCCCGGTCATATCATCTTGAGGGTTACTGAAATGAAGCGAGCTAGGCCTTGGAATAATTACTGGATTCAACTAATTTTCCGCAAGAGTAACATGCTTTGCAGAATTTAAGCTTGACAAGCGGGGAACCCCGAGAGGAGTCTCGATCTTCGGCTGAGCATCGCCAAAAGACAACTTCTTCGTTTCTAGCAAATTTCTGACAATGTTCTTAAGAGCGTAGCAATTCTCTAGATCATGGACGGGCGCACCCTCATGAAATAAACAATGAGCGGCAGCGTTGTAACCTGCAGGTAACGGATTAGGCGGAGGACCCAAAGCACGGGTGGTAATCAGACCTCGTTGTACCAAATGGGGGTATAACTCAGTGAAAGCCATCGGAATTGGAGGACAAGGCTTATACTGACTCTTACGGAGATAAGGAACCTGACCCTGTGATTGTTGGTGAACAGGAGCGTTGGGCACTCGTTGACTGTTGACAGGAACTTGCATGGGCGGATAACCGGAAGGTTGTTGATAAATCGATGCTTGATATACCGGAGATGACTGCACAGGCTGGTATGTAGGAAACTGCTGATCGCAAGGAGGTGCTACAGTAGCTACATAGGGTTGTTGGACATATGGAAACGGGTGACCTTGAACATAACTCTGCTGATGTTGCCAAGGTTGAGGAGTAGCCGTTTTGCGGTTCCTCGAACGTGCAGGTCCTTTACCATGGTCGGAGTTAGGAGTTTTGCACTTTGGAGGGGTAGCTCGTCGAACTGGTTGAGCACTAGGAGGCACCAAACCGGATTGAAGACCAGGAGGAGGTACATTCTCGACAGTAACAGCTTGTTGAGGTTCCATAACGGTATTAGTAGTCTCAGAAACAACAGTAGACCGAGTGTCCTCCTTCACACTAAGAGCTCGTAGCATCTCCAAAATCTGCCCTACACTTCCTCGAAGATCTTCGAGTTCATGGCTGACACGGTTGATCTCTTGGCTTTGATCTTCCATCCTTTTGAAGAGTCGTATTGATGCAGAGAACTCAGGATGACAAAACTGGAAGGTGAGAGAACCGAGTATGAGAAACCGGGAGACACATGCAATGCAAAAGTATGATGCTAAAATGTGAATGCAAATGAAGATTTCATGGAATTCAAATATTTACGAATATTGCGGAATACCAAGGAAACTTTTAATTCATCGAAGACAAATTACAAAACAATATTCTTGCAACCAAAATAGCTAAATAAAAGCCTAGAAAATCCTAGAGAAGCATCTTCCACAACTTCAATGAGCAGACGGAGATTCGGAGGAAAATAAATATTCGTAGAGCCTTCTCTTCTTGTAGGATTGTATTTCATCATTCTTCAACTGAATCTGCTTTTGAAGTTCTTCGTACTTGCTGACCATCACATGGTATTTGTTCTTCCATGCTTCTGTTTCGCGTTGTGATCTCTTCAAAGTGATCTTCAAAGTCTCAGCTTCAGTCGTGAAATACTGGACAGGTTCTTCTCTTTGAGGTAAAGGATCTTGGCGAGAGTAGGGCATCTTCAACTCAATAGCTCTTCCTCTGACCCATTGAAGGTATGGTTCCATGGACACACAATTAGGTCTTCCCAAACTTTCTTTGTCTTTCCTATGCAGACGATTCCAAGAAGATAGAATCTGATCTTGAAGCTTTTTGTCGTCTTTGAAAAAGATTTTCTCCACATGAATACTTTTAGGCGGTTCCTTCAAGAGGTATCCCAACTGCCGACGAGCTAAGACTAGATTGTAGCTAATTCCTCCATTGAAACTGAGCAAAGGCACATTGTTGAAGTTTTCGCAACTATCAATGATCGATATCCCATCGTACATGCGATTATACCAATCAATATCAGAATGAGTTAAAGCCATAACTTTTTGCGACCAACGTTCTTGATTAGGTTTCCAGAACGGACCGGACTTGGGTAAGTGAGAAATAAACCACTTGTATAGTAATGGCACACAACATGTAATCATTCCTCCACCATGAAAGTTTCGGAGATGTACTGAATGATAAGTATTACCCAATAGCGTTGGAACTGGATTTCTCCTCATGAAGGTCTTGATTGCATTAAGGTCCACAAACCCCTCAAAACTAGGAAAAAGCAGCAACCCATAAATAAGCAAAGCAAATATTGTCTCAAAGGCAAACATGTCTTTATGATCGGCATAAAATTGGGCCTTCTTAACTAGGAAGTCCCTGGGAAAACCGGAGGTCCCCCCTTTGGTGATCATATTGTTTTTGACCTCGGATATCCTTAGACAAATGGCTTTAGCAATATCTCGTTCTTTAGGGTCTTCCTCCAAGAAGGGGAATGGAGACTTATCCAAGATAGATAATCCCACCAACTGAGAGTACTCTTCTAAGGTAGGTAAAAGCTGATAATCTGGAAAGGTGAAGCAGTGATAATCTGGATCATAAAACTGTAGCAAAGTCGCAAGAAGTCCTTCGTTTACTTGAACCTTCAACAAAGACAATAGCCTTCCATATCTGTTTTGGAACTTTTCTGGATCTTGAACCAAATCTCTTAGCTTCTCTAGGACTTCCAAATTAAAACCCTTAAAAGTAAATTTCAAAGTATGCTTCCTAGAGTGATCCATGGTATCCTGCAATGTTCATAAATAGAGTTTGAATTCCATGAAGTCTTAATGTAATATGATGCTTTATGAATGCAATGCATGAAAACACACAAAGTCCTAGGTTAAAGGTACGTGAGCGGAGTTAAGGTCTACCCATCCCCAAAAGGAGTGTACTATAGGTTAGTTGTACCTGCAGAACAAGGTTCTAAAAAGTGCCCAAAGTCATCAGCCCATCTTTCGGATACTATCGACCTTCCGATTGACTCGGGGGTTAATAATATTCTCAAGAGAACCTCTTTTAAGTGTAGTATCGCGTAGCAACCGTTGTAGGATTACTCCCACATAGTTCCCGCACTACGTCCTAAATAAGGCCAAGGTGGTGTTAAGGTACTACGGTCCTCAATATCACAGACTCCAATCGACCATGGAAAAAGTTTTCACGATTACTCGTTCAACCGAACCATTTTCGAAAAGGTCTCAACTGAGCGGTGATTCTCGAATCAGCTTGGTCGGGATTCAACTCCCTATAAGCCTCATCGAATATATCCCCATCCTATAATAATGTCACTAGTCCGGGCGTAGGACTTATCTCACAACACAAGAAACCATCCCAAAATCAGAGTACAATATATACATGTAAATGAATAGTAAAGCAAATAGTAATAAACATGAACAAATTAGGGGTAACCCTCAAAAGTTTAGATTCCCCAGTGAAGTCGCCATTTTCTGTTGCGGTGAAAATAGGATCACAAACTATTAATGAGTTTGAATCGCAATTCAATTCACAACCGCTCTTTGATTTATCCGAAGGAAAAGGTCAAAAGAGGGAAAACCTATTTTGCATCGTAAACACAATGCGGGGAAAGATCTAGGGTTCGGGGGTTGGTTAAATTTAGGGAAGGTATTAGCACCCTAAACTTCTGTAGTACTCTACAGGAACCTTTTGTTCAAATGTTTACTATTTGCCTTATTCATTTGCTTAAGGTATATGTACAAAGGATTAAAAGTGAGAAAAAAGACCTAAGGGGTTAATTCTAAGTTTACTCGGCAAGACATCGCATCTTGTGCCTACGTATCCTTACGGGAGTGGAATCAGAGTAATCGTAGTTCCCCTCAAAAGGGAGGTTAGAGACTTCTTGACTGTGGTCCAGGTTTCAAGGGGAATAAACGCATCTTAAGGACACGCTTACGTGGAGTGTAGAAACTCCAAATCTCTACGTTGAAATGTTAAGTTGTAATTAGGGTTAAATTAGGGATTCCACGGCGGGAAACCCTAAAATGAGCGCGGCGGCTCTTTGACCTAATGCTAGGGGTAAAATTGTAATCTTGCCTGCGGTGAGGCATTTGTGAAAATTAGGGTTTGTAGTTTGTAGTTTTGAGGATTTGAAATTGAATGTGTGAAGTTTTACGGACTATTGGCGCGGCGGCCAAACAGTTAGACCTAACCTTCGGATGTGTGCAATGTGACAGAAATAATGGTAAACGCGTGAGATAATTGAATCATGCAAACAGAGAGATAATGTCATAATTTAAACCATGCAAGCAGAAATTTAAAGGCAGAATTTAAAGAGCGATTGTTAAGTTCGCGAGGTTACATGAGAGGAGCAGATACAATATGATAATGAAATTTGGATTGAACAATAATAAAATAAAATAAATAACGGTTCTAGTTATTATAAAAAAAAGGATTTTAGTTATTATTTTAAATTTATCGAAAAAAAAGTTTTTCTTAAAAATAATAGGTTTTCACATTAATTTGGAAAAGATGTTAATGTTATTTATTTTAAAAAACAGATTTTTATATTATAACAAGTTTTAATAAATTAATGATAACAATAATAATAATAATGGTAATAATAATGATAATAATGATAATAATAATAATAAATAATGATAATAATAATACTAATAATAATAATAATAATAATAATAATAATAATAATAATAATAATAATAATAATAATAATAATAATAATAATAAAGCAATAATGAATTTTAAATGTGCCAAATAACCCAACAATGTTGCTAACGCAGAAATGCGCTCATCGCAACCAGATTTAAATCGGACGAAACAAAATTTATCGCAAAGAAAAAGAAATTAAGCAAAAAATAGTATTATTGCTCACACAAAAATGCGATCATCGCAACCAGATCGAACTAACACAAATGTCACGCGTCATGCACACAAATGTGCAAACATCGTATCGACATAATTCGATCAAAAATTAATCTTATATATATAAACTCTAACAATTTAAAAATTATATATATATAAACGTAACAGTAATAGATAAAGAAAAAGAAATAACGGTAATAGATGAAGAAAAAGAAATAACGGTAAAAGATGAAGAAAAAGAAATAATGGTAAACGATGAAGAAAAAGAAACAATAGTAATGGATGAAGAAGAAAACTAAATAACGGCAAACGACACTCACTCCTCTTAGGTTTTTTTCATTCTCTCCCCTTTTTCCAACAAGGCAACACATGTATATATAGGGAACAAATTAGGGTTAACACCAAATTGTCAATAATGTCCCTAAAGCCCATTTTAAAGCCCAAACTAAATAATTAGTTAAGAAAAAATAAAATTTAAATAATTTAAAATAATTAAAATAAACTTAAAATAAAAACTAATAATCCTATTGATTCCTAAAATCAAAAATATTATAAAAAGAACAAAATTTTTTTCAATATTTTTTATTTTATGATTTTTTGGATATTTTTATGAATAATTTAGAAAAGGTGAAAAAAATAATATTTTAAAAAATGATTTAATTAAAATACGAAAATAATAATTAAATAATAATAAAAAACTATTTTTGTTATTTTTTTAATGAAAGATAGAAAAATTTAGAGTAAAAATAATAAAAAACAAAAAAAGTGACAAAGGTGAGATTCGAACTCTCAACCTCTCACACTCATAACTCCTTACACATGTCCTCCTGCCAATTGTGCCATTTTTACTTTTTAGAAAAAAAATTCATGCCATATGATATTTACCTGCAAAAAGTCAAACGACTACACAAATTTGTTAGTAATTGATTAAATGCAATAAAAATGCAATGAAATGCGACGACAAATCTTAGGGCAAAATTTGGGGTATTACATCAAGCAATCCTTGAGATTAATAATTGTGATTTTCCATTATTACCACATTGGCAAATTAATACACGTCAATTTATCAATCACTTCTTATCCCTAAAAGTGAATAATGAAAGAGAAATGCTATTTTTACAACCAATTCCTACACCTACACCGTATTTTATTGTTCATCAATATGTTAAACAGTGAAATATTATAATAATTATTTTAAAATATTTTTTTATTAAAGAGTACCTGTTAGAAAAAGATTTGTTCATGACATATTTTCTTTGTTTTTTGATGATTATAAAGTATTGCAAGAACAATGTTTTATTTTATGTGTGTTACATATGTGTAGGTTCTAATACTTATAAATATTATAATTAGAATACGTTTTGCATTAACACACTTGAGAGTTGTTGAATTGCTAGCTTCTGGTGGCAGAATCTGAAGAACATTTGCTAAGTGATGTCTGATGTAGACTGTGAAGCTGAAGGTCTCAGCATCAGAAGAAGCAACATAATTGTCTCTATACACTTAGTGAATGCATATTGACTTCTGGTACACATTAGAGTTGGTGATAAAGCTAAAGCTGTCTGTACTGTAGAAAGCATGTTGTATCGTCAAATAAGTTTTCAGCTAGATTCTACAGATTGCAAGGCTCAACAAAGGATGGGATGCTTTATGGATATCTACTTTCAACGAATTTAATAGTATAAGATCTCTTGAAGACTCAAAGGTTAAACATGTTACACATTGGATTAAGATTTTTCAGTGTATCTATCTTCAACGTCTCTTGTACTATGGAGTAAAAGCAAAAACTCTTGATCAAGTTACCTCTTCAACGGCTAGTTTCTACAAAGAATATAAATATGGTTGAAGGTTCAAACTGAACCTTTAACAAGGATCATCCAGAAAAAGGAGTAACAAGATCAACAATTATCAACACAATTTTATATGCAGATTTTCTATTGTATGTTGTAATTGTAGAAGCCTTAAGATTTCTTGCACATTTTATATCTTAGTAATCTAAAGTGCTTTAGGTATTTGTTATGGTAATTTCCCGTACCTCTGATAATTGTATCAAGTACATCTTGTTCTCTATTCGACTTAACTTGTTTATCAGTTTAGATTGAGTCTCGTGTCAAAATGCTTGAGCCACATAAGTCTCTTGCTATGTGCTTGAGCTGTGAAAGTCTTAATCAACTAGGTTGATTGAGCAGAAGTCTTGTATCATTGGGATACAAGCAAGGAAGTCTCGAGCTAATAAGCTTGATCCACATAAGTTTCTTGCTATGTGCTTGAATTATAATGAACTGGATTAATTGAGCAGAAGTCTTGTGTAACAGCCCAAATTTCATTAAATAATTAATTGTAGTAATTAATTGATTTAGTGGGATTTTTATTAATGATTGAATTAATTTTTATTACTTGGGATTAATAGAAAATTAAGAAGGAATTGGAGAGGAAAGAAAATAAAGGAAATATATATTAGAGGAAGAAAGAAAAGAAAGTTAGAAACATTTGGAGAGAAAGAGGAAAGAAAGAAGAAAGGAGAGAAAGAGAAGAGAAGAAGAGGAAAAGTGAAAATCATCAAGAACCAACATCAAAGCTCCGATTAATCGAGGTAAGGGTGAGAAATATTTCTATTTGATCATTGTATGATGTTATGTATGTTGGGTTGGGGTTTTGGTAGAGTTTCCATCCTTTTTCATTTAGGGCAAAAGTTGGAATAATCGGTAGATTGATGATTTAATCGGTTGAAATCGAGTAATAATGCCGTAGAATAGTCGGGTAACATATATTGATGCTGTTTATACTGATTTGGATGTGTAAGAGAGGGTTGATGATGGATTGATGAGGGAGAAGACAGAATGGGATTTTGTCTGCGCAGGTTCGCTGGCTCTCGCCAGGCGAGCGAAGGCGAAGCTTCGCCAGGCGAAGCCTAGCGAATGCTGGCGAGTAATTATGATTAAGTCCCAGTGGACTTCGCTGGTGAGTTCCCCAGGCGAAGTTGGATAGCGAAGGTTCGCCCAGCGAAGGTGATGGCGAATGGTGGCGAATGAAGTCAGTAGCTACTGACTTGGGCTCGCTGGGAAGTCTCGCCAGGCGAAGCCTAGCGAGTGTTCGCTGAGGGAGTTCGCCAGGCGAAGGCCAGGCGAAGGTTCGCTGCAAGGGTTCGCCAGGCGAATGTGGGCGAGTTTGACAGCATTTTATTTTGCTGTGTTGATCATGTGGAGATGGTTTGGTTGTTCCACATAGGTGGATACCTTATGATATGAATATAGATATGATCTATTGTGATAACATGTGCTGTGGGTAGCCTTCGGGCGTGAATCCTAGAGTTGTGATATGAATGATTAATTGTAATCGGTTAAAATACATGTGAACATAATAAGTGATTATGTGTGTATTATTTAATGAATTTGCGAATGCTTGGTGTGTATACAATTATGTAATGAGTATGCATGAGAACATTTTGAATATGTGTGCATAACTTATAATTGTATGATTGGTATTGTAATGAGAATACCTTGATTGTTGTGATAATTAGAGATACATGGGAATACAATGAGAAATGTATGTGTATCGTCTAATGAATTGTGAGTGCATATATGTATGCGATTGTGGTGTGAATGCATGGGAACATATGTGATATGTGTGCATTGTTGTTGAATATGATGATGTGTGAAATGAATACATTGATAAATGTTTGATATATGTTGTATGTGCAATCATGATGAAATTCTCGAAGGGGTGAATTATTCGAATGCATGAGATTAAGATGTCGGTCTTAAGTGCATTTGTTGTGGTTGATTGTACATGCATCATTTAGTCAAGAGGCAATGTTTGTTAGTTTCGTGGAAACTAGTGGCTTGTCCCAAACCTAGAAGTGTGGGTTTGAAGGCTTAGAGGACGGGCCTTTGTGGTTATCGGTCTAGAAGTGTGGACCCGGTTTAATGTAAAAGCCGAAAAAAGATAACAGGTTATCGGTCTAGAAGTGTGGACCCGGTTTAATGTAAAAACCGAAAAAAGATAACGAGAGTCGGTACCGCATTGCATGAGTTGCATTGAGTTGTTGAGTCACATTAATATATGACATATGCATGAAGTGATGCTTATGTGCGAATGATGAGATTGTGAAATTGTGAGAGTATGCATGATGTGGAAATGCTTTACAAATATTCGTGTTGTCATTATATGTGTGGCAAATATATATGACTAAGGAATTGAATTGTGGTGAGAAATACGGAGTGGAACTTGTATTGATTACCTATATATATATATATATATATATATATATAATCTTATGCTTTGATTATTATGGTTATATTTCTCACCCTTCTGCTGTTTTATAATGCTCTATGAGGCATTGCAGATTAGGATGCTGGAGTCCTTTGTGAAGTTAGTCTTCATTCTTTTGAGTCGGTTGCTCTGATATGTAACACCGGGTAGTTAGACTAGTATAGTCATTCTTTTGTGATACATTGCGATGTATCAGTTAATGTGGTTTTGTAATCTAACTGATATGATGTATTAATCTGGATGACTTATGTGCTTTTGAATTAATATTTTGGAACTGATTAAATGATGTTATCTTCCGCTTAAATTAAATGTTGAAATGTGATTTGTAAAACTACGAAAATGTTACATATTTTTATGGAGCAAAAATGTGAAGGTGTTTTATTGGTGGAGTTGTGGCATTCTTCTTTTATACCTTATTATAAAACCTTTTTACTTTGATAATTTGTATGTGCTTAACTGTTCTTTATGCATTTATCTGGGGTATAGAAGGGGGTGTTACAATAGTGGTATCAGAGCAGGTCGGTCCGTCCGGCCAAGTTGTTAGAGTGTTTTTCCTATGTGTTATTGATATGCGTGTGTTGCATTATCAATATTGGTTGTTCTTACGTGGTTCTGTGGTTGGAATTAGTAAGATGGTTGCAGGAAGGAACGACGAAGCGATTGCAGAGGCATTGACGAGATTGGCGGGGGCAATTGGGCAGAATCCTCCGGCCAATGTGAATGTGAGGAATCATGTTGATGATGGGTATCAGTTGGTTGGTGCAAGTGTGTTCAACAAGATTGATTTGAGATCTGGGTATCATCAGATCCGTGTGAAAGCTGAGGATATTCAGAAGACGGCCTTTCGGACGAGGTATGGACACTATGAGTATTCCGTGATGCCATTTGGTGTGACTAATGCACCAGGTGTATTTATGGAGTACATGAATAGGATTTTCCATCCTTATTTGGATAAGTTTGTGGTGGTGTTTATCGACGACATCTTGGTTTATTCGAAGAGCGGAGGAGAGCATGCCGAGCATCTGAAGATGGTGTTATATGTGCTGAGAGAGAAGCAGTTGTTCGCGAAGCTTTCTAAGTGTGAATTTTGGTTGAAGGAAGTTAGTTTCCTTGGTCATGTGATTTCTAGTAGTGGTATTGCGGTCGATCCGTCGAAGGTTGAAGCGGTGTCGCAATGGGAGACTCCGAAGTCAGTTTTTGAGATCAGAAGTTTTCTTGGTTTAGCCGGTTATTATCGGAAGTTTATTGAAGGATTTGCTAAGTTATCGTTGTCGTTGACACAGTTGACTAGAAAAGGTCAAGCCTTTGTTTGGGACGCCAAGTGTGAGGCGAGTTTTCAAGAACTTAAGCGAAGGTTGACGACAGCTCCTGTTTTGATTCTGCCAAATCCAGAAGAACCATTCGTTGTGTATTGTGATGCTTCTTTGATGGGTTTAGGAGGTGTGTTGATGCAGAATAACCAAGTTGTAGCTTATGCTTCGAGGCAACTCAAAGTGCATGAGAAGAATTATCCGACGCATGACTTAGAGTTGACCGCCGTTGTGTTCGTGTTGAAACTTTGGAGGCATTATTTATTTGGCGCAAGATTTGAAGTGTTTAGTGACCACAAGAGTTTGAGATATCTTTTTGATCAAAAGTAATTGAATGCGAGACAAAGAAGATGGCTTGAACTTTTGAAGGATTATGATTTTGGCTTGAATTACCATCCGGGTAAAGCGAATGTTGTAGCGGATGCATTGAGTCGGAAATCATTGCATATGTCGGCGTTGATGGTGAAAGAGTTAGAATTGATTGAGCAATTTCGGGATTTGAGTTTGGTATGTGAGAGAACTTCTTTTGGATTTGAGTTGGGTATGTTAAAGCTTACAAGTGGTATTTTGGAAGAAATTCGAGAAGGACAGAAATTGGATTTGAGCTTAGTTGATCGGTTGACTTTAATCAACCAAGGCCAAGGTGGTGATTTTCGGATTGATGCACACTATGCCAAAACAGACCTTTAGCAGCGCTTTTTTTGACCTTTAGCAGCGCTTTAAAGCGCTGCCTAAAGTGGCGCTGCTAAAGGTAAAGGCAGCGCTTTTTTTGTGGAAAAAGCGCTGCTAAAGGCATCACCTTTAGCAGCGCTTTTTTACCCCTTTAGCAGCGCTTTTTTAGCGCTGCGTAATCTCCCCCCCCCCCTCCCCCCCTTTAGCAGCGCTTTTCTAAAGCGCTGTCTTAGACCCCCCCCCCTATAGCAGCGCTTTATGGAAGCGCTGTCTTAGACCCCTCTTTCCCCACCTATAGCAGCGCTTTTTTAGCAGTTTCTCTGTCCCCTTTAGCAGCGCTTATACATAAAAGCGCTGTCTAATGTGCATGTTTTGAAAAAAAAAATTTCCTGATTAATGGCATTTTTTATATATTTTTCAATAAACCTGCTTATATTACAATACCTGCTTATATAATTTAGCTCTTTATTTCAGCACTTTGGCTTTATATACACAATTCAACACTTTGGCATTATGTGCACAATTCAACACTTTGGCATTATATGCACAATTCAACATCACAAATTATATACAATTCCACTTTAATATATATAATTCAAAAGCTTCACAATTCAACATCACAAATTGTATACAATTCCACTTTAATATATATAATTCAAAAGCTTCACAATTCAACATCACAAATTATATACAATTCTCAACTCGAAATTCAACATCACAAATTATACAATTCTACTTTAATTTCTTCCAATCTTCATTGTTGGCCATAATATACCTGTAATTCAGAAAAACTAAAGTATCAAATGAATGACATTCAAATATGTAAATAAGAAATATATATATATATATATATATATATATATATATATATATATATATATATATATATATATATATATATATATATATATATATATATATATATATATATATATATATATATATATATATATATATATATATATATATATATATATATATATATATATATATATATATATATATATATATATATATATATATATATATATATATATATATATATATACACACATAAGAAACATATAAATAAGAAATAATATGTTATTTTATTGAATGAGACAATATGTAATTTTACAAGTACCTTTAACATCTTTTTCTTTTTTTAGTTCGAAGGTGCTTTACTTGTCTCTTAACAACACGGACGGATGGATTGATCCAAATTCCCTCGCTATGATCATTTCTAATATATGATTCGTCTGCTATAATATTCTCATCTGAATCATCCCTAACATAAGATTCATTCTCAACATCAACCTCCCCCTTTTCTCCAATGTTATCGTTGATTACTTTGTTGGAAAAAAGAACTATAGACCATTTCGTACTTTTCGGATCAGTGACATAGAACACTTGTTTAGCTTGCGTGGCTAGAATAAAAGGCTCATCTTTGTACCCCACCTTATTAAGATCCACTTGCAAAAAACCTGACTTATCCATACGTATGCCACTATTACTTTCAACCCACTTGCATCCAAAGATAGGAATCTGAAACTTCTCATAATCAAACACCCAAATGCGCTCGATTACCCCAAAATACGAGGAAATGTGCATTGATTCGGCAAGCACAGTGACACCACTATTTTGCATTGTACTTTTATCATCTTGCTCCTTGGTATAAAATGTGTATCCATTAATTGCGTATGCGCTATAAGAAAACACATGCAAAGTTGGACCATATGTTAAACATCTCAACCTTTCTGTTATTGAAGCGGGATCAAAATAAAACTTTGAATAAATATGCTCTTTGAACCATGTTATAAAACTTCGATTGTGCTCACGTACTATCCAATTTTCATTTCTATTCAGATTTAAACCTCGGAGAACGTCCTTGTGCAACAGCAAACTTAACGAAGTTCGATACCCCATTCTCGTACTCTTTTGACAATCGATTAACAGACATCCAATTTTTATCCATACTATGAAAGTTAGGCAAAAACAGAGAATACATGTAAAGAAATCACTAACTTCTAAGAAAGTTGTACAGTAGGATGCTTGGAAACAATCACAACCTTGCTCTTCTCAGGTAACCCCTATAACAGACAATATATACATTTTATTAAAATCATATTAATAATTAACCAAAACAAAAAAACTAGATAATCCAACAAAACAAATCATATTAAAAAAAAGTAGATATACTATAATAAACTATTCTACTATTAAAGCATACTTTCATTAATATGATTTTAAACTATTCTAAACTATTTTATAATGCTCAAAATGACATGGACTAAATTAAAGCATACTCTCATAAATGGTGGAAATGGACTAAATTATTCTAAACTATTCTAAACTATTTCATTAATATGATTTTAAACTATTCTAAACTATTAAATCATACTCTCAAAAATGGTGGAAATGGACTAAATCATTCTAAACTATTCTAAACTATTGCATTAATATGATTTTAAACTATTCTAAATTATTAAAGCATACTCTCAAAAATTTTGGTAATGGACTAAATTATTCTAAACTAATTTATAAAGCTCAAAATTCATTGTGGCATTTCAACAAACACCTTCCATACAAAACTCAAGCCAATATCAAAAGAGTAATGCTCATCAATGGTATCAACAAAAACAAGTCAATAACTCAGAAAGAAGTAGCACTAACATCATCTAATCCAGAAAAATGCAATACTAAGACAATAATCCATAAAAATGCCGTAACAGTCGCGGATTTACCGTAACGGTGGAGGAGAACGAACGGTGAACGGCGGCGAAAGGGAACGGCGAACGGCGGCGAAAACAAATGGAAGACGGCGGCGCAAACGGACGGCGACGAAAGCTTCAACGGAGGGCGAAAATGGAAGATAGGGCAATGGAGAAATGAAGAAACGAAGAAGAAAACGAAAAAACGCGTGTTCTGTTTCGTTTACAATTCTGGAGGGTATATAAAAATTATTATACTAATACCTTTAGCAGCGCTTTTTAAAGGCCTTTAGCAGCGCTTTTAAAAGCGCTTTCATAGGGTGCATTAGCAATGACATATAGCAGCGCTTTATAAAAAAAAGCACTCTCGTAGGGTCCCCTTTTAGCAGCGCTTTTAAAAAGCGCTTTCTAAGGGTCCCCTTTTAGCAGCGCTTTTAAAAAGCGCTTTCTAAGGGTCCCCTTTTAGCAGCGCTTTTTAAAAAAGCGCTGTCTTTGGTAGGTAATTTTTTTCTTTTTTTTTTACTGACTATTTAGCAGCGCTTTTTTTAAAAGCGCTGTCTTTTGTGCGCTGCTAAAAATCAAATCTGGCGTAGTGATGAGAATGGTATTATGAGATGTCGGGATCGAGTTTGTGTTCCGAACATGGTTGAGCTTAAGAAGAGCATCCTTGGGGAAGGACATCGTAGCGGATTGAGTATTCATCCGGGTGCTACTAAGATGTATCAGGATTTGAGGAAAGTATTTTGGTGGCCTAGTATGAAGAAGGATATCGCGGAATTTGTGTATTCTTGTTTGACTTGCCAGAAGTCAAAGATTGAGCATCAGAAGCCATCGGGTTTGATGAAGCCGTTGTTTATTCCTGAGTGGAAATGGGATAGTATCTCCATGGATTTTGTATCGGGTTTGCCGAGGACGCCGAGTAATTTTGAGGCTATTTGGGTTATCGTGGATAGGTTGACTAAATATGCTCACTTTATTCCTATGCGTATGGATTACCCTTTGGAGAAGTTGGCTAAGTTGTATATTGAGAGGATTGTGTGTTTGCATGGTATTCCGTCGAGTATTGTTTCGGATAGAGATCCGAGGTTCACTTCGAGATTTTGGGAGAACCTGCAGAGTGCTTTGGGTACTAAGTTGCGTTTGAGTTCAGCGTATCATCCTCAGACAGATGGTCAGACGGAGAGGACGATTCAGTCGCTTGAAGATCTTTTGAGAGCTTGTGTATTGGAAAAAGGAGGAGCTTGGGATAGCTACTTGCCTTTGATTGAGTTTACCTACAACAACAGTTTCCATTCGAGTATTGGTATGGCACCATTTGAGGCGTTGTATGGTAGGCGGTGTAGGACACCATTGTGTTGGTTCGAGTCCGGAGAGAGTTCTGTTGTTGGACCCGAGGTAGTTCAACAGACTACTGATAAGATCAAGATGATTCAAGAGATGATGAGAGTTGCTCAGAGTCGTCAGAAGAGTTATTATGACAAGAGGAGGAAGGCACTTGAATTTCAAGAGGGAGATCATGTGTTTCTTCGAGTCACTCCGATGACAGGTGTTGGTAGGGCACTGAAGTCGCGCAAGTTGTCGCTGCGTTTCGTTGGTCCTTATCAGATTTTGCAAAGGATAGGAGAAGTGGCCTATCGTGTGGCTTTACCACCGTCGCTTGCTAATCTTCATGACGTATTCCATGTATCTCAGTTGAGGAAATACATTGCGGATCCGTCTCATGTAGTCCAAATAGATGATGTGCAGGTGAGAGATAACCTGACTGTTGAGACATCACCTATGCGGATAGAGGATCGGAAATTGAAGCAGCTTCGGGGTAAAGAGATTGCTTTAGTGAAGGTCTCTTGGGGAGGACCGGCTGGTGGAAATGTTACTTGGGAGCTTGAGAGCCAGATGAAGGAGTCTTATCCAGAACTGTTTGAATCAGGTAACATTTTTGAGGACGAAAATTCCTAAAGTGGGGGAGAGTTGTAACAGCCCAAATTTCATTAAATAATTAATTGTAGTAATTAATTGATTTAGTGGGATTTTTATTAATGATTGAATTAATTTTTATTAATTGGGATTAATAGAAAATTAAGAAGGAATTGGAGAGGAAAGAAAATAAAGGAAATATATATTAGAGGAAGAAAGAAAAGAAAGTTAGAAACATTTGGAGAGAAAGAGGAAAGAAAGAAGAAAGGAGAGAAAGAGAAGAGAAGAAGAGGAAAAGTGAAAATCATCAAGAACCAACATCAAAGCTCCGATTAATCGAGGTAAGGGTGAGAAATGTTTCTATTTGATCATTGTATGATGTTATGTATGTTGGGTTGGGGTTTTGGTAGAGTTTCCATCCTTTTTCATTTAGGGCAAAAGTTGGAATAATCGGTAGATTGATGATTTAATCGGTTGAAATCGAGTAATAATGCCGTAGAATAGTCGGGTAACATGTATTGATGCTGTTTATACTGATTTGGATGTGTAAGAGAGGGTTGATGATGGATTTATGAGGGAGAAGACAGAATGGGATTCTGTCTGCGCAGGTTCGCTGGCTCTCGCCAGGCGAGCGAAGGCGAAGCTTCGCCAGGCGAAGCCTAGCGAATGCTGGCGAGTAATTATGATTAAGTCCCAGTGGACTTCGCTGGTGAGTTCCCCAGGCGAAGTTGGATAGCGAAGGTTCGCCCAGCGAAGGTGATGGCGAATGGTGGCGAATGAAGTCAGTAGCTACTGACTTGGGCTCGCTGGGAAGTCTCGCCAGGCGAAGCCTAGCGAGTGTTCGCTGAGGGAGTTCGCCAGGCGAAGGTTCGCTGCGAGGGTTCGCCAGGCGAATGTGGGCGAGTTTGACAGCATTTTCTTTTGCTGTGTTGATCATGTGGAGATGGTTTGGTTGTTCCACATAGGTGGATACCTTATGATATGAATATAGATATGATCTATTGTGATAACATGTGTTGTGGGTAGCCTTCGGGCGTGAATCCTAGAGTTGTGATATGAATGATTAATTGTAATCGGTTAAAATACATGTGAACATAATAAGTGATTATGTGTGTATTATTTAATGAATTTGCGAATGCTTGGTGTGTATACAATTATGTAATGAGTATGCATGAGAACATTTTGAATATGTGTGCATAACTTATAATTTTATGATTGGTATTGTAATGAGAATACCTTGATTGTTGTGATAATTAGAGATACATGGGAATACAATGAGAAATGTATGTGTATCGTCTAATGAATTGTGAGTGCATATATGTATGCGATTGTGGTGTGAATGCATGGGAACATATGTGATATGTGTGCATTGTTGTTGAATATGATGATGTGTGAAATGAATACATTGATAAATGTTTGATATATGTTGTATGTGCAATCATGATGAAATTCTCGAAGGGGTGAATTATTCGAATGCATGAGATTAAGATGTCGGTCTTAAGTGCATTTGTTGTGGTTGATTGTACATGCATCATTTAGTCAAGAGGCAATGTCTGTTAGTTTCGTGGAAACTAGTGGCTTGTCCCAAACCTAGAAGTGTGGGTTTGAAGGCTTAGAGGACGGGCCTTTGTGGTTATCGGTCTAGAAGTGTGGACCCGGTTTAATGTAAAAGCCGAAAAAAGATAACGGGTTATCGGTCTAGAAGTGTGGACCCGATTTAATGTAAAAACCGAAAAAAGATAACGAGAGTCGGTACCGCATTGCATGAGTTGCATTGAGTTGTTGAGTCACATTAATATATGACATATGCATGAAGTGATGCTTATGTGCGAATGATGAGATTGTGAAATTGTGAGAGTATGCATGATGTGGAAATGCTTTACAAATATTCGTGTTGTCATTATATGTGTGGCAAATATATATGACTAAGGAATTGAATTGTGGTGAGAAATACGGAGTGGAACTTGTATTGATTACCTATATATAATCTTATGCTTTGATTATTATGGTTATATTTCTCACCCTTCTGCTGTTTTATAATGCTCTATGAGGCATTGCAGATTAGGATGCTGGAGTCCTTTGTGAAGTTAGTCTTCATTCTTTTGAGTCGGCTGCTCTGATATGTAACACCGGGTAGTTAGACTAGTATAGTCATTCTTTTGTGATACATTGCGATGTATCAGCTAATGTGGTTTTGTAATCTAACTGATATGATGTATTAATATGGATGACTTATGTGCTTTTGAATTAATATTTTGGAACTGATTAAATGATGTTATCTTCCGCTTAAATTAAATGTTGAAATGTGATTTCTAAAACTACGAAAATGTTACATATTTTTATGGAGCAAAAATGTGAAGGTGTTTTATTGGTGGAGTTGTGGCATTCTTCTTTTATACCTTATTATAAAACCTTTTTACTCTGATAATTTGTATGTGCTTAACTGTTCTTTATGCATTTATCTGGGGTATAGAAGGGGGTGTTACATCTTGAGCCAGTGTGGCTTGAGCAGGTTAGCTAAGTACATGAAACCGGAGCAGTAAGTCTTAAATCTGAGGGGTTCAATCAAGGAGGCTCACTTCATGGGACTTGGAGTAGAAGTCTCAGCCAGTGTGGTTTGAGCAGGTTGGCTCAGTACATGGAATTGGATCAGTAAGTCTTGAATCTGAGGGGTTCAAGCAAGGAGGCTCATTTCATAGGACCTGGAGTAGAAGGCTCAACCATAGTGGCTTGGAGCACAAGTCTTGGGTCCGACGGACTTGAGCAGAAGTCTTGGGCTGAGGGCCTAAGCAAAAAAGTCTTGGGTTCGTGGAATCTAAGTAAGAAGTCTCGAGTGAGGAGCTTGAGCAAGAAGTCTTGGACCTTGTGTCTGAGCAATTGCAAAAGTCTTATGCAGAATGCAAAAGTGATTGTAAGCATGATTTGATTATAGTGAGAATCTCTTGTGAAGCAATGGGACTAGACTACTCTTAGTTTGGGTTGAACCAATATAAATCTTTGTGTCTTCTGCTATTATTTATTTGCTTTTGTTAACATTTTGCTGCTAAGAATTAACTAGAATCTGAACACCAGTTTAGATTTCGAACTTTGATTAGATGCAAATTAAGAAAACGAAAAACACAATTCAACCCCCCGTCTTTTTTACTTTTTTCACCTTTAGTACCGATATAAAGTTGTATGATTAACCAACTTCATAACTTCATTAACCAACCTTTTGCATTGTATTAACCAACTTTGGTGAGTGCTTAAAATTATTTTTAATATCTAAACGTTTATTAACCAACTTCATAAATTCATTAACTAACTTTTTACTTTCATTAACCAACTTTGGTTTACTACCAAAAACTATTTTTAATATCTAGGCGTTTAATAACCAACTTCATAATTTCATTAACTAATTTTTTACATTTCATTAATCAACTTTGTTCACTCGTAAAAAGTCACTGTTTATGCACTGTAAGCGGACACTGTTGACACACATATGTATTGTTCACATGATACTGTTCATACATTGTTCCGCATTGTTCACTGTATACGACACTGTTCACTGTATTAATGAGCATAACATACGGTATAGTATATGCTTTTAGTGTAAGCATAAGATTGTTGATTATGAAATTACAATATAAAATTCTTTACAACTAAACAGTTTTCAATTGAAATCTTCAGTTTCAAACTTCAAATTAAAAAAAAAATTGAAAATACACCGCAACAGTGGTGAAGAAGAAAAATATCTAGCAACAGGGGTGACAAGGAAGGCTGGTAGTGGCGGTAAGGAAGCAAGCTAGTGAATGAAAAAGGCAATGGTCGCAGCAAGAAATTAAGACAACATTCAAAATATTTTAATAAAAATATTTTCTAAATAGTAGACACAATAGCGTCCGAGGTGAAAAAGTAATACCGCCACTGAAAAATAATGTAAAAAAATTAGAAGATGAAGCTATCAATGCAAATGAGAAAAAGAAAAAGATAAGAAATTCTACTGTTAGATTTCAAAAAAAAGTTAAAATTTAATCTAGTTATTATAACCATGTTAGAGAGAGAAAGTCCAACCTCTATCTAACTTTGAGGGTTTATTGTTTGTTTTTCGATTAGGTGAACATGGAATGGAAGAAGGCTAACAAGAAGATTTTTAGAAAGATTAGAGAGTTTGTGTGGGACACTTTTCCTCCGGGTAGAAGGAAGGTGAAAGACAACAAAGGCGATTGATTGTCTATCTATTTTTCTCTGTTCCCTGACAGATACAAGACAAAGTATATGTTTGAATTATTTGGTGAGTATTGAAAGTTGATAGAGGTGGTTATTCCTCCTAGAATAAACAAATTTGGGAGGAGGTATGGTTTCACAAGATTTGAGGACGTCGAGAACTTAAGGCTCTTAGCTCTCAAACTGGATAGCATTATAATTGATGAGGTGAAGATGCATGCTAACGTGACTAGGTTTGAGAGGAATTTGTCTTTTCAAAGGGGTAGGTATCCAGATTTTGCTAAAAGAGTAGCCGAGATTCAACCAATCTTTTGTTAGCAGATCTTTTGTGGAAGCTCTTATTGGTGCAAGTGTACCTACAAATAATGTGAGAAACGATACAGTGCACTTGAAGTTCCAATCAGTTGAAGAAGATTCAGTTAGGTTCAAGAAGGATTTTATGGGCAAGGTCATTGAGCATGGTATGTCTTATAACATTCAAACTAGTTTTGAAGTTGAAGGATATTTCTCTATTAAGGTTACTCTCCTTGAAACCAATTTCACTACAAGAAAATGCGTTTTAACTTCAAATATTTAGCGTCGACTCTAACTCCGACGCTATTAGCGTCGACTATGCGTCACAAAAGGCAGACACCATCTATTTGATTAATTAAATTATAATTTTTAAAGACTTTAATTTTAGCATATGTCTGAGCTGACGCTAATATCCTTAATATAATATTTTTCTAATATATTTATTATTAAAATAGTACGTTAATAATAGTCAACGCTAATTTTATTCCCCGACTTAAATAATTATTTATTTATTTATTTATTAAAGTCTAGCTTCTGTCATAACTAACATTATTTCTTTCCCTCTAAATTTATTTTACTGCAAAAATTATTTCATTCCCCCCTAAAATACTTATTTCCCTCTTTTAATATTTATTTTTAAAACAAAAATTAAAAGAAAATTTAAAACAGAAAAAAAAAACATCAATTTTGTCCCTAAATTTCTAAATCCCTTTCACTCGTAATATTTAACTTTAGATGTTTTTATGGATGTTTCTTTTTCCTTGTTATACAAGAAAGTTTCCATAACAGGACCGTAGAGATCAATTCATAAGTACGAGTCTATGATAATGTAGAAGGTTTCTTATGCTACTGAGAGAGAGGTGCAGTACATGGTTTTAAATTGCGGTTGTCTCCGCAATAACATCGGACCACAATTTTGGTGTGAATTAAAATCACGAATATAGCCACAATAAAAACCGGATCAGATAACTTCTCTTGCGTTGTTTAATTATTTTCATCAAAAATCAAAGTTTAAGAATCTCAACTCAATTTTCTTATGATTTAATGAAAAATCATTAATTTGATATGTCTAGCAATTGCTCATACATTTGCTGAATTTTGGGATTTCTTTACATAAACTATCGTCACTTTATATACTTCTGGAGATCTTTATTGTACTTTACATAAACTGTCTTTGTTTTTAAATTAAGCAAAAAAATGATTTACTAAAAGAGAAAAAATGAAAATGCATCGATAGTTAAAATATTTTACAGCGTAAAATATTTTACACTATCAACTAATCACAACCATGTATCAGAAAAAAAATATATATATTTATTTTAAAAATACTGGTATTACATAAAAATTATAGTCATTTTAATTAGTTGCATAAAAGTGTAACTAATTAAAATGTTTGTATTGATAATTCTACACATAATTGGATGATATTTGTATCTACACTAAAAATATTTATTTTTTTCTTCCCTTGGTTTTGGTCCTTCTGAATGATGTTTTCTGCTAATAGTGTTTGTTATATGTGGTTGTTAGAAATTGATACTAGATAATTAATTTTTTGAATTGTTGTTAATATACAGGAAGTGATGCAATTCTTTTGGGTGCTGAGACTATAATTGAGTTATACATATCAACATTTATGTTTTAAGTTAGCATATATCGTTTCTTGCAGTCATGATTATATACATCTCTGCTGTTGTTATTACACTTCTACGGAGTTTTTATTTGTTGATAAGTATTGATGTTAGGAAGGTAAGGTTAGGTTCAATTAAGTTTTTTGGGTCTTGATTTAACTATACGAATTTTTATGGGAATAAGGGATGTTTTATACCTTTAACTGATTAAGTAGTAGAAGGTGAACCATCTCGTGAAATTCCTGCTATATAATCAATTTTTCAATTTTGTATGTGTCAAAATATGATTATATTCTGGCTTTAATTTAGAGTAAATGTTTGGCCAATGGCAATCACACCGCTACAATGATTAGTCTTTGATTGAAAACTTCATAATGCAAATCAGTTAGTTGAATTGTAGTTGGAATTATATTGTTTTAACCCTAAATGTGGAATAGATATTGTGTTATGCATGAAAATGTGAAAATTACATTTTAAAAGTAGGTTTTTAAACAAGTTTAATTATGTTTTAAAAACTAATTAAAAAAAAAAAACCACATAGCGCCAGCTTAAACAGACGCCAAAATTTCTGAGCTTCAAATATATAAAGTCTTTAAAAATCAATCGACACTAATAAAAAATTAGTGTTGGCCCCATCCGAAGCAAAATGATAATCACTTCAACAAGGTTATGCCACCAAAAGCCAGCGGTATATGAATACTTAGCATCAGCTTGAACAGAAGCTAATGAAAAAATTTCTCAACAAGGTTGCTACGACTAAAGCTTATATAATATAAAGATTAGCCTAAGGTTGCGTCAACTGGGGGAGTATTATATTTGTTTTGTACAAAGCCTAAGATTGAGGCTAATTGGGGAAAATCCTTATATGAAGCCTAAGATGAGGCTGATGGAATTTAAATGGAGACTGATTCTTGCTGAGGAAACTTAAATCCAAGAGCAGGGTTCAACTGCTCTGAGGAATCAAAAGAGAAATTTACTCTTGCTGGAGATTGAAGGAGAGTTGTATTTATTAAACTTCCATAAAGGTTTTGATTCTTTTGGAGATTCGTTGATTGTAACTTGACCCTTGCTGGGGATTTAAGGTGGAAGTCAAGCTTTGTTGGGGATTTACGTTAGAAGACATCAACAGCAACATATTCTCTAAAGATCCTCATCAGGCATATCCACATCATCTTCTTCTTCTTCTTCACTATCATCCTCTTCTTCAATCTCTTCGTCCACAACTCGGGTGTTGGAATGTGGAAGGTTAAGAATGAGGTTTCGGAGGGAGGCAATGGCTCGGGAAGTCTCTCTATGCATATTCATTGACTCTCGATGCTGGTTCATCATGGTTGTATAGAGAAACTCACTTGTAAGACCCCCTTCAGGAATTGGATACGCGTGATGGACAGGACCGTCATCGGTATACCTGTAGGTACCGTCAGCCGCTTTGATGATACCAGTATTTTTGACAATATTAACCTCATTGATCTCATTAGTTGTAGGTTTCGTCTTGGAGGATGGTTCCCTGTTGAGGTCTAGTTCAGTTAATTCCAGGATTCTCGAAATCAACCGAGCATACGGTAACCGTGTGATGCACTGAAGTTGCTGCTGCAGATGATACATGATGGTCAGAATCCAATTGACCCTTATGCGATTCTTGATTGCGTACAAAAGCTGCATCTCTAAGTCATTAATCTGAGAGTGGTTGGAATCCTTTGGGATGAGGACATAACAGATAATGTAATGAAGCATTCGATCAGATACCGTCAGATTCTTGGCATAGCACAACATACGAGCGGTGCGAGAGTTTACAATAACTGTTTCTTTTGGGAACCTGCAAATCTGATAGTAATACTCCATTTTATCATAATTTGCCCAAGGTCCATCTACATGGTTTACACCTTTCCTCAGGAAGCAGCCTTTTGATGGAATCTTAAGGTGTCTAGCAAGGGTGGATAATTTCTCAACAAACTCATGGTCTCTAATGGTGGAACGGATCATGTGGTTCTCATCCATGTCCAGATATACAACCATCTTACTCATAAAAGCTTTAACAAGATCAGGATAAATAATACCAGAGTCGGTGACGAACTTGTCGATGCGCTGATATTCCAATAGTGTAGGAAAGTCAAAAGAAATTGCAGGAAAAGCTCGAAGATTTACGTACTTTACCGGCAGAAGTTGACGAACACAAACTTTGAAATCCATGCGCCTCTTTTTGGTGGTTTCCATTGGAATGCTGTCGTCATCAGATTCTGATGCATACTCAGGAAGCTTTCCCTTTCCTTTGCGTGAGGATGCCATGGATGAAAGTTTGAGAGAACTGAAGTTGTGGGTTCTGAGGAAGTTAGGGTTTGAGAAGTTGTGGGGATGGTTATGAGGAGTTATCCAACTTTAGAGAGTGGGAAAGAGAAGTTAGGGTTTGAAGAGGGAAGTTCCACAAAACTCTTTAAGAGGGGATAGGATTTTGGATATGGATTTGGACTCTTAAGAGAATATGGACCACATAAAAAATGCATTTATCATATATAATATTTTCAAAATTTTAATTAATTTTCGTTTCTGATTTTTAGAAAATTTAACAGTGTTAATCGGTTAACCATATAGGTTAATCGGTTAACACATTAAAAAATTGAGTCAGAATTGAAAATTTAACAGTGTTAATCGGTTAACCCATATGGTTAATCGATTAACACACTCGAATTTTTGAAAAATACTTAAAAACAGAATGCATACACATGAAAACACAACACAAATAATGCATACACATATTAGAGAAAAGGTCAGATGTCACCTTCATCAAGAATCCCAAGTTCTCGCCGAATTTTGTAGAATGGTTCTTTCGCCAAAGGTTTGGTGAAGATGTCGGCGAGTTGATTGTGCGTGTCGACGAAAGTAACATCTACATCTCCATTCAATACGTGATCTCGAAGGAAGTGATGCCGGATATCTATATGTTTTGTTCTTGAGTGCATGACCGGGTTCTTTGTAATATTGATGGCACTTGTATTATCACATCTAAGAGGAATGCAGTCGAGATCTATACCGTAATCGAGGAGTTGTTGTTTGAGCCACAGAATTTGTGCACAGCAACTTCCTGCTGCAATATATTCCGCTTCGGCCGTACTGAGTGCCACACACGCTTGCTTCTTGCAGGCCCATGACACTAATGCATTCCCGAGAATGTGACATGTACCGCTTGTGCTTTTTCTATTGGTCTTACATCCTGCATAGTCAGCGTCAGAGTAACCAACTAAAGAACAAATACTACCTTTAGGATACCATAATTCGACGTTCATTGTACCTTTGAGATACTTTATGATTCTCTTTACGACTGTGAGATGTGATTCCTTCGGACTTGCTTGAAAGCGTGCACACAAACAAACGCTAAACATAATGTCAGGACGGCTTGCCGTCAAATATAGTAATGAACCGATCATACCTCGATATTTTGTTATATCAACTAGAGTGCCGAATTCATCTTGATCAACGTACGTTCCGAATCCCATAGGAGTGGACATCACCTTGCAACTGTCCATATCGAATTTCTTCAAAAATTCCTTGCAATACTTGGATTGGTTGAGGAAGATGCCATCCTTAGTTTTCTTGATTTGTAGTCCAAGAAAATAATTCAATTTTCCCATCATGGACATCTCGAACTCTCCTTGCATCATAAGTGAAAATTCTTCGCAAAGCTCTTTGTTTGTTGATCCGAAGATGATGTCGTCGACATAGATTTGAACCAATAAAGTGTTTCCTTTGATCTTGTTTATGAACAATGTCTTATCAACCTTTCCTTTTGTAAATCCTTTATCACATAAGAAATTGCTAAGGCGGTCATACCATGCTCTTGGTGCTTGTTTTAGTCCGTAGAGTGCCTTTTTCAGTTTGTAGACATGTGAGGGATTCTTGAAGTCTTCAAAACCCGGAGGTTGTTTGACGTAGACTTCCTCATTAATGTACCCATTCAGGAAAGTGCTTTTCACATCCATCTGGAACAACTGAAAATTCATAGAACAAGCGTAAGCAAGTAGTAATCTAATTGCTTCTAACCTTGCTACCGGAGCGAACGTTTCATCAAAATCAATTCCTTCCTCCTGGTTGTAGCCTTGTGCGACCAATCTTTCTTTGTTACGAACTATGATCCCATTCTCGTCAAGTTTTTTCTTGAACACCCATCTTGTTCCTATGATGTGCTTATGGTCTGGTCTTCGTACAAGACTCCAAACTTGATTCCTTTCGAATTGGTTGAGTTCTTCTTGCATCGCTACAATCCATTGGTCGTCGCCTAAGGCTTCATCAATCTTGGTTGGTTCAATTTGAGATACAAAAGCCATGTTGAGACAAGCTTCTTTAAGATTAAGTCGAGTTGCAACGCCTTGGCTAATATCACCAATAACTTTATCTATCGAGTGATCTCTATGCGTTCTCCATTCCTTCGGAAGATCTTGATGTTCTTCAATGATTTGAGTGACATCTTCTTGTGGTATTTCTTGATTCTTTGAAATCTCTTCTTATTGTTGTGGAGAACCTACTATATCATCATCATCATTCATAATAATATTATCCTCTTTCGAGGGGTTAGTCTTATCAAACGGAACATGAATGGATTCTTCAATAGTAAGTGTTCTCTTATTAAAAATTCTAAATGCTTTACTATAAAGAGAGTAACCAAGAAATATACCTTCGTCGGATTTCTCATCAAACTTACCGAGATTATCTTTGTTGTTGTTGAGAACAAAGCATTTGCATCCGAATATGTGGAAGAATTCTATATTTGGTTTTCTACCCTTGAACAACTCATACGGAGTCTTTTTGAGGAGTGGTCGAATATTGACACGGTTGCTTACGAAGCATGTTGTACTAACTGCATCTGCCCAAAAATATTTAGGAAGATTTGCGTCGCTGAGCATTATCCTTGCAAGATCTACCAGTGATCTATTCTTCCGTTCTACGACACCGTTTTGTTGAGGCGTCCTTGGTGCTGAAAAATTATGAGAAATTCCATACTCTTCGCAAAATTCTTCAAGGTCTGAATTTTGGAATTCTCCACCGTGATTGCTTCTTATAGAGGCTATGGTGAGTGATTTCTCATTCTGAATTTGCTTTGCATATTTCTTGAATGCTTTAAAAGCATCACTTTTCTGCACTAAAAACAATGTCCAAGTGTATCGAGAGAAATCATCAACAATAACTAAGGCGTAGAAATTACCTTCGAAGCTTTTTGTTCTCGATGGACCGAAAAGATCCATATGCAACAATTGAAGTGGTCTTGATGTAGAAACCACTTGCTTGGATTTGAAAGTTGTCTTGGTCTGTTTTCCATTTTGACATGCATCGCATAACTTATCCTTGATGAATTTTATCTTCGGAAGACCAACAACTAGATCATGCTTTATCAACTTATTTAAATGCTCCATGTGAATGTGAGAAAATCTTTTATGCCAAAGCCATGCCTCGTTGTTGTTTGCCATAAGACATTTTACCTTCAAGGAAGATTCATCAAAAGAAATCATAAAAATGTTATTATATCTTTTACCTTTTAACAAAATGTCATGAGTGACTTCGTGTTCTATCAAGCATTCCTCCTTTGTGAAGTTGATTCGGAACCCTTTGTCACACAATTGACTTATGCTAAGTAGGTTGTGTTTAAGGCCTTCCACATAAAGGACATCTTCGATGATAGTACATGGAGGTGCACCAATGGTTCCAACTCCAAGAATTTTTCCCTTATTATCATCACTGTAAGTGACGTATCCTTTGGCCTTTAATGATAGACTTGATAATTTGTTTATGTCTCCCGTCATATGCTTCGAGCAACCGCTATCAAGATACCATTGATTAGTGGTTGTCTTCAAGCATACCTACAACACAAAATCAGGTAGTGTTAGGTACCCAAATTGCTTTAGGTCCTTGATAGATAATACCTTTTTCAACCCACACATAATGCCCTTTAGCAACACCAATATTGTGCACATAGCAAGCATTAGGTGTATGGCCTTTAATTTCACAATAAGAACATGTAGGTTGAAAGTGACTTCTATATCTAGGAACATAATTCTTTTTCTTTGCAATGCTTTTCTTGTTATGATATTGATGCTGAACTTTATAAGTGCTGGCCTTTTCTTTAACAATTTGTTCACTTGCTCTTACGAAAACGGTCTTATTGGTGCTTGGATTTGAAAATTTAGAATATCCTAATCCACTTTTATCATTAGGATATCTTTGATGTTTTAGAATTTCTTCCAAGCCAATTTGACCTTTTTCGTATCTTTCTAAAACTCTTTTGAGTTGAACAATTTGGAAAGATAAAGACTCACACTTCTTACATACAAGACTTTGTTTTTCATCCATCAGTTTCTGTTTTTCATCTTCAATATTTTTCATAAAAACAGAGTTTTGTTATTCTAAAGAGGAGATTCTTTTCTTTTGTGATGAGATGTTTTTATACAAAGTCTTGCACTCTTTTAGAAGTTCATCTATAATTTTTTGTGCATCATTATCATAAACAGAAAAATTACTACTAACCTCATTTTCTTCATCGGAGTGGTGAGAGGCCATTAACGCCATATTTGCACATTCATCGTTTTCCGATTCTGATGATGAACTTACTTCGTTGTCGTCCCATGCGACATAAGCCTTCTTCGTTTTGAAATCTTTGAATTTTCCTTTATTTGCGAGTTTCGGGCAATCTGGCTTTATGTGACCTTGTTTCCCACATTCGTAACATGTAATTTCTTGGTTTGATGTGGGTGCCTCCTTTTTCCTGAAATGTCTATTCTTTTTAGAAAAACAAGAAAATTTATTATTATTAAAAAACTTACCAAGCTTCTTTACTAGAAGCATGAAATTTTTGTCTTCGGAAGATTCGTCATTTTTGTCATCCCTTGTGTCAATCTTCAAGGCAATTCCTTTGGACTTCTTGTCTTGACTTTCATGCTTCTCAAGCCTACCAAGTTCCAGTTCATGCTCTTGAAGTTTGCCAAATAATGAAGCGGATGTCATCGTTGAAAGACTCTTCTTTTCGGAAATAGCGGTCACCTTTGGTTGCCATTCTCTTGTTAAGGACCTTAGGACTTTCAAGTTGAGATCATCATTGGTAAAGGTCTTCCCGAGGGCAATCAGATGATTAGTTAGATGAACGAATCTCTTTTGTAAGGCAACAATGGATTCACCAGGCTGCATACGGAACATTTCATATTCTTGACTTAAAGTATTAAGTCTTGATCTTTTTACTTCGACTGTCCCTTCATGCGCTTCTACCAGGGTGTCCCAAATTTCCTTTGCTGATTTACACTGTGATATACGAAAGAATTCGTCCATGCTGAGAGCGCTTTGAAGTATGTTGATTGCTTTCTTCTCATTCAAAATTCTCTTCTTGTCATCTTCATCATATGAGGATTTTATCTTTGGAGTTCCAACACCATTTACCACACTTGTAGGAACATGGTTTCCCATATACCATCTTCTTGAGCCTCAAGATGTGCTTTCATACGGATTTTCCAAAAATCGAAGTATTCTCCAGAAAAGAGTGGTGGCTTCTTACTGCTTCCACCATCTTTGAAAACCGGGTTAGTACTAGCAGAAGCCATTAGGATCGATAGGAACAGGTTACCTTAACCTGCTCTGATGCCAATTGTAAGTACAGAGTATGCCTAGGGGGGGGGGGGGTAAATTAGGCTTTTAGGGACTTTTTCCGGTTTTTCGGTATTCTTGAAATTTTACTGGTTAGGTTCTTGGTGATTAATGCAGTAGAAAGTAAAAGGACAGTGGACACCAAGATTTATAGTGGTTCCCCTCACAATCTGAGAGTACTCCACTCCCCTTTCAACACGAAAGAGAGTTTTCACTATTGTTTAATAAAGTACAACCTATCACACCATCAACCGGTGAGGCCTACTATCAAACAATAAAAATCAACAAGTGTACAAGAACAATCCTCTTGTAAACACTCACCCTTTTGTCCAACAAACCTGGATCACAAGTCAAAAACAAGTAATCTGAATAATTTGATTTGAGAGTAATAATGGTAATGTCAATGCTGAGATTGATCTTCTCCTTCTGATCAAAATTCACTCATTTAATTTCAACACAAGTGTTCAATGCTATGCATATGAAAGATATGATCAATATGAACACTTTTGAAAAAATTCGAAAAGTATTTGAAAGTGGTGAATTTAATTCAAAGAATTGTTTTGAAATTGATTATTGGAGGATTGTTTTTCAATTTGAAAAACTCAGAATTTATATGTGTAAACACACCTTTTCCAACAGGTATATTTGAGTATAATTCAAAATATGAACTGGTATAATTTTCAAACCATTTTTGAACTTGAAACAAAGCCATTTTTCAAAATACGTTCAGTGTTAATCGGTTAACCTATATGGTTAATTGGTTAACACTTGAACGTTATACCAAAATATTCAAAATTTGAAATGGTTAACCTATATGGTTAATCGGTTAACACTGCTATTTTTCAGAAAAATGCTTATAAAAATAGTGTTATACCAATTCTAATAGTTTAAAAAGTATGCTAATGCAATGTGATCAAATGATAAAGATGTTGAACACTTGTATATCAATTAAATTAATGGATTTTGATATACCATAGCTTGTGTCCAAAACTTGAAAGTTGATCAGTCAAATGTTCATGAAGCTATGAATGTGTGTCACTTCCATTCCACTTGATCTTGGTCTTTTGAAAGCGTTTGTCTTTTTGCACAGATGAATTATTCTTGATCTTGATGTTGACGTCATCAAAACTTTGAGATGAAGCTTACTTCTACACTAAGAAGCCTGAGGGTCCTTGTACTAAGCCTAAGAGGAGGCTAGGGAATTTAGATTGTCCAAGTCTTAAGAAGAGTTCAAGAAAGGTTTCATCGGGAAATAATGCTTTCTTTGTTGAACTGTTTCAAGATTAAAGGGGTTAAAGAAGAGGTTTCACCAGGAAAGAATCCTCTCTTTATTGAATTTTTTCAAGGTTGAATCAATTGAACAAAGCCCAAGAGGAGGCTGACTGTATTGGGAAAAAGAATTCCTTTGTACAGGGGGAGAACTAGTTGTTTGAACTAAGTTATACTGATTGATAAGGATCCTAAGATTTGAACTAGTCTAAACTAAGGATGATTCATATGCTAAGAGAAACTTAACAAGATATGTACAAGTATATACACAGAGATATGAACAAAAATATAAATAAGTAAGAATTGAATTGAAAAAGGTGGTAGGACTTATACTCTGGATAGAGGCCCAAGTTTATCGTGATTGGTTAGATGCTTTCTTCAAGAATGAGTTAGAGTTTTGAGAAATTGAAGAAAGTTTTGACTTTGAAGATGACTTGATCTATAAGTAAACAAAGGTGTTGGGTCTTACACTCTAGATAGAGGCCCATGAGTGTTATTTGTATCATGTAAAAAGCACAGGATGAATGAGGCTAAAAGGTTTTCTATTCACAAAAGGTGTTGGGTCTTACACTCTATCAGAGGCCTGTGATGTTTGAAAACAAAGTTTATATACAGAGAGATGGGACTTACACTCCTAGCAGAGGCCCGGATAATTTTGAAAACAGAGGTATGGGGCTTAAAACTCAAGGAGAGGGCCATGGAGGGTGTTTATTGTTTAACAAAAAGTTTATGTATAAAAGATTGGGGCTTATACTCAAGGAGAGGCCCATGATTTATTTGAAAACAGTGATCGCACCGTGATACCGAAAGACGTTGTGGGACTTATACCATAGTAGAGGCCCATGATTTATTTATGTACATAGGGGGTTGGGTCTTACATTCTAATAGAGGCCCAAAAGTTTTGAAATGATGTTTGAAAGATTGAATCAAAATAAAACCCTAATTTCATTTTTTTTAAAGATATTTTTCAAAGAAAAATCAAATAAAATATGCATATTTTATCAAGTAAAATCATTAATCTTGTTAAAAACAAGGATTAGAGTTTATGAAAAAAGTATTTTATCCACATGAATATTTAAAATCATTTTGATTTAAAAATATAAAGAAAAAGAAATTATTTTAAAACATTTAAAATAATTTAAAAATAATATTAAAAATATATCAAATAAAAATTATTTTTGTGATTTTTTGGGTGAATAAAATATTTTAATATATGAGTGATATTTTTGGAAAAAAAATCATGTAAAATAAATAAAATTGATTAACAAAAACAATTATTAAAAAAATATGAAAAATATTAAAAATATGGTGAAAATGTGAAAAATGGAATGGGTGGGTGTTGAACCCACGCCCTATCACACAAACACACTTGAAAACACACATTGCAACCACTAGGTGGTGATACATCCATGTATCAAACCCATCCCATAAATACATAAGGGTGAAAGTGTTCTAAGCCTGGCCAGAACAAAAGGGCGCCCATGGCTGGATTGCCCAAGAAAATCAGGTTTGCCACAATTTGCAAAACCTAGTGTAACTTCTTCATCTCTTAATGAAATTAAGTGAAATAAAAATACAACTTGCCTAGAATTTTATGAGGAAATCAACGGTGATTTTAGATTTTTCTAAAAATGCCTACATTTTAAAATCTGATAGTGGTTTAAAATAGGACAAGTTTTGCAAGTTCTATGCTACCACTCTATAAAATCAATAAATGCAAGATAAAACAGTTTAAACATAACAAATATGATATGTATGACATGCTCATGATCAATGTACATCAAAGTAATGCATATTTTATAAAGTTCAAGTTCTTATGCACTTATCTCTTGAAACTCCACTTGCTAACCTTCAAGATACTTATGATAGAAGAAATCCAATGCCTTGGACACTCTTAATAGATCCCTTGGAAGCTTTTAGGATGATCAAAATCCAAAGAAAACTTTAGGAATAGAAACTAGCTCTTTCTTACAAAATTAGCAAAAGTGACCAAAGTGACAACTCTCTCAAATGATGTTACAGTTGATAAACTATACTTGGAACACCATAAGGGTATATATTAGAGTGTATTTGAGATGTTGCTTGGTTTTGAAATGGACTGAATCAAGACATGGCTTGAAAAATGCAGAAAAGTCAAAATTTGAGGTTTTGATGGTTGACTTTCTGATTTTGGTGATTTGATATTAAGGTGAGTGTTTGAACACCTCCAATGAATGATTTGTGATGTTTTTGGATAGTTGCTTGAGTGGTTTAGGCTCTAGTTTTGAGAATTCCAAGTTTGATCCTTGAAACTTTGTAATTTTGAGTAAGAGGTGGAGAATGAGAAAACAAGGATGTGGTATTGTTTTGGTGTGTTTTGATCAACCAGAAGTGACCTCCATTTATAGTAGAGGAAGTTTTTTTTTGTAAGGAACATTGAATAGGGGCTGGATCCCCCTATTGTCCAATGGATATGGCTAGGTGTTCAAAGTCTCCTCTAGCCAATGACTTGAATTGAACTTATAGGCCTTAGTCTTCTGATTCTTGGATAAGTCTTGACTTATTTGGACTGATATGAACTGATTCATGCCACCTCAATCCATCCTTTCAATGCCATATGACAAAATTAGATTTTGGATTTGCAACATTGATTTCCACATGCCTAAAGGATGAGATTCTTGACTTATAAGACACTATGGTATGATTCCTCTGTAGATGACAGGTGCATTGCATCTTTGATACTTGTCTTGTATAGCGACAAGGCTTGCATAGTCATCAAAATGACAAAATTGAGTGGTATGCGCAATTTGTCTTGGAAAATCAGAATGAAAATGCCATTTTGCAAGGTTCGTAACCTCTTGCTCAAGTTGAATCAATGGATGTTCTTGTACTATTTGGAATGTTTGTATATCATACTTCAACTTTGATGTTTACATTTATTCTTGATTCATCTTGTATTGTAATGAAAAATGTCTCCAAAATTGGGCAAAACATGAGACAGATTCTACCTAAAAATTTCTAAGTGTCAAAGTTCAAAATCTCATTAAACCCTAACTTTAATGCTTCATATCTCAAACTCTAGGCGTTTTTTGTGGGTACTTTAGCTTTTCAATTTTGTTGTATGTAAGAATATCTATCATTTAACCTTTGGATTGGATAAAATGGTTGCTTGGATCACAAGTTATGACCTTGTAAAGTTGGGTAAAAATCAAGTTTTTCCATAACTTAGTGAAATTTCAAGTCTCAAGGTTGCCTTTCTTGCAAGTAACCTCACTTTTATTGATTTTTCTTGATTTATCATGATTAAAATCACATATTAACATCATTATTGACTTGAAGAAACCATGGTTGACCAAAAACTTCAAAAGTCAAACTTAATTTTGGGCCCAGCTGACTTTTTGTATCAAATGAATTTTGAACTTTATGATTCCTTTATGAAATCAAACCCTTGGCCTATTTTCACATCAAGTATGGACTCTAAATGTGTTTTTGAATATCTTGAATCATTTCCCAAGGTTTGAGATCATGTCTTGGTCAAAATTCAAAGGTATGGTTGACTTTTTCTCAAGAACCCTAATTTGTGGTCCAGATGAATTTGAATCCTTGTATTGCTTATGAATTAAGTTCTTTGAATCAATCCAATCTTATGAATGGATAAATATGATGTATTTAAGGTCCTTGAAACATATCTTAAGGTCTTGGATCATGCCTTATTTCAAAAGTCAACCTAGGGGTTGAATTAGGTCAAAACCCTAATTCCTGGTTTTTGATAGATGCAACCCTTGAGGCTATTTGGAACTTATGAATGAACTAATGGGGTCCTTATGAGCTTCTTGAATCATACATTGAAGTATTGGCCCATGCCCAAATGAAAGTTTCTCTCTGGAAGCCTTGGTCAACAAAAACCCTAATTTGGTGACACATGTGATCTTGAGTCTTGATTAACTTGGAATGATGGAATATTATGCTATATTCTTGATGGGGAGGATATCTTGATCCTTCATGGATGTTTGAGAGGCTTGACAAGTTTAATATCATGTAAATTCTTGATTGATCCCTTGCCTGAATGCTCTGAGAGGGCTTAAAACCCTAATCCTTGGTTAAGGTGAATACTCAACAATCTTTGAGAAGATTGGTGAGGTATGAAAATACATCCATATTATGGTGGTGATCTGCACAATGATGTGAAGTCTTGTGTTCAAAATTTACAGATGCCCCTATTTAATCTTCTTGGACTTTAAGGTGTGAATGACGAAGACAGTCGGACATTCAAGGTAAAAGAGGATTAAATATCAAAATACCCGAAATTTTGATCGTGGATGTGAATGGTAGCAAATTCCCAATTTTGCTCATCCATATTATTTAACTAAGTAATATTACTTAGAAAATGGTAAAGCTTCCCCTCGATCCTGGTTTTCAGCCACGGAACTGGTCTCAGTTTCTTGAAATAACCCCCCCTCCCGATCCTGGTCTTCAGCCATGGAACTGGTCTCAGTTTCTTGAAATAAACCTACTCTCGATCCTGGTCTTCGGCCACTGAATTGGTCTCATTTTCTTGAAATAAACCTCCCATTAATCCTGGTCTTTCGCCAAAGAACTGGTCTTAGTTTGAAATAAACTTCCCCTTGATCCTGGTCTTCAACCACATAACTGGTCTCAGTTTCTTGAAATAAACTTCTCCTTGATCCTGGTTTTCAGCCATGGAAATGGTATTGGTTTCAAATAAACTTCCCCTCGATCCTGGTCTTCAACCATGGAACTTGTCTCAGTTTTAAATAAACTTTCCCTCGATCCTGGTTTTCAGCCACATAACGGGTCTTATCTTCTTCTTATCAAGTCTTTCTCTTGACAAGGAAAGTTGTCTATGAGGGTATTCATCAAACTTTTCTCCGAGGTTAATCGGGGAGGTAGCCATTTGATGTAAAACTGCCTTTCATTATACTTCTCTTCGAGCCTTCTTCAAAGAGATGCCATAAGATGAGTAAAATTTGATGTCAGAATTGATGGGTGTAGCATTTGTCTGACTTGCAGATAGATGCAAAATTCTTTGTTGGAGATGTCGTTTGCTTGGAGAGATTACATCATTCTTCCCTTTGAGACTTCTCTAGAGATATGCCAAGTGATGTAATTTAATTTGAGGCGCTAATGACTTCCTTGGAAGCAGGTTAACTTTCTCAAGGAGAGTGTGTTGTTTGTCGACCCACTGAGAATTAGGGAAAAATAAGCTTCTTAAGAGATGAGGAAAGAACTCAAACTGGGATTTTATCCTATCCAAGTGTGGAAAGGAAACTGAAGAAAAAATCTTCCATGAGGATCAAACTCAGTGGGGATTTAGAAAAGGGCACATTCTTTCTGCCTAAGGCTGACGACCTTAATAGAGAGAGGAAAAATATCACTTAGGGGGTAAATGACGCAACTTATGCATTTATGAATATGAATATTAATAAATATGCATGATGTATGAATGGATCCTTTTGCTGACAAAACAGACATGACATACTGACTGGTGATGAACACAATCGAATACTTGGCCACTATGGGGGAATAACAAGTATTACTGGTGATGAGTATCATGAATGGAACAAAGTCATGTTGTTGGGCCTTCCTACTTTTGTCGGCAAAAGATGTGACTCCGAGGGAGTGTAAACTTTTGCTGGTATCTTCGTAGGCAGCATTCTGCTGGAGGAAGGGAATTCATATTCTTACTCTGATTTTCGGAGGTAAGACTCCACTAGGGATAGAAACCTGATCTTGATTCCAACGTTTATTTGAGGAGATATGAAACTTGACCCTTACTAAGGATGAGGAGTAATATGTCCACTCTTATCCATTTGAAGTAATGATCCTCCATTCAGGGATGTACTGATCACAAGAAATATTTTAATTATGCATTTTGAGGTTTGATTGCTTTCGGAGAAGATGTTGATGTTCCTCTTTGTGTTCATTAATCAAAAGGAAATTTCCATAATTTTTTTAAAAGAAGATGTAAAAACTTTAGAATTTCTCTTTTGAAAACAAAAGGTAAGTCCATTTTTGTGTTTCAAGAATGTTAATCAAATAAACATGCCATTTTACAAAGGAGAATAAATGCGAATTACAAACAAAAGGCACAAGGGCTCAAGTTTTCATTGATAGAATGGTGATCAACCTAATGCGTGATTCCATGGAGCAAAGTTTAGAAAATGGTAATTTAAAGGGAAAGGGGCTACATTAAAACGTAATGACCACTTATCCTTTTATCAACTTTAAATTATGGATATTCTTGAGCTCCTGTTGACGGTGACCTTAATTTAGGATTCCTTGCCAGTTGACATTGGGTATGAGAATCCAATATTTTTGGATGCAGATACTTGCCATAAATCCACCGAGATGCTTTTTTTGCCTAAGTCGCCCTTTCGGGTTTTCAACTTAGCGAGCTATTTTTTTTTTGTTTTTAGGCGAAGTATTTCTTGACTGCATCAACATTTGTGGGATAAGTAAACTCTTCTCCATCCATGTTTGTAAGTATTAAAGCACCACCTGAGAATTCTTTCTTAAAATCATATGGGCCATCATAATTTGGAGTCTATTTGCCCTGGAATCAGTGAGAAATGATTGGATCCTTTTGAGCACGAGCTCGCCTTCTCTTAATATCCAAGTTTGAACATTTTTGTCAAAAGATTTCTTTATTTTTTGTTGATATAACTGAGCATAGCATAAAGCTATCATTCTTTTTTCTTCGATCATATTCAGTTCATCGTGTCTGCTTTGACACCATTCAGCTTCTGTTAGCTTGGCTTCCATCAATATTTTTATTGACGGGATCTCAACCTCTATGGGGAGCACTGCTTCCATGCCATACACTAAAGAGAAATGGGTTGCCCCAGTTGAAGTGCGGACAAATGTGCGATAGTCGTGAAGAGGAAATGGTAGCATCTCGTACCAATCTTTGTTGGTTACGACCATCTTCTGAAAGATTCTCTTGATATTTTTGTTAGCTGCTTCTACCGCTCCGTTCATCTTAGGCCGGTAGGGAGATGAGTTATGGTATTTAATTTTGAGTTCAGCACATAACTCTTTCATCATCTTTCGTTCAGGTTAGTTCTATTATCAGTAATGATCTGGCTTGGAACACCATATCAGTAGATGAGATTGTTTTTGATAAATCGGACAACCACTTATCTGGTCACATTGGTATATGGTGCTGCTTCGACCCATTTGGTGAAGTAATCAATGGCTACAAGGATGAACCAATGTCCATTTGAGGCTCTAGGTTCAATCATGTCAATCATGTCGATTCCCCATATAGAAAAAGGCCATAGAGAAGAGAGAGCTTTGAGATGCAGTGGCGGTACATGAATCTTGTTGGCGTATATCTAACACTTGTGACACTTCCTCATGTACTTGTAACAATCAGATTCCATTGGCAGCTAATAATATCCTGCTCTTAGAATTTTTCTTGCCATTGTATGTGTTGTACCCCAAATTTTACCCTTAGATTGGTGATCATTTTTGTAAGTGCTCTTGATTGGCTGCATTTTGTGGCAAAATATAAGTACATGTATGAATGTCATGTTTGATGTTATTACATTCATAATATGGACTGTGTAGTGTAAGCTAACTAAGCTAACTATAAGTTAAGTTGGATGTCATACTCAATGTTATGACATAGGTCGTATGACATCAAGCGGAAGTTTGTTATTTTGGTAGCTATAACTCAGGAAATAACTCAGAAGCTCAAGCTGGGACGCAGGAGACATTTTAGACGCCCTAGGGAAACTAATATGTACCTGATTAAAGAGGCAAACGTGTAGAATACAAAAGTGAGGTTTTATGATGGACAAAACCTAATGTATGCCCCCAGGCCCAAGGACTGATCTGCTGCTACAAATACCAGGAGTGGCAATCCTAGAAGGCAGTAGTGAGAGATAGAGAAGCAGAGAAATCACCACAGTGGTTTAGAAGTGAAGAGATTGTTCTTCACGTTTGTGTCTTAGGAATATTTGTAACCCAAGCAACTGTTGATTGCATTGGTTAGGTAATTTCTAGGCTGTGTACCACTCGAAGCTGTTAAGCAAGAGTGTATGTCACTTGATCAAAGCTTTGAAGCAAGATCAAGGTGTGTATGTGTAGGTGAAGTGTATCTTTAATCTACTGTTTAATTTGTAACTGATTATTACCACTGGTGTGTGATTGTAGGGAGTGAGTGGGTATACTCAGGTCTAGAGTGTCTCTAGGTTAAATTGTCATTGGGTAGTGATTAAGTGAGGAGTGCAAACTGGAGGTTTGACTCTGAATTGATACTGCTGATAGTGAAATTTCTCCCTGGCTTGGTAGCCCCCAGATGTAAGTGTGTTGCACTGAACTGGGTCAACAATCAACAGTGTTATTTAATGCTTTGTTATTGCTGCATAATTGTAGGTCTGTAGTGAATGTCACAGTGGATGTTATAACTTCTGTTAGAACATCCATCATGGGCTGGCCAAAATTTTCAATTGGCATCAGAGCAGGCACCCTGCTTGTTTATTACTGGGTGAGATCTAGGGAAACAAACTTCTGGTACTATGGATAAAGATATTGGATTCACCAATAGACCTCCAATTCTGGATGGTTCAAATTATGACTATTGGAAGCCTAGGATGATTGCCTTCCTAAGGTCCTTGGACAACAAGGCTTGGAGAGCTGCAAAATCTTGCTGGTAACATCCTGTGAAGACTGACAAGGATGGAGTATCTGTGTAAATTCCTGAAGAGGAATGGACCAAAGAGCAAGAGGCATTGGCTCTTGGAAACTCTAAAGTATTGAATGCACTCTTCAATGGTATAGACAAAAACATCTTTAGACTGGTCCACCACTGTGAACTAGCAAAGGATGTTTGGGACACTCTCAGGACTACTCATGAAGGAACTTTCAAGGTCAAAATGTCAAGACTTCAAATGCTGACCACAAAATTTGAAAGTCTAAGAATGAAGGAAGATGAGACCATTCATGACTTTTACATGAATGTTCTTGAACTAGCTAACACTTCAGGAGCTTTAGGAGAAAAGATGGCTGAAGAAAAGCTTGTAAGGAATATACTAAGGTTACTACCTAAAAGGTTTGCAATGAAGGTGACAGCCATTGAAGAAGCTCAAGACATATGCCACATGAAAGTGGATGAACTCATTGGATCTCTTCAAACTTTTGAGATGGGGATGTGTGATCAGGCTGTGGAGAAAAAGAGCAAAAGTATAGCCCTTGTCACAAACTCTGCAGAGGAGTCATATGAGGAAGAAGTGGAGAATCTATCAGAGGCAATAGCCCTACTTGGGAGACAGTTCAACAAACTGGTCAAAAGGATAGATGCCAAGTCTAAAACTTATTCCAAAGAAAAGGCTGAAGAAAAAATCAGTACAGTTCAGTGCCATGAATGTGAAGGGTATGGTCATATCATAAAGGAATGTCCAACATACCTCAAGAAAAAAGGGAAGAGGCCTGACTGTCACATGGACTGATTCTGACAGTGAAGCAGAAGAAGAAACACCCAAACATGTCACTACTCCCTCCAGGGTGTACTTATCTAATGGTGATTCAAGTGAAGAGGAATTGAGTTTTGAAGACCCTTTAGCCTCATATCAGAAGCTTCACATCAGAAGTGTAGAACTGTACCAACAAGGAGAGCTTCAGAAGGAAATTATCAAGGTCTTAGAAGCTGAAAGGAAAGAGCACCTAGCTACGATACACTCCCTCAGAGGTGAGGTAAATAATCTGAAAAATGAGAAGGATCAAATGACTAAATCCATAAGGATGCTCAACTCTGGGACTGACACCCTAGAGGAGATCCTTCAGAGTGGGCAGACTACATGAAATAGGTATGGTATAGGATTTGTTGAGAAATAAACCTCTATCTTGAACCTCAAGAGGGTGCAGCCTGAGTCTCAAAGGTGAAACAGGATGTCACGACCAATGACACAACATTCACCACACAGAAATTGGAAGCAAATCAAGAGAAAATTCCAAGGGCATAGATGCTACCATTGTGGAAAACTTGGGCACATTAAAGCTGTGTGCTTCTAGCTGAATGGTTTCCCCAGTCAAAGAAAAAACAAACAGGGTATGCATCGCAACAGACATCATCATGCCAAACCAATGAGGGAAGTGCCTAACAAGCAAAGAAAATGGGTAGCCAAGACGGTTGCACACATAGCTCACACTTCTCTAAGAGTATCAGCCAAAGAAGACTGGTATTTTGACAGTGGCTGCTCTAAGCACATGACTGGCATAAAGAGTCTGTTGATAGACATCAAACCACACTCCACCAGCTATGTGACTTTTGGTAATGGAGCAAAAGGAAAGATCAAAGGTGTTAGAAAACTGGAGTGCCCTGGAGTCCCTACTCTAGACAATGTGTTGTTGGTAAAAGGGCTAACTGCCAACTTGATCAGCATCAACCAGCTCTGTGATCAAGGACTAAGTGTAAAGTTCTCTAAGGAAGAATGTGTGGTCACTAATGATGGAAATAAATAAGTCATGAAAATACATAAATCCAAGGATAACTGCTATCTGTGGCAGCCTCAGGACACGAGTAAATCCACAATCTCTGTTATGGCAAGAGAAGAAAAGGAAGTAAAATTGTGGCATCAAAAACTTGGACATCTTCATTTAAGGGGAATGAAGAAGATCATCTCCAAGGAGGCTGTGAGAGGGATACCTAAACTGACTATTGATGAGGGAAAAGTGTGTGGGGAATGTCAAGTGGGCAAACAAACCAAGACTTCTCATCCTAGAGTTGGACATCTAACCACCTCCAAAAGTCTGGAACTACTGCACATGGATCTGATGGGACCAATGCAAATAGAAAGCCTTGGTGGGAAAAGATATACATATGTGGTGGTTGATGATTACTCCAGATTCACCTGGATAAGATTTATCAGAGAAAAGTCTGATGTGTTTGAAGTCTTCCAAGAATTGTGTATCAAACTCCAAAGAGAAAAAGAGAGTGTGGTTATCAGGATCAGAAGTGATCATGGTAAGGAGTTTGAAAACTCTAAGTTTGCTTACTTCTGTGCAGCTGAAGGCATAAGCCATGAATTTTCCTCGCCTATCACCCCTCAGCAAAATGGAGTAGTTGAAAGGAAGAACATAACCATTCAAGAATCTTCTAGAGCCATGATCCATGCAAAGAAGCTGCCTATGCACTTCTGGGATGAAGCTATGAATACAACATGCTATGTTCACAATAGGGTAACTCTAAGAAAGGGAACATCCTCCACTCTGTATGAATTGTGGAAAGGAAGAAAGCCTAATGTGAAGTATTTTCATGTGTTTGGAAGCAAATGTTACATCTTGGCAGATCGTGAACAAAGAAGGAAAATGGATCCCAAAAGTGATGAAGGAATATTCTTGGGATATTCTACCAACAACAAAGTCTACAGAGTATATAACTCCAGAACTAAAGTATTAATGGAATCCATAAATGTTGTCATTGATGATCAGATTGATGAAGTCAATGTCATAGAGGATGTGGAAACATTGGTTGAGACTCCATCTGAGGAGACTGAAGACTCCCAAGCAAGCCCAAGTACTGAAGGAGATACAGCCACCAAGGAACCTTCTATTAGGCTTCTGATAGATCATCCCAAAGACCTGATCATTGGAGACCTCAACAGTGGAGTGAGGACCAGAACAAGAGATGTCATCTGAAACTCTTGTTTTGTGTCCAAGGTTGAACCCAAAAATGTAAAAGAAGCCCTCTCTGATGAATATTGGATCAAGGCAATGGAAGATGAATTGGAATAGTTCAAGAGGAATGAGGTATGGGAACTGGTGCCTAGACCTGAAGGGACCAATATCATTGGAATAAAATGGATCTATAAGAACAAGTCAGATGAAGAAGGAATCATAGTCAGAAACAAAGCTAGACTAGTGGCACAGGGATACACTCAAGCTGAAGGAATTGATTTTGATGAAACCTTTGCACCAGTTGCAAGGCTTGAGTCTATCAGGCTAATGTTAGGAATTGCCTGCATCCTGAAATTCAAACTCTTTCAAATGGATGTAAAGAGTGTGTTTCTGAATGGATATCTAAGTGATGAAGTATATGTGGCATAACCCAAGGGATTTGAGGACCCTAACATGATAGACCATGTCTATAAGCTAAGGAAGGCTCTGTATGGATTGAAACAGGCACCTAGAGCATGGTATGAAGGGCTCATTGAATTTCTCACCTCCAATGCATACAAAAAAGGGGGAATTGACAAAACTCTGTTTGTGAAAAATGAAGGTGGAGAAATTATGATAGCACAAATCTATGTAGATGACATAGTGTTTGGTGGAGTATCAGAAAGGATGGTGAAGCAATTTGTCAGTCACATGCAGTCTGAATTTGAAATGAGCATGTGTGGAGAATTGACATATTTTCTTGGACTACAAGTCAAACAAATGGAAGACTCCATCTTCCTCTCCCAAAGAAAATACACCAAAAATATAGTCAAAAATTTTGGAATGGACAATGCTAGTCACAAGAGAACACCTGCCCCCACTCATCTAAAGTTGACCAGAGATGAAAATGGTACTAGTGTGGATCAAAGGCTATACAGAAGCATGATTGGAAGCCTACTATACATAACAACCAGCAGACCAAACATTGCATTTGCTGTTGGTATGTGTGCCAGATATCAAGCTAATCCTAAAGTCAGTTACATGAACCAAGTGAAAAGGATTCTCAAATATGTGAATGGAACATGTGACTATGGCATACTATATTCTCATGGGTGTACCCCTATTTTGTCTGGTTACTGTGATGCAGATTGGGCTGGCAGCGCAGATGATAGAAAAAGCACATCTGGTGGATGCTTCTTCTTAGGTAACAACCTAATATCCTGGTTCAGCAAGAAGCAAAATTGTGTTTCACTATGCACTGCGGAGGCTGAATACATTGCAGCTGGCAGCAGCTGCTCTCAGCTGGTCTGGATGAAGCAAATGTTAACTGAATACAATGTCACTCAGGATGTCATGATGTTGTACTGTGACAATCTTAGTGCTATTAACATTTCCAAGAACCCCATCCAGCATAGCAAAACCAAGCACATTGATATAAGGTATCACTTCATAAGAGACCTTGTGGAAGACAAAGTCATTTCCTTGGAGCATGTGTCCACTGAGCTACAGCTAGCTGACATCTTTACAAAGGCTCTAGATGCTGCCCAATTTGAAAATCTTAGAGGGAAGTTGGGTATTTGCATGTATAAGGTTGAATAGCAATTAATGTCACGAGAGAATTTTAGGATATCAATGCAATCAAAGTATTTGAACAACAAAAATCTCCATCCCACACAAACGTGCCTCTCTGCCCCTAGTATCGGTCAGCATCCCTTCCAGACCCTAAGTCCAGATAACAACATGGCCTCGCATCATGAAGGATCTTCGTCTAAATCCCCTCCCAAATTCACCAAAGATCCACCTCCCTCGACTGAGAAACCAAAATGCAAGTATCCTCCTCCCACTGAAGAAGAAATGAGAAGCATTCTGAACAGTGAAGGTACAACCTATGTGAATCAATCCATGGGGGAAATTGCTGACAACATCATCAGGAAATGGTTGCTTATTAAGGGCTTCACCATGCCCCTGGCTCGCCGGGGTCCAGATGAGGATCTTCCAGAAGAAGACTCGTATGATGGAAACCAAGACATATCCCTCTCAGACTTGGATAGCAGTGACTCCAGCTCTTCCTCTGACGAAGAACATTGAGAATTGGGTATGTACCTGAGACTGCTGCTGGTGATGAAGTGTGCGGCTGATCAATTTTTATTTGCTCTTGCATGAATAATTGGTAAAGCTCTCTATGAGCAGTTTTGTAATGTAACCCCATCCTTATGTATTGGTAAAATTTATGGTCTATACTATGTGTTGGTTGGATCTTAATTTGTGGCTAAAAAGGGGGAGAGAGTGTTAGATGAAAATAACAGCAGGTAGTAACAGATGCAGGTGGAAGAACAAGACTGCCATGAGCAGTGATTGTGATTGAGCATATACACCATAATGCTTATGATATTAGTGTGCAGGTGAGGCTGATGAGATTTATGTGTGATAACAGTTGTTTGAGCTGTTACTGATATGATATGTATGCCATGTATGTTAGAACTAGGACTGACATGTTGTACGTACTAACATGGGTGATCCTAACAAGATGTGTAGGAATTCTGTGCAAGGAGCAGAATGCATCCCTGCAGGGGGAGTAGAACAAATGTGTGACATCAGAAGGTCATGCTGAATGTTATAACATCCAGTTCAGACTAGATATTGCCCAGCTGATAAGTGTATCAATTGGGGGGAGTAACTCTGTTACTCAAATAAGCAAAGGGTGACATCTGTAGTAGAAGTCTACAGAGAGTTAACAAAGTGAGTGTTAACAGCGCTGAAAGCCAACTGTGAGGAGTCTGAGAGCTTGAGCAGCAAGTGACTTACCTGCATGACAGGACCATTGTTAAGTCTTCTGCTGTGTAGGAAATCTCTGACGTAAGCGGAGAGTGTTTTAGCCAAAAATTTGCCAAAGGGGGAGTTTGTAAGTGCTCTTGATTGGCTGCATTTTGTGGCAAAATATAAGTACATATATGAATGTCATGTTTGATGTTATTACATTCATAATATGGAATGTGCAGTGTAAGTTAACTCAACTAACTATAAGTTAAGCTGGATGTCATACTCAATGTTATGACATAGGTCGTATGACATCAAGCGAAACTTTGTTATTCTGGTAGCTATAACTCAGAAGCTCAAGCTGGAATGCAAGAGACATTTTAAACGCCCTAGGGGAACTATTATGTACCTGATTAAAGAGGCAAACGTGCAGAATACAAAAGTGAGGTTTTATGATGGATAAAACCTAATGTATACGCCTAGGCCCAAGGACTGATCTATTGCTACAAATACCAAGAGAGGCAATCCTAGAAGGCAACAGTTAGATATAGAGAAGCAGAGAAATCACCATAGTGGTTTAGAAGTGAAGAGATTAAGTGAGGAGTACAAACTGGAGGTTTGACTCTGAATTGATACTGCTGATAGTGAAATTTCTCCCTGGCTTGGTAGCCCCCAAATGTAAGTGTGTTGCACTTAACTGGGTCAACAATCAACTGTGTTATTTACTGCTTTATTATTGCTGCATAATTGTAGGTATGTAGTGAATGTCACAGTGGATGTTATAACTTCTGTTAGAACATCCATCGTGGGCTGGCCAGAATTTTTAATTTTCGCACTTCATTTTAGTACATTTTTCGTTTTAACTAACCATTTAACCAATTTGTCAGTTTTTTTTATCAGGACAGGTTTGTTGTAGGAGATTAAGTGGTTTCTACCCATGGATCTCGAACTGTGATCATTAGAAGACTACTGGGAATTTTGCAATATTGCGAGATAATTTTCAAAGGCATAGTTTTATACACAATTCATGGTTTGCGTCGAACTTGCAATGGATTTTGTTTGGTTTCAAGTAATCACAAGTTTTCAGATGCCTTAAGTGCGAATTGCAAAATATAAGGTTGTTCGTAATAGGACGTGGGTTGCAATAAAATTCAAGAGATTGAGTTCATATTTTATTCAAGATTTTGAAATTCACATACATCTTTCAAGTCCGAATTCTATTACTAGATTTAAGTCATTACAATATTCAAGTTACATTTTGGATTCGAGATACAAAACTACAAAGTTTCTAAATCCTAATTATCCTAAGTCCTAGTTCTATCTTCAAAGGTCCAAGATTATCTTCAAGTTTCTCCATTTTTGGCAAGCTTCAAACAGACCTGCAAAAATAACAAAAATGTCAGAAGTTAGAATATTTAATGACGAAATAGGGACTTTTATTTTTATTTTTCTAAAATAGCGTTCAGAAAGACTTCATCATTGGGCATTTTTGGAAGGGCAACGAAAATACGTTGCCAGCTTTCATTTTCCCGATAACAGCGACCAAAAACAAGGCAGATTGTGTTCTTATTAAGAAAAATAAAAAAATGATTTTTTTTGGATCCCAAACACGGTTCAACAGCCAATAAACCAAAATGGACAACAAATCCAACAGCCCACATGGGGAATCCGAACATGGATAATGTTCATTGCCATTAAAGTTTCCGTAAATGGTAAATAAACAACAACCATCAATTTTCCACGAAAATCCAATAGCAAAAATAATGCCATCAATAAATCTGCAAATGGAAACGAAGAGGGATATCATCAACATCAATGCCATCAAAAATTCTGGTAACAACAACAGTTTTGAAAATGGAAAGTCCAAACAGAACAACACACAAACAGGCCATCAAGAAAATCCATCACCACTAAGAATCCGGAAATAAACAACACCATCAATGGGCAGATTCCGGAAACGGAAGGTATTTCCATCATCATCAATATGGTCCAGCAAAAAATGAAAAAAGATCAGACATCAGTAAAACATCATTATCAAAATCTATCAAGATACGAAAAGAGAAAGTTTTAAAGATTTTTTGAAATCTTTCCAAATCCATATCAAATCAAATCAAAAGGGAAGAGGAAATTTTTTAAAGAAACTTTAATGCAAACGTTTTTGGATCCGTATATAAATAAGGAGAAGAAGAGCATAGTGGCTTAGATTTTACAATCATCATCACCGTAAAATATCGAAACCGTCAAAACCCATCGTGAACATCAAGCTCGTAATAATCCTCAAATGGCTAAAAATAGAACAGATCCAAAACATAAACCATCAAATCTGAAAAGAATGTGAAATCACAAAGTCAGCTACTCGAAGACTCAGAGACGAGGAAATCCTCGTCTTCATCATCATCATATAAACACCACAAACCCACAACTGTAATCCCCATTTTTAACTCTTTTCTGTTTATTTTTTTTCCGCATCAAAGAATAGAAGGAGAAGATGAATCAAAGTCGCGGCCAAGAGAAGTAGCGAGAAACATCACAGTGGACAGAGAGGAAGAGAGAGTTCAGAATTTGAGAGGAAGCCAAAAGGGGGGCGTCGTTTTGGCTGCTTGGGGGATTAGGGTTCAAACCCTAATTTCTCCACCCCTTCCCTTTATATTCCGGCCGAGTTTGGGTCTAGGAGTGATGACCCAGCCCAACCCAATCTTTTTTATTTTATGTTTTGTTTTTTAGTTTATTTTATTCTTGTTTTATGTTTGGTAATTAGCAATTGATAATAATAACTAACACTAACCTACTAACTACTAACCTAAACAAAATCAAGAAAAAAAATTTCAAAAAAATTTGCTTAATTAATTTAAGCTCTTTAGAAACTTTTAGGTTTTAATTAACCTTTTTGCAAATCAATCCTTTTCTAAAAAAAATAAATAACTTTTTCAATATAAGATTAACTTTTTTTTATTTAGTTAATTTTCAACTTTTTTTTTAACTTAGACTTTAATTCTTAATTTTCTCACAAAAATAATTGACTTCTTTCCTAAATCAATCTCAATTTCACCATATTCATTAATTACATTCCATAATTCACATCTAACTCTTTCACTTTATCAAATTTAATTCAATCTCTAATTGCTTATTGTATAATTGTTGTATCTTAATACCGCATCCTTTTCAATTATTATCTACTTTACCATTTTATTCCCCTCCGAAGGAAAGATTTACCGTTTGACCGCCGCGTCAATGACTTTACCCTCGCCCATCCTAGCCTTAGGACCCGAGTAGGCGATCCACCGTGGACATACCCTTACCTTTTTCCTAAACCTTAAGACCTTGAGTCATCGTACTCATGCTTAGGCGTCCCGCTGTGGACATCCATCCTTTATCCTAGCCTTAGGATCAGGAGTTGCCGCACTCCATGTAAGTTCCCGCCGTGGAATACTTATCTCTCCCTTTTCAACTCAACTTACAAAGTAGATTCGGAGTCGCCGCACTCCACATAAGCGCTTCCCTATGAACAATTACTTCCCCCTGGAACCTGTGAGGGAAACTACGATTACTCTGATTCTATCCCCTACCTCGGATACGTAGGCACAAGATGTAAGTCTTGGCGAGTATACTTAGGACTAACCCCTTAGATCCTTCTCTTTACCATTTAATCCTTAGCATTACCCTTAAGCAGATTACGATTAGCAATAACACATTTTAAACAAGAGGTTCTTGTAGAGTACTACAGAAGTTTAGGATGCTAATACCTTCCCTAAGCTTAACCAATCCCCGAACCCTAGATCTCTCCCCGCATTGTGTTTACGATGAAAAATAGGTTTTTCCTTTCTTTAACCTTTCCTTCAGATAAACTAAAGACCGGTTGTGAATCCAAGATTGTGATTCAAATTAATCAATAATTTGATATCCTATTCTCTCCGCAATAGAAAATGGCGACTTCACTGGGGATACTATCTTTCGAGGGTTATCTCTATGTTCTTTTTTATGCTTGTTATTTGCTATACTATTTGCTAGTATATATTTGTTGTACCTTGCTTGGGGTATCATTGTTGTGAGATAAGTCCTACACCCAGACTTGAGTGCAATTTTTATAGGAAGGTGATATATTCTACGAGGCTTATAGGGAGTGAGTCTCGACCAATCTGACTTGAGAATCATCGCTTAGTTGAGGCTCTATTGAAAACTAGTATTGTTGAACGAGTAGCCGTGAAAACATTCATTATTTTTGACCTTGGAGCCTGTGATACTGAGGACTGTAGTTACCTTTAACACAACTTTGGCCTTATTTAGGACGTAGTGCGATGACTATGAGGGAGTAGTCCCAAAATAGTTGCTACGCGATACTACACCCAAAAGAGGTTCTCTTGAGAATATTATTAACCACCAAGTTATTCGAGAAATTGATAATATCCGAAAGATGGACTGATGACTTTGGGCACCTCTTTAGAACCTTGTTCTGAAGGTACAATTAACCCTTAGTACATACCTTTCGGGATGGGTAGACCTTGGCTCCACTCGTATTCCTCTAACCTTGGACGTTTGTTTGCTTGTGTGTGTTTATGAATTGCATCCATAATGCATCATATTGCATTGGGTTTCTTGGAATTCAACTTTACTTATGAACATTGCAGGACACCATGGATTACAATAGGAAAAATACTTCGAAATATTCTTTTAAGAGTCTTAAGCTGCATAACCTAAGGAAGTTAGGAGCTTTGGTTGAAGATCAAGAGGGATTCAGAAACAAGTATGGGAAGCTGTTATCTTTGTTGAGACTCCAAGTAGATGAGGGCCTTCTTTCTACTTTGTTACAGTTCTATGATCCAGATTACAATAGGAAAAATACTTCGAAATATTCTTTTAAGAGTCTTAAGCTGGATAACCTAAGGAAGTTAGGAGCTTTGGTTGAAGATCAAGAGGGATTCAGAAACAAGTATGGGAAGCTGTTATCTTTGTTGAGACTCCAAGTAGATGAGGGCCTTCTTTCTACTTTGTTACAGTTCTATGATCCAGATTATCACTGCTTTACTTTCTCAGATTATCAACACTTGCCAACTTTAGAGGAGTATTCTCACTTGGTTGGTTTACCTGTTCTAGATGAATCTCCTTTCCCTTTCCTGGATGAAATTCTGGCTACCCAACAGTGGATGTTATCACGGATGTTATAACATCCACTGTAACACAGACTACTGGCCGTAATAACAAGCTGTAAATGAAAGCAGTAAATAACACAAGTAGTTGTTCACCTAATTCAGTGTCAACCACACCTACATCTGGGGGATACCAAGCCAGGGAGGAAATTCACTATTAGTAGAATTAATTCAGAGTTAAACAACCTGTTTGCACTCTTCACTTAAGACCTACCCAATGACACTTCAGCCTAATACTAGACAAGAGTTTCCCACTCACTCCCCATCAATCACCTTAGTGATATCAATACACAATTACAATTGAGATATGAAGACACACTTCAAACACACCTTGATCTTGCTTCACAGCTTTGATCAAGAGACACGACACTCTTGCTTAAAAGCTTTGAGTGGCACAATGAACACAACAGTTCACTAACACTAAACCAGAGCAATCATACAACAAACAATTACTTGTTCTACAAGGAATCCTAAGACTCCTAAACACACGTGAAGAACAAAGTTCTTCACTCAGAAAACACACTCTCCAATCTTTCTCCAGAAGTTGTGCTCTATTTGGAATGATCTTTCTGTTATTTATAGCAGCAGACTTGCTTTGGGCCTTGATGGAGAAATTAGGTTTACCCAAGATAAACCTCTCTTCATGAAGCTGCGCACATCCAATTGAGTAAGGGGCATTCCTAGTTTATCCTCAGCAGTTCCTATTATGTCACTTAAGATAACTAGGCTACCTAGAATGTTTCCTAAAGTATAGCCTGAGCTAATAACAAAAAAACTAAAACCTGTGCGCCTTGATGTCAGACGCTCGATGTCATAACATTCAGTCATGACATTCAGCTTCCCTTACTCTTCATGTATGTCATAGCATCAGTTATGACATTCATACATACTCTAATGTTTTGCCATAAAATGTAGCCAATCAAAACATCTAAAAACTACCCCTTTGGCAAATTTTTGGTTAAATCTCTGTTACAGTATCAGAGATTACAAGCAGCAGAAGTCATATAATTTATCATGCAGGAAAGCTAGCTAACACACACTCACACTATTAGCTCTCAGCTTCTCAGGGTCAACCTGTTCATATGCAATCATCTATTAGTCAACATTACAGATGTCATAATGTTTTGAGTAACATTTTGAGTTACTCCCCCCTCCACTGATGCATACCACATCAGCTGTACACAACCTGCAGCCAACCTGCAGTCACACACAAATTATCCAGGCTTTTCTGGATGTCAAGACATTCAGGATGACATCCTAAAAAACACAATCACCTATTACATCCTGTGCTACTCCCCCTGAAACAATGCACATCCACACACACAATCTGCAAACACCCTACAGATACACACAACTAGCAGCTATCCTACTACTAGGTTCCATCAAGGAACACACACACATCTAACATACATTCCTACACTCATTAGGAACTCACACAATAGCAGCAACATATCATCACCTCTAGTAGCAACAGCCACCTGAAGTCTTCAAGTCTTCCACCTGCAGTTACTACCTACCACTTCTCCCCCTTTTTAGCCACAAATTAGATCATAACTAAGCTAATAGTATAGAACAACAAGTACAGATGTTAAGGGTCATTACAACAAAAAACTGCTCATGGAGAGCATCACACAAATTTCAGCTGTCAAATAAGGATTAAAATCTAAAGTAAGGAAACACAAAAACATCACTAGTCACACCAGCACCAGCATCACACTCTCATCAGCGCAAGCAACCGGCAGCCTGAGCCCCACAACCGTCTATCAGCTCATCACTCTTCCTCCTCAGATGCATAACTGGAACCAATGTCATTAGTACCGGTTGAGACATTATTATCAGAATCTTCACCTGGCATACCAGCTGTAATTCTTTCAAGGCTTTGAATAAAAGATTCTAGCTTGATCTTTCTTGCAGTTGATGTACTAATGGTTTCTCCCAATTCCCTATATGTTTCCTTTAATTCAGCAATTATCATTTCTTTAGTGATGTTGGCCTTCTCATCAGAAGTGAAAACCATATTAGGGACATGTCTCCCTGCAAAGAGTTTGAAGTGCAGAGAGAGTGCAGGCTCCCTCTTGCTGGCAGCATCACTTGAATTCAGGATCTCAGGGTATTGATTTAGGATGGTCTCACAAATGAGGGAGGGAAAGGCAATAGGCAGTTTGATAGCACTGGTTGTGGAGTGCTTAACAGTCTGATCAAAGATGTATAGGCCAAAGTCAAAGTTAACTTTGGTGCCTATGGCATGGATAATCTTGCCTAATCAAACAACAATGGTGGATGTATGGTTGGTAGGAACCCAATTAGTAGCTCCAATTCTATGAAGAATGGCATATTTTACACTAAGCAATGTTGCAGACAGCTTCCCTTTGGATGGCCAAGTTTTGACTTGATTTGTAGTGATGACCTTGCAAACCTGATTATCTGAAGCAACCAATTCCGTCTCACCATCATTTGCTCGCCTCATATATCTGTTGATCACAGCAGGAAAGAATTGCACACATTTTCCTCTGACAAGCACCTTCATGAACTCTTTGCTGTTTCTATTTGATATTAAGTCAGGTATGTTTACAATTAACTCCTTTACCAGACCTTCGTAGCATTTGAAAAATCCAGAGACTGTCTTGATCAGTCCAGCCTGGTTGATTAGATCCATTACCTCCTTGATCTCCAAGGCATCCTTCCCCAATTCTCTCTCAAGGGCTATTCTCCTTTGATAGACATATCTCCATTTGGTTACACTGTGAATAGAGTAAAAGGAGATGTTGTCCAGAGGTGCAGCTGGTATAGGTTTCAGAGTTTTCTTACCATGTGATTTCTTTAAATTTAATATGTTAGGGACATCTCTTACAACATCACTATCAGACTCAGTGTTACTATCAGTAACTTTCCTTTTCTTGGATGCAGCTGATACCTTGCTCCAAAGTTTGGATGAGCCAACACGAGTCCTTTTTCTCTGAATTTTGGATGAATTTTCTTCAAGCTCAGCTTTTCTTTTCTTGGTCACTAGTTTCATGGCTATACCAGGAGCAACATTCTTGATGATTTCATCATCTGATGACACATCTATAACATGTTCACCATTTCCAGGAGCTTCATACATCTACTTCTCATTGTTAGTGCTCTTGGTTTCACCATTATTTTGGCCATCATCCTGACCTTTCTCCTGTTTCACATAGCTAGCAAGATTTTCTATATTCTCTGTGTTAGGGTTAGTCTTAACAGAGGAAAACTCATAATTATCCTCATGATTCTTATTAGAGATTGGGAATGGACCAACCCTAGACAGAGAAATGGTGATTCCATGTACATTATGACCTTCATGGAGGATTTGGGAAACTAGTTCATTGACAGACCCGTCATCATAGGTAAAATCCTCCATTCTATTGTAGTTGTCTATGGAAGGTTCAGGATTCTTACCTTCTTGGTCTGCATGTGAAGGAGCTGAAGTTTGGGCTTCACTACCTCTTCCAAAGGCCATGCTTAGAGGAATGACATCCAGAATATCCTCAAGGGAGATGCTCTTGTGTTGATTCTAGTCATGCTTGGTAGTTTTGGGAGTTTGTTGTTTAGACATTGTTGGTGACTTTGGATGAAGAGGACGGGGTTTTCTATGGTGGTTGTATGAGGTATGCAAGGAGATGATTTTGTATGAGCAACCACATTGGCAATCTGATAGAGTAAAGGGGCTAGAGGGATTCGCTAGCAAAGGTGGAGGGAACTTAAGATTTTGACCAATCATTATATGATTAATTTTCAAAACATAATTCCCAGTTAACATTAATTTCTATAAACTGTCATAAAGACACATCCTCAACTTGCTTTGTGAAATTTCAAATTGAGTGGCCTTGAGACCTCTAGTAGCCATGTCAGCACTATGTAGATCAGTGTTTTAAACCTTTCTCAATTGATGCTTGTTATCCCTATGTCTGACTCTTTTAGATTGACCTGAGCTTGTATTGATGTTACTCTTGATGTCACAGTACAAAGTCATGACATCCTGAGTGACATTGCTTCCTTTATGATCATTTGTCATGGACTCCATCAAATTCCAGTATAGCAAATCTAGATGACCATTCTTTGGATGTCCTTCCTTGGCTTGCCTACCAGTATCATATTTACCATAGCCAGTTCTTCCATCTAGAGGAGACTTATGAGTTCCTCTTACTGATTCCTTGGTTATGGTCTTCTTCATCCTTTGAAGATGTCTACCTTTCTCCAACCATATTTGATCCTTCTTTTCTTCATTGATCAAGACAGATAGGTTACTTCTGGGCTTCCATAAGTAACAGTTGGTATTGGCTCTAGCTCCCCTCATGATTTCCTCACCTTCTTCATTGGTGACAACACATTTACCCTTTGTAAATTTCACACTGACACCTTGGTCACAGAGCTGACTGATACTGATAAGATTAACAGTCAGTCCTTTAACCAACATGACATCATTCAATCTTGGAACACCAGGACAATCTAGTTTTCCAACACCTTTGATTTCTCCTCTAGCTCCATCACCAAATGTTACATGACTTGAGGAATGAGGTTTGAGGTTTACCACAAGATTCTCTATTCCAGTCATATGTCTAGAGCAGCCACTGTCAAAATACCAATCTTCTTTGGTTGGCATCCTTAGAGAAGTGTGAGCTACTAAAGCCACATTCTTAGTAGCCCATTGTCTTTTCTTGATAGTGGCTTCCCTTTTGGCTTTGTCTTGATTATGTTTCTTGACATAGCCACCCTGTTTGGTTTTGCCTTGATAAGAATGTCTAGGAAAACCATGTAACCTGAAGTAGAGGGGTTTAACGTGTCCAAGTTTTCCACAATAGTAACATATATACCCTTGAAACTTGTTCTTGGTCTGGTTCCAACTTTTGTTCCTTTGATGTTGTGATATTGGTTGTGACATCCATTTTGACCTCTGATTTTCAGGCTTTGGCCTTTTGAGCTCCAAGATGGGTTTCTGTTCACCAACAAATCCCAGTTCAAACCTGTTTCCTGATGCCTAACCACTCTGTAGGATTTCTTCTAGAGTGTCAGTCCCAGGGTTTAACATCCTTATGGATTTTGACATTTACTCCATATTAGATTCCAACAAGATGACTTCACTTTTGAGAGACTCTATTGTTGCAAGATGCTCCATCTTCTCAGCCTCTAACTCTCTTATGAATTTCTTCTATTGCTCTCCTTGCTGATATAAGTCTCCACTTTTGATGCAAAGCTTCTTATATGAAGCTGCAAGTTCCTCAATAGTTAGCTCATCTTCACTTGAGTCATCATCATATATGCATACATTGGTCAGAACATTGACATGTTTGGCAAACTCTTCTTCTGATCCACTTTCTGAGTCTCCATCAGACTAGGTGACATTTAGACCTTTCTTCTGTTTCTTTAGATAGGTGGGACATTCAGTTCTAATATGTCCATACCATTCACATTCTTGGCATTGGACCCCTCTTCCCTGGTAAGGTTTCTCTTTAGAGTTACCCCTTCTTCTGATGTCAGAGGAGCTATTCTTGACATAAGGCTTAGACTTATGGTCTATTCTTTTGATCAGTTTGTTAAATTGTCTTCCAAGCAAGGCAATTGCTTCTGACAAATTCTCCTCGTTATCTTCCTCTGAGTCATCTGCAGTGTTTGAAGCAAGAGCTATGCTTTTGTTCTTTTTCTCCACATCTTGATCACTCATTCCCATCTCAAAGGTTTGGAGAGAACCAATGAGTTCATCCACCTTCATATTGCATACGTCTTGAGCTTCTTCAATGGCAGTGACTTTCATGGCAAACCTTTTAGGCAAAGATCTGAGAATCTTCCTCACAAGCTTCTCTTCAAACATCTTTTCTCCCAAAGCTCCTGAGGTATTGGCAATTTCAAGGATATTCATGTAGAATTCATGAATAGTCTCCTCCTCCTTCATTCTCATATTTTCAAACTTGGTGGTTAGCATTTGTAATCTTGACATCTTGATTTTAGAGGCTCCTTCATGGGTTGTTTTAAGTGTATCTCAAACCTCTTTGGCCAGTTCACAATGATGCACTAGTCTGAAAATGTTCTTGTCTATACCATTAAATAAGGTATTCAGAGCCTTAGATTTTCAAAAAGCCAAGGCTTATTGCTCTTTGGTCCATTCTTCTTCAGGTATAAGCCCAAATACTCCATCTTTATCAGTATTCACTGGATGTTCCCATCCTGAGTTTGCAGCTCTCCATGCATTGCTGTCTAATGACTTTAAGAAGGCTATCATCGTAGGTTTCAAGTAGTCATGATTAGAGCCATCCAGAATTGGTGGTCTATTTGTGAATCCTATATCTTTATCCATAGTACCAGAATTTATCTTCCCTAAATCTCACCCAGAAAATAACAGGCAGGGTGGCTGCTCTGATGCCAATTGAAATTCTGGCTACCCAACAGTGGATGTTATCACAGAAGTTATGACATCCACTATAACACAGACTACTGGCCTTAATAAAAAGTTATAAATGAAAGCAGTAAATAACACTAGTTGTTCACCGAGTTCAGTTTCAACCACACCTACATCTGGGGGCTACCAACCCAGGGAGGAAATTCACTATTAGTAGAATTAATTCAGAGTCAAACAACCCGTTTGCACTCTTCACTTAAGACCTACCTAATGACACTTCAGCCTAATACTAGACCAGAGTTTCCCACTCACTCCCCCTCAATCACCTCAGTGATATCAATACACAATTACAATTGAGATATGAAGAAACACTTTAAATACACCTTGATCTTGCTTCACATCTTTGATCAAGAGACACAACACTCTTGCTTAAAAGCTATGAGTCGCACAATGAACACAACAGTTCACTAACACTAAACCAGAGCAATCATACAACACACAATTGCTTGGCCTACAAGGAATCCTAAGACTCCTAAACACACGTGAAGAACAGAGTTCTTCACTCACAAAATGCACTCTTCAATCTCTCTCCAAAAGCTCTGCTCTATTTGGAATGATCCTGCTGTTATTTATAGCAGCATACTTGCATTGGGCCTTGATGGAGAAATTAGGTTTACCCAAGATAAACCTCTCTTCATGAAGCTGCGCACATCCAATTGAGTTAGGGGAATTCCTAGTTTATCCTTAGCAGTGCCTGTTATGTCGCCTAAGATAACTAGGCTACCTAGAATGTTTCGTGAAGTATAGTCTGAGCTAATAACAGAAAAACTAAAACCTGCACGCCCTGATGTCATACGCTCGATGTCATAACATTCAGTCATGACATTCAGCTTCACTTACTCTTAGCTCTCCCCGCAGACCACTCTTCATGTATGTCATAACATTAGTTATGAAATTCATACATACTCCAATGTTTTGCCATAAAATGCAACAGTTCACTAACACAACAGTTTACTAACACTAAACCAGAGCAATCATACAACACACAATTGCTTGGCCTACAAGGAATCCTAAGACTCCTAAACACACGTGAAGAACAGAGTTCTTCACTCACAAAATGCACTCTTCAATCTCTCTCCAAAAGCTCTGCTCTATTTGGAATGATCCTGCTGTTATTTATAGCAGCATACTTGCATTGGGCCTTGATGGAGAAATTAGGTTTACCCAAGATAAACCTCTCTTCATGAAGCTACGCACATCCAATTGAGTTAGGGGAATTCCTAGTTTATCCTTAGCAGTGCCTGTTATGTCGCCTAAGATAACTAGGCTACCTAGAATGTTTCGTGAAGTATAGTCTGAGCTAATAACAGAAAAACTAAAACCTGCACGCCCTGATGTCATACGCTCGATGTCATAACATTCAGTCATGACATTCAGCTTCACTTACTCTTAGCTCTCCCCGCAGACCACTCTTCATGTATGTCATAACATTAGTTATGAAATTCATACATACTCCAATGTTTTGCCATAAAATGCAGCCAATCAAAACATCTACACTAGAGAAGAACCCTAAAGAACAAGTCATTGCTAGAGCCATATGTTTGAAGTTATCTGACATAAAGGGTAATATGATTACCAAAGGTGTAACTTTTGGGCTACCTACGGACTTCTTAATCAAGAAAGCCTAATATTATGCTGATCATATGAGCATGAATACATTTGAGGCAATCCTCGCCTTGCTTATTTATGGAGTGCTACTTTTCCCATGTTTTGAAGGTTTCGTTGACCTTAACGCCATCAAAATCTTCATAAAGAATAATCCGATACCGACTTTATTGGCCAACACTTACCATTATGTGCATCTACAAAACTTTCATGGTGGAGGGATGATCACCTGTTGTGTGCCTTTATTATACAAGTGGTGTATTTCGCACTCTCCTAAGTCTATTTCTTTTTGGGATCTCGATAAAGGATGCTGGTCACAAAAGGTCTTGGCTCTGACTCACTCGAGAATTGATTAATATAACCATGTGTATGATAGGACATTAATCATTGATAGTTGTGGAGACTTTTCCAACATAACCTTTCTTGGCTTTAATGGCAGAATCAGCTAAAATCCAGTTCTAGCTCGCCGACAGTTAGGATATCTGTTGAAGGAGCCATCCAAGAGTGTTCATGTGGAGAGAATTTTCTTTCAGGACGACAAAGAACTTCAAGAGAAGATAGTGTCTGCTTGGTATCATTTGCATAAGAAAGGTAAAGTAAGTCTGGGAAAGCCTAATTGTGTGTCGTTGGAGCAATATCTTCATTGGGTCAGAGAGAGAGCAATCAAGCTGAAGATGCCTTATCCTCGTCAAGGTCCTATGCCTCCGAGAAGGGAACCTATTTTGGTTTTCATGTCAGAAGCTGAAGAGTTGAAGATCGCATTGAGAAAAGCACAGCATGAGTCAGAAGCATGGAAGAATAAGTACCATGTGGTTGTTAAGGAGAATGTTGAACTTCAGAAGCAACTTCAGTCGAAAAATGAAGAATCACTTTCTTACAAGAAGAGAAAAGCCCAGGAGGATTTATTTTCCTCCAACCCTCAGTTTACCCCTTTTGAGTTGATCGTAGATAAGCTCATCCTCGAAAAGGCCCAGCTAGAAGAGCAGATCAAGGAGCATAATATGAAGCTTCCTTAGGACTTTTTTATTTTTTATTTAGCTAGTATGTCAGGGCTCTTTTAAGAATATTTACTTGTAATCCATTATCAAAAAAATAATAAATAAGCTTTCTTTGGTATTCTGTGATATTTATAAATGCTTAAATTCCATGAAACCTTTCATCTGCATTCTGCATTTTAGCATCCCTCATTTAGCATTTGCATACACATGTATCTCTGATGTGATTCATCCGGCTTTCTGCCTTTATCTGTCAGTTGGCATCTTGACCATCTGACCAAGCTCGAAGTATTCACTGAAGGATAGTAAAGAGAATGAAAGATATGGATCCCATGACTGGCTTTAGGGTGATGACTAATCTGATATTTGATCTTTCCTCTGATGATAATGTTCGACAAGTGGATGTTCCTATATAATCTCAACCTATACAAGATAACTTGTTTGTTCAAGTTGATGAAAGGGATTCCCAGTTTCCACGATGTATACCAAATCCTAAGAATGCTCATACTCAGATGATCGACTCGAACACCATCTGTGAATTTCATGACGGAATAATGGGGCATCCGATTGAAGAATGCAAAAGTTTTCCAAGAAAGAAGTTCAAGAGCTAATCAACGACAAATCATTGACCTTCAAAAGCAAAAGCCTGGTCTTGAATAGAAAGACCTAATAAACTCCTTTAGAAGGACTTGTCAGACAGTTCATTTTGATTGCTTATATGTATTTTATTTCCTTGATTATAAAAGCATAATTGGAATGTAGGGACTTGTTTGTTTTGAATGAATAATGAAATAATTATGTTTGTCTTGAAGAAGTCCATTCGCATTCACTCATAAAATTATTTTTCATAATCTATAATGCCAACTTTACCCAATCTCTTGCTTTGACAGAGAATTGGGAGGAGGATGACGAACCAAAAACGCAAGACCTCTGGTTGTATGCTTTTGAATGAAACCCTACTGATGATGTAAGGCATTGTTTCAAATCCTCAAACACTAGAGATAAAGGATGATAATCCCTCTTTAACCCCTTTGAGCCTTGAGTAGGAGTTTTCTTTTCCAAATAAAAACCTTCAATTTTAACCTGGGGCGGGGTAATTTTTCAGTTAAACTGATCGAACGCTCAGACTCTCAAAAGGGAGGAGTAATAATTCGAGAATCCGTTTTATCTTAAGGGGCTAGAAGTCGAAAAAAATACAATGATTATCCCTCGACTACCTAAGGAGTGAGGCAGTCACGAGATTTTCAAAAGAGTCACACGACTTGTTCATAAAAAAACAATATAATGAATAAAAAAGAAAGAGCCTGCTAAGTCAAAACCTATGAAGGAGACCTAGGCAAAATTGAGGCATCCCGCTGGACTCCAAAGTCAAATTCAAACGACATCGTCCAAGGAAAAAGTGAGAAATGAGAAAATTCAAAAGACGAATGATTACAATGAAGAATCCCACTAAAGAACAAAGTCGTGTGATCAAAAACCAAAAGAAAATAGGTGAGTGACTGCCATGTCCAAAGCCTTGATGAGTTCTCGACCATATCGAATCTGCTTGAGAGATGAGTGCTCGTATCCAGTTAACTGAATATAGGATTGGAGAACATCACGAAGAATGGGTAGGTGCAAATAAACTTTGAGCATTTATCCTTTGTTTCTTAAACCATGAACCAAGCCACAATACAACCTTTAAAAGACCTAATTGAAGTAGGATTTATTTTGAAAGCATACTCGATGAGATAACGTTTCCTAACTCCTATGAGCTATGCTCAACTTGATGTTGGCTTTATAAATTAAATTCATATCCTAACTAGTGATTCCTCACAACTTATCATGGTATGTTTTTCAAAAAAAAAAAAACTTCAAGACAAATATGTATGTTGCATTAACAGTTTCAAGATTAGCATTTCATGCGTGTTGATTTTGCCCAATATCTTAGAAATTTACATATAGACATCAACAATGAAACTTGAAGATTCTACTGAATAGGGGAAAGTGGTTTCCAAATTGCTTACTGGTGCAAGTATGACTTTCTTAAGAGCTATTTCTTAAAGACTCAGTCATAACATTGTCGATCCGGGCCAGTTACGTCGAGATTTGACGAATCTCTCCAAGAGTTTGAAAATAGTGTGGCAATTGGACTCCATGTTTTCTATAAAATCTTCTTGAAATAACTCTTTCTCATAAAGCAGGTACTCTGGGGGCAGTATGTTTTTCAAAATGGCGACTATTACAAAGTTCATCAAAGATCAAAACTACTTTGTTTTCACAATACTCTTCATACCCCCGATGAATTTTGCTTCAGGCAGTCGTGATTCCTCCGATAAGGCTCTACTTTAAGCAGTTATGATCGATGCAAGAAATCTCTAGTGACTTTCAAGATTGCAGAGAATCTCCTCGGTATCTTCCAAGTGATACATACTATTGAGCACTCACTCCCAGTGGAATCATCTTCTCCTCACTGAAGTTGTCATACTTTCCTCAAGAAATCTTCCACAGGAGGTTGCCATATTCTCCCCAAGAAGTCGAGAGACTTTCCCCAGGGAAGCTGATGTAATTTCCCCAAGGAAGCTGATGTATTTTCCCCAGGAAGTTGATGTACTTTTCCCAGGAAGTTGTTACTCTTTCTCCACGAAGCTGCCTAGCTCCACATCTTCCCCACGGAGTGGATATTTATTTTATCCCCGAAAGTCTTTAATCATAAGATGACTCTTCCCAGTGAACAGGTCTTCTGTGACAGAATTCAGATTTATGATGGCAATCCCTCCAGTGAAGTCATGATATCATATCCCCAAGTGGAATTTTGTTCTCCCTAGAGAATTTGGAACTTTGAAGCAAGATTTAGTTTTTCCATTAGCTTTCCTATCCCTTGATAGATGTACTTTTGCAGAGGTTGTCGGGTATCCCTGTCGAGATGTTTATTTCATCTCCCATTGCTTCTCCTCTCGTTTTTTTTGTCAGCATAAGCATACTCATTTCATTTTCATTTTGCATTCACATTGACATACCCATTAGCATGTGCATGTTTGCTATCCCTTGTTGTCTTTTGTCGTTACTTTGACTGTCGTCTGCAAACCTTCAGTATATGAGATGAATGGTCTTTATGCTCTGCTATAATTCTATGACCCACAACTCAGGTGCTTTGCTTTTCCGGGTTATGTTCTAGTGCCTACCTTAGAGGAGTATTTTGTATTGTTGAGGGTACCTATATTGGATCAGATGCCATTCTATCACTCTAATGTTGAGCCTGATTTAGCTAAGCTCGCTGCCACTTTGCATCTTGATATTTCTGAGCTGAAAGAGGGAATGACCGATAGGAGTGGCATGCCTGGGTTCCCCTTATCTTTTCTAGTTGAGAAAGCTCGACAATTTGCTAAAGATGGTTGTTGGATGGTGTTTAATGCTATTTTAGCTCTCTGCATTTATGGTATTGTGTTATTCCCTAATCTTCCAGATTTTGTAGACATAGATGCTTTCTACGTATTTGCTTCAGGGAACCCAATACCTACGCTTCTGGGTGATGTCTATCATTATGTTCACTACAAGAATGAGAACCGGAGGGGAAAGAATGTATCTTGTTGTGTTCCTTTGATGTATAGGTGGTTTGCTGGTCATCTCCCCAAGTCTGGTCCTTTCGTTACCACTGCAGGTACTTCAGAATGGTCTGAGAGATTGATGGAGTTGTCTGCAGAGAACATTATCTGGTTTGACAGAGACCTGCTTGGTACAGAGATTGTTTATAGTTGTTGTGGATTTCCTAACGTCCCATTGGTCAGAAGGAAAGGGTGCATCAACTATAACCCATCCTTGTTGGTCAGATAGTTTGGATACGCGCTGAGAGGACCTCCTAAGGAAGATGAGATACAAAAATCTCTGTATCTCACCGGATTGTTGGAGGATGATACTTTGGCTAGAGTGGAGAGAGCTTGGAGTAGTGTTCACAGGAAAGGGAAAGCTTTTCTAGGGAAGAGTAACAATCGAGCCTACGACCCTTATTTGATTTGGATCCAGGTTAGAGCAAAGAGGTTACTGATGCCTTTCCTATCTGTAGAGCCTTTGTATCCTCTTATGATTGAGGAACCTACCACTATGGATATCCAGAAGTACAACCAGTTGTGGTCTGAGAAAGAGGAGCTTCAGAAGGCTAATGAAGAGTTAGAGAAAGAGATCATTCAGCTCCGGAGTGAGAAGATTGAAGTTGTGCACTCTTTTAAAAGACAGACTAAGCATGTGAACAGGTTGGGTACAAACTTGACCAAGCAAACTAGTGCTCGGGAACGTTTGGGTTTGGATCTGAAAGCTGTCAGTGATGTTCTCGCTTCTAAGAAAAAGGACTTGGATAGGGCTTATCTGGAGATTTCCAAGTTCAACGATCAGTGGAATGCTACTCTTTCCAACAACAAGGAGCGTGAGGATAAGTTGAAGCAGGAGATTACCAGACTTAAGACTCAGCTCAGGGCGAAGGATGTGAGGATTGCAGATGAAGCTTCACTCAGACGTGACAGTGACTGCAGATTGAACGAAGCTTTGACTACCATGGAGGATTACAAGCTAAGGGCTAATTCGAAGAGGTGCAAGCTAGAGGAAGTCTTCGGTGAGGGAGCCTGGGAAGACTATGCTAGGGGGTTACAAACCACTATCAGACAGCGAGAGCCGCTCATTCAGGGGTTACTCGTCAGACCAGATCATCCTGAGACACAGGAGCTGTTGGAAGAGTTTCGTACTCGTTGTTGTACTTGATGTCTTTCATTTCCTTTATATGTTGCTTATATTTATATTGACCATCACCGGACCTGTTGGCTGAGGTCCTTTTGTGGATTCATTGTACTCAGTTGTATGCTTGTACATTGCCTATTGGCCTTTTCTTGGATGTATGAATAGGTTGGCTCTATACTTGTCTATGGGTTCTCCATTGTCGTGCTGTTATTCTTGGAACTAGAATCGAGGGGAAATTTCCCTGTTGCATATATACATGTCTGTATTTTGCATAGCATTTTTGCATAGCAGGTGCAGCGGAACCATTTTTCTTACCCGTGTTGGTTTGTTAGATTGATTTAGGATAGACGGCCAGATAGTTCACCGGTACGCCACCAGAGGTAATCGGCGCAAAGTTATGGAACAAGTGCAAGCTGAGATGCAGGAGATGAGGGACAGGATGGCTCGGTTTATGGAGCTGATGCAGGGAGTGGCAAATGGCCAAGAACAACTAAGGACTCTGGTCCAGCCATTGATTGCTCGTGTTGACAATAATGGTGTTCTTCATGGAGGTACTGCTGCTAATCCTCCTCGTTGTGATGGTACGCCACGTGCTCACCCTATTCCTACAATGGTTATCCCTCCGGGCGAAGGCAATGTAGGTGGAATCCCTGAAGTGGTGTGCGCTATGCATGGCAACAATGTTCCTCAATAGGATGAGGACCAGCATGAGGGTGAATTTTCTATGCAAGATATTGGTGTTGGACTACCATCTAAGGCTGACAAAAGGTTTAGGCTGATTGAAGAAAAGATGAGATCTTTTGAAAATCAGAATTCCATGGGGCTGGACATGGCCAATCTGGGGCTGATCCCAGATCTGAAAGTTCCGCTGAAGTTCAAAGTCCCTGACTTTGACAAGTATAAGGGAACTACTTGCCCAAGGGTCCATTTGCATTCTTATTACTGCAAGATGTTTGCTTACTCGAATGACGAAAAATTGCTCATGCACTTTTTTCAAGACAGCTTGTCTGGGCCCTCACATGAGTGGTATATGGGACTGGAGCCTATTAATATATGTAGTTGGAGAGACTTATCTGAAGCCTTCGTGAAGCACTATCAGTATAATAGTGACCTTGCTCCTAACAGGGTCCAAGTCCAGATATTGTCTCAAAAAACTGGCGAATGCTTTAAGGAATACGCCCAGAGGTGGCACGAACTAGCAGCAAGAGTGTAGCCTCCAATGGTGGAGCATGAGCTGATTGATATGTTCGTAGCTACATTTCCTGGTGTCTATTATGAGAAGCTAATCAGTAACATGTCTGGGAGCTTTTCTGACTTGATCATCACTGGGGAGAGAGTAGAAAACTGGATAAAGTTAAGAAAGATCCAATCTGGTGAGGTGCCCTCAGCCGGAGGAGGAGGTAAAAAGGTGTTCGGAAATAAGAAGCGTGAAGGTGAGACTAATGCAGTGTCTAGCTCTCATGGTAGAGGTAGAAATCAACTTCCATCTTATCGTCAGTAGCAGATGGTTGCTAGTATCACAATTCCAGTCGTTCTTCAACAACATATTGCTACTGCGAAAATCGGCGCCGGCTATGACAGAAGAGTCGCCACCGTGCGTTATTTATCCCACAAGAGGGAAAGGAAACGCTCAGAGTAAACCTAACGCAAAAAGGGAAAGGAATGGTCCTCGTAACCAAATCCTAGATTGGAGAGTCGGTTACGCAAGGGGAAGGTATTAGCACCCCTCACGTCTGTCGTACTCGACAGGATCCACGCTTGTTTTCTATCTAAAGGGTGTGTTATTCTATCTACTCTAAAGGTCTGGGTTAAAAAGAAAAGAAAATGACTCGGCAAAGTATCGCACTTTATGCCTACGTATTCCCGTCTGGAACGAGAAATCAGAGTCAACGTAGTTCGCCTACCTACGGGAAAGGAGGGGAAGGTTTCTCGCCGAGATATCATATCTCGTGCCTACGTACTTTCATACGGCATGAAAGATCAGAGCAAACGTAGTTCGGGCTACGGAAGACACAAGCTTGTCTGACAATTTTTTATCTCCTTCTGAAAAGGGTTTCCTGATTAAAGGTTCAAGCGGACAAAAACAGAATTTGAATGTTTGTTTGAGTTTTTTACGAAAGAAATGTTTTTTAGTCTGTTTGCAACTTGTACTGCATTAAAGACTTGTGATCTGAGAGTGACTACGTCGAATGTCACCCTAAGGGTACCACACTAAGCAGTTAGATTACTGAAGAGTGACCCTCCAGCAACCTTTTCTCAAATAGCCTAAGGCTCGTAGTGTACAGCACGCGTTATCCTTATTATTGTGTTTTTGAAGCGTTTTGAGATGAGAAGAGAAAGACCCTAAAACTATGGTTGAAGGGGAACTAACCTAATGTTGTCATACATGGTTTACAAACCTAATGTCTGTCATAATTTCCTCTTGCACAGAGGAAATCAGAGATCCTAGGGGATAAATAGCAAAAGACAGCAAGCAATTACAGTAAACAGTAAACATGCATGAAATGCAACAATACCCATGAGGCAAGAGAGAAAACAATAGGCAAGAGGAGACAAGCTCCACCTCAAACCTAGAGGTAATCAACACAAGCAAACAGACAATACAGAGAAAAACAAAAGACACATAGGAGGCAGCCCAAACAGCAGTACCAAACTCCTACAGCAAACAGCAACAACAACTCTAAACAGCAAAGTTGAATGGACAGCAAAGTTGACATCAAGGCCTCATCTTCAATCAAGCTTCTATCTTCAACCTTCATCAATCTTCAAGCTCCCATAAGCACACTCCAAGAGGAGGATTAATCATCAAGATCAAGTTATAATGTTAAAGGACTTAATGACTACCAAAGGAAATCACTAAGAACTCCACATTGCAAATGAAAGGTATCCTCAAAGTTCTACTCACTTAGGCATACCACTCATCCCTCCTAAGGAGAGATGGAGCTTCCCAAGAAGGACTTTGTGTCATTGGATAGAATAGAGGCAAACAATGCACTCTATGTTTGAAGAAAGAATCAAAACTAGGTCTAAGGCCTTTCCTAAAACCCTAATTCTCCAAGCTCCTAAACAAAAGCTCCACAAGAGGAAAAGCCTTCAACTCCAAGCTTCAATCTTCAATCCCAAGCATCTTCAATGAATCCAGAAGCTCCAACAAAAAGAACTTAAGCTCAAACCAACTTCAAGGCAACCAACCAAGCCAAACAAACCAAAGCACTCAAGAGAGGAAATCATAAACACAAGCCACTTGCAAAATACAATTAAAAATAGAAAATGAAGTTGCAAAAATCTAATAAAATTCCTAGGGGAACATGAATGTTTGAACAACCTAGTGTAAAATGATTGAAGCTTAACTCAACTTCTAAGTTCTCTAAACAATTCCTACATTGAGATAGGTCAAGGGGATCCACAAGTTTGGGAGGGTCCTAATCTCAATCCCTAAAAGAGATCCTAATATTGTTCTAAAAATCCAAGAAAAATTCTAAGGGAACATACATGTCTACCCTAACACATATTTAAAAATCAAATCCAAACTCTAAACCAATTGGGAGAACTAAATTCCACAAAACAGATGGTTAATTATGCCAAATTAAAAGAAATAACAAAAATAAGAAAAATCACATTCAATTGAAAAATGCATGAAATTGTATTTTGTTAATCCCAGAAAATCACAAATTCCATAAGGATCATGAGGATATTTTTAAAATAATTTTCTGATCAAAATTGGAATTAATATGATTTTTGGAATCAACAAACAATTAAAATAAAGCAAAATAAAATAAAAATTGAATTAAAGCTGAGATAAAACAAAAGCCATTGGATCAGTCAACAAGTCAAGGATTTGGACGCGCCACAGCTTGCCACCTCATTTATTTAAACGCAGCGTTTTGAATTAAAATCTCCTCTCCTCAAATTAAAACACAAGCGTTGGATCTGGGCTGGAGTCAAAAGTTAAGGCAAGATCCTATGGTCCAAACATCATCTTCTCCAAATCTCAGGCAGGCCAGGTGGAGATTCAGGCTGGTGGTTGGTGGTGGCCGGAGAAGACTCCGGTCGTCTTCTCCGGCGAGAGTCCAGGTTCAGGAAACCAAAAATAACAAACTATACACCAAATCAACTCAGTTTTTCACGTACATTCCAAATCCATCATCAAAATCATCTAATTCTCAACACATGATCAAACACGAAGCAAAGTTCAGAAATAACATCCTCAACAGCTTTCACTAAACACAAAACTAATGGTATAGATCTCTTCATCTTGTTGCGTACATCAACCTGATCTAAACATCTAACATTAAAACCTTATGAATCAAGAGATTTAAGTCCAAACAGATCAGCTATGTCATCTTCAATCATCACCAATTGAGTTCAAATCAAGCCTAAAACGATTTATGTCATGTCTAGATCTTAACCACAAGTTCAAAACTAACTGAATCATGCTAAATCAAGCTGAATTTTAAGAGATGCAAACCTGGTATAGATCTTGAAACAGAGGTACTTAGGGCTCGTGGCTTGCTTCCAAATGCTCCAGATAGCTTTAATGATCCACAAGGAAGAGATTGCACACCTCAATTTGGCTTGAATTGGTCTGAATCTGAGAATTCGATTTCAACTTGCAGTTGAGAAAATTTTCTTGCTCTTGCTTGCTCTGGCGCAAAATGATGCTCTAAATTGATCTGAACTCACTCTAATGAATATGTAGAAGAGTTCCATGGGCCTCTGGATACAAGTTGAAGCCCAAATCCGTGTATCCAATTTTATGATTTTTGCTTGCAAGTTCATACACCAGTCGTGCTTTGCAAGCTTTGCAGTGGTTCTAGAATGTTCTCACACCTTGCACATGTCATTTAGAATGAGTTTGGATGGAGAAATTGGCCTGAATTGCCTTGTGCATTGATTTTGCATATGTAACTTACAAGTGAAGTAACCATATGCCATCTCTCAAAACTTTAACTAACCTCAAAATTCTGGTATTTCCAATGATCTTAGAATGCAATTTCCAATCAAAAAATGTATTTATTTGCTTGGTTTTGGTTTTGTAACACAAAATCCCATTTCCCCTCCTTTAATCATTTGAATTTTCTTCCTTTTCAAGCCATTTCAAACCAACTCTTGCTATGAGCTCAATCAATCCCTCATGACCACTTGGCTAGCCTAAAAACCATATTTTGAGAAACTTTCATGTTGAGCAATTTTCCATTTGAAGCTTGCAAGTTAGAGATTTTGCCCATGCTTGAAAATGACCTATAATATCACTTTCCCAAAATACCCCTGACTTGTAAACCTCATAACTTGAGTTCTACAAATCATATGTATAACTTATAGTACAATTTAGAAATCTAAGATCATGATTAACAACTTTCATGTTGGCCAAAAGTTCATGTGAAACCTCCTTATAGGTCAAAAGTTGCTTCGAAGTCAAGTGACTTTCACAGATAAATTTCACATTCATCTGGTGACCTGTATCTTGTATGGACCATAACTTGAGTTCTACTAATCCAATGAAGAACTTCTAATACTCAAATTAAAGGTATTGATATGCTCTACAAGTTTCATGTTGGCCAAATATCCATTTGAAACTTTTATCTTGACTTATGTGGCCTTGAAGTTAGGCACTAAACAGGGTAATTTGCACTGAAACCCTAATTTAGCAACGTCCCACATTTTTAATTCTTCTTGATTTGATCTTGGCACAACACCACAAATGTCTTATCACATCATTCCATGAACTCCATGACCTCAAATTAAGCTTTGATACTCTTCAATTGCACAATTGACCTAGGGTTGACCCAGATGAAACCCTAATTGCTTGCACCTCAATTGTGGCTCTTGCACTTGAGTCAATGACTTGATTGAGCTCCAACATGGCTCTCTAGGCACTCCATGAGCTCTATAAACATCTCATATTCAAACCTTATGCTTGACATCTCATTGATGGTCCTCAGCTGATCAAGACCTCCCACCACCTCCTGATGACTTGGATGACTTCTCAAGCTTGGATAAGATTTCTTGCTAGGCTTCTCTTGATAATACTCACACTTGATCTCCTATTGGATGAATGATATGCCATGATATGCAAATGGTAGAACTACGCAAATGATAATGCAACGAAACATAAACCTGGTAAAAGAGGTTGAGCAAATTTTGGGGTGCAACACAACAACCATAGCAACAGCAGAATCAACAGGGTTATAGAAGATTTCAGGATCGGGGTCGGACAACAAATAGGAAATTTGATGCACCTCGGATGCCTTATTCCCAACTGCTTCAACATCTACTACAACTACAGTTAATCCAAAAGAGAACGTTAGCTCCTCTGACTGGACCACTTCCACCCGGTTATGATGCGAATGCTCATTGTGAGTTCCATTCCGGGGAACCTGGGCACAACATTGATAACTACAAGGCCTTTAAACACAAAGTCCAAGATTTGGTGGATAGCAAGGCAATAAATTTTTCTCACAACGCTCCCAACGTCGTGTAGAACCCTATGCCCAACCATGGGGCATCCGGAGCCAGTGCAATCATTGAAGACGAGAGTTTAGATTTGATAATTGATGTCAATGAGTTGAAGACGTCGTTGGGCTTCGTGAAGGAAAAGTTGCTAAAAGGAGGGATATTCCTGGGCTGTAATGAATCGTGTGCTGAATGTTTAAGTCATCCTGAGGGATATGTAGAGTTGAAGAGTTGTATTCAGGGTATGATGAATGATGGAATGTTGCAGTTTGGTCGGATTGTTGAGAAGAAGTCTGAAGAAGTAATAGTTGAAGAAAGGAATGAGGTTGCAACAATCTCAATCCCGTACAAAACTATAACTATTTCTGCACCAAGGCCGCCAACCATTATTATCACCAAAGCTGGTCCTGTGCCGTATGAGAGTACCAATGCAATTCCGTGGAATTACGGAGCGGAGGTATATTGTAATGGGCAAAAATAGGAATTGAAGAGCTTGCTAGTTTATTCAGTGGATAATATGGTTGGAGCCGGTGGTATTACTCGAAGCGGTAGAGTTTTCTCATCACCTGAAGTGGTTGTTGACAGAGCTGATAAGGGTAAGAAAGCTGTGGTGGAAGAAAAATCTCAGGCTGGAGAGAAGAGTTCTTTGGAGAAGGAAGCGGAGGAATTCATGAGATTGATAAGAAAGAGTGACTACAAGATAGTAGATCACTTGCAACAGACTCCCTCCAAAATCTCTATTTTGTCACTGCTGTTATGTTCAGAAGCGCATTGGAATGCATTGTTGAGGATATTGAATACTGCTTATGTGCCGCAAGAGATATCGGTTAACCAACTTGAAGGGGTTGTAGCGCACGTCAATGCAGGAAATGGGCTAGGTTTCACGGACTTGGATTTAACCTCGAGGGGCAGGAATCATAATTGTGCGTTGCACATCTCAATTGAATGTCGTGGGTCCATCCTGTCTCATGTGCTGGTAGATACAAGATCGTCTTTGAATGTGCTTCAGAAAAAGGCCCTGATGAAGTTGGACATGAAGGGGTTGATCTGTACACCAAGTGACTTGGTAGTACATGTTTTTTACGGTACCAGAAGATCTGTATTCGGGGAGGTGATGTTGCCTATTCAAGTTGGTCCCAGAGTATTTGATGCGGTATTCTATATTATGGACATTCAGCCTGCCTATAGCTGTTTGTTGGGCCATCTATGGATTCACTCAGCAGGAGCTGTGACTTCCACGCTGCACCGGAAGCTCAAGTACATGGTGGGTGGCAGCGTTGTCACTGTATGCGGAGAGGAGGATATAATGATCAGTCATTTATCATCGTTTAAATACGTTGAGGTGGATGGTGAAATCCATGAGACTCTTTGTCAAGCCTTTGAGACGGTACATATTAAAGACAAAGTGTCTGTTGTGAGCAAAGCGTCCGAAGTGGCCATGTTGTTGGTCAAAGAAGCCCAGGCAGTGGTACAGGCTGGGGCAGCGCCAGGTTGGGCTCAAGTGTTGGATATTCCCCATAAGCAGGATAAGTTTGGTCTGGGATACCGCCCATCTCCTTCGTCATCCTCCAAGAGCGCGCTGCGCTACAAAGGGTCGGTGCAGTTTACCAAAGGCGGGGTTATCTTCGAGAGGATCAACGTTGTTTCAGATGAATACGGGGATAGCGACTGTGATATGGACTCGTGGATTAGGCCGTGTGTTCCAGGACAAAGCCTCAACAACTGGTCTATCGAGGAATTCATTCAAGTGACAACGGAAGAGTAATACTTTACTTTCATGATTATTGTACAACCCTATGTTCTACCCGGAGCATAGTGGTTTTTGTCTTCAGGGTCTTACTGTTTATGCTTGCACGATCTTTTTCAATTAATCAAAGGGCGTTTTTCTGCATTCAAATATTGTGATCCTTGTTTTTCATGTTTTATGTTTAACAATAAAATGGCAATGTGGTTTTGTGCTTGTTTTGCATATCATTTTAAGCAATTAACCATTATCATTGCAAGATTCACATTGCAGATGACACCGCGCCAGAGACATCTATGACTCGCTTCGACTTCGACAATCCGATATTTCAAGCCGAAGAAGAGATTGATGAAGATGATGACTTACCAGAAGATCTAGCTAGACTATTGAGAAAGGAAGAAAAGGTTATTCTGCCTCATCAAGAGGAAATCGAGGTTACTAACTTGGGTTCTAAGGAAGTTGTGAGGAACGTTGGATAGGGGATGTGCTGCAGAGTGACATCAAGCAAAGATTGGTTGAGATGCTCCGTGAGTATAGTGATATATTTGCTTGGTTGTACGAAGACATGCCCGGGCTTGACACAGACATCGTGGTTCATCGCTTGCCGTTACGTGAAGAGTGTCCGCCAGTCAAGCAGAAGCTCAGGCGTACGACACCAGATATGGCTGTAAAAATCAAGGAAGAAGTCCAAAAGCAGTTTGATGCAGGATTTTTAGCCCTTACAACTTACCCTCCGTGGGTCGCCAACATCGTGCTTGTGCCTAAGAAGGATGGCAAGGTACTAATGTGTGTTGATTATAGAAATTTGAATAAGGCGAGCCCGAAGGACGATTTCCCGCTCCCCCACATTGACGTATTGGTTGATAATACTGCTCAATATTCTGTGTTTTCCTTCATGGACGGTTTTTCCGGTTATAACCAGATCAAGATGGCACCGAAGGATATGGAGAAAACGACGTTTATTACGCTGTGGGGGACTTTCTATAATAAGGTAATGCCTTTTGGGTTGAAAAATGCAGGGGCAACCTACCAGCGGGCTATGGTCACTTTGTTCCATGATATGATTCATCATCAGATTGAGGTCTATGTTGATGACATGATAGCAAAGTTGCAAACAGAGGAGGAACATCTGGTCAATTTATTGAAACTATTTGAGAGGCTCAGGAAATTCAAAATGAGGTTGAACCCTAACAAGTGTACTTTCGGAGTCAGGTCAGGATAGTTGATGGGGTTCATTGTCAGTGAAAAAGGAATCGAGGTCGATCCTATGAAAATAAAAGTTATTCAAGATATGCCAGCGCCGAAAACGGAAAAAGAGGTTTGGGGTTTCTTGGGGAGATTGAACTACATTGCTCGGTTCATATCTCATCTCACAACCATGTGTGAACCAATGTTCAAATTGTTAAAGAAAGATTAGGCGGTCGTTTGGAATGAAAATTGCCGAAGGGCATTTGATAAGATCAAAGAATATTTGTAGGAACCTCCGATACTGATACCTCCAGTCGCTGGAAGACCTTTGATCATGTATTTAACGGTTCTTGAGAATAGTATGGGTTGTGTTCTCGGTTAACAGGATGAGTCTAGTAGAAAAGAGCATGCAATATATTATCTGAGTAAAAAGTTCAAAGACTGTGAGTCTCGGTACTCAATGTTAGAGAAAACGTGTTGCGCACTCGCGTGGGCTTCCAAACGTTTGAGACAGTATATGCTTAACCATACAACCATGCTGATTTCGAAGATGGATCCGATTAAATACGTCTTCAAAAAGCAAGCACTTTTCGGAAGAATTGCCAAATGGCAAATGGTACTGACAGAGTACGGTATTCAATATGTTTCCCAGAAAGCTATCAAGGGGAGTATTTTGTTAGAGTATCTCACTGAACAGCCGATTGAAAACTATCAACCTATGAACTTTGAATTTCCGGACGAACACATCATGTATAAGAAGATGAAAGATTGTGATGAACCATTGCCTAACGTAGGTCCTGAGTCGGGCTCCCAGTGGCAAATGATATTTGACGGTGCTGTTAACTTGTACGGTAGTGGAATTGGGGCAATCATCACGACTCCCCAGGGTTCTCATATACCATTCACTGCCAGTTTGACATTTCCTTGCACCAACAACGAAGCAGAGTATGAAGCGTGCATCATGGGGTTGGAAGAAGCTATTGATCTGAGGATCAAGAACCTAGATGTGTACGGCGAGTCAACGCTAGTTGTAAATCAAATCAAAGGAGAATGGGAGACGAGGAAACCCAATTTGATTCCTTGCATGAACTATGCAAGGAGGTTGTTGTCATTCTTTGATCGTGTAAAGTTACATCATGTGCTGAGAGCGGAGAATCAGATGGCAGATGCTCTGGCAACGTTATCCTCAATGTATAAGGTGAACTATTGGAATGATTCTCCAAGAATAGTCATCTCGCGCCTTGATAGGCCGGAGTATGTGTTCACCATTGAGGAAGCCTCTAATGGCAAGCCATGGTTGTATGACATCCAGAACTTTCTTAAGAAGCAAGAGTATTCGCCAGGAGCGTCAACCCGGGATAAGAAGACTCTAAGAAGGTTGTCTGGTAACTTTTATCTAAACCAAGATTGTGTACTCTACAGGAGGAACTATGATTTGGTATTACTCAGATGCGTGGACAAGAAAGAAGCAAGCTTGCTTATGGAAGAGGTCCACGAAGGTGCCTTTGGTACGCATGCCAGCGGGCACGCCATGTCTCGAAAATTGTTGCGAGCAGGGTATTATTGGCTGACGATGGAATCTGATTATTTTAAATATGCGAAGAAATGCCATAAGTGCCAGATTTATGCAGACAAGATTCATGTGTCGTCGTGTCCTCTGAATGTCATGGAATCTCCTTGGCCTTTTTCCATGTGGGGAATTGACATGATCAGCAAGATCGAGCCCACTGCATCCAATGGACATCGTTTCATCTTGGTAGCCATTGACTACTTTACCAAGTGGGTGTAAGCAGCCTCCTATGCGAATGTTACGAAGCAAGTTGTAGCCAGATTTATCAAAAAGGACATCATCTGCAGATACGGAGTGCCCGAAAGAATCATTACTGATAATGGTTCAAATCTGAACAACAAGATGATAAAGGAACTGTACCAGAGTTTCAAAATCGAGCATCACAACTCATCGCCCTATCGTTCGAAGATGAACGATGTTGTGGAAGCAGCCAACAAAAACGTCAAGAAGATAGTGCAGAAGATGGTTGTTACCTATAAAGATTGGCACGAGATGTTGCCCTTTGCTTTGGACGGATATCGTACTATGGTACGCACCTCAACTGGGGCAACTGCTTTCTCGCTGGTGTATGGTATGGAAGTTGTCCTGCCATTAGAGGTCGAGATTCCTTCTCTGAGAGTTCTGGTCGACGTCAAGCTCGATGAGGCAGAATGGGTAAAGAACAGATTGAATCAGCTTAGCCTTATGGATGAGAAAAGGCTAGCGTCTATTGCATATGGTCGGTTGTATCAGAGCCGGATGAAGAAAGCTTTCGACAAGAAGGTATACACTCGAAGCTTTCAGACAGGCAATCTTATGCTGAAAAAGATTCTCCCTCCACAAACAGATCACAGGGGAAAATGGACTCCTAACTATGAAGGTCCATACATCGTGCGAAAGGTCTTCTCCAGGGGAGACTTGTTGTTATCCACCATGGATGGTGAGGATTTTACATCCCTTATGAACGCAGACGCGGTTAAAAAATACTTTGCTTAAAGAGACCCGCTGGAAAGAAAAAAGAATATCCAGCAAAAATGGGGCATCCCGGCGAACCGTAAAAAGAATGTTCGGGCAAGAATTAGGGATATAAACAAAAGATGTACACCCGCAAAGTTGAAAACCTGAAAAAGTCGACTTTGGCAAAAATGGGTATCCCGGTGAATTGAAAACCCGAAGGGGCGATTCGCGCAAAAGTTAGGGATTTGAAATGCAAATTACTGCGGTCTATGTGTGATCTTCGGAGCTTAGTGGATTGAGGGTGGACCGAAGCGCCGTTTATCTGAGTCAATCTATTCTGAAGACGAAGCATCGTTGAATCATTGGAGTCATGCGGGTCATAGATGGATCAACTTATGGTGTTCATCTGTGCCACATTATCGACATTCTGTATATTTCTATGCATTTCTGTATATTTTTGCGCAGTTTCCTCTTTTCAAGGGTTGCATCTGTTGTAAAATCTTGCCTATTTCCAGGCCCATCTGTCAATAAAACATATACTATTCAGTAATTGTTTGTTTTGCTTTAGCCTTACCGTTTTGTTTGCAAAAAACGCCTGATGTTTTTGATAAACTGTGCATAGATAAACTTACAGGCTTTGGGATAATCGTTAAAACTTTGGATTATTTGAACAACGTCACAGATGATGACTGAGATAGGTCCTTTGTTAGGGTATCTTGTCTGTTTGTTCATTTTTTGCAGGGTCGTTACCCTCGGGGCAATTTGTCAGAGGTGTATTTCCGGTATGAGCACCATTTCCCCCAGTTATTGAGGTTTGAACATCTCTATCCCCTGTAGAGATATATGCAGATGGACCGAGCAGTTAAGTGTGTACGCTTATCCCCAGCAGTTGGTCGGTACACATTTAGCTCTTCACAGTTCGAGATCGAAGTCTCCAGCAGAGTAGGGTTATCCCTAGAGGGTCATGATCGATATCCCCAGTAGATTAAGTGTGTACGCTTATCCTCAGCAGTTGGTCAGTACAAATTTAATCCCCTCAGGTCGCAGATATGCATACCCTCCTCAGTGAGTCGAGACTGGATTTCTTTCCACCAGGAAGGATCGTAGAGTTGTCTCCCTAACAGCGAGGCAACGTCTGGAGTTGTCTCCCCACAGAGTTTGAACGTATAACTTTGTATCCCCTTAGAGTTCGAGTTGTTAACTCATCCCAAGTAAAGGTCGATGTTCTTTCCCTCGTTGGGTGATACCTAGTAGAGTTGGCTTTCTTCCCTTGCAGGATCGTAGAGTTGTCTCTATCCTCAGCAAATTGTTTCCCCAGTAAGTCGTCACTGGAAGGTGAGTATTTGTGAGCCATTCAGGGCTATTTTCTTCAGTAAGGCATGTTGTGATCTCGGTGGTTGATTCTGAATCCCCACAGATTTGTTGATTCCCCAGTATGGTGACTTTGTTTTCAATGTCTAGTTGTCTATCCGGCAGAGCCGTCTTTTCCCCAGAAGAGCTGTATTCTAGAAGGTCATTCAGGGCGTTTTCCTCAGCAGGTTTTTGATGTGAATCTCCAGCTGAGTTTGAACTTCTTGTTCTCGTAAGAACTTTGTTCCCCGACCGTTTAGGGCTTGTTTCCCAATGTAAGTCTAATTGTGATTGGCGTGTGATAGTTGTTTCCCCAGCAGGGTGGACTTTGGTTTTCTCTTCAGCATTTATTTTGCAGGTTTGGTTTCGTTGCATTTTGCATTTTGTGCATAGCATCCTCCCAAACGCGTAGCATTTCCATTTTGTATGGATCATTACACCACTTTCAAACATACGCATGTGAAACATAAGCCAGGTGGTTACCTCTTTGTTTGCAGGTGTATCTCCGACAGATGATTAATGTCTTTTGCCCGAATGGTATCCTGACCATGGTGATGTCATATTTGTTTTGTCTGTTGAGTAACCAGACTCCAGTCATTTTCGTTGAGCGTCCAGGCTCCGGCATTTTCGTTGAGCGTCCAAGCTCCGGTTGATTACGTTGAGTGTTCCGACTCCAGTTTTTTTGTTGAGTATTCAGACTCCGACAATTGGACATATGGTGCCAGACCATGACAAGTTTAAATGTAACTTCTCTGGCTCGTATGGTATCTAGACCATGGAAAATTATATGTTTTATCTAGTCCTTGTGGTATCCAGACCACGAGAATTGGTGTTATTGTGCTTTGTCCGTCGAGTATCCAAACTCCGATTAAGCCAATTGGGTATCCAGACCCTGTTGAATATATTTGTGATGTATTTCCTCGTCCGTTGAGTATCCAGACTCTGATTATTTCGTTGAGCATCCAGGCTCCAGTTATTACGTTGAGCGTCCAGGCTTCGGTTTATTACGTTGAGTATCCAGACTCTGGCTAATTCTGTTGAGTATCTAGACTTCGGTCCGTCACGTTGAGTTTTCAGACTCCAGCCATTTAAAAGGTTATCTTCTGCCCATATGGTATTGTCGCTACTGCGAAAATCGGCGTCGGCTGACAGAAGAGTCGCCACCGTGCGTTATTTATCCCGACAGAGGGAAAGGAAACGCTCGAAGTAAACCTCGCAAAAACGGGAAAGGTATGGTCATCGCAACCAAAACCTGGATTCGGGAGTCGGTTACGTAAGGGGAAGGTATTAGCACCCCTCACGTCCGTCGTACTCGACGGGATCCACGCTTAGTGTTTATAAGGACAAGGGTGTGTTTATCTATCTACGCTAGTGGTCAGTCTGAAAAGAAAAGGAAAGGACAGGACTCGACAGAACATACGCTGTTCTGGGCCTACGTACTCCCTCGTGCAATGGGAAAGTCAGAGTTAACGTAGTTCGACTACCTACGTCTAGACGGGGGGAAGGTTGCTCGCCAGGACATCGCGTCCTGTGCCTACGTACTTCCACACAGCATGGAAGATCAGAGCAAACGTAGTTCAACTACCTACGACACAAGCTGTTCAAGTGTTTTTTAGGGGAAAATGCACCTTAACCAAGGGTTTTCACAGTCCAGGAGGACAAAAAGTTTTGATGTTTGTTCAAATCTTTTAACTGAAGAAATGAATTCACTTTGGTTTTATCCTTTATTAAGTGTTTTTCGGTTGTTTTGAGAAAGGAAAGAGACACCCTAAAACTATGGTTGAAAATGGGAATCTACCTAATGTTATCATGCCTGGTTAACCAACCTAATGTCTATCATAACTCCTCCACAGCAGAGAAGTTAGAGCTCCTAAGGGATCATGGCAACAGGATTAAACAGCAAACAGGAATCACTACAAACTAAAGAAATACTGGAAATATGCATGAATGCAACAACCTAACAAGCAAGGCACAAAGGCCACAAACCACAGAGGCAAGGGAGCTCAGCTCTACCGAATACCAGCAAGCAAAGCCACTCAATAACAAACAAGCAGAAGGAGGACCACCTCAACTTCTCGTGCACACAGATCCTATTTCTAAGATGCACCTATCTCAGAAATATCTAGATGAACCCCTAAAGTCTAATGCAGCACAGCACCACACAAGTCAATCAACACACAGAGAAGGCTAACCAGCCTGGCAAACTCCTATCCAAAAGCAAGAAACTGCCCCTGAGCAAAACCCTGAACAACCCTAAAACAAACCCTAATCTACCCCTGAGCAAAGCCCTAAGAAAAACCCTAATCAAAACCCTACTCAAATCTCTAAGCAAAGCCCTAAAGCAACACCCTACATAAGAGAAAACATTCCCAGTCTTCAAGCTTCAAGACAAGCTTACCAAAGAAAGGAAGCTAAGTAGGCAGACTCATAGTGCCTTCCTTAGGAAAGTACTAGGAGACTTATACTCAGGACTCATATCCCATGTGGCTCAACAACTGTGATCGGTTTACATTCCTCCTCAGGAGAAACTAAACTCACATGAAGGCTCCAACATCATTGGATACTTGAGAAATCCTATATGAACTAAGGGAACTAAGTGAACAGACCCATAGTGCCTTCCTCAGGAAAATACTAGGGGGCTTCCACTTAGGAATCATATCCCACGTGGCTCAACAACTGTGATCGGTTTACATTCCTCCTCAGGAGAAACTAAACTCACATGAAGGCTCCAACATCATTGGATACTTGAGAAATCCTATATGAACTAAGGGAACTAAGTGAACAGACCCATAGTGCCTTCCTCAGGAAAGTACTAGGGGGCTTCCACTTAGGAATCATATCCCATGTGGCTCAACAACTGTGATCGGTTTACATTCCTCCTCGGGAGAAACTAAACTCACATGAAGGCTCCAACATCATTGGATACTTGAGAAAGAGGTGAGAAGAAAGAATGAAAGACATCCATAGTGCCTTCCTCCGGAAAGTACCACAAATTTCCCTCAAACTTCAGGATCTCAAACCTCACAAACAGAGAGCAAGCTCTTAGACTAGGACCCCAATCCATGCATCCTTGCAAGCTCCACCAAGACTTCATCCAGTCTCCACCTTCCAGAAGAAACCACAGGCTCTCAAACCAAAAGAAACTATCTCTAAAGTTCAACCACAGTTTGAACTTCAAAGTCAGAAGCCATCAAGACTTCTCCTATTCTCAAGCTCAAGCAAAAATAACAGAACACGCTATAAAAATCTACCAAAAATCTAGGGGAAACATACATGGCTCTATGATCCCAAGATCAAATCTCAAAGCCTAAGTCAACTTCTAAGGCTACTAACAATCCCTAACATGTGAATGGTCAAGGGTTAACCAGCAAGTTATGAGGTCTCTATTCTCTAACCCTAAAATAACATCAATTAATCTCTAAAAAATCCACAAAAATCCTATGGGGAGCATGCATCAGTCTAGTACAACATACTAAAAAAATAAAGCAAAATTCAATACCAAGTGAAAGAACTAAAATCAACAAGGCAGACACGTCACAAACCAATCATTCAGTATCAATTAAAATACAAAAATGCAAATAAAAATGAAAATACATGATCTAATCAATATTTTTGCACTATAAAATTCTATATTGAAATATGAATCTACAGAAAAAAGAAGGGAATCAATTGGACACTCCTACTGTTTTTTAGGCATTATTTCCTAACATGAACAAACAAAGAAAATAAAAACAAAAATAGAACAGGGGGGTGGTGATAGCAAAACCACAGCTATTCAGACTGGGCCCCAAATACAGGGGGGCGCGCATAGCAAATAGGGCCTAAGCCCAATCCACAATCATATTCAGTCTTCTCACACGAGGGGGGTATAGCGAGCACCAGGGGTGTACACCTCAGCAATCCAGATTTGGGCTTTGACCCAACCCAAACCCTAGCCCAAATTATCAATTTAACAAAACTAAACCTTCTTCCCCAACGCTGACTACTGTTCACTACTCTAAACCCTAACACGCCGCTCCCCCAACCTCTCTCCCCTCTGAAACTCCTCTCCAGAATCCTCAAACAAACTCTCTCAGATCAATCTTCAAAAACAAACAAACAATCACTAAGAAATCTAAATCTCAGCGAAACAACATCATCAAAATCCGTTCAATCAAGCCGAAAAACTAGCATCAAGCTTAAAGAAGGCGCACCTGGAGATGAATCAAGAACAAGCTCGTGGAGTTCTTGAAGATTCAAAGAAGATCGCCACGAGAGAGAAGAAGATCTTGAGGTTCTCTAGAAATCTTCTGGGGATGGTTGAAGATTAAATGGATTTCTGGAAAATGACGAAGAAGTTTGAACGAAGGTTCTTGATAGTTTACTGCTTGCTTGAGCGATCTGGAGAAGAGAGTGGAAGATCCTTCTGGAAAGCCTGAAGGTTGATTGAAGGCGTTGAAGGTGTTCCTCGAAAGTCTGGGAAATGATGAACGTTGCTGAGTGTTGATGGAGGCTGGATGAATTTCTGGGAAGATGATGGCTGTTAACGAACTCTGATTATGGATGGCGATCTGAGGAGAAAGATGAAGGAGTGATGAATTTGGGGTTTCCGGCGATGTGGACGGAGGAGGTCGGAGGGGATTGGAGGGGAAAACGATGAAGATCCTAAGAATCTGCAAATTTTGCAGATTCCGGCGAGCTGAGCGGCGGCCGGAGGGCGTTAGGGTGGCCGGAGTTGGTTGTTAGGGCGTTTGCATGCCCGGCGGTAGGGGGCTCCGGCAGGGTTGACCGGTGGGGACAGGTGGCGAGGAGGAGAACTGCATGCACTACACGTGTGCTGGGAGGAAGCTAGTGGGAAAACGCGTGGCAGATTCTGGGAGTGGTGTGAGAATGAGGTGGGGCCTCTTGGTTTACACGCGTGGCAGCCTTATATACCTGACAAGTGGCAATTTTTGGACTGAACAAAAAAATGAACAAAAACTAATAATGGGCCTCCAAAAACTCTGAAATGGGCCCAAACGAAAATGGCCAATAAACCCTGAAAAATCTGGAAAAAACTGATTAAACTCAATTAAGAATTAATTAAAACTAAACTACAATTAAAACTGATTATAGATTTAAACTTCAATTAACTAACAATTAAAACTACAATTAAACCTAAATGAAAATTAAACTATCCTTAGTTAATTCTAACAAATTCTAATTAAAAGATTAAAAACCTAATTAAACTCTAATAAAAGGGAATTATCTAAAAACTCTAATAATCCTAATTAACTCTAATAAGGAGAATTAATATCTAGTTAACTTCTAAAAGACTATTAACTAATAAAAATGAAAAAACTTTAATGATTTTTATTTAACAATCTATTAAACTCCTATTTAACTAATAAAAGAAAACTCTATTATACTCTATTAAAACCATGAAAACTATATTAAACCTAAAAAGAAATTAATACCTATATTAAAACCTAATATTCTAAAATCTATTAAAACAATTTAAAAAAATTCTAAAAAAGGTTTAAATCTATTTAAAATGCTGAAAAAAATCTAATTAAATCCTAGAAACTCTATAAAGCCTATTAAAAATCCACAAAAGGCTATTAAACCCTAAAAAATGAAAACAGAGGCAAATAACCGACATAAAAGAGAGCGCGAGACCAGATCGACGCAACAGTAAACCCCGGGCATCAGAATATCCCCAAAACCTCCATGTAAGCTGAAAACACCGAGAAGCGCACAATTTCCCAAAAATAAAACCCTGATTATCTAGACTGAATCTGAAATATCCGGTATATGAAAATCAAGCTGCAACCCTGACATCCTCTGTCTGTACACAAGTGTCATGCATCTGATATGCGAATACGAATTTAAACCACGAACCAGATAGAAGAACCGGTTGGTCAAATTTTAGGGTGCAACAGTTGCCCCTATTCAAGCGGCTGGGACCTGAATGGGTGAAGAGCGCTCAGCCTTCAAACATTCAAAGGTAGATGACGGTTGAATACCAATGAAACCCTGAAATTTGCCAACCGCAAAAAATAAATTGCGCACACCACTGCTTGGGGAGAATTAACCAGGGAACTGATTTCCGTTGCCACTGCGACAACTAAACACCTATCCACCAACCTGCTTATGAAATCTGATATTGTCCATAGACCATCCCATTCCGAAGAAATGAGGATACACTGAACAGTGAAAAATGTTGATCTCCCTTATCAACCTTCCGCATCCGAAGAAACGAGCAAACACTTAACCAAACGAGACAATGCTGATTTCACTTATCAACCTTTCGTTCGTATATGAACAAGCAAACGCTTAACCAAACGAGACAATGCTGATTTCACTTATCAACCTTCCGTTCGTACCTGAACGAGCATTCACTAAACTGCGAGAAAATGTTGATTTCACTTATCAACCTTTCGTATCCTGAACGAGCATCCACTGAACTGGGGGAAAATGTTGATTTCACTTACCAACCTTCCGTTCGTATCTGAACGAGCATACGCTTAACCAAACGAGACAATGCTGATTTCACTTATCAACCTTTCGTATCCTGAACGAGCATCCACTGAACTGGGGGAAAATGTTGATTTCACTTACCAACCTTCCATTCGTATCTGAACGAGCATCCACTAAACTGCGGGAAAATGTTGATTTCTCTTACCAACCTTCCATTCGTATCTGAACGAGCATCCACTAAACTGCGGGAAAATGTTGATTTCTCTTACCAACCTTCCATTCGTATCTGAACGGGCATCCACTAAACTACGGGAAAATGTTGATTTCTCTTACCAACCTTCCATTCGTATCTGAACGAGCATCCACTAAACTGCGGGGGCACGAGAAACTTAACCAAGCCACTCTGAGAGGTCAATTCTGACGATGGCCGTCAAATACCTTTTTTGACAATAGATATCCTGAAAACACTCCGCTGGGGAAATTGGGAACTTAACCAAGCATCCTGATGAGAATAACCTTGTTGAAAAATAAGAGGAATTTAACCAAACAACTCCGTGGCGAATACCCTGCTGGGGATTATGAGGGACTTAACCAAGTGACTCATTGAAGTAACACCCTGCTGGAGAACATAACTCTGCTGGGGAAACTACGGGTGACCACCCAAAAGTCTGCATTACCGTCTTCCAATGCTGACACCATAGCATCCTGAGAAAGACTCAGTTGGGGGAAAAAAGTGCTTGACCAAGCAACTTTGCTAGGGGAATACGACATGACGAACACGATCACTGCGTGTCTGGCGCAACAACCCTCTTGACAGGAGGAAACACGATCACTGCGCGTCTTGGCGTTGCAAACAAAACCACATATGGGACGAATACGATCACTGCGTACTTTACACCACAATCCTCTTGACAGGAGGAAACACGATCACTGCGCGCTTTACACCACAAACAAAACATACGGGATGAATACGATCACTGCGTACCTCTTCCGCAAAAACCTCATAACATAACGATGACCACGATCACTGCGTGCCTTGCGCCACAACTCTCTTGACAAAAGAAAAACACGATCACTGCGCGTCTTGTGCCGCAAACAAAACATACAGGACGAATACGATCACTGCGTACTTTACACCACAATCCTCTTGACAGGAGGAAACACGATCACTGCGCGCTTTACACCACAAACAAAACATACGGGATGAATACGATCACTGCGTACCTCTTCCGCAAAAACCTCATAACATAACGATGACCACGATCACTGCGTGCCTTGCGCCACAACTCTCTTGACAGGAGAAAAACACGATCACTGCGCGTCTTGTGCCGCAAACAAAACATACAGGACGAATACGATCACTGCGTACTTTACACCACAATCCTCTTGACAGGAGGAAACACGATCACTGCGCGCTTTACACCACAAACAAAACATACGGGATGAATACGATCACTGTGTACCTCTTCCGCAAAAACCTCATAACATAACGATGACCACGATCACTGCGTGCCTTGCGCCACAACTCTCTTGACAGGAGAAAAACACGATCACTGCGCGTCTTGTGCCGCAAACAAAACATACAGGACGAATACGATCACTGCGTACTCTACCACAAAAACCCCATAACATAACGATGACCACGATCACTGCGTGCCCTGCGCCACAACTCTCTTGACAGGAGAAAACACGATCACTGCGCGTCTTGTGCCACAGATCAACCATACACATCTCTGCAAACCATGATCTCACTTATCGACAGAGAAAATACCTGAGGCTGGACGGGTAATCAATCCTGCTTTTGCTTCCAAATGCACATGTTTGATGATGCCGCAATGCTTCCATATTGCATGAAAATGCTACGTATTCGTGTAAAATGCAAGTGCTTATGATGCATGCTTATGCAAAGAATTACTTCAGCAAAATAAATGCTGAAGACAAACTGGACCCGCTGGGGATGACCATCCTGCTGGGAAAGTAACTCACAAACTCAAAACTTCAAACTCCGCTGAAAATGATCGTCCTGACGAGGAAGGGTCAACCTGTTGGGGAAAGAGAAAAGCAATCCTGGGAACTGCTTTCAAAGGTGTCAACACTCTGATTACGCCCTGTGGGGATGCTTCATCCTGCTATTATTGAGCTGGGGGATTGACCGGTGTGCTCTGATTCGCACTACACAGGGAACTCTTTGGGGAAGCTAATCATATTCGTCTCGACCCTTGCTGGGGAGGACTCTGCTCTGCTTGATAAGCCAATTCTGAACTACGGAAGATGCATTGATTTTTCCTTTGACGCAACCTCCACTCTCCTGGGGAGGCAACATTCAATTTTTCCTGGGGCGACTTCACCGGGGGAAGACACAACATTCATCCTCTGGAGAGGGTACCAGCCTACCATGGACTCTGGCGGGGATAAACAGACTGACTTGAATAACTTGCCCCAGTGCACTCAACTTGCCCCTATCTACCTCCTGGGAATACTTGCTCTGAACCGCTTGCTATGAGACGACCTCGAGATTACTTGCCCCAGTATCTATACGGCAAAAAGATTCAATCTCCATTAAACCCTGATCAACCCAGTTGGTTTCAACGCTCTCTGCGGTGACTTGCCCCTGAATGAGCGTTCTAGCGACTTAACCTGATCTGATTATCCACCTGAAGTATCTGCTTTCAAATCTCCACGTTCTGTATAATTTCCCCTGATTGGATCTCGAGAAGACTCACTTCTGATTAACTGCCTCTCAAGCATACTGCCCCTTGATCAACTGAAGCTTCGGGGCTTGTCCTCAGACTGACTGATTCCGAACTTACTGGAAGTCAATGCCCCGGATTTACAAGGCTTCACAACATACACCATGCTGGTTCAGACTGCTGAATTACCCAGTCCTGCTCGATTATTCTCTGTTGGAATCTCCTTCATGTCAACTACTAACCTGCAAGTAAAAATCGTCTGTTCACGAATGGTAATTCTAGTGCAATGTTTATGCAGATTTTGAAGAAATTTGTGCTGTCACTCATTTACATGCACGATTGAGTGACGAATGAACCAAAGTTCAAACGTAGTGCTTACGTGGTCATTGAAAAATACTACAAGGATATGATTAGCAAATCAAGAAGGAGTCAGGTTACTCGACCTTATCGTAATGCGCTTTCAGAATAAACCCTGCCTCAATTAGGTCTTTTAAGGGTTGTATCATGGTCGGGTTCACGGTTCGTGAAACAAAGGATATTTGGCTAAAATTTTGATTTGTACCCACCCCTTCTACGTGATGTTCTCCGATCCTAAGGTTCAGCTAACCTGGCACAAGCGCTCGCCTTTTCGGGAGGTATGTTGAATGGTAAGAACTACAATTAAGGAACTCACAGGGTTTTTTGGAGTGACAGTTACTCCTTCTTCATTTTCGGTGTCTGTATACACGACTTTGTCTTTCACTGGGGATCTATATATATTTTTTTTCTATCCCTTCTTTTCCATTCTTTTTGATTCCCTAATTTTTGCCTGGATTGACTCCTTTTGAGTTCTTTATGATTTTTCTTTTGAAGTCCAGCGGGATGCCCTAATTTTTGCCTAAGTATTTGCTTTCTAGCTTTTTCTTTCTTTTTACTTAGCGGGCTTTCTTTTTCTTTCTTTTGGAACAAAGTCGTGTGACATTGGTTGTCTTGATTGCTCCGAAAGGATTGTAACTGTCTCACTCCTGATTGGTGAGGTTTAACCACTGTGGTTGACGAGGTACAACCTCTTGAGAGGCATAAACTGTAATTGGTCCTCGAAAGACAACACTCCTCTGTAAGACTTGAATGCTCGGTCAAGCTAACTGACAACTACCCTGCCCCGAGTTAAGATGTGAGGGTTTAAAAGTCCGAAAAAACTTCTACTTCCTGGCTCGAAGTGGTTAACAAGGGACTAACTCCTTATATCTCCAGTGTTTAGGGATTTGAAACAATGCCTTGTACGTCATCGGCAAGGTTTTATCTGAAAGCATACGATCACCGGTTATGAGTTTATTTCGTCATCCTCCCTCTAGTCTTTGCTAATCACAGTGATAAAGTGGAGTGAATAAAATGTAAGTGTCAGTGCAATGCAGTAAATGAGCGACAGCGACATGATTAATTCAGAAAAATGCATAGTCACTTTATTATTATTACCATTCGAAACATACAATGTTTACAGCAAGTAGTAACTAACAGAAAAGAAACTACAAATACAAATGATATAAAGTCTGAGGACTGCCAATGCTGAGGGCGCCTGCCTGTCTGGACCACTGGCTTTTGCTGGGGAATACTTTCCGAGTCTACGAGCTTAGACAGCTGAGAAGTTAGTATGAACAAACAGAAATCCTTCTCGAAAGGAAATGCAATCCTGGTCGATCAATTGTTGTACTTTCGCCCGAAACGCTTTACAATCTTCAGTTGCATGCCCTGGAGAGCCACCATGGTAACCACATTGAACTTGGGGATTGTACCCAGGAGGGTAAGGTTCTGGCACAGGCTTGAGGGCTTTCGGCTCCACCAAAGCGTTCTGAACCAATTGTGGCAAAAGCTGACTGTACGGCACAGGAACTGGGTGGGAAGGACCATTCCTTCGTTTCAAATTGCTACGAGGTCTGTGCCAATTCTGACGCCGAGTCTGATAACCTTGGCCACGAGTTCGCTGAGCGACATAAGACTCCTAATATGGTGCCCCAGGCACAGTGGTCTGTCCAGAATAACGAGACGCAGAAGATACTGGTCGCTGGGAAGACGAAGAACCAACAGATTTCACCGATTCGTCTCGAGGATACCCAACATCATTCCTGATTGCGTTGACCACAACTCCTTTTTCGGTTTGACGAGCCTGACTGCCTGCAACATTCTGGATTTTTCCAGTCTTTACACCGTACTCGATGTGCTCTCCTGCCCTTACCCATTCAGAGAAATTTGGTGCGACTCCAATCATTCCTTCGAAGTACGAACTCTGCAAGGAGTTTACGAACATGCTTTTCAACTCTCGATCTTGAAGCGGTGGTTGCACTCTGGCAGCAAATTCTCTCCATCTCTGAACATACTTTCTGAAAGGTTCATTGTTCCCTTGAGACAATTCTTGCAGTTGCATGCAACTAGGAGCTTCAATAAGATTGCAGTCATACTGCTCCAGGAAAGCTCTGGCTAAATCCACCCATGATCGAATCTGATTACTCTCTAACTGCATATACCAACTCAGAGATGCCCCAGTCAGACTATCCTGAAAGCAGTGAATCATCAACTTGTCGTTATGCACGAATGGAGTCATTCTTCGGCAGAACATCACCAAATGTTGCTTTGGGCAACTGTCTCCTTTGTACTTTTCAACCTCCGACATTCTGAACTTCAGAGGTAACACTAGGCCAGGAACCAGACACACGTCTGCAGCATTAGAGTTAACAGCGTCTTTACCTTTCAAGGTTTTGAATCTTTCATCCAATGCACGAAACCTTCTAGCACACACGGGAGCTAATGGGTCTTCAGTCTTTGCTATCGGGACCTCTCTTCGAGACTTTGGCATAGGGAAGGCAACACTCTGGTAGTCTGGAGTATCAACAAAAGGATAACGTTCACTTCGGACAACAGACTGCTCACGTAGACCTTGGTCTTCAACAGAAGGTTGTACAAGCTGAGCTGCAATAAGGTTATTCACTTGCGGAAAGTCTTCGTCATACGTAGATCCATACAAAGGATTGGACTTCACAGTGAAACCTAACAAGGTATCAACAGACTGGAAGCTGCTCTCGGGCATAGCTACCAACAACTGCCAACTGACTTCACTGCTTGATTCTGCTCAAATCTGCTTCAACCCCTTGGTCGTCTTCAACACTCCACACTTGCCTCGAACAATCCCCCGAGAATCACCTTCTGGGTCAAAACAAAGGCTGGATAAGTGCTCTGGCCAGCTAGAGAAATGCTATGCAATATGATTTATGCAGACAGAATAAAAAAATGCTAACATGCATGTGTGCATTGGGGACATTTCCCCTCCAATTCCAGTGTCAAGGTAGCAAGACAAAAGAAACCATAACGACAATATTTAGAAAAACCCTCATATATTGGAAAAACAGTCTCGTCAAGGCGTTACACAACTATGCTCCATACAACTGATATGATAAAGGAGGATCCCAACCAACATGCCTGGGGGTGATCTCAACACGTAGAATACAAGAAAGAAATCAAGTGCGGGTACGGTCGCGGAAATCCTCGAACAACTTCTTCGTCTCTACATGATCCGGTCGATAAATTAAGCCTTCTATCAACTGATCCCTTTTCCTGACCGTTCCATGGATGTCTCTGACAAAATCTTCCCAAGCCTTATCCTGGGCACCATCCTCAGGTTTAGGCCTCTTGATGTCTGCTCTGCGCTGACAATCTTCCAGATTCTTCATGGCATCAATCAGTTTGCGTTCGGCCTCGTATCGACGGCATGCTTCTTCTTCAAGCTCTTCAGTCTTCACTTTAACCTGTTCTCCCAACTGAGCAACCTGTGTCTTTAGCTCTTCTTCCCGCTCTTTGCGTTTGGCCATAGTAAGGTCCCAATGCTCTCTGAACTTAGCTAACTTTGTATAGGCCTTTTCCAGCTCTTGTTTCTTAGTAGCCAATACACTGCTAACTGAGTCTACATCTAACTCCAAACGCTTCTTGGTTTCATTCAACTCCAATAAAGTAGTCTTCAGATGTTTCAAAGTTTCGGCCTGTTGCTTGGAAAAATATCCTGTTTCAATCTTTTCATGACGAAGCTGGGCATTCTCTTTCTCTAAAGCCTCTTTAGCCTTTGCTAACTCTTCTTTCTCCCCATCAGCTGCTTGTATACCTGCATGTCTATAGTGGTGGGCTCCTCCACCGGAGAAGGATACAATGGCTGAACTGCAGGATAAGGCATAAGGAATTTCGTAGCTCGTTCACGAATCCATTCCACATACGGACCAAGAACTCGAGTACCCCCTTTGCTACATGAAGGCTTCCCTTTCTTATGCAGGTTCTTCCATGCTTTCTCAAGCTTGATCAACATCTCTTCCTCTATTGCCCCAGTGAGATACAGAGATTCCTGTATCTCTTCGGGATTCGGCGCTTCCTGAGGTGCATACCCAAACTGCCTGATTAATAAGGAAGGGTTGTAATTGACACACCCTTTCCTTCCTATCAAAGGAACATTAGGGAACCCTTCGCCTCTGTATATGACCTCAACTCCGAACACCTCCTCATTAACCCACACCACATTCTCAGAAGTCAACCCCATCAAGCGCTCAGGCCATCCTAAAGAATCAATAGAAGTGACAAAAGGCCCTGACTTCGGCATATGACTAGTAAACCACCTGCACAGTAGAGGTACACAGCAAGATACATTCCTTCCTCGCCGCTTTTCATTTTGGTAGTGAGTGGAATGGTGGATATCTCCCAGCAAGGTAGGAACTGGGTTCTTTGCAGCTAGAATATAGAAAGCATCTGCATCAACAAAATCAGGAACGTTTGGGAACAATACAATGCCATAAACACACACAGCAAGGATGGCGTCAAAAACAACCCAGCCACCCTTCTTGGCATACTCCCGAGCCTTCTCCACCAAAACATCCAACAGAAATCCCCACGCATCTCCTCTTCTGATCATCTTCCCTGTCAGCTCAAACTTTCCTATGTACAGAATAGCAGAAAGCTCAGCCAGATCAGGCTTAGCGTCCGTGTGATAGAAAGGCATCTGCTCACGAATCGGTATATCCAAGAGTGCAGAATACTCCTCCAGGGTAGGAGCCAAGACAAAATCAGGAAATACAAAACACCTGAGCTCAGCATCATAAAATTGCAACAGGGTATAAATGCCACTGATCTCATAAGCCGAGGGCTGGTAAACATAAGTCAGGATCCTCCCATATGTCTTCCTGAAATCTCCCATCACCTTCTTCCTAGCAATAGTAATTAACTCTGACAACAGACTGGTATCTGGATACGGGAATTTGTAGGGTAACACTCTCTTCGTGGCTTCCATGTCTTGCTAGGGAACAAACACCGGAACTGGGAGGGAAAATATGTACCTGCAATACACACACGTTAGTTGGATGCAAATGGTAATGCAATAATGCAATATGATAAATGATGCAATCAGTGAACACAAGGGCCATGCTGTAGCCTGAGGAGGAACATCTCTGTGACGTCAAGAACAGAAAACCACCACAATCACCAGAACCTCATGACGCTGACTATCATCTGACACCCAGAAAATACCAATACCCTGGTAAGAAATCCATCTGAACCTCTGTATCTGACGAGAAAACCATCTGATAATAGTATCAACCTCAAACAAGAAACCCATCTGATTCAAACAACACCTATTAACGAGCCAAGAAAACCATCTGATAAATACTGAATCATGGTTTCTGAAGGCCAGTTTTCCTGCAATAACCCAATCCCCCTCACAGGTATGGACCTAATCCACGGACAAAGGTACGGCATCCTATGCGGTCATCAGCGTCACGGACTTTCATGAGTGACGATACGATTCCCAGAAGGAGTGGCATCATCAAGTCATGAGGAGGCCTCACTTAGCTGACTTCCAAATGATCGGTCCCCAGAGTCGACAATCCTCACGTCTGGACTCCCCTCAGATCCCCAGGACCGGAAAGGAGCACCTCGGAGAGAACCTCGTCTGAGCGCAGATTTCGTAGGGAACTGTGCCTGCTCAGCAGACAGGTTCGTCTACTACTCTCCGCAACTATGTCTAGGTGCATACTCAAGCCCAGGTCCGGCTTCTCACTCATAGTAACCTCCCTTTCCCACAGCAATAATCATAATAATATAGTGCTGAAAGTAAAGGCGGAAAGGTAAAGGTACGGGAAAGTAAAGTGCAGAAAGGTAAAACACATATGCACAACACCCAACAGATAAACACCCAAGCGCTAGGATTGACTCGCGTAGGGGATGGGAAACGGTCCCAGCATAAGGGATGGGAAAAGTCCCTAGATGCCCCAAGTCCCCAGCAGAGTCGCCAGCTGTCGCTACTGCGAAAATCGGCGCCGGCTGACAGAAGAGTCGCCACCGTGCGTTATTTATCCCGACGGAGGGAAAGGAAACGCTCGAAGTAAACCTCGCAAAAACGGGAAAGGTATGGTCATCGCAACTAAAACCTGGATTCGGGAGTCGGTTACGCAAGGGGAAGGTATTAGCACCCCTCACGTCCGTCGTACTCGACGGGATCCACGCTTAGTGTTTATAAGGACAATGGTGTGTGTATCTATCTACGCTAGTGGTCAGTCTGAAAAGAAAAGGAAAGGACAGGACTCGACAGAACATACGCTGTTCTGGGCCTACGTACTCCCTCGTGCAATGGGAAAGTCAGAGTCAACGTAGTTCGACTACCTACATCTAGATGGGGGGAAGGTTGCTCGCCAGGACATCGCGTCCTGTGCCTACGTACTTCCACACGGCATGGAAGATCAGAGCAAACGTAGTTCGACTACCTACGACACAAGCTGTTCAAGTGTTTTTTAGGGGAAAATGCACCTTAACCAAGGGTTTTCACAGTCCAGGAGGACAAAAAGTTTTGATGTTTGTTCAAATCTTTTAACTGAAGAAATGAATTCACTTTGGTTTTATCCTTTATTAAGTGTTTTTCGGTTGTTTTGAGAAAGGAAAGAGACACCCTAAAACTATGGTTGAAAATGGGAATCTACCTAATGTTATCATGCCTGGTTAACCAACCTAATGTCTATCATAACTCCTCCACAACAGAGAAGTTAGAGCTCCTAAGGGATCATGGCAACAGGATTAAACAGCAAACAAGAATCACTGCAAAGTAAAGAAATACTGGAAATATGCATGAATGCAACAACCTAACAAGCAAGGCACAAAGGCCACAAACCACAGAGGCAAGGGAGCTCAGCTCTACCGAATACCAGCAAGCAAAGCCACTCAATAACAAACAAGCAGAAGGAGGACCACCTCAACTTCTTGTGCACACAGATCCTATTTCTAAGATGCACCTATCTCAGAAATATCTAGATGAACCCCTAAAGTCTAATGCAGCACAGCACCACACAAGTCAATCAACACACAGAGAAGGCTAACCAGCCTGGCAAACTCCTATCCAAAAGCAAGAAACTGCCCCTGAGCAAAACCCTGAACAACCCTAAAACAAACCCTAATCTACCCCTGAGCAAAGCCCTAAGCAAAACCCTAATCAAAACCCTACTCAAATCTCTAAGCAAAGCCCTAAAGCAACACCCTACATAAGAGAAAACATTCCCAGTCTTCAAGCTTCAAGACAAGCTTACCAAAGAAAGGGAGCTAAGTAGGCAGACTCATAGTGCCTTCCTCAGGAAAGTACTAGGAGACTTATACTCAGGACTCATATCCCATGTGGCTCAACAACTGTGATCGGTTTACATTCCTCCTCAGGAGAAACTAAACTCACATGAAGGCTCCAACATCATTGGATACTTGAGAAATCCTATATGAACTAAGGGAACTAAGTGAACAGACCCATAGTGCCTTCCTCAGGAAAATACTAGGGGGCTTCCACTTAGGAATCATATCCCACGTGGCTCAACAACTGTGATCGGTTTACATTCCTCCTCAGGAGAAACTAAACTCACATGAAGGCTCCAACATCATTGGATACTTGAGAAATCCTATATGAACTAAGGGAACTAAGTGAACAGACCCATAGTGCCTTCCTCAGGAAAGTACTAGGGGGCTTCCACTTAGGAATCATATCCCATGTGGCTCAACAACTGTGATCGGTTTACATTCCTCCTCGGGAGAAACTAAACTCACATGAAGGCTCCAACATCATTGGATACTTGAGAAAGAGGTGAGAAGAAAGAATGAAAGACATCCATAGTGCCTTCCTCAGGAAAGTACCACAAATTTCCCTCAAACTTCAGGATCTCAAACCTCACAAACAAAGAGAAAGCTCTTAGACTAGGACCCCTATCCATGCATCCTTGCAAGCTCCACCAAGACTTCATCCAGTCTCCACCTTCCAGAAGAAACCACAGGCTCTCAAACCAAAAGAAACTATCTCTAAAGTTCAACCACAGTTTGAACTTCAAAGTCAGAAGCCATCAAGACTTCTCCTATTCTCAAGCTCAAGCAAAAATAACAGAACACCCTATAAAAATCTACCAAAAATCTAGGGGAAACATACATGGCTCTATGATCCCAAGATCAAATCTCAAAGCCTAAGTCAACTTCTAAGGCTACTAACAATCCCTAACATGTGAATGGTCAAGGGTTAACCAGCAAGTTATGAGGTCTCTATTCTCTAACCCTAAAACAACATTAATTAATCTCTAAAAAATCCACAAAAATCCTATGGGGAGCATGCATCAGTCTAGTACAACATACTAAAAATCTAAAGCAAAATTCAATACCAAGTGAAAGAACTAAAATCAACAAGGCAGACACGTCACAAACCAATCATTCACTATCAATTAAAATACAAAAATGCAAATAAAAATGAAAATGCATGATCTAATCAATATTTTTGCACTATAAAATTCTATATTGAAATATGAATCTACAGAAAAAAGAAGGGAATCAATTGGACACTCCTACTATTTTTTAGGCATTATTTTCTAACATGAACAAACAAAGAAAATAAAAACAAAAATAGAACAGGGGGTGGTGATAGCAAAACCACAGCTATTCAGACTGGGCCCCAAATACAGGGGGGCGCGCATAGCAAATAGGGCCTAAGCCCAATCCACAATCATATTCAGTCTTCTCACACGAGGGGGGTATAGAGAGTACTAGGGGTGTGCACCTCAGCAATCCAGATTTGGGCTTTGGCCCAACCCAAACCCTAGCCCAAATTATCAATTTAACAAAACTAAACCTTCTTCCCCAACGCTGACTACTGTTCACTACTCTAAACCCTAACACGCCGCTCCCCCAACCTCTCTCCCCTCTGAAACTCCTCTCCATAATCCTCAAACAAACTCTCTCAGATCAATCTTCAAAAACAAACAAACAATCACTAAGAAATCTAAATCTCAGCGAAACAACATCATCAAAATCCGTTCAATCAAGCCGAAAAACTAGCATCAAGCTTAAAGAAGGCGCACCTGGAGATGAATCAAGAACAAGCTCGTGGAGTTCTTGAAGATTCAAAGAAGATCGCCGCGAGAGAGAAGAAGATCTTGAGGTTCTCTAGAAATCTTCTGGGGATGGTTGAAGATTAAATGTATTTCTGGAAAATGACGAAGAAGTTTGAACGAAGGTTCTTGATAGTTTACTGCTTGCTTGAGCGATCTGGAGAAGAGAGTGGAAGATCCTTCTGGAAAGCCTGAAGGTTGATTGAAGGCGTTGAAGGTGTTCCTCGAAAGTCTGGGAAATGATGAACGTTGCTGAGTGTTGATGGAGGCTGGATGAATTTCTGGGAAGATGATGGCTGTTAACGAACTCTGATTATGGATGGCGATCTGAGGGGAAAGATGAAGGAGTGATGAATTTGGGGTTTCCAGCGATGTGGACGGAGGAGGTCGGAGGGGATTGGAGGGGAAAACGATGAAGATCCTGAGAATCTGCAAATTTTGCAGATTCCGGCGAGCTGAGCGGCGGCCGGAGGGCGTTAGGGTGGCCGGAGTTGGTTGTTAGGGCGTTTGCATGCCCGGCGGTAGGGGGCTCCGGCAGGGTTGACCGGTGGGGACAGGTGGCGAGGAGGAGAACTGCATGCACTACACGTGTGCTGGGAGGAAGCTAGTGGGAAAACGCGTGGCAGATTCTGGGAGTGGTGTGAGAATGAGGTGGGGCCTCTTGGTTTACACGCGTGGCAGCCTTATATACCTGACAAGTGGCAATTTTTGGACTGAACAAAAAAATGAACAAAAACTAATAATGGGCCTCCAAAAACTCTGAAATGGGCCCAAACGAAAATGGCCAATCAACCCTGAAAAATCTGGAAAAAACTGATTAAACTCAATTAAGAATTAATTAAAACTAAACTACAATTAAAACTGATTATAGATTTAAACTTCAATTAACTAACAATTAAAACTACAATTAAACCTAAATGAAAATTAAACTATCCTTAGTTAATTCTAACAAATTCTAATTAAAAGATTAAAAACCTAATTAAACTCTAATAAAAGGGAATTATCTAAAAACTCTAATAATCCTAATTAACTATAATAAGGAGAATTAATATCTAGTTAACTTCTAAAAGACTATTAACTAATAAAAATGAAAAAACTTTAATGATTTTTATTTAACAATCTATTAAACTCCTATTTAACTAATAAAAGAAAACTCTATTATACTCTATTAAAACCATGAAAACTATATTAAACCTAAAAAGAAATTAATACCTATATTAAAACCTAATATTCTAAAATCTATTAAAACAATTTAAAAAAATTCTAAAAAAGGTTTAAATCTATTTAAAATGCTGAAAAAAATCTAATTAAATCCTAGAAACTCTATAAAGCCTATTAAAAATCCACAAAAGGCTATTAAATCCTAAAAAATGCAAACAGAGGCAAATAACCGACATAAAAGAGAGCGCGAGACCAGATCGACGCAACAGTAAACCCCGGGCATCAGAATATCCCCAAAACCACCATGTAAGCTGAAAACACCGAGAAGCGCACAATTTCCCGAAAATAAAACCCTGATTATCTAGACTGAATCTGAAATATCCGGTATATGAAAATCAATCTGCAACCCTGGCATCCTCTGTCTGTACACAAGTGTCATGCATCTGATATGCGAATACGAATTTAAACCACGAACCAGATGGAAGAACCGGTTGGTCAAATTTTAGGGTGCAACAGGTATCCATACCATGGCAAGTTGTTATTGATGTAGTTGCTTGTATGGTGTTATGACCTTGAAGACTAGTGATTTCTTATAGCCCGCGTGATATTCAGACCCCGACTTATGTTATTCCTCAGCAGTGTTGCCAAACTCCATTTGTTCAGGTTGTTATGAACTCATGAGTATATTTGTGGTATATTCTTATTTCATTGAGCGTTCAGGCTCCGGTTATTTCGTTGAGCGTTCAGGCTCCGGTTATTTCGTTAAGCGTTCAGGCTCCGGTTTTTCATTGTGTATCCAGGCTCCGGTTCTTACGTTGAGTATCCAGACTCCGGTTATTACATCCAGTGTTCAGACTCCCGCAAATTTCATTGATTCATTTTGTTCGTTGAATATCCAGATTCCGAAAATTTGAAATGTTATCCTTCAGCCCGTATGGTATCCAGACCATGGGGCAATTTTGATGGACACTTTCATCTTATTTTGTGTTTCCCCAACAGAGTTACTGGTTTAAGCTTATCTCTTCCCCAGCGGAGTATTCTCAAGATGTGTTTATTAGCTTCAGTTGATCCGACCTTAGGGTTCGATGCTCGCTTCTATTTAGAGAATGCCTGCGCGTTAGCAGATGTCTCTTCCGAATACATGTCGAGGATTGTTAATCAATCAGCTGGTTACCGTTGCAACTATCAGTTCAGTTTACTTTCGGAGATTTCTATCCCCAACCAGAGTTTGTAGTTTGTTTCTGCGGTTGGCAAATTTCTGGGTTCTTTGGTATTCAACCGTCTTTTACCTTGATTGTTTGAAAGTCGTTCTCTTTTCATTGATTCAGATCCAAGTCGCTTGAATAGGGTCAGTTGTTGTACCCCAAAATTTGCCCAACCCTTTTCTTTACTTGGCTTATACTTTCATTGCATTATTCTAGCATCTGCAGTTGCATATCATTGTTCATTTGTAGGGGATCAAGAGGTGTGAATAGCAAGGGGAGGTTACCAAGGGTCTAAACCTAATCAAGAGGTTTTATTTAAGTGGTTAAGTGATTATCGTCATCAGGAGAAGGTCAAAGCTATTTGAGAAAGGAGGTGAATGGATGTGTATTGTTTATCTCCTATCTTAGAGGCCAAGTGAAGATCATCTGAAGATCACAAGTTCATGGATATGGATATGAGATGTTGGGAAGCTCATTGAATGTTTTGAGAGCCATTCTGGAGCTTATCCAAGTTGGTACATCATGTGCAAGAGGTTGCAGTCAGAGGATTGTACACCTAGGGTTTCATTTGCCTAATGCAGGATCCATTGGGGATTCGAAGGAGATTAAGACTCAATTCTAAGTCTCTGGAGTCATGGAAATTTGTGTTGAGGCATATAAGATGTTATTTCAAGATTAATCCAAGAAGAATCAAGAGTGTGAGACGTTACTAAATTAGGGTTTCAAAGGTTTGTCAGTGTAAAATCCCCTATTTAGTGCCCAACTTCAAGACCACATATCTTAAGATACAAGTTTCATCTCACTTTGATGAAAACACGAGACTTTTAGAGCATGTTCATAGCTTTCTTTTGAGTACTAGAACTCATCCATTGGGTTTCTATAACTCAAGTTATGATGCTGACAAGTTATGGGTCCTCAGATGAATGTATTTTCAGTCAACCAACTTCCAATGCACTTTTGACTTAGAATCATGTTTCTCCTCAACTTTTGATGAACATGAAAGTTGTTCCTCATGATCTTAGCTTTCAAAAAAGTCCTATAAGTCCTTCATCTCATTTGTAGAACTCAAGTTATGAGGCTTGCAAGGCAGGGGTATTTTGGGACAATGAGATTACAGGTCATTTTGATTATAGGTCCATTTCCTGATTTTGCACTCTTCAAATGAAACTTTCTCCAACATGAAACTTGCTTCAAATGATCTAAATTCCATCATGAAACATCAAATTGTCATGGACTTGGCATGGATATGAAGATTGCTGAAGAAAATCAAGGAAAATGAGCTTAAAAGGCATGGATTTAATTGAAGTGGTTTTAAATCATTTTCTTAACATGTTTGTGCATATTTTGATTCACTTTATCACAACAAATACAATGCACCAAGGAATTTTGAATGATGAAAGGTAGAACTCATGCCATTTCAAGTAACTTCATGATGAAGTTTCACATTCAAAATCAACCATTGGATCAATTCAAGGGTTAATTCACGTCCACGTGATCAATTCCAAGTGAAGTAACCATATGCCATCTCTCAAAACTTTAACTAACGTCAAAATTCTGGTATTGCCAATGATCTTAGAATGCAATTTCCAATCAAAAAATGTATTTATTTGCTTGGTTTTGGTTTTGTAACACAAAATCCCATTTTCCCTCCTTTAATCATTTGAATTTTCTTCCTTTTCAAGCCATTTCAAACCAACTCTTGCTATGAGCTCAATCAATCCCTCATGACCAATTGGTTAGCCTAAAAACCATATTTTGAGCAACTTTCATGTTGAGAAATTTTCCATTTGAAGCTCGCAAGTTAGAGATTTTGGCCCATGCTTGAAAATGACCTATAATCTCACTTTCCCAAAATACCCCTGACTTGTAAACCTGATAACTTGAGTTCTACAAATCAGATGGATGACTTATAGTACAATTTAGAAATCTAAGATCATGAGGAACAACTTTCATGTTGGCCAAAAGTTCATGTGAAACCTCCTTCTAGGTTAAAGGTTGCTTGGAAGTCAAGTGACTTTCACAGATAAATTTCACATTCATTTGGTGACCTGTAACTTGTCTGGACCATAACTTGAGTTCTACTAATCCAATGGAGAACTTCTAATACTCAAATTAAAGGTATTTAGATGCTCTACAAGTTTCATGTTGGCCAAAGATCCATTTGAAACTTGTATATTGACTTATGTGGCCTTGAAGGTAGGCACTAAACAGGGTAATTTGCACTGAAACCCTAATTTAGCAACGTCCCACATTTTAATTCTTCTTGATTTGATCTTGGCACAACACCAAAAATGTCTTATCACATCATTCCATGAACTCCATGACCTCAAAGTAAGCTTTGATACTCTTCAATTGCACAATTGACCTAGGGTTGATCCAGATGAAACCCTAATTGCTTACACCTCAACTGTGGCTCTTGCACTTGAATCAATGACTTGATTGAGCTCCAACATGGCTCTATAGGCACTCCATAAGCTCTATACACATCTCATATTCACACCTCATGCTTCACATCTCATTGATGGTCCTCAGCTAATCAAGACCTCCCACCACCTCCTGATGACTTGGATGACTTCTCAAGCTTGGATAAGATTTCTTGCTAGGCTTATCTTGATAATACAAACACTTGATCTCCTATTGGATGAATGATATGCAAATGATAGAACTATGCAAATGATAATGCAATGAAACATAAACCAGGTAAAAGAGGTTGAGCAAATTATGGGGTGCAACAACTGCCTCTATTCAAACGGCTTGGACCCGACTGGGTGAAGAGCGAACGACCTTCAACCAATCGAGGTAAAAGATGGTTGAATACCAAGAAACCCAGAAATTTTCCAACTGCAGACACGAACTACACAAACTATTTGGTGAACAACATCTGTTGTGCTGAACCCCGTTGTTACGGCAACAACTGATCAAACTTCTAATAAAACTTTTGATTTCAACATTAACTCCTTGTGTGACGCCACAGGCATCAAATTAACTTTACGAGAAACAACTCCGTCCACAACAGACTAAACTTCGTCAACACGAGGAAGGACTTCATCAACATGGGTACAATTCCGTCTATAATTGGAATAACGACCTCTATCAGTCACAGGTAACAACTCCACTGAGGATAATCCATCGATTACGGATAATAACTCCATCCACACGGGTAGCAATCACTGTCAACACAGGTGCAAATCACTGTCAATCACAGATAACAATCTCTGTCAACACAGGCGCGATCTCTATCCATTACAAGTAACGATCTTTTCTGACGCTTTTACTGGGGAAATAACTCTGCCAACAACACAGGGAGTAACTTTGGCGACTTCCACTGAGGAAATAGTTTTATCACCAAATAAGAAGTAGCTCTGCCAACACACAAGAACTAACTCCGTCACTACTACGGGAAATAACTCTGCCAAATACAAGAAAATAACTCTGCCAAAGATATAGGAAAATTACTCTGCCAAAGATACAGGAAAATAACTCTGTCACCACTACGGGAAAATATCTCTGCCAAACACAGGAAAATAATTCCGTCACCACTACGGGAAAATATCTCTGCCAAAGATACAGGAAAATAACTCTGTCACCACTACGGGAAAATATCTCTGCCAAACACAGGAAAATAACTCCGTCACCACTACGGGAAAATATCTCTGCCAAACACAGGAAAATAACTCCGTCACCACTACGGGAAAATATCTCTGCTAAAGATACAAGAAAATAACTCTGTTACCACTACGGGAAAATATCTCTGGGTACAGCTTCTCTGCCTATCTTTGCAGTAGCTAACTCCATCAATCAAATGGGTAACAAAATATTGGTCCAATCTTCAAACTTTTAGCGCGAACATGGCAGCAAATCTGAGAAGGACTCTACTGGGTATTTTCTGAACTCAAACTGCCAGACACCCACTTCGACATAGGCGGCAACTTCCAAAAAATTGATTCACGGAATCTTTTGATACTGACATAACAACAATTTTGAAGAAATACTCCGTTGGAAGGGTAAGAGAAACTAATCCAAGCCACTCTGTGGGGAAAAATGACAAAACGAACATTATCATTACATGTCTCACACCAAGACCTTGCTTATCTGGTAATTAATCTGAGCAAGAGCTCCCTCCACCTGTAGGGAAAACAACACTTGAAAACATGAGGTTAACCAACCTGGCCTATGTTTCAAAATGCGTATGTTTGACAATGGCGTAATGCTCCATACGGCATGGAAATATTACGCGTTTGGGTAGATGTGAATATGATGATATATGCAAATGCTAATGCAGGCCCAAACTGCTGAGAAGTACTCTGGTATGAAATGGCTAAGAACAAAAACCAACTCCGCTGGGGATAAACGGGTCTCACAAAGTATTCCGGCAAAATAAATGCCGGAAACAACAACCAACTCTGTTGGGGAGAGATCAGACATTTGGGAAGAAAACACAAACCCTGCTGGGGAAAGAAAAACACTGTCGGGACACAGTCTACAAATTCGAAGCTACAAACTCTACTGAGGATAACCATCCCGATGAAAGAATGACGACCTGCGAGGCAAGGAATAACCATCCTCTGGGGAGGCATCCTCTGCCGGGGACATTGATTTTGACCTGCTGAGAATATCCTATGGACAACTTCCATGAGGATACTCTTCAGGCGACATTCCTGGTAATACTCTCTCGGGGAGGACAATTCCACATCTGGTAGGAATAAGCGCCGTCTCCACTCTCTGGGGATAAGATACGACTTGCTAAAGAACGACATCAACTGAAGTCAGGCCCTTCGTCAAGAGACTTTGGCTAGGGAATGCAATTCCTGATCGTTTGCTTCAAAGGTAAGGACCCTGCAAAACACAAACGAGACAAAACAAATCTACACAACAAAATCTACCCGAGCATTCAGTCAATTCGAAGTTTTAGCAATTATTGGCAAGGGCCAGCGAGTTTATGCAAGCGCAAGTTCATCAAAACCTCAGCGTTTTTCACAAACAAAGCAGTAAAGAACAAGCATCAAGTACTGAATAACATGCTTTATTGAATGAGTCTGTAAATAGGCAAGGCTTTGTACACTGGATGTAACTCCTGAAAAGAGGAAGTTACGCACAAGCAAGAGACACCATATGCACAAGGAGCACAAAGAAAGATACAAAACAAATTTTATATACATGTCGGCAACGCGGTACAGACAAACACCATGAGCTGATTCTCCTATGACACGCCCGACTCTGGAGCTTTCCCGGTACTCGATCTTCAAAAGAGATTGTTTCGGATATACGATCCTCAAGCACTCCCAAACCACCACTAAGCAATGCAGTATAAAACTCGGACCGCAATCATTTGCTTTTTCAAATCCCTAACTTTTGCGTGAACCGCCCTTTGCGGGTTTTCAGTTCACCGGGATACCCTTTTTTGCCGAAATCGCCCTTTTCAGGTTTTCGACTTTGCGGGTGTACATCTTTTCAATTTTATCCCTAATTTTTACCCGAACCTTTTCCTTTTTTACAGTTCGCCAGGATGCCCCATTTTTGCCTAGACTCTCTTTTTTCTTTCCAGCGGGTCTATTTTAAGCAAAGTATTTTTTAACTGCGTCCGAATTCATAGGAGACGTAAAGTCCTCACCATCCATGGTGGATAACAATAAGGCTCCTCCAGAGAAAACCTTTCTAACAACATATGGACCTTCATAGTTGGGAGTCCATTTGCCCCCGTGATATGATTGTGGTGGGAGAATCGTTTTCAGCACAAGATCGCCCGTTTGAAAGCTTCGAGGACATACCTTTTTATTGTAAGCTTTCTTCATCCGGCTCTGATACAACCGACCATATGCGAGAGAAGCCAGTCTCTTCTCATCCATTAAACTGAGCTGGTTCAGTCTATCTTTTACCCATTCTGCCTCATCAAGTTGGACATCGCGTAAAACCCTCAAAGAATGAATCTCAACCTCCAATGGTAACACTGCCTCCATGCCATATACCAATGAGAAAGGGGTTGCCCCAGTTGATGTGCGTATCGTCGTACGATAACCGTGCAAAGCAAAAGGCAACATCTCATGCTAGTCCTTATAGGTCACCACCATCTTCTGAACAATCTTCTTTATGTTTTTATTGGCCGCTTCGACAACGCCATTCATCTTGGGCCAATAAGGAGAAGAGTTGTGATGCTCGATCTTGAAATTCTGACACAGCTCTTTCATCATCTTGTTATTCAAGTTTGAGCCGTTGTCGGTGATAATCCGCTCTGGGATTCCATATCTGCAGATAATATCTATTTTGATAAATCTGGCTATCACTTGTTTGGTGACATTAGCATATGACGCTGCTTCCACCCATTTGGTAAAATAATCAATAGCTACCAAAATGAACTGGTGTCCGTTTGATGCCGTGGGCTCAATCTTGCCAATCATATCAATTCCCCACATCGAGAAAGGCCACGGTGATGACATAACGTTCAAAGGGCTCGGAGGCACATGAATTTTGTCCGCATAAATTTGACATTTATGGCACCGCTTCACAAATTTGAAACAATCTGTTTCCATCGTTAGCCAATAGTAACCTGCCCGCAACAGTTTTCTCATCATTGCATGTCCACCAGTATACGTACCAAATGTACCTTCATGGATCTCTTCCATGAGCAGCTTAGCCTCTTTCTCGTCCACACATCGCAACAACACCAAGTCGTGGTTTCTCTTGTACAGGACGCCATTCGGATTCAAATAAAAATTGCCAGCCAATCTCCTAAGAGTCTTCTGATCTCGACTGGATGCCCCAGCCGGATACTCTTTAGTCTTCAGGAAATTTTGGATATCGGAATACCACGGCTTGCCATCGGATGCTTCCTCAATGGCGAATATGAAGGCGGGCCTATCAAGGAGAGAGATAACAATCCCGGGAGTCTCATTCTAGAAGTTAACTTTATACATTGAAGATAACGTCGCAAGAGCGTCAGCCATCTGATTTTCTGCTCGTGGCACATGATGCAATTCTACTTTGTCAAAGAAAGGCAACAATCTCCTTGCATAATTCATATAAGGTATCAAATTGGGCTGCCGCGTCTCCCATTCTCCTTTAATCTGGTTAACCACTAGAGCAGAGTCCCCGTATACATCAAGATATTTGATTCTCAAATCAATAGCCTCCTCGAGACCCATAATGCACGCCTCATATTCAGCCTCATTATTGGTAACTGGAAAGGTCAATCTGGCAGTAAAGGGAATGTGCGTCCCTTGAGGAGTAGTGATAATTGCCCCTATTCCACTACCGTAGGAGTTAAAAACATCGTCAAATATAAATTTCCATTTGGAACCTAACTCTGGGCCTTCATCCGGCAACGACTCATCATAATCCTTCATTTTCAAGTACATGATATCCTCGTCCGGAAAATCAAACCTCATTGGTTGGTAATCTTCAATCGGCTGCTCCGCTAGGTACTCTGACAGAACACTACCTTTGATAGCCTTTTGAGAAACATATTGAATATCATATTCTGTCAGCACCATCTGCCATCGAGCAACCCTCCCAAAGAGTGCTTGCTTTTCAAATACGTATTTGATCGGATCCATCTTTAAAATTAGCATGGTTGTATGGTTTAACATGTACTGTCTCAAACGTTTGGCAGCCCAAGCTAGCGCACATATTTTTTCGAGCATTGAGTAATGAGACTCACAGTCTGTGAACTTTTTACTCAAGTAGTAAATCGCATGCTCTTTACATCCAGTCTCGTCATGTTAACCGAGAACACAATCCATACTTTCCTCAAGAACTGTCAAATACATAATCAATGGTCTCCCGGCTACTGGGGGTATCAGTATTGGAGGTTCCTGCAAATATTCTTTTATCTTTTCAAACGCCCTTTGACAATCTTCATTCCAGGTCACAGCCTGATTCTTTTTCAACAACTTGAATAATGGCTCGCATGTAGCGGTTAGGTGAGATATGAACCGAGCAATGTAGTTCAACCTCCCTAAAAACCCACGCACTTCTTTTTCTATTTTAGGCGTTGGCATTTCTTGTATTACTTTTATCTTAGCAGGATCAACCTCAATTCCTTTTTCGCTCACAATAAACCCCAATAGTTTACCGGATCTCACCCCGAAGGTGCAATTGTTAGGATTCAGCCTCAGCCTGAATTTCCTAAGCCTCTTGAACAATTTCAGCAGATTAACCAAATGCTCTTCCTCCGTCTGGGATTTGGAAATCATATCATCAACATAAACCTCGATCTCTTTATGCATCATGTCATGAAAGAGTGTCGTCATAGCACGTTGATATGTTGCCCCAACGTTCTTCAAACCAAAGGGCATCACTTTGTAGAAAAATTTTCCCCATGGGGTAATGAAGGTTGTTTTCTCCATGTCTTCTGGCGCCATTTTTATCTGATTATAACCCGAGAAGCCATCCATGAAGGAAAACACAGAGAATTGAGCAGTGTTATCGACCAGCACATCGATATGAGGAAGCGGAAAGTCGTCCTTTGGGCTCGCCTTATTCAAATCACGATAGTCTACGCACATCCGCACCTTATCATCCTTCTTTGGTACCGGTACTATATTGGCGACCCATAAGGGATAAGTTGTAACAGCCAGAAAACCGGCGTCCCATTGTTTATGAACTTCCTCTTTGATTTTCACAGCCATATCTGGTCGAGTTCTTCTGAGTTTTTGCTTAACCGGCGGACATTCCTCGCGCAATGGCAGACGGTGAACCACCATATCAGTATCCAAACCAGGTATGTCTTCGTAAGACCAAGCAAAGATATCATTGTACTCCCGCAGCATCTCAATAAGCCTTTGCTTGATATCACTTTGCAATGCAGCCCCTATCCGGATATTCCTGACAACCTCTTCGGACCCCACGTTGATAATTTCAATTTCCTCCTGATGAGGCAGAATGATTCTCTCTTCTTGTTTCAACAGTCGAGTCAGCTCTTCTGGCAAGTCGCTATCCTCAACAATCTCTTCCTCAGCTTGAAATACTGGGTGCTCGAAGTCAAAGCGAGTCATAGAAAGTTCGTGTTTGGTGTCATCTGAAATATGAATCCTGCAAAGGAAATGGTTAAATGCTTCAAATGAGTGCAAACAAAGCTCATAACCACGTTGCCATTTATTGTAAAAATAAAAACAGGAAAATCAGGGAACACAAAATTTGTATGAGAAAAACGCCTTTATTCAATGATTAAACAGTGCATACACATAAGCAGGTGGCCCTAAAACAAAATCACTATGCCCCGGGTAGGACACAGGATTATACAATAATCAAGAAAACAAATCATTACTGTTTTGTAGTCACTGGGACAATTTCTCGGATGGACCAGTTGCAGAGACTTTGTCTTGGCACGCTAGGCTTGACCCACGCGTCCATGTCGCAATCACTATCTCCGTCTTCAGAGTCAGAAACAGCATTAACCGTCTCAAAACAGACTCCCTTTGGAGTAATCACCACCGGTCCTTTGAACTTGGGCGCGCCTGATGCGGAAGGTGCTGATGTTGGGCGATACCCTAGTCCAAACTTGTCCATCTTGACAGGAATTTCCAGCACTTGACCCCAACCCTTAGTCTCACCAGTCTGAACCAACGCTTGAGCGTCTTTGTACGAAGCCACAGCAACCTCCGACACTTTGCTGAGAACACTGGACTTGTCTTTGATTTTCAACCCTTCGAAGGCTTGGCAGGGCGTTTCTTGGATTTCTCCATCCACTTCAACGTACTTGAATGATGCGAGATGACTGACCAAGATGTCCTCTTCCTCACAAATCGTAACAATGCCACCACCAGCTTCAAACTTAAGCTTCTGATGTAGCGTGGACGTCACAGCCCCTGTAGAATGTATCCATGGACGCCCAAGTAAACAGCTGTAAGCTGGATGAATATCCATGATATAAAATTCAGTGTCGAATATTTCCGGCCCGACCTGCAGCGGCAATGTTATCGATCCAAACACCGACCTTCTCGTTCCATCAAACGCCCTCACAACCAAGTCACTTGGCGTGCAAATAACTCCCCGGATATCCAACTTCATCATAGCCTTTTTAGGCAATACATTCAGAGATGATCCGGTATCCACAAGAACATGCGACATTACGGTGCCCCAGCATTCCACCGATATGTGCAAAGCCATATTATGCTCTCGGCCTCTGGGTGTTAGATCAAAATCAGTGAAACCCAAACTATGTCCAACATTGACATGCGCCAGTACCCCCTCTAGCTGGTTGACAGAAAGCTCCTGAGGTACAAATGACGTGTCCAATATCTTCAACAAAGCATTTCGGTGAGCCTCAGAACACAGCAACAAAGATATGATTGAAATTTTTGAGGGCGTTTGTCGTAAGTGCTCAACAATCTTATAATCGCTCTTGCGAATTAGCCTCATGAACTCTTCTACGTCCTTGAGCGACGTGTCTTTCTCTTTCAACTGGGATGGTCCACTTTCATTCACCTTGGGCTTGCCTTTAGCAATCCTCTCTGCTTCAACTTCAGGTGCGGTGAAGATTCTTCCACTACGGGTCATGCCTCCCGTTCCAACAACATTGCCAACTGCCCCTGCCGGCTGGCTATTCACCTCAATCTTCTCTCCATTACAATATGCTTCTGACTCATACGTCCATGGAACAACTTTTGTACTCTCAAAAGGAACAGGTCCTGCTTTTTTTATTGTGATAGTCGGCCGCTTGGCGGGCGCCGATATCGTAATAGTCTTCCTTGGGATCGTAACAGTTGCAATCTCATCCTGCTTTTCAAACAATGCCTCAACAGGCTTCTCAACAGTAGTCCGATCAAATTGCAAAATCCCCTCATCCATCATGGCTTGGATACCTCTTTTCAAATCAGCGCAACCCTCTGGTTGGGTCCAGCAATCCAGACAATATTCATCACATCTGGGGAATACACCCCCTTTCAACAATCTGCTTTTAACACAACTTAACGGTGTCTTCAATTCATTCACATCCATAACCAAGTTCAAATTCTCTTCCGTTATGATAGCATTTGCTCCATGATTCGGCATGGGTTGTTGTACAATATTGGGACCATCCTGACCAAAGCTAATGGCCTTACTATCAAGCAAATCTTGAACCTTATGTTTGAAAGCATGACAACCTTCAATATCATGTCTGGGCGCCCCGGAATGAAAATCACAATGTTTACCAGCGTCAAAACCAAATGGAGGAGTGCCCGTCAACGGGGCCATCGTTCTTTTTTCAACCAAATTCAAACCCAACACGTTTGAAGCAGTTCAACATACGTTGAAGGAGGTGCATCAAATACTCTCTTTGGCCTACCCTCTTGAATTCTACGCTGAGCAGGGTGCATTCACTACGCCAGAAATGAGATTTAGCAGCGCACCCTTTAGCAGCGCTTCTTAAAAAAGCGCTGCTAAAGGGTGGGTAAAAAAAAAAGAAAAAAAATTTCCTACCTAAGACAGCGCTTTTGAAAAAGCGCTGCTAAAAGGGGGCCCTAAGAAAGCGCTTTTTAAAAAGCGCTGCTAAAGGGGGACCTAAGAAAGCGCTTTTTCTATAAAGCGCTGCTATATGGCATTGTTAAGCACCCTAAGAAAGCGCTTCTAAAAGCGCTGCTAAAGGGGGACCTAGAGGGGGACCTAAGAAAGCGCTTTTAAAAAGCGCTGCTGTAGGGTGTGCCAAAGAAAGCGCTTTCCTTCAAAAAGCGCTGCTATATGGTTTTCAAAGAAAGCGCTTTTTAAGCGCTGCTGTAGGTATTAAAATTAACACAGAATTAAGTTAAAATATATTACAGAATTTTTTAAAGAACTAAAACAGAAGCAGAATCGCGCGTATACTTTCTTCAGTTTTTCTTTCTCCTCCAGCGAACCAGAACCCTATTTGCATTTCTCCTCCTCCGTCCGTTTCACTCCTCCGTCCGACCGACGCCCACCTCCGTCCGTTTCACTCCTCCGTCCGACCGACGCCCACCTCTGTCCGACACACAAAGTAGCACATTTCGCCTCCACTGTTACGGTATTTCCGCCATTGTTACGGCATTTTTCTGGATTAAAAAAATAGTATTGCATTTTTCTGGATTAGTTTCACTTCTTTATGAGTTATTGATTTGTTTTTGTTGATACTATTGATGAGCATTACTCTTTTGATATTGGTTTGAGTTTGAGTTATTGACTTGTTTTTGTTGATACTATTGATGAGCATTACTCTTTTGATATTAGTTTGCGTTTTGTATACAAGGTGTTTGTTGAAATGCCATGCACAATGAATTTGTTTTTGTTAATCTTGAATTTTATTTATTTTCCATGTCATAGTTGCCAATAATGCATGCATGGAGACTACACCAAATCAAGTAATAGAACATAACCACCTTATTCAAATTAATCAAATCTAGGGAGATAATTATTATAGAGTCATTTTGAGCATTATAAAATAGTTTAGAATAGTTTAGAATAGTTTTATATGAGTATTATAGAATAGTTTAGTTTAGAGTAGTTTAGAGTCATTTTAGAGTACTTTAGAATAGTTTAGAGTCATTTTGAGCATTATAGAACATAGCCACCTTATTGATTTTGAGTATCACATCAAGTAATAGAATAGTTTAGAGTCATTTTGAGCATTATAGAACATAGCCACATTTGATGAGTATTATATGAAATAGTTGTTTTTTGAGCATTTTAGAGTACTTTAGAATAGTTTGAAATACTTTAGAGTCATTTTGAGTTGTGGAAATTATTATAGAGTTGTTTAGAGTTTGCCTTGAGGACTCTATTGCGTTAAAGACAAATATTGTAACCCTTTTGACGAGTTATGAGAAGATATAAATAATTAGTTAATATGAGATGTATATGATATTTATTAGTTAATATGAGAAAATAGATAAAATAGAAAAAATAATAATATGATTTATTGGTATTATAAAATGATTTATATTTTAGTATAATTTTTTAGAAAGAAATCAAGAGCTTTTCAAAAATAAGATCATATTTGTCGTGCATTCTTTTACACCAAAAGGATTAAATATTGTTGATTTACTGTTAGTTGAAAAATTAACTTACTCGAATAATTTCATATATTTGTTAATTTCGTTGTTGATGTTAATTTCATATATTTGTTAATTTCATATATTTACTGTTAGTTGAAAAATTATTTAATGCTGATGATATTATTAATTTTGTCTGTTATAGGAGTTACCTGTGAAGAGTTGTGATCGTTTCGAAGCATCCTACTGTGTAGCTTTCTTAGAAGTTAGTGATTTCTTTACAGGTATTCTCCGCATTTGTTTAACTTTCTTAGTTTAGTTTAGACTACTCAATTAGTATGGATAAAAAATGGATGTCTTCCAATCGATTGTCTAAAGAGTACGAGAATGGGGTATCGAAATTCGTTAAGTTTGCTGTTGAACACGCCAAAGACCCCAGTAGGATCACATGTCCTTGCTTAGGTTGCTGTTATGGGCGTCGAATTGACGCCGTTCAGTTGGAATATCATTTAATGAGACATGGAATTGATCGAAGTTACACATGTTGGACATTACATGGTGAGATAAGTAACGAGAATGTTGAACCCCGGAATAATACGACATGTGCTTCAAAGGACAATGGCAGAGATACATATGATTGTGATCGAGTCGAAGAGATTGCAGAAGCACTTGAAGAAGATCTTCAAGATTGTCCCAAGATGTTTGAGAGGTTGGTAAGCGATGCAGAGAAACCGTTGTATAAAGGTTGCACTACTTTCACAAGATTGTCCGCGGTATTAAAGTTGTACAATTTAAAGGCGGGTAATGGATGGTCGGATAAAAGTTTCACAGAGTTGTTAGCCCTACTTCAAGAGATGCTTCCGGAGGATAATGTTCTTCCCAATCGAACCTATGAAGCTAAAAAAATGTTATGCTCTATTGGCATGAGCTATGATAAGATACATGCTTGTCCAAATGATTGCATTTTGTTTCGAAATGAATATGCATCATTAAACGAGTGTCCTAAATGCGGTGTATCTCGGTATAAGAAAAAATTGTCACCAGCAAAAGTATTATGGTATTTTCCTATAATTCCGAGATTCAGACGCATGTTTCATAGTGAAACAGATGCAAAACACTTGACTTGGCATGCAGATGATAGAATTGTAGATGGGAAGTATCGACATTCGGCAGATTCACCACAGTGGATGAAAATTGATAATGATTATCCTGATTTTGGAGAAGAAGCTAGAAACCTTCGCTTGGCATTATCGACTGATGGAATGAATCCGCATGGTCTGCAGAGCATCTCACATTCCACCTGGCCTGTAATTATTATGATTTATAACCTACCTCCATGGCTATGTATGAAGCATAAGTACATGATGTTATCTATGTTAATTTCTGGCCCTAAACAACCAGGGAATGACATAGACGTATACCTGACACCTCTAAGCGAAAGTGGATCTTAATAAGGTGGGGTACAAAGATGAGCCTTTTATTCTAGCCACGCAAGCTAAACAAGTGTTCTATGTCACTGATCCGACAAGTACGAAATGGTCTATAGTTCTTTTTTCCAACAAAGTAATCGATGATAACATTGGAGAAAAGGGGGATGTTTATGTTGAGAATGAATCTTATATTATAGATGATCCAGATGAGAATATTAGAGCGGATGAATCATATATTAGAAATGATCATAACGAGGGAATTTGGATCAATCCATCTGTCCGTGTTGTTAAGAGACAAGTAAACCCCGTTACAACAAAAAAAAGAAAGAGATGTTAAAGGTACTTGTAACATGTTTTTCTTATTTACACATGTCTTATTTATACCAAGTTTTTGTTATTTCTTATTTATACCATGTTTTTCTTATTTACACATTTCTTATGTATATATTTGTTATTTACATATTTGCATGTCATTCATTTGATACTTTGGTTTTTCTGAATTACAGGTATATATATTATGGCCAGCAACGAGGAAACATCACATGATGGAAAACAAACAACAAAAGACGTGGAAGGCGATATTAAAAGAGGCATAACAATTATGAAAAAAATCATTCGTGCGAGAGATAAAGGAGTAAAGTATGATGTCCATTGGAATGAAAGAGACCAGTTAGTTGAGCCTAACGGTGCGTTGCTAACAAGTTACATCGGAGCACTTGTACGTTCGCAAGTTCCGATTACTTGCGATAATTGGAGAATTGTTTCATTACAACCGGCTAAAGATAAGATTTGGACCAGGATTCAGGTATAATATTGGAATTGTTTAATTATTGTTGACATTTACGTCTTTAAATTAAATATACTAACATGTTATATGTATGTGTGTGTGTTTGCAGAGATCTTTCAATATTGAAGATCGTAGGAGAAAATATTGTATTCAATTGGCCGGAAAACGCTTGAGGGGATTTAGAGCGTTTTTAACAAACAAGTTTCTAAAAGATTCTGAAGGAAACTTTGTTGACTCAGAGCGTCCGATGAAGTACGCGGATTTGATTTTGGAGGAAGAATGGGAGACGTTTGTTGCAAAGCGAAGATCAAAAGAATTTGAAGTAAGTACAGAAAGGGCATCAAATCGTCAACGGGTATATACTTCCAATAGTATATACTTCTTCCATGTACAGGAGTTCTGATAAACTTGTTTTTTCAGGTTGTTAGTGGCGTAAATCGTCAACGGGCATCAAATCCCGCATATCCATACAGAAAGGGCCGGTTGGGATATGCACGATTAGAACAAAAAATAGTAAGTACATATAAATGCTTTAATATAATATATTTACAAAAAAATAGTAAGTATATATAATAGGATACAATGCTTTATTATCCGTCTTAATGCGTAGTTGGAAGAGGAGAAGAGTGATGTGACATCTCTTCCGGACCATGTTGTATGGAAGGCTGCCCGTGTGGGACGAGATGGAGTCGTTCAGGAAGAAGTTCAACAAGTCTTTGAACAATGTGTAAGTACAACGTTATCTTTGTCAGTAACTGATCAAAAGTGTGTAATATATTTATATATGTTTTTATCTATATTTCAGGAGACTCTGTCCCAGACCATAACTCCCGCCGAGGACAATGATTGCAGGAGCTTACTGAGCCGGGTGCTGAATATTCTTGAGTATTCTGGGCGTGTAAGGGGTAAGGGATTTGGTGTCACTCCATCCAAACTGTATAAGCAGCCAAAGAAAAAAAATCCAACCAATAAAGAAGTGATGGAGACTTTGGAGGAATTGAAAGCGCAAATCCGTGAATTACAGAAGGATAAGGAGAGATACATGGCGGAAAGACGCGCTCCAGAGGGTAGAGCTACTAGTGACAAAGATAGTACCGGTTGTCCACAGAAGCTTCCAGAGGTAATTGTATATATTACATTGAAATTAATTTAGCACACTTTACTTAATTGACACATTAACTGATCATTATTTGTTTAGGGCATTTCACTTTGCTGGCTATATTTATCGTCACCTACTCATCGAATGGTTGGCAAGGGAAAGGTGCATAACTTTCTGGGAGACTTACTTCACCACAAACCGCTCCCTTCTGGATTTTTGAAAGTATCTATTTATATTGCATTAGAGGGGAGTGCGTTGTTGCCTATACCAGATGATATTTCAGGCGCAACAGTGGTGGGAGACGTAGTAGGATCGTATGTGGCATGGCCGACAAATCTGATTTGCATAGATGATGAGGTAGGTTGAACCTTTTAATACTCAAATGTTTTATGATTCATACATGAAAGTTATTCTTACATATACATTTTCTTATTTACATGATGATCTTAGACTCCTACAAAATCCAAATCAAAATATGATAGAATTATTGTGCGGGATACCGATTCAGCTGCATCAAAGAAACAGGTACTACTACAGTTACATGACTATCTTGTTATACAATATTAATTACTGAACTTATATATGACTTTTAGGTTCATGATCAGCAGTCGCAACAAGTCAGCAAGAGTAAGATGCCTGAAACTTCCAAAGTTCCCAGAAAAGCAATTGTTCCTCGATTTAGGATGTGCCTTGAAACATATGTCGGAACATCAGATGTTCCTGAGGGTGACGTCCGTCAAATACATATGGAGGCAGGTATTTTCGGTTTTGAATATCCCGAAACAATTGCTAAGGAGGATTTTGATCAGGTTTTCAACCATTCTGAACTGGGCGTCGGTGTTATGCATTCATACATCAGGTACTCCGATCCATTTTTATTAAATAATTGAACATTTTAAAATTTGCTCGTTTAACTTAATATTCTAATGTTGATTATGTTTTTTTAGGTTCTTGTATGACAAGTTATTGGTCCCGAATGAATTGACTTCAGTATTCGCATTCTTATCTGCTAGTTGTGTCAACTCACGTGTAATAGACCAGTCACCAGATACAGTCAAAGAGTACACAGTGCAGAGATTTATGCGTGCGACTACGGAGAAGTTGTTCTTGTTGCCATATAACACTGGCCATGGGTTAGATTTTATTCTAAATTCATTTATTATAATTGTTCGATTTTTCCCTTTCTATATATATAACATTTCCGTCTAAACTGTTGTCTTATTTTATAGTGGACATTGGTTGTTGATCGCAATTAATCCGACGAAAGAAATAGTGTATTATATAGATTCATTGGATGGCGATACAACAAAATATGAAAATCTGAGGAACTTTGTTGATACGTAAGTGATGACATATACTGTTGTCTTTAATTATATATCTTTATTTATTATGTGACATTGTTCTAAATATGCGTTTATATTATGTTAGAGTTATACAAATATTCAGAGCACAAAGAGATGCAACGGTGCCAAAAAGGAAGGCTAACAACATCAACTGGATCAGAGTAGAGGTATATTCTCGCATGTTTCTACTTGATAAAACTATTTAAACTATATATCCGGATAAATGTTCGTTTGTTTTTTCCATTTACAGTGTCCTCAGCAGCGCAATGGTATTGACTGTGGATATTTTGTATTGTGCTTTATGAGGGAAATTATTCTTTCTAGTCAACTTGAGATTCCAGTCCTGGTATGGATCAATTCATTATATAAGTTATATGATTCATTTTGATAATTATCCGATACTTCATCTGAGTAATTAGTTTTAAACTTAAATCTTATTCGATCTGTTATATTATGTAGTATTATGATGAATTCAAGTGCGCTACTTACACGAAAGCAAAATTGGAAGAAATTAAAGAGGAATGGTGTCAATTTATTCTTGGGTTGAGAATTGTATAGAGTTATCGGATTGGAGGACTTGTAATTATATGTGAATTGAATGTATTTGTGTTGTTGTAATTCTGAGGATCGAATTTTGTTGTAACATATTTAAACAGGTTTATGTGTATATTAAAATGTTTATGAACAAATCATGGGTGGAGAAAAACAAATATGTGTCTAATTCTTAAAAGATTCTGAATTGTATATTTAAGGCCAAAGTTTGAATTTTATTTATAAGGCCAAAGTGCTGAAATAAAGGCCTGAATTATAAGCAGGTTTGTGTAATATAAGCAGGTTGTTGGTAAAATATACAAAACAGGGTGAATATTTTATAAAAAAAAAATTTAAAATCTAGGACATTAGACAACGCTTTTACATAAAAGCGCTGCTAAAGGTCACAAATATTACGCTACAAAAGCGCTGCTATTGGTTTGGAAGGGGGGGGGGGTCTAAGGCAGCGCTTGTAAAAAGCGCTGCTAAAGGGTGGGCTATGGCAGCGCTTTTGCAAAAGCGCTGCTAAAGGGGGGATCTAAGACAGCGCTTTTTTAAAGCGCTGCTAAAGGGGGGATGGTTGGGGGAATTATGCAGCGCTTACAAAAGCGCTGCTAAAGAGCTAAAAAAGCGCTGCTAAAGGTGCTGCTGAAGGGAGATTTTAGCAGCGCTTTTTCATTAAAAAAAAAGCGCTGCATTTACCTTAAGCAGCGCCACTTTTGGCAGCGCTTTAAAGCGCTGCTAAAGGCTAGTAAAAGCGTTGCTAAAGGTCTTTTTTGGCATAGTGATTCTCTGTTGCTGCGGCTGTTGTGGCCGTTGCTGTTGTTGTTGTTGTTTTTGCTGAGGTATCGGGATAGTAACACTAGCAACTTGCTGTGGCTGATACTGATTCCTACCTCTTCCACGACCTCGACCACCATATACCGCACTGGCGTCGCCTTGTCTCCTTCCACCAAAGGCTTTCCTTGCACCTCCAGCTGAAGTGGATTCACCTTCCTGAATCTTCCCAATCTTAATTTCGTTTTCAATTCGTTCTCCCATGAGAATCATGTCGGAGAAACTACCCATCGAGACATTAAGCAACTTGTCGTAATACATTCCAGAAAATGTTCTGATAAACTTATCAATCAACTCTCTTTCAACCAAAGGAGGATGCACCCTAGCCGCAATATCACGCCAGCGCTGCGCGTACTCCTTGAAGCTCTCACCATTCTTATGAGACAAACTCTGCAGATGAACCCTGTTTGGCACCAAGTCACTATTATACTGGTAATGTTTAACAAAAGCATCAGCCAATTCTTTCCAGCTTCTAATTTGGGTGGGCTCCAGTCCCATGTACCATTCCAGCAATGGTCCCAATAAACTGTCTTGAAAGAAATGCATAAGCATCTTCTCGTCGTTAGAGTATGCATACATTCTTCTGTAATAAGAACGTACATGAACCCTAGGGCATGTATCCCCCTTATACTTGTCAAATGTTGGAGTTTTGAATTTCAAAGGCACCCTCAACCCAGGCACTAGTCCCATGGTAGTCATATCTAACCCAACAAAGTTTTGATTGGCTATCCCTTTGATCTGCTCTTCCAGCATTTTGAACCTCCTATCATTATCATTAGGCCTTTCAAATCCCACGCCTTGTCCGGAGAAAGCGTCTTCCTGGCAATCCTCGCCCCAGTTCAGATTCTCATTTCCATATCCCTCATAACCAGCGTTACGGTCGTATCCCTGTTGATTGAAAATAGGACCCCGTCCTCTGTTACCGAATCCTTGGTTGACCCCACCTAGTCCATACCCAATGTTGAAAGGCACCATCCCAGCACCGTTGTTATTCATTTTACCAAAGCCAACATCACCGTTTCCATACCCTTGATTGTTGTTACCATAGCCATCGTAGCCAAAGCCTTTATTGTTGAAACCAAAATTACCATCACGATTACCATTGTCAAACCCTTGGTTATTGCTCCCAAAACCAGTGTTGTCACCTAACCCTTGATCAGCATCTCCAGCATTACCTGTATTGTTAACAACATTCCCATCACCATTTCCAGCGTTTCCGGTACCAATGTTACCATTACCAGTGTTACCATTACCAGCACCAGCACCGGTATTTCCATTGACATTGCCATCACCGGCACCAACTCCACCACTTGTGGGAACGACCACTGTAGGTATCCCATCTTCCCTGTGAGGAGTTCCAACAGAGTGATAATCAGTATTTCCATTCACCCGCACTAGCAACGGTTGCACTAGAGTCTGGAGATTCTCTTGGCCCTTGACCACAATTTCCATTGCTTGCATGAAAAGTGCCAACTTCTCCCGAATTTCCTGCATCTCGACTTGAACTTGATCCATGATTCTCTTGCAGTTGTTCCTGGTAGAATAACGGTGCGTTCTCGGGTTGTCAATCCTGAAACCTGTGAGATGCAGGAAATAAGATACAGATTCAAAAAAACAGTCATGCAATATGAGTATGCAGATGCAAATGTATGAATATTCTATGGGTTATCTTTCCCCTCGATTCTAGTTTCAGAGAGAAGGCCATCACGACAGTGGAGTCCTAATCAAGCAAGCAAAGAATCAGAAAATCCTCATACATAGACAAATGCAAAGAGGCAAAGTACAAATATATAACTGAGTACAACCGAAGAGACCTCAGCCAACAAGCCTGGCGATGGTCAAAATACAAGTACAAATAACAAAAGCAAAGCAAATATAAATCAGGCCAAATGGCGCGCTCTGACATTTTCCAATATCCTCAACGTCTCCGAATGACCTAGTCTGGAGATTAGCTCCTGTATCAATAATGCATGTCGCTCAGCAGTGGATCTCAGCTTTTTTGCATCGTCCTTGCAGGTTCCTTCGCCAAAATACTCGTCAAGTCTGCATCTCTTGGAGCTGGCCTTTGATTCACAACCTCTCAGCTCCTTGCCAAGGTCACTTACTCTAAGCTCAACAACGCTCCTAAGTGATGTCTCTTCAGCAATCTTCACATCCTGGGCTCTAATCTGCGCCCCTAGCGTGGCAATCTGTAGCTTCAACTCATCTTCACGCTCCCTCCGCTTGGTAAGCATGGTATTCCACAATGTTTCCCACTTGCCGAGTTGGGAATAAGCTTTGTTTAAGAGTTCTTTCTTGGAAGCAAGCACCTTGCTAACACCGTTCAAGGCTACTCCCACTTTTTCCCTCTTGTTGGTTTCCTCAGTCAACTCTGAACCCAACCTATTAATCAACTCTGTCTATTCCTTCACAGTAAAGGTAGCTTTATTCTTCTCATGACGCAACTGGAAGATCTCTTTCTCTAACTCGTCATTGGCTTTCTTCAATTCTTCGTTTTCAGCCAACAATTTGTTATACTTCTCAATCTCTACCGAAGTAGGTGCCTCCATCTCTGGAAGATACAAAGGTTCCACAGCAGGATATGGCATCAAGGAAATACTAGCTCTCTCGTGAATCCAAGCCAAATAAGGATCATAAGCTTTGCTATTGCTCTTACCTAGCAGAGCTTTCCCTCTCCTATGGATGTTAGCCCATGCATGTCTCAACCTGATCAAAACAGCCTCGCCTAATAAGCCCCTGAGATACAGAGATTCCTGTATCTCAACCTCAATAGGAACATCTCTCAAGGCATAACCAAACTGTCTCACCAGCAGAGAAGGGTTATAGTTGATACAGCCTTTCCGTCCAATCAAAGGGACATTCGGAAAGCCACTGCAACTATATGCAATATCAGTGTCAAGCATGCTCCGATCAAACCAAATGATGTTCTCAGCAGACAGCCCCATCAACCGGGAAGTCCAATCCAAAGTATCAACAGCATCAAAAAAAGGCCCTGTCTTCGGAAGATGTCCCTGGAACCACCTGTACAAAAGAGGAAGACAGCAGGAAACATTCTTGCCACGACGTTTCTCATTCTTATAGTGAATAGAATGATAAACATCGCCCAAGAGAGTAGGAACTGGATTCTTCGAGGCAAGAATCAAGAAGGCATCTGAATCAACAAAATCTGGCACATTGGGAAACAAGACAATTCCATATATGCAGACAGCTAGAATGGCACTGAAGGCAACCCAACATCCACTCTTCGCGCACTGTGTAGCCTTCTCAACCAGGACAGACAGGTGAAAACCATAGGCTCCATTCAGCTTGACCAAACCTCCAGGGAACTCGGAAGCGTCTAAACTGACAATCTCAGCAAGCGTAGCCAACTCAGGCTCAGTATCAACATGTATAAAGGGCATCTGGTCTAACACAGGAACTCCCAACATAGTAGAATACTCCTCCAAAGTGGGCGCCAGAATATAGTCGGGGAACAGGAAACATCTCAGCTGAGGCTCATAAAACTGCATCAAAGTATACACCCTAGTCGTCTCAAATGCTGAAGGCCTGTACAACAAACTAAGCAATCTCCCATAAGATACTCTGAACTCAGCCCTCACTCTCTCATCTGCTAGAGCAACTAATCCCAGCAAGGCACTGATATCTGGCGAATGCAACCGGTAAGCCACTGTCCTCTTCATGGACTCCATGTCTGGCCAGAAGATACACTAGAATCAGAGGGGAATGATGACACCTGCAACATAAATACACGTTAATGAAATGCTAACATGAAAATGCACATGCTGATGAACTGTGCTGCTATGTACTGAAGCCTGAGAACCATCAAATATTTGCCTCAAACCAAACCAACCACTCAAATGAACCCTGTAACCACATCTCACTAACAGAGATAAACCAGGTACTCTGAGGTCAAAGGTTTCCTGCAAACAGACCTACCTACCCCTCACAGGTATGTACTTAACTCGCAAGCGAGGTACGACATCCTATGCGGGTTCAACGTCACAGACTTTCAAGAGCGATGATACGATACCCAGAAGGTGTGGCATCATCATCCCTTGAAGTGGCCTCACTTAGCTAAATCCCAATTGATAGGTCCCCAGAGTCGACAATCCTCGGGTCAGACAACTTGTCGAGCCCTAAGGGCCAGGCAAGAAGCATCAAAGAGAATCTCGTCCGAGCGCAGATTTCGTGGCTAGCTGGTGCGAGCTAAGCAAGCAGGCTAACCACTACTCTCTACTTCTAAGTCTATGTGCAAACTCAAGCCCAGGTCCGGCTTATCTCTCAATCTAACCCTCTTCCCAGCACAACAACAAAAATATAATACTGAAAGTAAAGGCAGAAAGGTAAACACATACAACACCCCCAGACGGGAAAACAAGCGCTAGGATTGACTCGCATAGGGAACCGTTGGAGTCCCCAGCAGAGTCGCCAGCTGTCGCTACTGCGAAAATCGGCGCCGGCTATGACAGAAGAGTCGCCACCGTGCATTATTTGTCCCACAAGAGGGAAAGGAAACGCTCAGAGTAAACCTAACGCAAAGAGGGAAAGGAATGGTCCTCACAACCAAATCCTAGATTCGGGAGTCGGTTACGCAAGGGGAAGGTATTAGCACCCCTCACGTCCGTCGTACTCGACGGGATCCACGCTTGTTTTCTATCTAAAGGGTGTGTTATTGTATCTACTCTAAAGGTCTGGGTTAAAAAGAAAAGAAAATGACTCGGCAAAGTATCGCACTTTATGCCTACGTATTCCCGTCTGGAACGAGAAATCAGAGTCAACGTAGTTCGCCTACCTACAGGAAAGGAGGGGAAGGTTGCTCGCCGAGATATCGCATCTCGTGCCTACGTACTTTCATACAGCATGAAAGATCAGAGCAAACGTAGTTCGGGCTACAGAAGACACAAGCTTGTCTGACAGTTTTTTATCTCCTTCTGAAAAGGGTTTCCTGATTAAAGGTCCAAGCGGACAAAAACAGAATTTAAATGTTTGTTTGAGTTTTTTACGAAAGAAATGTTTTTTAGTCTGTTTGCAACTTGTACTGCACTAAAGACTTGTGATCTGAGAGTGACTACGTCGCATGTCACCCTAAGGGTACCATACTAAGCAGTTAGATTACTGAAGAGTGACCATCCAGCAACCTTTTCTCAAATAGACTAAGGCTCGTAGCGTACAACACGCGTTATCCTTATTATTGTGTTTTTGAAGCGTTTTGAGATGATAAGAGAAAGACCCTAAAACTATGGTTGAAGGGGAACTAACCTAATGTTGTCATGCATGGTTTACAAACCTAATGTCTGTCATAATTTCCTCTTGCATAGAGGAAATCAGAGATCCTAGAGGATAAACAGCAAAAGACAGCAAGCAATTACAGTAAACTGTAAATATGCATGCAATGCAGCAATACCCATGAGGCAAGAGAGAAAACAATAGGCAAGAGGAGACAAGCTCCACCTTAAACCTAGAGGTAATCAACACAAGCAAACAGACAATACAGAGAAAAACAAAAGACACAGAGGAGGCAGCCCAAACAGCAGTACCAAACTCCTACAGCAAACAACAACAGCAACTCTAAACAGCAAAGTTGAATGGACAGCAAAGTTGACAACAAGGCCTCATCTTCATTCAAGCTTCTATCTTCAACCTTAATCAATCTTCAAGCTCCCACAAGCACACTCCAAGAGGAGGATTAATCATCAAGATCAAGTTATAATGTTAAAGGACTTAATGACAACCGAAGAAAATCACTAAGAACTCCACATTGCAAATGAAAGGTATCCTCAAAGTTCTACTCACTTGGGCATACCACTCATCCCTCCTAAGGAGAGATGGAGCTTCCCAAGAAGGACTTTGTGTCATTGGATAGAATAGAGGCAAACAATGCACTCTATGTTTGAAGAAAGAATCAAAATTAGGTCTAAGGCCTTTCCTAAAACCCTAATTCTCTAAGCTCCTAAACAAAAGCTCCACAAGAGGAAAAGCCTTCAACTCCAAGCTTCAATATTCAATCCCAAGCATCTTCAATGAATCCAGAAGCTCCAACAAAAAGAACTTAAGCTCAAACCAACTTCAAGGCAACCAACCAAGCCAAACAAACCAAAGCACTCAAGAGAGGAAATCATAAACACAAGCCACTTGCAAAATACAATTAAAAATAGAAAATGAAGTTGCAAAAATCTAATAAAATTCCTAGGGGAACATGAATGTTTGAACAACCTAGTGTAAAAAGATTGAAGCTTAACTCAACTTCTAAGTTCTCTAAACAATTCCTACATTGAGATAGGTCAAGGGGATCCACAAGTTTGGGAGGGTCCTAATCTCAATCCCTAAAAGAGATCCTAATATTGTTCTAAAAATCCAAGAAAAATTATAAGGGAACATACATGTCTACCCTAACACATATTAAAAAATCAAAGCCAAACTCTAAACCAATTGGGAGACCTAAATTCCACAAAACAGATGGTTAATTATGCCAAATTAAAAGAAATAACAAAAATAAGAAAAATCACATTCAATTTAAAAATTCATGAAATTGTATTTTGTTAATCCCAGAAAATCACAAATTCCATAAGGATCATGAGGATATTTTTAAAATAATTTTCTGATCAAAATTGGAATTAATATGATTTTTGAAATCAACAAACAATTAAAATAAAGCAAAATAAAATAAAAATTGAATTAAAGCTGAGATAAAACAAAAGCCATTGGATCAGTCAACAAGTCAAGGATTTGGACGCGCCACAGCTTGCCACCTCATTTATTTAAACGCAGCGTTTTGAATTAAAATCTCCTCTCCTCAAATTAAAACACAGGCGTTGGATCTGGGCTGGAGTCAAAATTCAAGGCAAGATCCTATGGTCCAAACATCATCTTCTCCAAATCTCAGGCAGGCCAGGTGGAGATTCAGGCTGGTGGTTGGTGGTGGCCGGAGAAGACTCCGGTCGTCTTCTCCAGCGAGAGTCCAGGTTCAGGAAACCAAAAATAACAAACTATACACCAAATCAACTCAGTTTTTCACGTACATTCCAAATCCATCATCAAAATCATCTAATTCTCAACACATAATCAAACACGAAGCAAAGTTCAGAAATAGCATCCTCAACAGCTTTCACTAAACACAAAACTAATGGTATAGATCTCTTCATCTTGTTGCGTACATCAACCTGATCTAAACATCTAACATTAAAACCTTATGAATCAAGAGATTTAAGTCCAAACAGATCAGCTATGTCATCTTCAATCATCACCAATTGAGTTCAAATCAAGCCTAAACGATCTATGTCATGTCTAGATCTTAACCACAAGTTCAAAACTAACTGAATCATGCTAAATCAAGCTGAATTTTAAGAGATGCAAACCTGGTATAGATCTTGAAACAGAGGTACTTAGGGCTCGTGGCTTGCTTCCAAATGCTCCAGATAGCTTTAATGATCCACAAGGAAGAGATTGCACACCTCAATTTGGCTTGAATTGGTCTGAATCTGAGAATTCGATTTCAACTTGCAGTTGAGAAAATTTTCTTGCTCTTGCTTGCTCTGGCGCGAAATGATGCTCTAAATTGATCTGAACTCACTCTAATGAATATGTAGAAGAGTTCCATGGGCCTTTGGATACAAGTTGAAGCCCAAATCCGTGTATCCAATTTTCTGATTTTTGCTTGCAAGTTCATACACCAGTCGTGCTTTGCAAGCTTTGCAGTGGTTCTAGAATGTTCTCACACCTTGCACATGTCATTTAGAATGAGTTTGGATGGAGAAATTGGCTTGAATTGCCTTGTGCATTGATTTTGCATATGTAACTTACAAGTGAAGTAACCATATGCCATCTCTCAAAACTTTAACTAACCTCAAAATTCTGGTATTGCCAATGATCTTAGAATGCAATTTCCAATCAAAAAATGTATTTATTTGCTTGGTTTTGGTTTTGTAACACAAAATCCCATTTTCCCTCCTTTAATCATTTGAATTTTCTTCCTTTTCAAGCCATTTCAAACCAAATCTTGCTATGAGCTCAATAAATCCCTCATGACCACTTGGCTAGCCTAAAAAACACATTTTGAGCAACTTTCATGTTGAGCAATTTTCCATTTGAAGCTTGCAAGTTAGAGATTTTGGCCCATGCTTGAAAATGACCTATAATATCACTTTCCCAAAATACCCCTGACTTGTAAACCTCATAACTTGAGTTCTACAAATCATATGTATAACTTCTAGTACAATTTAGAAAGCTAAGATCATTATTAACAACTTTCATGTTGGCCAAAAGTTCATGTGAAACCTCCTTATAGGTCAAACGTTGCTTCGAAGTCAAGTGACTTTCACAGATAAATTTCACATTCATCTGGTGACCTGTAACTTGTATGGACCATAACTTGAGTTCTACTAATCCAATGAAGAACTTCTAATACTCAAATTAAAGGTATTGAGATGATCTACAAGTTTCATGTTGGCCAATAATCCATTTGAAACTTGTATCTTGACTTATATGGCCTTGAAGTTAGGCACTAAACAGGGTAATTTGCACTGAAACCCTAATTTAGCAACGTCCCACATTTTTAATTCTTCTTGATTTGATCTTGGCACAACACCACAAATGTCTTATCACATCATTCCATGAACTCCATGACCTCAAATTAAGCTTTGATACTCTTCAATTGCACAATTGACCTAGGGTTGATCCAGATGAAACCCTAATTGCTTGCACCTCAACTGTGGCTCTTGCACTTGAGTCAATGACTTGATTGAGCTCCAACATGGCTCTCTAGGCACTCCATGAGCTCTATAAACATCTCATGTTCACACCTCATGCTTGACATCTCATTGATGGTCCTCAGCTGATCAAGACCTCCCACCACCTCCTGATGACATGGATAACTTCTCAAGCTTGGATAAGATTTCTTGCTAGGCTTCTCTTGATAATACTCACACTTGATCTCCTATTGGATGAATGATATGCCATGATATGCAAATGGTAGAACTACGCAAATGATAATGCAACGAAACATAAACCTGGTAAAAGAGGTTGAGCAAATTTTGGGGTGCAACACAACAACCATAGCAACAGTAGAATCAACAGGGTTATAGAAGATTTCAGGATCGGGGTCGGACAACAAATAGGAAATTTGATGCACCTCTGATGCCTTATTCCCAACTGCTTCAACATCTACTACAACTACAGTTAATCCAAAAGAGAACGTTAGCTCCTCTGACTGGACCACTTCCACCCGGTTATGATGCGAATGCTCATATTGAGTTCCATTCCGGGGAACCTGGGCACAACATTGATAACTGCAAGGCCTTTAAACACAAAGTCCAAGATTTAGTGGATAGCAAGGCAATAAATTTTTCTCACAACGCTCCCAACGTCGTGTAGAACCCTATGCCCAACCATGGGGCATCCGGAGTCAGTGCAATCATTGAAGACGAGAGTTTAGATTTGATAATTGATGTCAATGAGTTGAAGATGCCGTTGGGCTTCGTGAAGGAAAAGTTGCTAAAAGGAGGGATATTCCCGGGCTGTAATGAATCGTGTGCTGAATGTTTAAGTCATCCTGAGGGATATGTAGAGTTGAAGAGTTGTATTCAGGGTATGATGAATGATGGAATGTTGCAGTTTGGTCGGATTGTTGAGAAGAAGTCTGAAGAAGTAATAGTTGAAGAAAGGAATGAGGTTGCAACAATCTCAATCCCGTACAAAACTATAACTATTTCTGCGCCAAGGCCGCCAACCATTATTATCACCAAAGCTGGTCCTGTGCCGTATGAGAGTACCAATGCAATTCCGTGGAATTACGGAGCGGAGGTATATTGTAATGGGCAAAAATAGGAATTGAAGAGCTTGCTAGTTGATTCAGTGGATAATATGGTTGGAGCCGGTGGTATTACTCGAAGCGGTAGAGTTTTCTCATCACCTGAAGTGGTTGTTGACAGAGCTGATAAGGGTAAGAAAGCTATGGTGGAAGAAAATTCTCAGGCTGGAGAGAAGAGTTCTTTGGAGAAGGAAGCGGAGGAATTCATGAGATTGATAAGAAAGAGTGACTACAAGATAGTAGATCACTTGCAACAGACTCCCTCCAAAATCTCTATTTATTCACTGCTGTTATGTTCAGAAGCGCACTGGAATGCATTGTTGAGGATATTAAATACTGCTTATGTGCCGCAAGAGATATCGGTTAACCAACTTGAAGGGGTTGTAGCGCACGTCAATGCAGGAAATGGGCTAGGTTTCACGAACTTGGATTTAACCTCGAGGGGCAGGAATCATAATTGTGCGTTGCACATCTCAATTGAATTTCGTGGGTCCATCCTGTCTCATGTGCTGGTAGATACAAGATCGTCTTTAAATGTGCTTCAGAAAAAGACCCTGATGAAGTTGGATATGAAGGGGTTGATCTGTACACCAAGTGACTTGGTAGTACATGTTTTTTACGGTACCAGAAGATCTGTATTCGGGGAGGTGATGTTGCCTATTCAAGTTGGTCCCAGAGTATTTGATGCGGTATTCTATATTATGGACATTCAGCCTGCCTATAGCTGTTTGTTGGGCCATCTATGGATTCACTCAGCAGGAGCTGTGACTTCCACGCTGCACCGGAAGCTCAAATACATGGTGGGTGGCAGCGTTGTCACTGTATGCGGAGAGGAGGATATAATGATCAGTCATTTATCATCGTTTAAATACGTTGAGGTGGATGGTGAAATCTATGAGACTCTTTGTCAAGCCTTTGAGACGGTACATATTAAAGACAAAGTGTCTGTTGTGAGAAAAGCGTCCGAAGTGGCCATGTTGTTGTTCAAAGAAGCCCAGGCAGTGGTACAGGCTGGGGCAGCGCCAGGTTGGGCTCAAGTGTTGGATATTCCCCATAAGCAGGATAAGGTTGGTCTGGGATACCGCCCATCTCCTTCGTCATCCTCCAAGAGCGCGTCGCGCTACAAAGGGTCGGTGCAGTTTACCAAAGGCGGGGTTATCTTCGAGAGGATCAACGTTGTTTCAGATGAAGACGGGGATAGCGACTGTGATATGGACTCGTGGATTAGGCCGTGTGTTCCAGGACAAAGCCTCAACAACTGGTCTATTGAGGAATTCATTCAAGTGACAACGGAAGAGTAATACTTTGCTTTCATGATTATTGTACAACCATATGTTCTACCCGGAGCATAGTGGTTTTTGTCTTCAAGGCCTTACTGTTTATGCTTGCACAATCTTTTTCAATTAATCAAAGGGCGTTTTTCTGCATTCAAATATTGTGATCCTTGTTTTTCATGTTTTATGTTTAACAATAAAATGGCAATGTGATTTTGTGCTTGTTTTGCATATCATTTTAAGCAATTAACCATTATCATTGCAAGATTCACATTGCAGATGACACCGCGCCAGAGACATCTATGACTCGCTTCGACTTCGACAATCCGATATTTCAAGCCAAAGAAGAGATTGATGAAGATGATGACTTACCAGAAGATCTAGCTAGACTGTTGAGAAAGGAAGAAAAGGTTATTCTGCCTCATCAAGAGGAAATCGAGGTTACTAACTTGGGTTCTAAGGAAGTTGTGAGGAACGTTGGATAGGGGATGTGCTGCAGAGTGACATCAAGCAAAGATTGGTTGAGATGCTCCGTGAGTATAGTGATATATTTGCTTGGTCGTACGAAGACATGCCCGGGCTTGACACAGACATCGTGGTTCATCGCTTGTCGTTACGTGAAGAGTGTCCGCCAGTCAAGCAGAAGCTCAGGCGTACGACACCAGATATGGCTGTAAAAATCAAGGAAGAAGTCCAGAAGCAGTTTGATGCAGGATTTTTAGCCTTTACAACTTACCCTCCGTGGGTCGCCAACATCGTGCCTGTGCCTAAGAAGGATGGCAAGGTACTAATGTGTGTTGATTATAGAGATTTGAATAAGGCGAGCCCGAAGGACGATTTCCCGCTCCCCCACATTGACGTATTGGTTGATAATACTGCTCAATATTTTGTGTTTTCCTTCATGGATGATTTTTCCGGTTATAACCAGATCAAGATGGCACCGGAGGATATGGAGAAAACGACGTTTATTACGCTGTGGGGGACTTTCTGTAATAAGGTAATGCCTTTTGGGTTGAAAAAGGCAGGGGAAACCTACCAGCGGGCTATCGTCACTTTGTTCCATGATATGATTCATCATCAGATTAAGGTCTATGTTGATGACATGATAGCAAAGTTGCAAACAGAGGAGGAACATCTGGTCAATTTATTGAAGCTATTTGAGAGGCTCAGGAAATTCAGATTGAGGTTGAACCCTAACAAGTGTACTTTCGGAGTCAGGTCAGGATAGTTGCTGGGGTTCATTGTCAGTGAAAAAGGAATCGATGTCGATCCTGCGAAAATAAAAGTTATTCAAGATATGCCAGCGCCGAAAACGGAAAAAGAGGTTCGTGGTTTCTTGGGGAGATTGAACTACATTGCTCGGTTCATATCTCATCTCACAACCACGTGTGAACCAATGTTCAAATTGTTAAAGAAAGATTAGGCGGTCGTCTGGAATGAAAATTGCCGAAGGGCATTTGATAAGATCAAAGAATATTTGTAGGAACCTCCGATACTGATACCTCCAGTCGCTGGAAGACCTTTGATCATGTATTTAATGGTTCTTGAGAATAGTATGGGTTGTGTTCTCGGTTAACAGGATGAGTCTGGTAGAAAAGAGCAAGCAATATATTATCTGAGTAAAAAGTTCAAAGACTGTGAGTCTCGGTACTCAATGTTGGAGAAAACGTGTTGCGCACTCGCGTGGGCTTCCAAACGTTTGAGACAATATATGCTTAACCATACAACCATGCTGATTTCGAAGATGGATCCGATTAAATACGTCTTCAAAAAGCAAGCACTTTCCGGAAGAATTGCCAGATGGCAAATGGTACTGACAGAGTACGGTATTCAATATGTTTCCCAGAAAGCTATCAAGGGGAGTATTTTGTTAGAGTATCTCACTGAACAGCCGATTGAAAACTATCAACCTATGAACTTTGAATTTTCGGACGAAGACATCATGTATAAGAAGATGAAAGATTGTGATGAACCGTTGCCTAACGTAGGTCCTGAGTCGGGCTCCCAGTGGCAAATGATATTTGACGGTGCTGTTAACTCGTACGGTAGTGGAATTGGGGCAATCATCACGACTCCCCAGGGTTCTCATATACCATTCACTGCCAGGTTGACATTTCCTTGCACCGACAACGAAGCAGAGTATGAAGCGTGCATCATGGGGTTGGAAGAAGCTATTGATCTGAGGATCAAGAACCTAGATGTGTACGGCGAGTCAACGCTAGTTGTAAATCAAATCAAAGGAGAATGGGAGACGAGGAAACCCAATTTGATTCCTTACATGAACTATGCAAGGAGGTTGTTGTCATTCTTTGATCGTGTAAAGTTACATCATGTGCTGAGAGCGGAGAATCAGATGGCAGATGCTCCGGCAACGTTATCCTCAATGTATAAGGTGAACTATTGGAATGATTCTCCAAGAATAGTCATCTCGCGCCTTGATAGGCCGGAGTATGTGTTCACCATTGAGGAAGCCTCTAATGGCAAGCCATGGTTGTATGACATCCAGAACTTTCTTAAGAAGCAAGAGTATTCACCAGGAGCGTCAACCCTGGATAAGAAGACTCTAAGAAGGTTGTCTGGTAACTTTTATCTAAACCAAGATTGTGTACTCTACAGGAGGAACTATGATTTGGTATTACTCAGATGCGTGGACAAGAAAGAAGCAAGCTTGCTTATGGAAGAGGTCCACGAAGGTGCCTTTGGTACGCATGCCAGCGGGCACGCCATGTCTCGAAAATTGTTGCGACCAGGGTATTATTGGCTGACGATGGAATCTGATTATTTTAAATATGCGAAGAAATGCCATAAGTGCCAGATTTATGCAGACAAGATTCATGTGTCGTCGTGTCCTCTGAATGTCATGGAATCTCCTTGGCCTTTTTCCATGTGGGGAATTGACATGATCAGCAAGATCGAGCCCACTGCATCCAATGGACATCGTTTCATCTTGGTAGCCATTGACTACTTTACCAAGTGGGTGTAAGCAGCCTCCTATGTGAATGTTACGAAGCAAGTTGTAGCCAGATTTATCAAAAAGGACATCATCTGCAGATACGGAGTGCCCGAAAGAATCATTACTGATAATGGTTCAAATCTGAACAACAAGATGATAAAGGAACTGTACCATAGTTTCAAAATCGAGCATCACAACTCATCGCCCTATCGTTCGAAGATGAACGATGTTGTGGAAGCAGCCAACAAAAACATCAAGAAGATAGTGCAGAAGATGGTTGTAACCTATAAAGATTGGCACGAGATGTTTCCCTTTGCTTTAGACGGATATCGTACTATGGTACGCACCTCAACTGGGGCAACTGCTTTCTCGCTGGTGTATGGTATGGAAGTTGTCCTGCCATTAGAGGTCGAGATTCCTTCTCTGAGAGTTCTGGTCGACGTCAAGCTCGATGAGGCAGAATGGGTAAAGAACAGATTGAATCAGCTTAGCCTTATGGATGAGAAAAGGCTAGCGTCTATTGCATATGGTCGGTTGTATCAGAGCCGGATGAAGAAAGCTTTCGACAAGAAGGTACACACTCGAAGCTTTCAGACAGGCAATCTTATGCTGAAAAAGATTCTCCCTCCACAAACAGATCATAGGGGAAAATGGACTCCTAACTATGAAGGTCCATACATTGTGCGAAAGGTCTTCTCCAGGGGAGCCTTGTTGTTATCCACCATGGATGGTGAGGATTTTACATCCCCTATGAACGCAGACGCGGTTAAAAAATACTTTGCTTAAAGAGACCCGCTGGAAAGAAAAAAGAATATCCAGGAAAAAATGGGGCATCCCGGCGAACCGTAAAAAGAATGTTCGGGCAAAAATTAGGGATATAAACAAAAGATGTACACCCGCAAAGTTGAAAACCTGAAAAAGTCGACTTTGGCAAAAATGGGTATCCCGGTGAATTGAAAACCCGAAGGGGCGATTCGCGCAAAAGTTAGGGATTTGAAATGCAAATTACTGCGGTCTGTGTGTGATCTTCGGAGCTTAGTGGATTGAGGGTGGACCGGAGCGCCGTTTATCTGAGTCAATCTATTCTGAAGACGAAGCATCGTTGAATCATTGGAGTCATGCGGGTCATAGATGGATCAACTTATGGTGTTCATCTGTGCCACATTATCGACATTCTGTATATTTCTATGCATTTCTGTATATTTTTGCGCAGTTTCCTCTTTTCAAGGGTTGCATTTGTTGTAAAATCTTGCCTATTTCCAGGCCCATCTGTCAATAAAACATATACTATTCAGTAATTGTTTGTTTTGCTTTAGCCTTACCGTTTTGTTTGCAAAAAACGCCTGATGTTTTTGATAAACTGTGCATAGATAAACTTACAGGCTTTGCGATAATCGTTAAAACTTTCGATTATTTGAACAACGTCACAGATGATGACTGAGATAGGTCCTTTGTTAGGGTATCTTGTCTGTTTGTTCATTTTTTGCAGGGTCGTTACCCTCGGGGCAATTTGTCAGAGGTGTATTTCCGGTATGAGCACCATTTCCCCCAGTTATTGAGGTTTGAACATCTCTATCCCCGGTAGAGCTATATGCATATGGACCGAGCAGTTAAGTGTGTACGCTTATCCCCAGCAGTTGGTCGGTACACATTTAGCTCTTCACAGTTCGAGATCGAAGTCTCCAGCAGAGTAGGGTTATCCCCAGAGGGTCGTGATCGATATCCCCAGTAGATTAAGTGTGTACGCTTATCCTCAGCAGTTGGTCAGTACACATTTAATCCCCTCAGGTCGCAGATATGCATACCCTCCTCAGTGAGTCGAGACTGGATTTCATTCCACCAGGAAGGATCGTAGAGTTGTCTCCCTAACAGCGGGGCAACGTCCGGAGTTGTCTCCCCACAGAGTTTGAACGTATAACTTTGTATCCCCTTAGAGTTCGAGTTGTTAACTCATCCCAAGTAAAGGTCGATGTTGTTTCCCTCGTTGGGTGATACCTAGTAGAGTTGGCTTTCTTCCCTTGCAGGATCGTAGAGTTGTCTCTATCTTCAGCAAACTGTTTCCCCAGTAAGTCGTCACTGGCAGGTGAGTATTTGTGAGCCATTCAGGGCTATTTTCTTCAGTAAGGCGTGTTGTGATCTCGGTGGTTGATTCCGAATCCCCACAGATTTGTTGATTCCCCAGTATGGTGACTTTGTTTTCAATGTCTAGTTGTCTATCCGGCAGAGCCGTCTTTTCCCCAGAAGAGCTGTATTCTAGAAGGTCATTCAGGGCATTTTCCTCAGCAGGTTTTTGATGTGAATCTCCAGCTGAGTTTGAACTTCTTGTTCTCGTAAGAACTTTGTTCCCCGACCGTTCAGGGCTTGTTTCCCAGTGTAAGTCCAATTGTGATTGGCGTGTGATAGTTGTTTCCCCAGCAGGGTGGACTTTGGTTTTCTCTTCAGTATTTATTTTGCTGGTTTGGTTTCGTTGCATTTTGCATTTTGTGCATAGCGTCCTCCCAAACGCGTAGCATTTCCATTTTGTATGGATCATTACACCATTTTCAAACATACGCATGTGAAACATAAGCCAGGTGGTTACCTCTTTGTTTGCAGGTGTATCTCCGACAGATGATTAATGTCTTTTGCCCGAATGGTATCCTGACCATGGTGATGTCATATTTGTTTTGTCTGTTGAGTAACCAGACTCCATTCATTTTCGTTGAGCATCCAGGCTCCGACATTTTCGTTGAGCGTCCAAGCTCCGGTTGATAACGTTAAGTGTTCAGACTCCAGTTTTTTTGTTGAGTATTCAGACTCCGGCAATTGGACATATGGTGCCAGACCATGACAAGTTTAAATGTAACTTCTCTGGCTCGTATGGTATCTAGACCATGGAAAATTATATGTTTTATCTAGTCCTTGTGGTATCCAGACCACGAGAATTGGTGTTATTGTGCTTTGTCCATCGAGTATCCAAACTCCGATTAAGCCAATTGGGTATCCAGACCCTGTTGAATATATTTGTGATGTATTTCCTCGTCCGTTGAGTATCCAGACTCTGATTATTTCGTTGAGCATCCAGGCTCCAGTTATTACGTTGAGCGTCCAGGCTTCTGTTTATTACGTTGAGTATCCAGACTCTGGCTAATTCTGTTGAGTATCTAGACTTCGGTCAGTCACGTTGAGTTTTCAGACTCCAGCCATTTAAAAGGTTATGTTCTGCCCATATGGTATCCAGACCATGGCAAGTTGTTATTGATGTAGTTGCTTGTATGGTGTTATGACCTTGAAGACTAGTGATTTCTTATAGCCCGCGTGATATTCAGACCCCGACTTATGTTATTCCTCAGCAGTGTTGCCAAACTCCATTTGTTCAGGTTATTATGAACTCATGAGTATATTTGTGATATATTCTTATTTCATTGAGCGTTCAGGCTCCGGTTATTTCGTTGAGCGTTCAGGCTCCGGTTTTTCATTGTGTATCCAGGCTCCGGTTCTTACGTTGAGTATCCAGACTCCGGTTATTACGTCCAGTGTTCAGACTCCGGCAAATTTCATTGATTCATTTTGTTCGTTGAATATCCAGATTCCGAAAATTTGAAATGTTATCCTTCAGCCCGTATGGTATCCAGACCATGGGGCAATTTTGATGGACACGTTCATCTTATTTTGTGTTTCCCCAACAGAGTTACTGGTTTAAGCTTATCTCTTCCCCAGCGGAGTATTCTCAAGATGTGTTTATTAGCTTCGGTTGATCCGACCTTAGGGTTCGATGCTCGCTTCTATTTAGAGAATGCCTGCGCGTTAGCAGATGTCTCTTCCGAATGCATGTCGAGGATTGTTAATCAATCAGCTGGTTACCGTTGCAACTATCAGTTCAGTTTACTTTCGGAGATTTCTATCCCCAACCAGAGTTTGCAGTTTGTTTCTGCGGTTGGCAAATTTCTGGGTTCTTTGGTATTCAACCGTCTTTTACCTTGATTGTTTGAAAGTCGTTCTCTTTTCATTGATTCAGATCCAAGTCGCTTGAATAGGGTCAGTTGTTGTACCCCAAAATTTGCCCAACCCTTTTCTTTACTTGGCTTATACTTTCATTGCATTATTCTAGCATCTGCAGTTGCATATCATTGTTCATTTGTAGGGGATCAAGAGGTGTGCATAGCAAGGGGAGGTTACCAAGGGTCTAAACCTAATCAAGAGGTTTTATTTAAGTGGTTAAGTGATTATCGTCATCAGGAGAAGGTCAAAGCTATTTGAGAAAGGAGGTGAATGGATGTGTATTGTTTATCTCCTATCTTAGAGGCCAAGTGAAGATCATCTGAAGATCACAAGTTCATGGATATGGATATGAGATGTTGGGAAGCTCATTGAATGTTTTGAGAGCCATTCTGGAGCTTATCCAAGTTGGTACATCATGTGCAAGAGGTTGCAGTCAAAGGATTGTACACCTAGGGTTTCATTTGCCTAATGCAGGATCCATTGGGGATTCAAAGGAGATTAAGACTCAATTCTAAGTCTCTGGAGTCATGGAAATTTGTGTTGAGGCATATAAGATGTTATTTCAAGATTAATCCAAGAAGAATCAAGAGTGTAAGACGTTACTAAATTAGGGTTTCAGAGGTTTGTCAGTGTAAAATCCCCTATTTAGTGCCCAACTTCAAGACCACATATCTTAAGATACAAGTTTCATCTCACTTTGATGAAAACACGAGACTTTTAGAGCATGTTCATAGCTTTCTTTTGAGTACTAGAACTCATCCATTGGGTTTCTAGAACTCAAGTTATGATGCTGACAAGTTATGGGTCCTCAGATGAATGTATTTTCAGTCAACCAACTTCCAATGCACTTTTGACTTAGAATCATGTTTCTCCTCAACTTTTGATGAACATGAAAGTTGTTCCTCATGATCTTAGCTTTCCAAAAAGTCCTATAAGTTCTTCATCTCATTTGTAGAACTCAAGTTATGAGGCTTGCAAGGCAGGGGTATTTTGGGACAATGAGATTACAGGTCATTTTGATTATAGGTCCATTTCCTGATTTTGCACTCTTCAAATGAAACTTTCTCCAACATTAAACTTGCTTCAAATGATCTAAATTACATCATGAAACATCAAATTGTCATGGACTTGGCATGGATATGAAGATTGGTGAAGAAAATCAAGGAAAATGAGCTTAAAAGGCATGGATTTAATTGAAGTGGTTTTAAATCATTTTCTTAACATGTTTGTGCATATTTTGATTCACTTTATCACAACAAGTACAATGCACCAAGGAATTTTGAATGATGCAAGCTAGAACTCATGCCATTTCAAGTAACTTCATGATGAAGTTTCACATTAAAATCAACCATTGGATCAATTCAAGGGTTAATTCACGTCCACGTGATCAATTCCAAGTCCCAGCAAGTGATTTGAATCAAAAACAAGGGGAATTGGAGCCATTTCACGTGTGCATGAAGCTTGAAACTTCAATTTGGGCATTTTTGAATTGTACTCAAATCAGCCACAATTGGGCCTCCAAACACTCCCTGATCCATAATATAAAAGCTTCAGATCAATTTTGAAGCTTCATTAAGCCAATTTCATGCAGAGAGAGCTTGAACACGGTTGGAGTTTTCAAGAGAAAAGTGAAATTGTTAATTTGAGATTCAAGCCAATTTAGAGCAATTTAAAGCCATAGTCATCTTCCTTGAAGTGTATTGAGTGTTTCTGGATAGTTTTATGCAAGCTTGACACCATTAGAAGCCCCAACGGAGAGGCTCCGTTAGGTAAGCTTCAAATCAGAATTTCTCTCCCAATATGCATCTATTTCACGCTATTTTTGTTGCATACTGAAGCCCTACTTATGTAGGCAAAATATGGATAGATTAGGTTGATGTTCTTGATGATTTCAGTTTGATGCTTGATTTTTATTTGCTTCGATTTGGCTTGTATGTGCACGGTAAATGGAAACTAAAATTGGATTCATGTTCTACATAACGTGAGGATCAATTTGGTATAAAATTTTGTCCAATTTGGTGAGGTTTTGGATCTCCAGTTCTGGCCTTCTCACCAGAGAAGATGACCGGAACAGTGAGATCCACCGTCTGGTTATTTCCTCCGTTTGGATGACTGGGCTTGCCACTTATGCGCGTTGAAAGTTTGACCGTGTTGGATGGACGGGTGAGATCTAGTCTGACCAAATGAGGAGGCCTTTGACTGCCACGTTTTTAAGTGGAACACATCGTTTTCATGTGTGGATGGTTTGTTGTTTTGGTTTAGGCTCAAATATGTTATACGCACCCCCCTGCAATTGAGGCCCATTGTTTTCAACTGTGATTATTGCTATTCACACCGTTGCCTTTTATTATTTTATTTTATTTTTTCTTTTTCAATCTGTTTTGTTTTTAATTCATGAAAAATAGTTCCAAATGAGATAAAATCCTTCAAAAATATTTTAGGATACTTTGAGATGTCCTTTAATTTTAGAAAATTTTTATTTTCATTTTTGATTTATTTTTCGATTAAAAAGGGATTTTCTATTTGGAGCTGTTTTTTATTTGAGTTTTAATTGTTTTTATTTGTTTTTGTTTTGTGCATCTTCTCTTCTCATCCCCCACCTCTGTCCAATGACTTTGGGATCCCATTTGAGATAGCTTATTCCCTCCTTTGGAGGTACTTGAAGCATGTCATGAATGGTGCTCTCTTGAGGGCTTCTTTTGTTTATTCCTTACATGATTTTGGGCTTGCCTTTGGTTGAGTGCCCTTATGAGCTTCTTTGGTTCTCATATTGCCTCCCATTCTCCCATTTAATCTTGCCTTCATCTCTTTTCATTTGCTTTGCCTTAGGTCTTATGGTTGATGAAAAATGGTTGTAGGATTCATTTTCTCCCATTTCATCCCACTTGTGTGCACTTGTTTGATCTCTTTTTTGTGCATTCTTTCTCCCTTCTTCTTTGCATTTCTCATACGCATGCTTGAGGTTGAGGTGTGCTTGTGGAGGCTACTACCCCACACTTTTTTCCTCCCTCACTTTCATTCTAATTATGCATTACATGTTTGCATACTTGCATCTTTCTTATTTCATGCTTCCTTCTTCTTCTTCTTCTTTCTTCTTTGCCATGTTCCCTTAGGATCTCTAATCTCTTGAGATTATGATAGACCTTAGGCTTGAACCCATGTATGAAAACATTAGGTAGCATTCCTTTTCATCCCAATCATAGGTACACTTTGTATGAGAACACTAGGTTGAGTCTTAGTCTCCCTTTAGAGTGTCTTTCTCTTCTCATCTTCAAACATCTTCAAAACACTTAATAAAGGTTTAGGATTGTTGTGTGTTACGAGTCTTAAGTACTTGGGAAATGATGATTGGGGGGCTTCTCCTCAATTGCTTAGAGTGTTTATTGTACGCCCTTTGGGCGATATGCGACGCATTCGCTCCTAAGTCATAGTCTTTAAAGCAACATGAATTACAAACAATAATCAATGCACTTCTTCTCTAAAAAACCCAAAAATAAACTTCAAATATTTGTATCCTTCGGGATTTAATTTGGAAAACCTTTTTCATAAGGAGAGTTTTGTTAACTCTTGGCTCTACCGCAAACAGGTAACGCCTAAGTCTCCAATGGTCGAGCTGCATACACCTAACTACTAGAAATAAGTTTTAACCCTACACGGGCCTAAAACATTTGAACCAACCGGTGTTCTTGTTAGCCCGAACTACGTTTGCTCTGATTTCTCATACCAGATGAGAATACGTAGGCACAAGACGGAGATGTCTTGGCGAGCAACCTTCCCCACCTTTCCCCCGTAGTTAGCCGAACTACGTTGACTCTGACTTTCCTATTGCACGAGGGAGTATGTAGGAATAGAGCAGCGATGCTCTATCAAGTCTCGTTTCTTTTCTTTTGTCCCTGAGTCGTAGCTTAGATAGTAAACACCCTTTTAGATATACAAAAAAGCGTGGATCCCGTCGAGTACGATGGACGTGAGGGGTGCTAATACCTTCCCCTTGCGTAACCGACTCCCGAACCCGAGACATGGTTGCGATGACCTGTCTTCTCCCTTTTTGTTAGGTTTTCTCAGATTGTTTCCTTTCCCACCTTTGGGATAAATAACAAACGGTGACAACTCTTCTGTCATTGCCGGCCCCTCTTCGCAGCGATGTGACAGAGATTACTCAGCTCCGGAGTGAGAAGAATGATGTTACTTATGCAGCTAAGAAGCAAACTGAGTTGGTGAACAAGTTGGGTACGGATTTGACCAAAGAGATTTGCGCTCGAGAACATTTGGGTTTAGATTTGAAGGTTGTCAGCGATGTTCTCGCTTCTAAGAAGAAGGAGTTGGATAGAGCTTATCTGGAGATCTCCAAGTTCAATACACAGTTGAGTGCTACTCTTACCAACAACAAGGAGCGTGAGGATGGATTGAAGCTACATATTGCCAAGTTAAGGACTCAGCTAATCTTGAAGGATGAGAGGATTGCATTAGAAGCCTCGCTTCGACGTGATAGTGACTGCAGATTGAATGAAGCTATTGCAACCTTAGAGGATTACAGGGCTAGAGTTGATACGAAGAGGTGCAACCTTGAAGAGGTCTTTCATGAGGGAGCCTGGGAGGATTACGCTCAGGGTTTACAGTCTACATTAGTCAGAGAGATTCACTCATCTAGGAGTTACTCGCCAGCCCAGATCATCCCGAGACGAAGGAGCTGCTAGATGATTTTCAGTCGTGTGATCGTAGTCGATAACTTTCATTCTCTTTGTGGTATGTTGCTATATGGTTGTATATTGACCATCACCAGACCTGTTGGTTGAGGTCGTTGTTGATTCTATTATACTCTGTGCTGTATTTGTACATTGCCTTGTGGGATCTTGTTTATGTATGAGGAGTTTTGCTCTATGCTTGTCTATGGGTTCTCCAGTGTTGTGCTGTTATCTCGAAACTAGAATCGAGGGGGAAATTTCCCTAATGCATATATACATGTCTGCATTTTTGCATCATTCTGCATTTTTGCATAGCAGGTGCATCAGAACCGTTAACCTTATTTCCTTTGGTTTGTAGTTTGTTTCAGGATAGAAAATCAGACAGTTCATCGGTACGGTACCAGAGGGAATCAACGCAAGGTCATGGAACAGATGCAGGCTGAGATGTAGGATCTTAGGGACAGGATGGCCCAATTTATGGACTTAATGCAGGGTGTGGCAAATGGCCAGGAGCAACTAAGGACCTTGGTGCAACCATTGATTGCCAGAGTTGACAATAATGGTGTGGTTCATGGAGGGACTGCTGCTAATCCTCCTCACGGTGATGGTACGCTACATGCTCATGCTATTCCTACAACAGTTATCCCTCCGGGCGGAGGTAATACAGGTGGAATCCCTGAGGTGGTGTGTGTTATGCATGGCAACAATGTTCCTTAGTGGGAGGAAGATCAACAGGAAGATGCATTCTCTCTGCACGATGTTGGTGCTGGGTTACCGTCTGAGGCTGATAAGAAGATTAAGCTGATTGAAGAGAAGATGAAATCTTTTGAAAATCAGAACTCCATGGAACTGGACATGGCCAATCTAGGGCTGATCCCAGACTTGAAAGTACCTTTAAAGTTCAAAGTTCTCGACTTCGACAAATACAAAGGCACAACTTGTCCTCGGGTTCATTTGCGCTCTTATTATCGCAAGGTGTCCGCTAATTCAGATGATGAAAAATTGCTGATGCATTTTTTCCAAGACATCCTTTCTGGACCTTCTCTTGAGTGGTATATGAGCTTGGAACCGATTAATATCCGCAGTTGGAGGGACTTAGTTTAAGCCTTTGGGAAAGACTATCAGTACAATAGTGAAAACTTGCGCCAAACAGGGTCCAGCTGCAGAATCTTTCCCAGAAGAACAACGAGTGCTTCAAAGAATACGCCCAGAGGTGGCGTGAGCTAGCAGCTAGGGTGCAACCTCCCATGGTGGAGCAATAATTGATTGATATGTTCGTTGCTATGTTTCCGGGCGTATATTATGAGAAGTTGATCAGTAGTATGTCAGGTAGCTTTTCTGATTTGATTATTACTAAGGAGAGGATGGAGAATGGAATTAAGATGGGTAAGATTCAGACCAACGAAGGATCCTCAGCCGGAGGAGGAAGGAAACCGTTTGGCAATAAAAAGAAGGAAGGTGAGACTAACACGGTGTCTAGTTCTCGGAACAAAAATAGAAATCAATGTCAGCAATATCGACAGCAGCAACAGGTTACAAGTATCACAATACCAGCCGTACCATAACAACAGCCACAGCAGCAACAGAATCAGCAAAATTATGCGCCCAGACAATTTCAGGATCGCAGGAGGACCGTCAATAGGCAGTTCGACGCGCCTCCAATGCCATATTCTTAATTGCTTCAACACTTGCTGCAGTTGCAGTTGATGCAGAATAGAACCTTAGCTCCGCTGACAGGTGCACCACCTCCTGGTTACAACGCGAATGCTCGTTGTGAGTTTCATTCTGGTGCACCGGGTCACAATATTGACAATTGTAAGGCATTTAAACACTTGCTGCAGTTGCAGTTGATGCAGAATAGAACCTTAGCTCCGCTGACAGGTGCACCACCTCCTGGTTACAACGCGAATGCTCGTTGTGAGTTTCATTCTGGTGCACCGGGTCACAATATTGACAATTGTAAGGCATTTAAACACAAAGTTCAAGACTTGATGGATAGAAAAGCTATAAATTTTTCTCACGACTCGCCCAATGTTGTGCAGAACCTCATGCCCAGTCATGGGGCAGCCGGGGTCAGTGTTATCATTGAAGATGAGAGTTTGAATCTAGTGTCAGATGTTAATGAGTTGAAGACGCTGCTAAGCTGTGTAAAAGACAGGTTGTTGAAGGAAGGTGTATTCCCGGGTTGTGATGAGTTATGCACCGAATGTTTGAGTCATCCCGAGGGATGTGAGAAGCTGAAGGACCATATTCAGAGGACGATTAATGATGGAGTCTTTCAATTTGACAGGATTGCTGAGAAGCAGACTGAGGAAATAGTGACTAAAGAAAAGGATGAGGTTGCTACAATCTCGATTCCATATAAGACTATTACTATTTCTGCACCACCGAGGCCGCCAACCATTATCATCACCAAAGCTGGTCTTGTGCCATATGAGAGTACCAAAGCAATTCCGTGGAATTACAGAGCTGAGGTATACTGCAGCGGACAAAAGCAGGAGTTGAAGAATCTACTGGTGGATTCTGTGGATAATCTAGTTGGAGCTGGGGGAATTACTCGAAGCAGAAGAGTGTTCTCGTCACCTGAAGTGGTCGCTCACAGAGCTAATAAGGGGAAGAAAGTAGTGGTTGAAGAAACTTCTCGAGCTGATGAGAAGGACTTTTTGGAGAAGGAAGCAGAGGAGTTCATGAGATTGATAAGAAAGAGTGATTACAAGATTGTTGATCACTTGTAACAGACTCCCTCTAAAATATCCATCTTGTCTTTGTTGTTGTGTTCAGAAATGCACCGGAATGCTTTGTTGAGAATCCTAAATACAGATTATGTACCCCAGGAGATTTCTGTGAACCAACTCAAAGGGGTTGTAGCACATGTAAATGCAGGTAATGGGCTGGGATTCACGGATTTGGACTTGACCCCGAAGTGAAGGAACCATAACGGTGCGCTGCACATATCTATTGAATGTCGAGGATCCGTTCTATTACACGTGCTTGTGGATACAGGGTCAACCCTGAATGTACTTCCGAAGAAGGCGCTGATGAAATTGGATACCCGTGGTATAACGTGTACGCCAAGTTACTTGGTAGTACGTGCTTTTGATGGGACTCGTAGGTCCGTATTTGGGGAGTTGACACTGCCAATTCAAGTTGGCCCTGAAGTGTTTGATGTTGTATTCTACATCATGGATATTCAGCCAACTTATAGCTGTCTGCTTGGACGTCCCTGGATACATTTGGAAGGCATCGTAACCTCTACGCTGCACCAAAAGCTGAAGTACATGGTGGGTGGTAGTTTTGTCACTGTATGTGGAGAGGAAGATATAATGATTAGTCACTTATCTTCATTCAAGTATGTCAAAGTCGACAGCGAAATCCATGAGACTTTGTGTCAAGCCTTTGAGACTATGCAAGTCAAGGATAAAGCATCGGTTGTGAGCAAGGCGCCCGAAGTGGCCATGTCGTCCTTCAAGGAAGCCTAGGCAGTGGTGCAGGCTGGGGCATCACAAGGTTGGGGTCAAGTGTTGAATATCCCCAATAAGCAAGATAAATTTGGTTTGGGATACAACCTATCTTCCTCCTCCCAGAGCGCGCCACGCTATATGGGTCTTGTCAAGTTTACTAGCGGCGGGGTAATCTTCGAACAAATTAACGCCATATCAGATGAAGAAGGGGACAAAGACAGTGATATGGACGCTTGGATTCGGTCATGCATCCCAGGACAGCCTCAACAACTGGTCTGGCGAAGAAATCATCCAAGTGACGGCAGAAGACTAATGACTTGTTTTTTTTTATTATTGTATAACCCTATGTTCTTCTCGGAGCATAGCGGTATTTGTCTTCAGGGCCTAATTGTTTATGCTCGAACAATCTTTTATCAATCAATCAAAGGGCGTTTTTCTGCATTCAAATATTGTGATCCTTGTCTTTCATGTTTTATTTTTAACAATAAAATGGCAATGTGGGCTGTGCTTGTTTGCATATCATTTTAAGCATTTAATCATCATCATTGCAGGTTTCCATTACCTATGACACCACTCCAGAATCGTCTATGACTCGCCTCGACTTTGATAATCCAATATTTCAAGCCGAAGAAGAGATTAATGCATATGAAGACTTACCAAAAAAGCTAGCTAGACTGTTGAAACAGGAAGAGAAAATCATTCTGCCTCATCAGGAGGAAATTGAGATCATTAACTTGGGTTCTGAGGAAGTTAAGAGAAATGTCAGGATAAGGGATGCATTGCAGAGTGATATCAAGCAAAGATTGGTTAAAATGCTCCGAGAGTATAGTGATATCTTTGCTTAGTCATACGAAGACATGCTCGGTTGATGCTCCGCAAGTGCACGGAAATATCGAAGTAATATAAAAGATTTTTCGAACCCACAGAGACCAATGTCAACCTACTGTTATCTATTGTCGTGGCGTAAAGCTAAGGCTAATGGAATTAGGAAAGCTAGATGCGAATGAAATTAAATACAACGGAAATAAAGATTATTGGTTTAAGGAATAGCGGTAAAGGGATATCGGTATGCAATGCTTTAGTTTTCGAGGATTCGACGGGTCTCCGATGCTTTTTAGTCTTTGCAAACACTTTTCAGGAGAAAATACTCGTTTAAAGACCTTTGCCTCATGATGGTTATTGACCCGGGTCATAATTCTAAGGTGGAATGTACGCTATCGCAGTCCCATTCGGGGTTAAAATCACTTTTTGAAAACGACTAAGTTCTAATCTCTTTTAAAGCGTTTTCACTGTATTTAAAATAAATGCCTAGTTTTTACTATCCGGTTTGAACCCCAGCTTTCGCGTGCCGGCTCGTGCCTTAATGAATTTCCCACTTTCATGGCAAAACTACTGTAAATAATTTCTCACTTTCGCGACGAAGGTTTATTTAGAAATTTAGATTAAAAACTATATCCAGAAAGATTGTTTGTAAAAGGGAAGGTGCACCGGGTATTATCGAATTGTATCCTACTAATTCGATTATATACCGATAAAACTAATTTAGCTAGACATGATAATTAATGCAAACAAAAATAAACATAAACAACAAAGTAATAAAATATGCATTATGAAAGAAAACAAAGTAATAATTTAATTAATAAGAACCTGGAAAGTAGTACTGAAATTGAAGAGTAGTCCTCCACAATATCGGCAGGATTCTACTTTGGCGAAATAAAATTGCAGAAAGAAATTACAATGTTCTGAACTAAAGGAAAAAAAGGGAAGAAAATAAAAGAAACAAGAAAAATGGCTTCAATAGAACTTTGGCAGCCCTTCGGGACGTAGAATCCACCCCCAATGCTCTGAATCTCAGGCCTATTTATAGGAGATATTTCATTTCTCAACTTCCAGAGATCATGCATGTGTTATGGGGAAAGTGGGAGTAACTTCCAGTAGTGGGCAGTTAGTGGAGAAAGTGTAGGAGGAGATTAAGTTGAACGTGCTCGTGGCCACTTCTGTGTTTGACGTTATTCTGTTTTTGAGAGCATGACGATCGTGATGAATCTGTGGCGGGCGTGATGAATGTGACGACCGTGTTGCTTTGTGACGACCGTCATCTACGTGACGACTGATGATGCTGTGACGAGCGTCACACGCGCAAGTCCATTTCTCTGTTATTTTATTTTTTCTTCTCTCTTTTCCTTCCATTTCTTCTTCTTTTCTTTCTTTAATCCAAATTCTCCATAATCTGCAAGACAAAGTAAATTAACCGTATAATAGAACATAAATCAAGATAAATTAACAATAGTCACAAATAAATGCATATAAATCAAGCCAAATAAACGATATGATTTCGCGTTATCACCGGTCTTGACACAGACATCGTGGTTCATCGCTTGCCTTTGCGTGAAGAGTGTCCGCTAGTCAAGCAGAAGCTCAGACGAACTAGACCATATATGGCTGTGAAAATCAAAGAGGAAGTCCAGAAGCAGTTGGACACAGGGTTTCTCGCCGTAACCACTTACCCTCTGTGGGTCGCTAACATCGTGCATGTACCAAAGAAGGACGGTAAGGTACGGATGTGCGTTGATTATAGGGATTTGAATAAAGTGAGCCCAGAGGACGATTTATCGCTCCCTCACATTGACGTATTGGTGGATAATACTGCGTAATATTCCGTGATTTCCTTCATGGACGGTTTTTCCGGGTATAATCAGATTAAGATGGCACCAGAAGATATGGAGAAAACAACGTTTATCACACCGTGGGGGACTTTCTGTTATAAGGTAATGCCTTTTGGGTTAAAGAACGCAGGGGCAACCTATCAGCGGGCTATGGTCACTTTGTTTCATGATATGATTCATCATGAGATTGAGGTCTATGTTGATGACATGATAGCAAAGTCGCAAATGGAGGAGGAACATCTGGTCAACCTATTGAAGCTATTTAAAAGGCTAAGGAAATTCATACTGAGGTTGAATCCGAATAAGTGCACTTTTGGTGTCAGGTCCGGAAAGTTGCTGGGGTTTATTGTCAGTGAAAAAGGAGTCGAGTTCGATCCTGCAAAGATCAAAGCTATTCAAGATATGCCAGCACCGAAAACCGAAAAATAAGTTTGTGGTTTCTTAGGGAGATTGAACTACATTGCTCGGCTCATATCTCATCTCACAGCCATGTGTGAACCCATGTTCAAATTTCTAAAGAAAGATTAGGCGGTTGTCTGGAATGAAAATTGCCATAGGGCATTTGAAAAAATAAAAGAATATTTGCAGGAGCCTCCGATACTGATACCTCCAGTAGATGGAAGACCATTGATAATGTATCTAATGGTTCTTGAGAACAACATGGGTTATGTTCTCGGTCAACAGGACGAGACAGGAAGAAAAGAGCATGCGATATACTACTTGAGTAAAAAGTTCACAGACTGTGAATCCGGGTACTCAATGTTGGAGAAAACGTGTTGCGGACTTGCTTGGGCTGCCAAACGTCTGAGACAGTATATGTTGAACCATACAACCATGTTTATTTCGAAGATGGATCCGATTAAACATGTCTTTGAAAAATAGGCACTTTCGGGGAGAATTGCCAGGTGGCAAATGGTTTTGACATAGTACGATATTCAATATGTTTCTTAGAAAGCTATCAAGGGGAGTATTCTGTCAGAGTATCTTGCGGAGCAGCCGATTGAGGACTACCAACCTATGAAGTTTGAATTTCCCGATGAGGACATCATGTTATTAATGATGAAGGATTGCGATGAGCCATTACCCGATGAAGATCCAGAGAAGGGTTCCCAATGGTAGATGATATTTGATGGCGCTGTTAACTCATACGGTAGTGGAATTAGGGCAATTATCATGACTCCACATGGTACTCACATCCCATTCACTGCCAGGTTAACATTTCCTTGCACCAATAATGAAGCCGAATACGAAGCGTGCATTATGGGGTTGGAAGAAGCCATTGATCTGAGGATCAAGAATTTAGATGTATATGGCGATTCAGCGCTAGTTGTTAATCAGATCAAGGGAGAATGGGAAACCCGACAGTCTAATGTGATACCTTACATGAACTATGCAAGGAGGCTATTACCTTTCTTTGATCAAGTGGAGTTTCACCACGTGCCTAGAGCGGAGAATCAGATGGCAGATGCTCTGGCGACGTTGTCCTCAATGTACAAAGTGAATTTTTAGAATGATGCTCCAAGAATCGTCATTTCTCACCTTGATAGGCCGATATTCATATTTGCCATTGAGGAAGTTTCTGATGGCAAGTCGTGGTATTACGATATCCAAAACTTTCTCAAAAGCCAAGAATATCCGCTAGGGGCGTCGACCCGGGATAGGAAGACTCTGAGGAGGTTGGCTGGAAACTTTTATTTGAATCAGGATGGAGTACTCTACAGGAGGAATTGTGACTTAGTGCTGCTAAGGTGCATGGAAGAAAAAGAAGCTAGCCTGCTTATGGAGGAGGTCCACGAAGGTGCCTTTGGTACACATGCCGGTGGGCATGCCATGTCTCGAAAGTTGTTGCGAGCAGGGTATTATTGGCTGACTATGGAGTCTGATTGCTTCAAGTACGCTAAGAAGTATCATAAATGTCAAATTTATGCCGACAAGATTCATGTGCCACCGAGTCCGTTAAATGTTATGGCATCTCCTTGGCCTTTTTCCATGTAGGGCATTGACATGATCGGAAAGATCGAGCCCACCGCATATGACGGACATTGTTTCATCCTGGTAGCCATTGATTACTTCACCAAATGGGTTGAAGCGGCTTCGTATGCCAATGTCACTAAGCAAGTGGTAGCCTGATTCATAAAGAGGGACATCATATGTCGCTATGGAATACCTGAGAGAATCATTACTGACAATGGTTCGAACTTGAATAACAAGATGATGAAGGAATTATGCCCGAATTTCAAAATTGAGCATCACAACTCATCTCCCTATTGTCTGAAGATGAATGGCGTTGTTGAAGCGGCCAATAAGAATATCAAAAAGATAGTGCAGAAGATGGTTATAACCTATAAGGATTGGAATGGGATGTTGCCCTTTGCTTTGCACGGATATCGTACTATGGTACGCAACTCAACAGGGGCAACTCCTTTCTCGCTGGTATATGGTATGGAAGCTGTCCTACCATAGGAGGTCGAGATTCCTTCTTTGAGAGTCCTGGTTGACGTTAAGCTGGACGAGGCAGAATGGATAAGAAATAAATTGAATCAGCTCAGCCTGATGGACGATAAAAGGCTAGCATCTATTGCGTTTGGTCGGTTGTATCAGAGTCGGATGAAGAAAACTTTCGACAAGAAGGTGCGCCCTCGAAGCTTTCAAATGGGCGATCTTGTGCTGAAGAAGATCCTCCCACCACAAACAGATCACAGGGGAAAATGGACTCCCAACTATAAAGGTCCATATGTCGTGCGAAAGATTTTCTCCGGAGGAGCCTTGCTGTTATCAACCATGGATGGTGAAGATTTCACATCCCCTATGAACACAGACGCAGTTAAAAAATACTTTGCTTAAAGAGACCCGCTGGAATGAAAAAAGAATATCCAGGCAAAAATGGGGCATCCCGAAGAACCATAAAAAGAATGGGTTCGGGAAAAAATTAGGGATATAAAAGAAAAGATGTAAACATGCAAAGTTGAAAACCTGAAAAGGCGACTTTGACAAAAATGGGTATCCCGATGAATTGAAAACCCGAAAGGACGATTCACGCAAAAGTTAGGGATTGGAAAAGCAAATGACTGTTGTCTGCGTATTGAGTTTCAGAGATTAGTGGATTGCGGGAGGACCTGAGGGCCGTTTATCCAAATCAATCTCTTCAGAGGACGAAGCGTCGGGGAATCATCGAAGTCAGGCGAGTCATAGAGGAATCAGCCCATGGTGTTTGTCTGTGCCATATTGCCGACATTTTGTATATTTCTGTGCATTTCTGTATATTTTTGCACAAATTCCTCTTTTCAGGGGTTGCATCTATTGTAAAATCTGCCTATTTATAGGCCTTTTGTCAATAACGCATATACTATTCAATAATTTGTTTGCATTGCTCTAATCTTTACTGTTTTGTTTGCGAAAAATGCCCGATGTTTTTCATAAAATTGCGCATACATAAACTTACAGGTCTTGGCCGATAATCAGTAAAACTTTGATTTATTTGAACAATGTCACGGATTATGATCGAGATAGTTCCCTTTGTGAAGGATATCTTGTTTGTTTGTTCATTTTTGCAAGGTTATTACCCTTGGGGCATTTTCCAGAGGTGTATCCCCGATAAGATCACTGTTCCCCAGCAAATGGAGGTTGTGCTCTCCATTCCCTAGCAAGGGTCTATTTCTACAGCAGGATGTGCAAGTTGAGTGAGCGCTTAAGTGTGTGCGCTTATCCCCAGCAGTTAGTCAGTACACATTTAGCTCCAACAGATTGTCTGTGTGCCCTCATGCCTCAGCAGTTTAGGCCAAGGTCTCCAGCAGAGAAAAATCCTCCTCGGAAGGTCGAGATTGATATCCTCATGCAGGTCAGGTAGGTGGACGTATCCCCAGCAGGTTGTAGGTGTGCTCTTCCTCTTCGGCGAGTCAAGACGAGTTTTCTCCCCGTAGAGTTTAATCAGGTAATGTTGTATCCCCTCAGAATTCAGATTGCTGACTTAATCCCCGAGCATAGGTCGAGGTTGTTTTCCCTATTGCTTATTCCCCAGCAAAGTCGGCAGAGTTTGCCTTTTTCTCAGTAGAGTAATGCTACTTCCTAGTAGAAGAGGGTTGATCCTCTATCCCTAGCGAAGTCAGCAAAAGTGGTGATTCAATCCCCAAGCATAGGGCGTTTGTTGTTTCCCGTATCGCCTAATCCCCAGTGGAATCAGTGAAGGAAAGTTCTCTTCCCCAGCTGAGTATCCTCGGCAGGGTGGATTTTTATCTCCAGCAGATTAGAATACCTGGCAGGAGGTAGCCATTCCTCAGCAGTAAACTCTATCTCCCTGGTAGAGTCATCTGTTTCCCCAGAGTTGTATTCTGGGAAGCCATTCAGGGCTATTTTTCCTCGGTAAGGTGAAGTTACTCTCAGTGTTTGATTGATATCCCCTGCAGAGTTGTCTGTTCCCCAGAATGTTATAGGCTGGCAGGCCGTTCAGGGATGGTTTCCTTAGTAGAGTACGATCAACCTTGGCATTTGGTTGTACTTTCCCCACAGAGTCGTTGATTCCCCGGCGAGTTAGATTCGTTTCCGATGTCTGGTTGTCCTTCCTCAACCGAGTCACATGTTCCCTGTAGAGTTGTATTCTGGTTGGCCATTCAGGGAACTTTTTCTAGTAGAGTTTGCAGTGATTCCCCAGTAGGGTCGTTTATTCCCCAGAAGGTTCATATCCTGGAAAGCCATTCAGGGCATTTTTCTCGGCAGATTATGATTTGAATCCCTAGCGGAGTGGGTTCCCGTTCTTGTTCGAACATTGTTACTCAAGAATTTCTTTGCGGGAAGCCATCCAAGGCTTATTTCTCCAACTTAAGTCCAATTGTTATTGGCATGATCTATCTTTCCCCAGCAGGGTGGTGTTCTCTCTTCAGCATTTATTTTGCTGATTCGGTTCCGTTGCATCTGCATTCGTGCATTGCATCCTCAAATGCGTAGCATTTCCATTTCGTATGGAGCATTACGCCATATCCAAACATATGCATGTGAAACATAAGCCAGGTTGTTACCTCTTTTCTTTCAGATGTTTCTCCAACAGGTGATTGATATTTTGTTGCTCGTATGGTGTTCATACCATGGCAATTCTTGCTAGCCCGCGTAGTATCTAGACCTCGACTTACGTTATTCCCCAGCGGTATCGCCTGGCCGCGGTCGGCGGTATTCTTCATAAGCCCGTGTGATATCTAGACCCTGGTTAATGATATTTCTTGGGCTTGTGTGGTATCCAGACCCCGGCTCACACCATTGTGTTTCATTAGCATGTGAGGTATCCAGACCCTGGCTAGTGATGGTTTCGTTGGTATGTGTGGTATTCAGACCCTGACTGGTGATGTTTTCTTGAGCCCGTGTGGTATCTAGACCCCAGCTCACACCGTTGTGTTTCATTAGCATGTGAGGTATCCAGACCCTGGCTAGTGATGGTTTTGTTAGTATGTGTGGTATTCAGACCTTGACTGATAATGTTTTCTTGGGCTCGTGTGGTATCCATACCCCGGCTCACACCGTGTGTTTCATTAGCATGTGAGGTATCCAAACCCTGGCTAATGATGGTTTCATTGGTATGTGTGGTATTCAGACCCTGACTGATGATATTTTCTTGAGCTCGTGTGGCATCCAGACCTCGGCTCGCGCTGAATTGTTCTCACTAACCCGCGTGGTATCCAGACCCCGGCTCGCACTGAATTGTTCTCACTAACCCGTGTGGTATCCAGACCCCGTTTAATGACGTTTCTTGAGCTCGTGTGGTATCCAGACCCCGGCTCACACCATTTTATTCCATTGGCATGTGCGGAATCCAGGCCCTAGCTAGTGATTATTCCATTGGCATGTGCGGTATCCAGACCCTGGCTAGTGTTGGTTTATCGAGTCCGCACGGTATCCAGACCCAGGCTAGATTTTTTATGAATGCGGTTATTTTTATCACATTCTCCCCAACAGAGTTACTTGTTTAAGTTTCTCCTTGCTCCCCATGCAGAGTTATTTGGATATCAGATGTTTCTTTCCGACTTATTGTCGGTGCCTGCGCATTAGCAGATGTTTCTTCCGACTGCATGTCAAGGTTTTGGATTGATAATCAGTTAGCTTGTTGCCGTTGCAACTTATCAGTTCAATTATCTCCGGAGATTCTGTCCCCAATCAGAGTTTGCAGTTCTATTTCTGCGGTTGATAAATTTTCGGGTTCTTTGGTATTCAACCGTCTTTTACCTTGATTGCTTGAAAGTTGTTCGCTTTTCACTCAGTTAGGTCCAAGTCGCTTGAATAGGGGCAGCTGTTGCAACCCAAAATTTGCCCAACCATTTCTTGTACTTGGCTTATGTTTCTTTGCATTTTTGCATTGTTGCATAGCATGTATTCTTTAGACTGGGGATCAAGGTTTTTGTGTGGCTCAGGATTTTCTTCGGTGCGAGAGACCAAACAGCGAGCGTTAGAGGCTCTAGCATTTAGTTTGCCCAACAATCGAGCGGTCAATTTTATCTTATTTTGTAGGATATTTTCAGATCAAAAGACAACATTCAGGCTATCTCAAGCATTCTCACGGTTATAATATTCGAAAGCATGTTTCAAAGGCTAAACAGGGCTCAAAACGGTTGAAAATGGGAGAATGTGCAGATTTCCCTCCAGAAGGCGCCAAAATTCAAATTTTGAAGGTGTTAACCGATTAACCAAAGCAAAATTAGGCCAAATTTGAATTTTTGAAGGTGTTAATCGGTTAACCCATATGGTTAATCGATTAACCAGTGCAAACTTCTTCTCTACACGTGAATTTTGAAGAGAAGTCACTTTGGGGTCCATTTTGATCACATGAGAAATTGATTTTACACCAAGGGAAGGATCTAGAACCATTTTGAATTTTCGTTAATTTTCAAATTAATTAAAACTCCCTCCAAATTCACATTCCTAATTCCATTCCAATTTTCACAAACCACACTTCAAACCTCATTTGGATCCAAACCTAAGGGGTATTTAATTGATTTACTCCAAACCTCACTAAGACAATCCTCATAATTTCATTCTCATTTCAGAATTCATTCTCATTCTCTCAATTTTGCTCTCAACTTTTCACTCCCAAAACCTCTACCAAAGCTCTTCTCACCTTGAATTCTTTGATTCTCCATTGGAATCATTGATTTCTAAGAGCTAAACCTTCATCTTTCATCATCATCATCTCCATTTTTCCATTCAATTTTCGTGCAAGTTTGGATCTGAATTTTGAAGTTGGTTTAGAGGAGCTTATTTGGATAATTCTTGCTTAATTTTCGTGGATCTTCATTTCTACTACAAGTAATCGCTTGGATCTTGAAGGATTTCCGGATTTCTTGCTTGGATCTGCTCAATTGAAGTAAATCAACATTTACCAAAGCAAATCTCCACTTTGTAGGTTGGCAATTATCCGATTCTATTTTTGAGCTTATTTGCATAATCATCATGTTGATCTTCATTTTTGATTGATTTTGTTGATGTTTGATCCATATGAATTGTGATCTTGCTGTTTAAATGTGTTTACATGTCAATTGGATCATTGTTTTCTGGTTTAATTTCGTGCTTAATTGATTGTATGATCATTGGAATGATTGCACATTGGATAAGTTGCTGAAAAGTGCTTTTGGACTACTGTTTTCTGCTGCTGATACAGTGTTAATCGGTTAACCAATTGGTTAATCGATTAACCAATGTTAATATTAAAATATTCCAACATTTTTAAGTGGTTAATCGATTAACCCCGGGTATTAATCGATTAACACTGTGCCAGCAGGCCTGTTTTGCTGTTTTTCATGCTTGTTTTGATGTCATTTCACTTCGAATTCTCATGGATCAGTATGATGCATTAGGAGTGAGATGTTTTGGATATATGTCACTGTTCTTGATTGATAAATCATGATTGCTTTGACCCGCGTTTCACTTTCCACTTGAATGCATACTCTCACATATATTGTTCGAAGTGATGTTTATTTTTGGTCTTGCTTGAGTATGAAGAATGATTTGGTTGAGATGTGCTTGTGTTGGCTGCTGTCCCACACTTTTTCCTCCCACTTTTCATTGGTGATTGATGCTTGAATGGTTGTAGGAGTCATGACTTCTCCCATTGCATCTCACTTTTGGCTTGAACTTGTTTAAGCTCATTTGTTTGCATTTCTCATATTTGTTTTACATATTCTTATTTGCTTGAAGAGGTTGAGATGTGCTTGTGGTGGTTGTTACCCCACACCTTTTTCCTCCCTCTTCATCTTTGTGTTGCATTGCATGTTTGCATACATATCTTTTTTCTCATTCGTGCTTGCTTTCTTTTCTTTTGTTTTCCTTTGCCATGTTCCCTTAGGACCCTCTAATCTTTCTTGTTCAAGATGGATTATGATAGACATTAGGTTTGAACCATGCATGGTAACATTAGGGTAACTTTCCCTTTTCATCCCAATCATAGGTACACTTTGTATGAGAACATTAGGTTCAGTCTTAGTCTCCCTTTAGAGTTGTGTCTCTCTTCTCATCTTCAAACTCCTTCAAAACACTTAATAATGGATAATGAATGTTGTACGCTACGAGCCTTAAGTACTTGGGGAATGATGATTGAGGGGCCTCCTCTCAATTGTCTAGAGTGTTTAGCGTATGTCCTTTGGATGATATGTGACGCATTCGCTCTTAAGTCATAGTATTTAATGCAACATGAGTTACAAACTTAACTCAATTCACTTCTTTGTCTAAAACACACACAAAAAAAACATCAAATCTTTTTATCCTTCAGGTTTAATTTGGAAACCTTTTTCATAAGGAGAGTTTTGTTAACTCATGGTTCTACCGCAAACCGGTAATGCCTAAGTCTCCAATGGTCGAGCTGCATACACCTAACTGCTAGAACTAAGTTTTAACCCTACTCGAGTAAAACATTTGAACCAACCGTTGTTCTTGGTAGCCCGAACTAAGTTTGCTCTGATTTCTTGTACCAGACGAGGATACGTAGGCATAGAACGATGATGTCTTGGCGAGCAACCTTCCCCACCTTTGTTGCACCCCAAAATTTGACCAACAATTATTTATTCACTGAGTGTTTGAAAGTTGATACCTTCATCAGACAGTTCAAGAGATCCTCAAAGGAATTGGTTGAAACCAGGGTTGTGTGCTTCATAGCTTGAGAGTTGTGGGTGCTCCTCAGATGATTCTGAGACTTTGAGAAGGAACTTGATGTTTTGAGAAAGCCTATGAGATGTCTTGATAGCCATCATGAAGCCCAGAGAATTCATTATGCAAGAGTTCAGAGGGTTCAACCATGAATGGTAGAATTAGGGTTTTGACTGGGTCAACCCTAGATCAGCTGAAGATTTGGAGAAGGTTGAGACCTAATCCAAGGGCCATAATATCATGGAATGATGCATAGAGGTGTTATAAAGAGGATTCCTAGACCAACTCCTCATGATTGAAGAGTTTGAGAAGTTTCAAGTTAGGGTCTCCAAGGATTGTCAGTGAAAAAACCCTAATTTGACCCCTATCTTCCAGGCAGTTTTAGCTCTAGAAGTGATTGATATCTCATCCTCCCCACAACATGAATGTTGTAGATCTTGTTCTAATCTTTAATTTGAGTGGTGGAAGTCCTTGATAGGAGTTGCAGAGCTCAAGTTATGGTTTTGACAAATTACAGGTCAGCAGAGGTGTGTGAATCTGGGTCCTTGAAAGTCACCCAACTTGCAGACAACTTTTGCCCTAGTAGGATGATTCCTATGATCTCTTGGTCAACATGAATGTTGAAGGGCATCTCCTTAGCTTTAATTTGAGTGGTAGAAGTCCTTGATAGGATTTGTGGAACTCAACTTATGGTTTGAACAAGACAGGGGTATTTTGGTCATTTGTCAGTTATAGGTCATTTTTAAGCAAAGGCCATATCTCCTATTTCCAAGCCTCAAATGGAAAAACTCAAAACATGAAAGTTGTTCAAAATGTGATTTTTAGTCTAGAAAGAAGGTCATGAATTGTTGGAAAAGCTCATAGCATAGATTTTCATGATTGGTCAAAAATGAACTAAAAAGGGCTTATAAGTTTGAAAAGTTGAAATTGGAAATTGGTTTGGAAGATCCACAAATCCAAAATAGGTCATCCAATATATCATTTTGATTGGAAACATCATTTTGAGAACATTTGTTTAGATAGAATTTTGATTTGAAGCTTAAAAAATGAGGTTCCTTTGGAAAAGTGTTACTTGCAAAAGAAGGCAACTTTGAAAAGGCTTGCACAAGGAAAAGTAAAGGGCTGATTTCATTCCTTATCACTCAATATCTCATATTAAGGCATTTTGGCATAGAATACAAGGTTTAATGCAAGGGATATGAGATTTTCAAAGTCTCTTTTAAGGAGAAGTTCATGAACTTTCTAGAGGATTCTAGATGTTTCTAGTAACTTCCATCCACTACTATAAGAAGAGTGTATCACATAGTGTTCAAGGTTGGTGATAGCAAGAGAATTCAGAGGGGAGAGAGAGAGAGGAGCATCCATTGAAGAGATTCCTTCAAGTTGAAGCAACTCTGGTTTCCTTCCATTGCAGACCTTCTCCATCATCACAAGTGCAAACAGAAAGTTTCTCCCCATTGGAAGAGTGTCCTGAAGCAATTACAAGGCCTGAAACCTTCTCCTCATACCTTCTCCATCATCACCTGACAGGTTCTTTCTTCTCCCTATACCTCTTAATTTATTTAGTTTCAGTTCATTCTTTAGGTATAGAATTGTTAGGCTAGACTAGGTGATGAAATTCTGAGAGTTAGAGCCCGATCCATGGTAGTTGATAGCAGGTCCATGAAACTTTAATCTTCAAGAATTGACTGGTTTGTTAGTTTTAGGTATCAAGCTTTGGTTTAGAATAGTTAGGGAGAGGTGTAGAGTAACTGTATGTCATTAGATTCAAGGTTAATGAAAGTTGATATCAGGTGAATTTCATTTGGACCACGATCTTGCAAGCTTCTGTTAGGATTACTTAGAGAGAATTAGGAGAATTGGTACGTATCATCTTGTTCTTCTTAATGAGTAGTGCACCTTTCATTTTGGAATCGTGGAAAATCATGGCCTGTAGAGAGAGAACGAGATGCTAGAACATTAGTGCATGGAGGCATTTTTCTGAACTTAGGGTTTGTGTTTGGGGATGAAAGCCCTGGACCCTTGGATCAGTTCTAATCCCTTGACATTGTAATCCCATCTCACGGCCCAGATCGCTTGGAGAAACGGAGGGAAAATTTGAAAACCAAAACGCGGTCGTTTGGTTAGCTGAAACGCGGTCGTTTCAATTAGTGAGGCGCGTCTGGGCTCACTGAGTCCTCTTCTATCCGCACCCCCCCCCCCATTTCTGGCCCATTAGAAAACCAACTAGGCGCATGTGCTTTCAGCACCCCCTCCCCTTTAATTGTTTTATTTTCTTTTTAAGTCTTTTAATATTTTTCTTGCATTTGTAAAATTCATGTAAAATTGATAAATAACTCTTTTTTGTTCATTCTTTTTGCTATGTTTAGATAATCTTGTGTAGAAAAATATAAAAATAAAAATGGAATTTTATTTTTAATGTAGAATTTTTGGTGATATTTTCTTTAATATAGTGTATTTTCTTTCTTTTAGTTGATACCTTATTTTGTGAGAATTGTTTTAGGACTTTCCCTTAGGTTTTTTAACTCATTCTTTTTTGTGTAATTAGATGATGAATCATAGTTCCCCATAGGATTTAATTCTAGATTTTTAGATTAAAATTTGATTAGTTTAGATAGATTGAACTTAGGGTATCCTAATTAGGGTTTAGGTTGTGCATAGGTGAGGGAATTCATTTTCTTTAAATAGTTTTGTCTTGATTTTTGGGTAGAGGCTTATGTGGATGTTATGGATAGATATTGTAGACCCTTGTGAATAATTGATAGATTTTTCCCCCTTGGTTTAGTATTTTTAGGTATTTTCTGAAGTTGCCTGATGATTTTGTCTGTTCTGTGGTTATCTGTTCATCTCTGGGGTTTATTTTGGGGGATTTGTTGTGAGGCTTGTGTTGTCTTGAAGATTTTGTTGGAGAGCATCATGAAGAGAAGATTGAAGATCAAGACTCAGAGACCCAGAGCTTGGCTTGTTCCCTGTTTGTGAGGTTTGAGATCCTGAAGTTTGAAGGAAGTTCATGGTACTTTCCTGAGGAAGGCACTATGAATGACTTTCATTCTTTCTTCTCACCTCTTTCTTAAGTATCCAATGATGTTGGAGCCAACTCGTGAGTTTAGTTTCTCCTGAGGAGGAATGTAAACTGATCACTTGTTGTTGAGCCACATGGGATACAACTCCTAAGTGGAAGCCTCCTAGTACTTTCCAGAGGAAGGTCCTATGGGTCTATTCACTTAGTTCCATTAGTTTGTCTAGGATTTCTCAAGTATCCAATGATGTTGGAGCCAACTTGTGAGTTTAGTTTCTCCTGAGGAGGAATGTAAACTGATCACTTGTTGTTGAGCCACATGGGATACAACTCCTAAGTGGAAGCCTCCTAGTACTTTCCAGAGGAAGGTCCTATGGGTCTATTCACTTAGTTCCATTAGTTTGTCTAGGATTTCTCAAGTATCCAATGATGTTGGAGCCAACTTGTGAGTTTAATTTCTCCTGAGGAGGAATGTGAACTGATCACATGTTGTTGAGCCACATGGGATACAACTCCTAAGTGGAAGCCTCCTAGTACTTTCCTGAGGAAGGTCCTATGGGTCTATTCACTTAGTTCCACTAGTTCAGATAGGATTTCCTAAATATCCAGTGATGTTGGAGCCTGCTTGTGAGTTTAGTTTCTCCTGAGGAGGAATGTAAACTGATCACAGTGGTTGAGCCACATAGGATATAACTCCTGAGTATACACCTCCTAGTGTTTTCCTGAGGAAGACACTATGAGTCTGCTTACTTAGCTCCCTGTCTTTGGTAAGCTTGTTCTGAAGCTTGAAGGCTGGGATTGATTTCTTTTGGTTAGGTTTTGCTTTAGGGCTTTGCTTAGATTTGATTAGATTCTGTGTTAGGGTTAGGATTAGAGAGTAGATTCTTTCTTTCTCAAGTGTGTTTTGTTTGCCTGATGGCACTTCATTTCCTTTATCTGATATTGCTTGATAGCATGTTGTTTATTTTCAGTATGATTACTGTTATTTCATGACTGGCTTGAGGTTGAGACGAGCTTGTGGAGGCTGAAGCCCCACACACATTTCCTCCCTCACTTGCATTGCATACATTTTACTGTTAAAGCTGATGCTTTTGTCTGTTTTGGTGTATCATTGACATGATCCCTTAGGACTCTCATTTCCTTTGATAAGGATTTGATGATAGACTTTTAGGTTGAAACCTATGCATGACAACATCTAGGAGTTCCCTGTTCAAACCTCAACCATAGGATGAATCCATGGCATGACAACAGTAGGACTTGATAGTCTCCCTCCTAGTTGGGCCTGTTCTCTTCTCATCTCGAAGCAGTTTAAAATACAGTAATCATGAATGATTTCTTTCGTACGTTACGAGCCTTAAGCCATCTGAGGATGGATGTTTAGTATGGTGTCCTTTGGGTGACATGCGACGCATTCACTCTCAGGTCATAGTCTCTAGTGCGGTTGAAATCGCAAACAATAAAAAACATTTCTTTCAGGAGATAACCCGTAGTTAGCCGAACTACGTTTGCTCTGATCTTTCATACCAGATGAAAGTACGTAGGCATAGGATGCGATATCCTAGCGAGCAACCTTCCCCCTTTCCCCCGTAATCATTCGTAGGCCGAACTACGTTGACTCTGATTTCTCGTTCCAGACGGGAATACGTAGGCATAAAGCGCGATGCTTTGCCGAGTCATTTTTCTTTTCTTTTTCAGCCAGCCTTGATAGGTAGATAGATTATAACCAACCCGTCCAAGTAAGCAAACAAGCGAGGATCCCGTCGAGTACGACGGACGTGAGGGGTGCTAATACCTTCCCTTTGCGTAACCGACTCCCAAACCCAGACAATGGTTGCGATGACCTTGTCTTACCCTTATTCGTCAGGTTTTTCCGATCGTTTCCTTTCCCGCTCTGAGGGATAAATAACGAAAGATGGCGACTCTTCTGTCATGCCGGCACCTTATTTTCGCGCAAGCGACAGCTGGCGACTCTGCTGGGGACCGAACCCAGAGTCTCTGGTTCTCCGGTTCCCTATGAGAGTCAATCCTATCGTTTGTGTGTTTGCTTGTTGGGTTGCGTTTATTTATCGCATTTTTACTTCCCGCACTTTACTTCCCGCATTTTATTTCCCGCATTTTATTTCCAGTTTGATATGATTATCTGTGCTGCTGTGGGAGAGGGATGTTACTGTGAGTGAAAAGCCAGACCTGGGCTTGAGTACACACCTAGATATAGTTGCGGAGAAGTAGTAGACGAACCTGTCTGCTGAGCAAGCACAGTTCCCTATGAAAATCTGCGCTCAGACGAGATTCTTGCAGAGGTACTCCTTTCCGGTCCTGAGGATCTGAGGGGAGTCCAGACGTGAGGATTGTCGACTCTGGGGACCGATCATTTGGAAGTCAGCTAAGAGAGGCCTCTTCATGACTTGACGATGCCACTCCTTCTGGGAATCGTATCGTCACTCATGAAAGTCTGTGACGCTGACGACCGCATAGGATGCCGTACCTTCGTCCGTGGATTAGGTCCATACCTGTGAGTGGGGTCGGGATATTGCAGGAAACTTTGACCTCCAGACTACCTGGTTTTCTCGACAGTGAATCAGTTATGTTGGGTTCTCAGTTGCAGATATGTTCTTGATAGAGCAAGGGTTTGATCAGAGGATTTTATCATCGGGTGTTTGTCTGTTCTTGATAAGAGCAGGCTTTGATCAGTGTATTATCGTCAGTGGTTTGTTCTGGACGGAGCAGATTTTGAGTGAGGTCTGAAGACCTCATCGGCAGATGATTATTTGTTCTTGATAGGGCAGATTTTGAGTGGGGTCTGAAGATCTCATCAGCAGCTGTGTGTTTGTTCTTGATAGGGCAGATTTCGGATTTGGGGTCTGAAGACTTCAACAGATATTCCTTGATATTGCACCCGGGATCCTTATTATCAGGCACTTATTCTTGTCAGGGCAGGATTTTGGTCTCGATCCTATCAGATGGTTATTCTCAGCAGATCGGATCAGTGGGTTTACACTGGGGTTTCCTTCTCATCAGTGACTGTTGACACCGAATCTCCACAGCAGCCACCTGGATATATTGTTGCATACCTGCATTTTGCATTAGCTTGCATAATCATTCGCATTCCATTGGCGTGTGTCTGTGACAGGTACCGTTTCCCCGATCCCGGATCTCTCGCCTCTTATTGTGTTACTGCAGCCTTTCTCAGGAAGACTGATGCGTACGAGTTCTCGGTCCTTGATGTGTCGAATCTGACTATTGCTATGTGAGGTTACTATTTCCATGATTGGGCCCAAATTCCTCTCCTTATTATTGTCAGCAGGTGCCAGGACCGGGGGAAATCTCTCAAGCACGCAGACACACGCATGCATCCGCATAAAGCATTGTTGCATGACATACATTCTGTTGCTTTTCCTAACCTTTAATCTTGACAGGTTTTTCAGGTACTCAGGTTCCGAGCGACTTTCGATCTCCAGGATTGATCAAAGACTCATCCACCGCTACTCAACTCGCGCCAATCAGACAAGGATAATGGACCAGGTACAGTCAGATGTTCAGGAGCTTCGTGAACGGATGGATCGTTTTATGGAGCTGATGCAAGTAGTTGCGAATGGGCAAGACCAGCTTCGTACTTTGGTTCAACCTCTCATCTCCAGGGTTGACAGTAATGGAATACTTCACGGCGGGGCCGTGCCCACTCCTCCTCCAGGGGATACTCCACAGAACGTTGTTCCTGCTGCCGGGGGCAACGGCAGTGCTAACGGCAATCTTATGACTAATCTTGGACTCAATGCGGCAGGCGTCGGCAATGGTAGTTTGGGAGCCAATGTTAACATAGGGCCGGTCAACGGCAATGCTGGTGCAGGAAATCTGGTGGTGCCTCAACCGTGGCTGGAGGACCATCAGGATGGCATATTCTCTCAGAGAGGTGTAGAGGCAGAGTTGAATGCTGAAGCTCGACTTAGGTTCAAGGCGCTGGAAGACAAGATGAGAAACATAGAAAATCAGAACACATTGGGCGTTGACATGTCCAACCTCGGGTTGATTGCTGACTTTAAAGTACCTCACAAGTTCAAGGTGCCTACCTTTGAGAAGTATAAGGGTACTACTTGTCCCCGTGTTCACCTCCGATCTTATTATAGAAAGATGTCCGCTTATTCTGACGATGAGAAGCTGCTGATGCACTTCTTTCAGGATAGTCTTTCTGGTCCATCGCTCGAATGGTATATGGGTTTGGAGCCCGCTATTGTGCGCACCTGGAAAGATCTTGCAGAAGCGTTTGTTCTCCACTATCAATATAATAGCGACTTGGCTCCTAACCGAGTTCAGCTTCAGAATCTCTCACAGCGGAACAATGAAAGCTTCAAAGAGTACGCCCAGCGGTGGCGTGAATTGGCTGCTCGGGTTCAACCGCCCATGGTTGAGCGTGAGCTAGTGCAAATGTTCGTGGCTACCCTTCCTGGAATCTATTATGAGAAGCTGGTCAGTGGCATGTCCGGAACATTCTCGGCTCTCATCACTTTGGGCGAGCATGTTGAGAACGGTATAAAGATCGGAAAAATTCAGGGCGAATCATCCTCAGTTGGAGGAGCTAGCAAGAAACCCTATACTGGCAAGCGTCGAGAGGGAGATGCCAGTGCTGTCACTAATGCTAGGAGAAAGGGCAAGGGCCCTCAGCCTCAGATTGCTAGCATAAACATCCCAGCTGCTCCCCCGCAGCCGCAGCAGCAGCCCCAGCAGCAGAATAATCAGGGGTATAAAAGATATCAGAATCGGGCTCCCCTGGCAAGCCGTCATCTTGAAACTCCACCTATGTCGTATGCACAGCTTCTGCAAACGCTGCTTCAGCTCCAATTGCTTCACAAGAGGACAATGGCTCCCTTAACAGGGGCACCACCACCGGGGTATGATGCCAATGCTACTTGTGAGTTCCATACTGGGGCACCAGGCCATACGATTGAGAATTGTAAAGCTTTTAAGCACAAAGTCCAAGACTTGGTGGACGCCAAGGTTATCAACTTTTCTGACAACGTGCCCAACGTCACCAAGAATCCAATGCCTCATCATAAGGGGGGTGGAGTAAATGCTGTTATCACTGAGGAGAGTTCGGACTTGCTGACTGATGTCAAAGATTTGAAGACGCCGCTGAGTTTTGTCAAGGCTAAGTTGCTGAAGAAGGGCTTCTTTCCTGGATGTGGAGAGTCATGTATGGCTTGTGCTACACTTCCTGATGGGTGTGAGCAGTTGATCGAAGGTATCCAAAGTCTGATGTCCGAGGGTATTTTGCAATTCAGCCGGAGCATTGAAAGTGCATCGGGGGAAGTCGTACTGAAGCAGGCAGACGAAGTTGCTACCATTACTATTCCTCGTCACCCTATTACTATTTCTGCGCCCCGTCCGCCTTCTATCACCATCACCAGGGTCGGACCAATCCCATTCGAGAGTACCAATGTCGTTCCATGGCATTATGGCGCCGAAGTTTATTGTAATGGTCAGAAGATAGAGCTTGAGCCGTTCGGATCGACTATGCAGAATCTTACCGAGGTCAGTGGTATCACTAGAAGCGGAAGAGTGTTTGCGCCAGCAGAAGTTGCAGCAGAGAAAGTGGTCCGGGCTGACGCTGTGGATAAGGGTAAAGGTAAAGTTGTCGAAGAGGTCCCTGCAGGGGCAGAAAAAGACTTGCTGGTTAAAGATGCTGAAGAGTTCATGCGACTAATCAAGAAGAGTGACTACAAAATTGTAGATCATCTTCATCAGACTCCGTCAAAGATCTCGATTCTTAACTTGTTGCTGTGTTCTGAAGCGCACCGCAACGTATTACTGAAGGTATTGAATGCTGCATACGTGCCACAGGAGATATCAGTAAATCAACTCGAGGAGGTGGTGGCCCACGTTAATGCTGGTAATGGGCTGGGATTTACAGATCTAGAGCTGACTCCGAAGGGAAGAGATCACAACAACGCCTTGCACGTCTCAATAGAGTGCAGAGGCACGATCATGTCACATGTCTTGGTGGATACGGGTTCCTCGCTTAATGTGCTTCCGAAGAAGGCACTGATGAAGTTGGACACCCGTGGACTGCTGTGCACGCCCAGTGATCTGGTCGTGAAAGCCTTTGACGGAACCAAGCGCCACGTCTTCGGAGAGTTGACCCTGCCAATTCAAGTTGGTCCAGAGACGTTCAATACGGTTTTCTATATCATGGATATCATGCCCGCCTATAGTTGCCTCTTAGGTCGGCTGTGGATCCATTCTGCTGGTGTCGTGACGTCCACGCTGCATCAGAAGCTTAAATATGCTGTCGGGGGCAGCATTGTAACCGTCTGTGGTGAAGAGGACATTATGGTAAGCCACCTATCATCCTTTAAATATGTCGAAATGGATGGCGAGATCCATGAAACGCTTTGCCAAGCATTTGAAACCGTCAGGGTGAAGGAGGTAGCTCCCGTCGTCGCAGAGAAGCAGGAGCTGAATCTCTCCTCGTTTAAGGAAGCTCGAGCCGTTGTCGAAGCCGGTTCCACCTCAGGCTGGGGGCATGTCTTGGATATACCAATCAAACAGGATAAGTTTGGATTGGGATATTCTCCTGGAGCTGAAGCTTCATCTTCTTCTGGCAGCTCGTCTCGTGGGAAAGGGCCGATCCTATTCACCAAGGGGGGAGTAATTTTCGAGAGCATCAACGCTGCGTCGGAGGACAGCGGAGACAGTGATTGTGATCTTGACGCCTGGATTCAACCGAGCAAGCCGGGCGAGCGCCTCCACAACTGGACCATCAAGGAGATTATCAAGCTAACAAGTGAAGAGTAATGATTTGCTTTTTACAATCTTTGTACAACCCTATGTCCTGCCCGGGGCATAGTGGTTTTACTGTCAGGGCCTTGTTGGATTATGTGCATGCATTTTGTTAATAAATAAAAGGTGTTTTCTTCGTAATCAAATATTGTGTTCTCTGTTATTCCTGTTTTATGTTTATTTCGAAAAACAACAAAATGGCAACGAGGTTTGTGCTAACCTGCATATTCTTGCTTTAAACTTAACCCTTGTTATTGCAGGATCCACGTAACAGATGACATCGACTCTGGACCCTCTACGGCTTACTACGACTTTGATTGCCCGATCTATCAAGCCGAGGATGAGATTGATGAAGACGAAGACCTTCCGGAAGAGTTGGCCCGCTTGTTGAGACAAGAGGAGAAGGTTATTCTGCCTCACGAGGAGGATATTGAGATCATAAATCTGGGTTCTGAGGAGCTCGTCAGGAATGTCAGAGTGGGGGCTGCGCTGCAGAATGATGGCAAGCATAGACTGGTTGAGATGCTTCGAGAGTATAGTGACGTCTTTGCTTGGTCATATGAAGATATGCCCAGACTCGACACTGATATCGTGGTTCATCGCTTGCCGTTGCGAGAAGATTGCCCTCCAGTCAAGCAGAAGCTCAGGAGGACGAGACCAGACATGGCTGTAAAAATCAAAGAAGAGGTCCAGAAGCAGTTGGACGCGGGGTTTCTAGCCGTTACCACTTACCCTCCGTGGGTCGCCAACATATTGCCTGTACCGAAGAAGGATGGTAAGGTACGCATGTGCGTCGATTATCGGGATTTGAATAGGACAAGCCCTAAGGATGATTTCCCGTTGCCTCATATCGATGTGTTGGTCGATAATACAGCCCAGTTTTCCGTGTTTTCGTTCATGGATGGCTTCTCCGGTTACAATCAGATTAAGATGGCACCGGAAGACCTGGAGAAAACGACGTTCATTACCCCCTGGGGCACATTCTGCTACAAGGTAATGCCCTTCGGTCTGAAGAACGCAGGGGCCACTTACCAGCGAGCAATGGTAACTTTGTTTCATGATATGATTCATCATGAGATCGAGGTCTATGTTGATGACATGATTGCAAAGTCCCAAACAGAGGAAGAGCATCTGGTCAATTTGTTGAAGCTGTTTGAAAGGCTTAGGAAGTTCAGGCTGAGGCTGAATCCTAACAAGTGCACTTTCGGAGTGCGGTCCGGAAAGTTATTGGGGTTTATCGTCAGTGAACGAGGTATTGAAGTTGATCCTGCGAAAATAAAAGCTATCCAAGAAATGCCAGCACCGAAAACGGAGAAAGAAGTTCGTGGTTTCCTGGGCCAAATAAACTACATTGCAAGGTTTATCTCTCAGCTCACGGCCACTTGTGAACCGATGTTCAAGTTGTTAAAGAAAAATCAGGCGATTACTTGGAATGAGGATTGCCAGAAGGCATTCGATAAAATAAAGCAGTATCTTCAAGAACCTCCAATCTTGATACCCCCGGTGGCTGGACGGCCATTAATCATGTACCTGACGGTTCTGGAGAATAGTATGGGGTGTGTTCTCGGTCAGCACGACGAGACGGGCAGAAAAGAGCATGCCATTTATTATTTGAGTAAAAAGTTCACTGAGTGTGAATCTCGATACTCGATGCTGGAGAAGACGTGTTGTGCATTAGCTTGGGCTGCCAAACGTCTACGACAGTATATGCTCAACCACACCACTATGCTAATTTCGAAGATGGATCCGATCAAGTACGTCTTCGAGAAGCAGGCTCTTTCGGGCAGGATTGCCAGATGGCAAATGGTGTTAACGGAGTATGATATTCAGTACGTCTCCCAGAAAGCCATTAAGGGGAGCGTATTGTCTGATTATCTTGCTGAACAGCCAATCGAAGACTACCAGCCAATGAAGTTCGAATTCCCTGACGAAGACATTATGTTTCTCAAAGCGAAGGACTGCGATGAGCCATTGCCCGATGAGGGGCCAGATAGGAAGTCTCAGTGGAAGTTGATATTCGACGGAGCGGTTAATTCCTATGGAAGTGGTATCGGGGCTATCATCACGACTCCTCACGGATCCCACATCCCTTTTACTGCGAGACTGACGTTTCCAGTTACCAACAATGAAGTTGAGTATGAAGCATGTATTATGGGTCTAGAAGAGGCAATTGATTTGAGAATCAAGAATCTAGACATATACGGTGACTCAGCGCTCGTAATCAATCAGATCAAAGGGGAGTGGGAAACTCGTCAAGCGAATCTAGTGCCGTACATGAATTATGCCAGGAGGCTGCTTCCTTTCTTCGACCGAGTAGAGCTTCATCATGTACCCCGGGCTGAAAATTAAATGGCTGATGCTTTAGCCACGCTGGCTTCAATGTATAAAGTCAATTATTGGAATGAGGCTCCAAGAATTGTGCTTTCGCGTCTTGATAGACCAGCATTTGTCTTTGCAATCGAGGATGCCACTGACGGCAAGCCATGGTTCCACGACATCCAGACCTTCCTTATGACTAAGGAGTATTCCGCGGGTGTGTCAACCCAGGATAAGAAGACTCTAAGGAGGCTATTTGGAAACTTTTATCTCAATCCTGATGGAGTGCTGTATAAGAGAAACCACGATCTCGTGCTGCTCAGATGTGTAGATGAGAAAGAAGCAAGTATGCTCATGAAAGAAGTCCATGAGGGCACATTTGGTACGCACGCCGGCGGGCACGCCATGACGAGAAAGATCCTGAGAGCAGGATATTACTGGCTGACTATGGAGTCGGATTGCTTCAGATTCGCGAAGAAATGTCATAAATGCCAGATTTATGCTGATAAAGTTCATGTGCCGCCGTGCCCATTGAATGTCATGTCCTCCCCTTGGCCGTTCTCCATGTGGGGCATCGACATGATAGGCAAGATCGAGCCCACTGCATCTAATGGTCATCGTTTCATTCTGGTAGCTATCGACTACTTCACCAAATGGGTGGAGGCAGCCTCGTACGCTAATGTGACCAAGCAGGTGGTGGCTAAATTCATAAAGAGGGACATCATCTGTCGCTATGGAATTCCCGAGCGGATCATTACTGATAATGGTTCGAATTTGAATAATAAGATGATGAAGGAGCTGTGCCAGAGCTTCAAGATTGAACACCACAACTCATCTCCTTACCGGCCGAAGATGAATGGCGCTGTTGAAGCGGCCAACAAGAACATCAAGAAGATTGTTCAGAAGATGGTTGTGACGTACAAAGATTGGCACGAGATGCTGCCGTTTGCCTTGTACGGTTATCGTACGACGGTGCGTACGTCGACCGGGGCAACTCCTTTCTCCTTGGTGTACGGTATGGAAGATGTCCTGCCGTTAGAAGTGGAGATTCCCTCTTTACGAGTTTTGGTTGATGTGAAACTCGACGAGGCAGAATGGATTACGAATCGCTTGAACCAACTCAGCCTGATGGACGAGAAGAGGTTAGCATCGATTGCATTTGGTCGCCTGTACCAAAGCCGAATGAAGAAAGCTTATGATAAGAAGGTGCGTCCTCGAAGCTTTCAGACGGGTGATCTCGTCCTGAAGAAGATTCTTCCGCCACACTCCGATCACCGGGGCAAATGGACTCCGAATTACGAAGGGCCGTATGTCGTCAGCAAGGTCTTCTCAGGAGGAGCTTTGTTGTTATCCACGATGGATGGTGAAGATTTTGCGTCCCCGGTGAACGCGGACGCAGTTAAAAAATACTTTGCTTGAAAGAGACCCGCTGGACAAAAAAGAAAGAGTCCAGGCAAAAAGGGGCATCCCGGCGAACCAAAAACAGAATAAAAGGTTCAGGCAAAAATTAGGGATATATTGAAAAATGTACACCCGCGAAGTCGAAAACCTACACTGGGCGGCTTCGGCAAAAAAGGGTATCCCGGTGAACTGAAAACCCGTAAAGGGCGGTTCACGCAAAAGTTAGGGATTTGAATAAGCAAATGACTGCGTTTCGCGTATGGACTTTCATTGTTTAGTGGTTCGGAAGACCTGAGGGCCGTTTATCTGAATCAATCTCTTCTGAAGCTGAAGCATCGGATAAGTATCGAAGTCGAGTGGGTCTTAGAGGGATCAACTCATGGTGTTCGTCTACGCCTCGATTGCCGACATTTGTATATACTGATGTATATTTATGTTTTCTTTTTTCGCGGCTGCCTCATTCCAGGAGCTTGCCTCTGTTGTAAAACATTTTTGCCCATTCAGGGGTTCATCATCAATAAAATGCACATTATTCAGCATATTCCGCTTGCCTGTTTAGCATTTATCTGTTTTGTTTGCGAATAAAAACGCCGATGTTTTTTGATAAAATGCGCATACATAAACTTGCGGGCCTAGGCCCATTGATTGTTGAAACAATTGGTCAACTGAATATTGTCACGAGATAATAACCTGGATAGGACCCTTTGAGGAGGGAATCTTGTCTTGTTTGCTTGTGTTGTTGCAGGTGTAGCACCTTCCAGAGGATATGCCGTGCGCATCCCCGAAGCGGGGTGAGCCCTCCTTCCCCAGCAGAGTTCAGTAGTCTTTCCTCCGCAGAACCTGAACACAAGATAGTGAGCATTGATATGTCTCCCCGGGCAGAGATGTTTCTTTTCCCCAAGCAGGCGGCTCTTGAGGGAGCGTCACCTCATCAGCGGAATCAAGCACCGAAGAATGACGTCGTCTTCCCCCAGCACCGGGTCACAAGTGCAGATTTCATAGAAGTATTCGGGTACCGAAGCTCGTGTTTTCCCCAATAAAGTCGCCGCAGCGGATGTCCTCCCCCGCACCGGGTCACAAGTGCAGGTTTCGCAGGAGGCTGTTCGTATACCGAAGGATGCAGTAACTGATGGTGCCAGACTAAGGTCTCCAGCGGAATTGAGATTCCCCACCAGATCCGTATTCTCTCCTGAAGTTGGACGATTCCCTCTTCCCCAATAGAGTATTGGAACGGCTGATGTTGTATTCCTCTGCAGAGTTGTACTCTCCCCTGAAGGCAGATGATCCTTTCTTCCCCGGCGAAATTGAAATTCCGCACCAGGGTCGCACTCTCCAGTGAAGTAGAATGATTTCCCTCCCCGGCTGAGTCCGCAGAAAAGCAGAATCCTTGGAAGTTGATCAGATCATGGTCGATTTTCCCCAGCAGAGCCTGGGGCAGCTAATGCTATGTTTCCCCAGAATCGCACTCTCTCCATCGAAGCAGAATGATTTCTCCTTCCTCAGCCGAGTTTACAGATGTCCAAGAGATCCGAATCCTTGGAAATTGATCAGATCATGATTGGTTTTTCCCCAGTGGAGTGTTGAGCAGCTGAAGTTGATTCCCCACAGAGTGGTCATCCCCAGAAGAGTAGCCGAGACGGCCGCGCAGTTCATTCTCGCGATTGATATCAGCAGATCCAAGTTCTCGTAGAGCTTCGTCCCCTGCAGCAGTTAACTGAAGTTGTTCCCCTGCAGCAGTTCGCGGAAGATCAATTCCCCAGACAGAGCCTGATTGATATTGGCGTGTTCACGTTCTCCTCAACAGGATGATTCCTCTACCTGAGTGGTTCTTTCTCCTTGACAGGAGGATTTCCCCCTTCGGCATTTATTTTGCTGATGGGATCGCATCATTGTGCATGACCGCATAACATTTAACACCGCATAGCATTTAACACTGCATAGCATTTAACGCTGCATAGCATTGTGCATGATTGCATAGCATTTAGCATAAACGCATAGCATTTCCACTGAGTGGAGCATGGTGCTGAAGCATGCGCATCATAAGCATGATCTAGGTCATTATCATTCTTGCCTTCCAGGTGTGCGACCAAAAGACCGGTTGCTCAGGACGATTATTGATATTCTCCCCCAGCAAGGTCGCTCTTGAGATGATTCTTAAAGACCCCGGTGTAATCCCCACAGTTCGTTCGCTCAAGATGATTTTTGAGATCCCCAGCGAAGTTTTCAGTTCAAAACGACCCTTGAACTCCTCAGCAGGGCCGTTTGCTTAAAGTGATTCTTAATACCTCAGCGCAGGTTCCCGAGTTGTTTGCCTAGGGTGATACTTGAGCTCCCCAATAGCGTCCCCAGCAAGAGTTGCCCAGGAAGATTCCTGGAATACCCAACAGAATGTTTGCTCCAGAAACGTTATCAGTTCAGGACGATTCTTGAAGATGCCCGACGGATCTGTCTGTTCAAGATGATTCTTGAAGTCCTCAGCAGCGTGATATGTCTGCTCCAACAATGATGTCTAATCTGAAGATGGAGTTCGTAAGCGCCTGAAGGCGATATCAGAAGGTTCCTGTGAGTTCAGATTTCCGGGTGGCAGAAGACAAGGTTCCATAGTTTGTAGATATAACAGAGTGATTCGTGTGGGTCTGAAGACCAAGTCAGTTATCCTGAGGTGATGATTGATTGCGATCAAGTGAATGATATTGCTTCTGACTGAAGTCGAAGATAGTTCTCCAGCGGTGATGCGGGGTATTTTGATTGTCCGACGGTGATGTCAGATTTAGTTCTCCAGCGGTGAGGCGGGGTATTTGGATTGTCCGACGGCGATGTCAGATTTAGTTCTCCAGCGGTGAGGCGGGGTATTTTGATTGTCCGACGGCGATGTCAGATTTAGTTCTCCAGCGGTGATGCGGGGTATTTTGATTGTCCGACGGTGATGTCATATTTAGTTCTCCAGCGGTGAGGCGGGGTATTTTGATTGTCCGACGGTGATGTCAGATTTAGTTCTCCAGCGGTGAGGCGGGGTATTGAGATTGTCCGACGGTGATGTCAGATTTAGTTCTCCAGCGGTGATGCGGGGTATTTTGATTGTCCGACGGTGATGTCAGATTTAGTTCTCCAGCGGTGATGCGGGGTATCTTGATTGTCCGACGGTGATGTCAGATTTAGTTCTCCAGCGGTGATGCGGGGTATCTTGATTGTCCGACGGTGATGTCAGATTTAGTTCTCCAGCGGTGATGCGGGGTATTTTGATTGTCCGACGGTGATGTCAGATTTAGTTCTCCAGCGGTGATGCGGGGTATTTTGATTGTCCGACGGTGATGTCAGATTTAGTTCTCCAGCGGTGATGCGGGGTATTTTGATTGTCCGACGGTGATGTCAGATTTAGTTCTCCAGCGGTGATGCGGGGTATTTTGATTGTCCGACGGTGATGTCAGATTTAGTTCTCCAGCGGTGAGGTTGGGTATTTTGGTTGATTGGCGGTGATGTCAGAGTTAGTTCTCCGGCGGTGATGTTGGATGTTTGTTTCCCCGAGTTATGGCTGCTTCTGACGGTGATGTCAGGTGGTTTAGTCTTCTAGCGGTGATGTTGGGTGTTCTGGTTATTTGATGACAATGTCAGAAGAAGTTAACATGTATAACTGACAACGATGTCAGATCAGTATTTCTCCAGCTAGTTACCGTGCAGCTAGTATTGCAGTATTCGAAGATTTGTTCCCCGCAGAGTACCGTGTGCTCGTGCAGTTGGCAAATTTTCAGGTTTACCGGTATTCAATCGTCTCGCACCTTGATTGGGTGAGAGCCGTTCGCTTCTCACCCAGTCAGGTTCAAGCCGTTTGAATAGGGGCAGCTGTTGCACCCTAAAATTTGACCAACAATTATTTATTCACTGAGTGTTTGAAAGTTGATACCTTCATCAGACAGTTCAAGAGATCCTCAGAGGAATTGGTTGAAACCAGGGTTGTGTGCTTCATAGCTTGAGAGTTGTGGGTGCTCCTCAGATGATTCTGAGACTTTGAGAAGGAACTTGATGTTTTGAGAAAGCCTATGAGATGTCTTGATAGCCATCATGAAGCCCAGAGAAGTCATTATGCAAGAGTTCAGAGGGTTCAACCATGAATGGTAGAATTAGGGTTTTGACTGGGTCAACCCTAGATCAGCTGAAGATTTGGAGAAGGTTGAGACCTAATCCAAGGGCCATAAGATCATGGAATGATGCATAGAGGTGTTATAAAGAGGATTCCTAGACCAACTCCTCATGATTGAAGAGTTTGAGAAGTTTCAAGTTAGGGTCTCCAAGGATTGTCAGTGAAAAAACCCTAATTTGACCCCTATCTTCCAGGCAGTTTTAGCTCTAGAAGTGATTGATATCTCATCCTCCCAACAACATGAATGTTGTAGAGCTTGTTCTAAGCTTTAATTTGAGTGGTGGAAGTCCTTGATAGGAGTTGCAGAGCTCAAGTTATGGTTTTGACAAATTACAGGTCAGCAGAGGTGTGTGAATCTGGGTCCTTGAAAGTCACCCAACTTGCAGACAACTTTTGCCCTAGTAGGATGATTCCTATGATCTATTGGTCAACATGAATGTTGAAGGGCATCTCCTTAGATTTAATTTTAGTGGTAGAAGTCCTTGATAGGATTTGTGGAACTCAACTTATGGTTTGAACAAGACAGGGGTATTTTGGTCATTTGTCAGTTATAGGTCATTTTTAAGCAAAGGCCATATCTCCTATTTCCAAGCCTCAAATGGAAAAACTCAAAACATGAAAGTTGTTCAAAATGTGATTTTTAGTCTAGAAAGAAGGTCATGAATTGTTGGAAAAGCTCATAGCATAGATTTGCATGATTGGTCAAAAATGAACTAAAAAGGACTTATAAGTTTGAAAAGTTGAAATTGGAAATTGGTTTGGAAGATCCACAAATCCAAAATAGGTCATCCAATATATCATTTTGATTGGAAACATCATTTTGAGAACATTGGTTTAGATAGAATTTTTATTTGAAGCTTAAAAAATGAGGTTCCTTTGGAAAAGTGTTACTTGCAAAAGAAGGCAACTTTGAAAAGGCTTGCACAAGGAAAAGTAAAGGGCTGATTTCATTCCTTATCACTCAATATCTCATATTAAGGCATTTTGGCATAGAATACAAGGTTTAATGCAAGGGATATGAGATTTTCAAAGTCTCTTTTAAGGAGAAGTTCATGAACTTTCTAGAGGATTCTAGATGTTTCTAGTAACTTCCATCCACTACTATAAGAAGAGTGTATCACATAGTGTTCAAGGTTGGTGATAGCAAGAGAATTCAGAGGGGAGAGAGAGAGAGGAGCATCCATTGAAGAGATTCCTTCAAGTTGAAGCAACTCTGGTTTCCTTCCATTGCAGACCTTCTCCATCATCACAAGTGCAAACAGAAAGTTTCTCCCCATTGGAAGAGTGTCCTGAAGCAATTACAAGGCCTGAAACCTTCTCCTCATACCTTCTCCATCATCACCTGACAGGTTCTTTCTTCTCCCTATACCTCTTAATTTATTTAGTTTCAGTTCATTCTTTAGGTATAGAATTGTTAGGCTAGACTAGGTGATGAAATTCTGAGAGTTAGAGCCCGATCCATGGTAGTTGATAGCAGGTCCATGAAACTTTAATCTTCAAGAATTGACTGGTTTGTTAGTTTTAGGTATCAAGCTTTGGTTTAGAATAGTTAGGGAGAGGTGTAGAGTAACTGTATGCCATTAGATTCAAGGTTAATGAAAGTTGATATCAGGTGAATTTCATTTGGACCACGATCTTGCAAGCTTCTGTTAGGATTACTTAGAGAGAATTAGGAGAATTGGTACGTATCATCTTGTTCTTCTTAATGAGTAGTGCACCTTTCGTTTTGGAATCGTGGAAAATCATGGCCTGTAGAGAGAGAACGAGATGCTAGAACATTAGTGCATGGAGGCATTTTTCTGAACTTAGGGTTTGTGTTTGGGGATGAAAGCCCTGGACCCTTGGATCAGTTCTAATCCCTTGACATTGTAATCCCATCTCACGGCCCAGATCGCTTGGAGAAACGGAGGGAAAATTTGAAAACCAAAACGCGGTCGTTTGGTTAGCTGAAACGCGGTCGTTTCAATTAGTGAGGCGCGTCTGGGCTCACTGAGTCCTCTTCTATCCGCACCCCCCCCCCCCCCCCCCCATTTCTGGCCCATTAGAAAACCAACTAGGCGCATGTGCTTTCAGCACCCCCTCCCCTTTAATTGTTTTATTTTCTTTTTAAGTCTTTTAATATTTTTCTTGCATTTGTAAAATTCATGTAAAATTGATAAATAACTCTTTTTTGTTCATTCTTTTTGCTATGTTTAGATAATCTTGTGTAGAAAAATATAAAAATAAAAATGGAATTTTATTTTTAATGTAGAATTTTTGGTGATATTTTCTTTAATATAGTGTATTTTCTTTCTTTTAGTTGATACCTTATTTTGTGAGAATTGTTTTAGGACTTTCCCTTAGGTTTTTTAACTCATTCTTTTTTGTGTAATTAGATGATGAATCATAGTTCCCCATAGGATTTAATTCTAGATTTTTAGATTAAAATTTGATTAGTTTAGATAGATTGAACTTAGGGTATCCTAATTAGGGTTTAGGTTGTGCATAGGTGAGGGAATTCATTTTCTTTAAATAGTTTTGTCTTGATTTTTGGGTAGAGGCTTATGTGGATGTTATGGATAGATATTGTAGACCCTTGTGAATAATTGATAGATTTTTCCCCCTTGGTTTAGTATTTTTAGGTATTTTCTGAAGTTGCCTGATGATTTTGTCTGTTCTGTGGTTATCTGTTCATCTCTGGGGTTTATTTTGGGGGATTTGTTGTGAGGCTTGTGTTGTCTTGAAGATTTTGTTGGAGAGCATCATGAAGAGAAGATTGAAGATCAAGACTCAGAGACCCAGAGCTTGGCTTGTTCCCTGTTTGTGAGGTTTGAGATCCTGAAGTTTGAAGGAAGTTCATGGTACTTTCCTGAGGAAGGCACTATGAATGACTTTCATTCTTTCTTCTCACCTCTTTCTTAAGTATCCAATGATGTTGGAGCCAACTCGTGAGTTTAGTTTCTCCTGAGGAGGAACGTAAACTGATCACTTGTTGTTAAGCCACATGGGATACAACTCCTAAGTGGAAGCCTCCTAGTACTTTCCAGAGGAAGGTCCTATGGGTCTATTCACTTAGTTCCATTAGTTTGTCTAGGATTTCTCAAGTATCCAATGATGTTGGAGCCAACTTGTGAGTTTAGTTTCTCCTGAGGAGGAATGTAAACTGATCACTTGTTGTTGAGCCACATGGGATACAACTCCTAAGTGGAAGCCTCCTAGTACTTTCCAGAGGAAGGTCCTATGGGTCTATTCACTTAGTTCCATTAGTTTGTCTAGGATTTCTCAAGTATCCAATGATGTTGGAGCCAACTTGTGAGTTTAATTTCTCCTGAGGAGGAATGTGAACTGATCACATGTTGTTGAGCCACATGGGATACAACTCCTAAGTGGAAGCCTCCTAGTACTTTCCTGAGGAAGGTCCTATGGGTCTATTCACTTAGTTCCACTAGTTCAGATAGGATTTCCTAAATATCCAGTGATGTTGGAGCCTGCTTGTGAGTTTAGTTTCTCCTGAGGAGGAATGTAAGCTGATCACAGTGGTTGAGCCACATAGGATATAACTCCTGAGTATACACCTCCTAGTGCTTTCCTGAGGAAGACACTATGAGTCTGCTTACTTAGCTCCCTGTCTTTGGTAAGCTTGTTCTGAAGCTTGATGGCTGGGATTGATTTCTTTTGGTTAGGTTTTGCTTTAGGGCTTTGCTTAGATTTGATTAGATTCTGTGTTAGGGTTAGGATTAGAGAGTAGATTCTTTCTTTCTCAAGTGTGTTTTGTTTGCCTGATGGCACTTCATTTCCTTTATCTGATATTGCTTGATAGCATGTTGTTTAAATTCAGTATGATTACTGTTATTTCATGACTGGCTTGAGGTTGAGACGAGCTTGTGGAGGCTGAAGCCCCACACACATTTCCTCCCTCACTTGCATTGCATACATTTTACTGTTAAAGCTGATGCTTTTGTCTGTTTTGGTGTATCATTGACATGATCCCTTAGGACTCTCATTTCCTTTGATAAGGATTTGATGATAGACTTTTAGGTTGAAACCTATGCATGACAACATCTAGGAGTTCCCTGTTCAAACCTCAACCATAGGATGAATCCATGGCATGACAACAGTAGGACTTGATAGTCTCCCTCCTAGTTGGGCCTGTTCTCTTCTCATCTCGAAGCAGTTTAAAATACAGTAATCATGAATGATTTCTTTCGTACGTTACGAGCCTTAAGCCATCTGAGGATGGATGTTTAGTATGGTGCCCTTTGGGTGACATGTGACGCATTCACTCTCAGGTCATAGTCTCTAGTGCGGTTGAAATCGCAAACAATAAAAAACATTTCTTTCAGGAGATAACCCGTAGTTAGCCGAACTACGTTTGCTCTGATCTTTCATACCAGATGAAAGTACGTAGGCATAGGATGCGATATCCTAGCGAGCAACCTTCCCCCTTTCCCCCGTAATCATTCGTAGGCCGAACTACGTTGACTCTGATTTCTCGTTCCAGACGGGAATACGTAGGCATAAAGCGCGATGCTTTGCCGAGTCATTTTTCTTTTCTTTTTCAGCCAGCCTTGATAGGTAGATAGATTATAACCAACCCGTCCAAGTAAGCAAACAAGCGAGGATCCCGTCGAGTACGACGGACGTGAGGGGTGCTAATACCTTCCCCTTGCGTAACCGACTCCCGAACCCAGACAATGGTTGCGATGACCTTGTCTTACCCTTATTCGTCAGGTTTTTCCGATCGTTTCCTTTCCCGCTCTGAGGGATAAATAACGAAAGGTGGCGACTCTTCTGTCATGCCGGAACCTTATTTTCGCGCAAGCGACAACCTTCACCCGTAGTTTTCCGAACTACGTTGACTCTGACTTTCCCATTGCACGAGGGAGTATGTAGGCATAGAGCGGAGATGCTCTATCGAGTCTCTTTTCTTTTCTTTTGTCCCTATGGCCTCTAGTTTAGATAGTTCAACACCCTTTAGATAGACAACAAAGCATGGATCCCGTCGAGTACGACGGACGTGAGGGGTGCTAATACCTTCCCCTTGTGTAATCGACTCCCAAACCCAAGATCGTTTCCTTTCCCTCTTTTGGGATAAATAATGAACGGTGGCAACTCTTCTGTCCTTGTCGGCCCCTCTTCGCAGTGATGCGACACTTATCTGTCAGCTGTTCAAGATGTTTAAGCTCAAATGCCTCAGCAATAGGTTCCTCAACAACAGTCCTACAATCAGCAAGGGTATCAGTATCCTCCTTAGCATCAACAACTGCAAGCTGCTTTACAACAATGTCAACCCAATCAATAGAGGACAAGGAAGCCAGGTAGAGTCTTTGATAGTCTGCCAATGACATATGCTAAATTTGCATTCCAATTTACAAATCCAAGAGGATTTCTCTTCAAAAGAAGGTTTTTAGTTCAAAGATAAAACGTGAAGTTGATACAAGGACATGTCCGCAAAGAAAACTACACAATGATCGCCACGGCGAAAATTAAAGTTCTAAACTTCATAACTTAAGTCCAAGAGAATGTCTAATTATGAAGAGTTTCCAGATTAACTTCAAGAATCCAAGCTTTGTTTCAAAGCCCACAAAAATTCGAACTTCCAGGAATAACAAATCAACATTATATAATTCAAGAGTTCATTGGTGTAACATTCTTCATATTTTGAATTTATGAGTTCAAGGGTCATCACCCATGAAAAATCTACAAGATATTCAGAACTCAAACCAATTCAAAATTGTAAAACTGGTTTTCCCATGTGATTAAATTCAAGCATCCAAGTTTATGAAGAATTACAAAGTTCAAAGACCAAACAAAAATTCTGAATAATTACTTGTCAACTTTAATTTAAAATACAATTTTAAGTATAGGTCATAAAGGTTAAAGAGTTGTCCCTACAAAAAAAAAGAGAAGTTCATTGGGAGTAAAGGTCTCGTCACTTCTTAAAGCATGATGCAATAAGATTACCGTATTTGGAGCAATTCGAAAGATAGACACTAAATGATATCTCCGTGTTTATCAGCTTATGCGTATCTCATCAACATGGCAACTTTCCAAATAGCCATTAAAAAAAACCATAACCCTCAGAACAGGCCACGAGTAGGGTAAGTCGCCTCTCACCAGAATGCAACGGTCATGAAGCCGGAGGGAACTTAACCGATAAAAACCATCGAGCCACCCCAAAAAGATTTATGTAACACTCTCAAAGAGATCACAAATACAAAATTACCAAAATTAATTGAATGGCCATCATTAGTATCAAATTTTTCAAAGCAAAGTTTATTTGTTTCCAAAACAAGTTCTTCACATGTTGCAGACTAAATCAAAGGAGATTGGAGATACCAAACTTTGTTCAGACGTACTAATTTGAAAGAGGAAACATGTTTCTAGCATATCAAGTTGAAAAGGGAAAATTGGAGAATCATTAACAGTGAAGAACATAACAAGATCAAACACATCCAAATCCTTTCCAAAACAGTCTAAAAGCATGTCTTAGACAAAATTAAGTGACGAGGATTTTCTTTCCATAACAAGTTCAAGACAACATCATCTCATTCATGAAACACCCTCAAACACATTTTAAATGAAAATCAAAGCCATAACATTGGTGTTTATTGCCAAGTTTACGTTTAGCTTATAAAAACGATAGAAAACAGTTAGAGAGGGGGGTATATCTTGAATCACCAACATAGTTTGGACGCGGTTAGATCCTTTATTCTTGAGTGTTGCCTCACAAAATCATTCACACACTGTTTCCCTTGAAAATCGGAAAACAACCGCTGATCTTCCAAATCTAACTTTGGTGACTCACAGGATCGATCAAATTGATCCTAGGACATGTGCTAAAAGATTTGTTTTTGGTTTTAAGAGTTTATTCAAGTTCCACGCTTGAACAGTGTTAGGATAAAAGAATCTTAAAAGAACATCTATTCGACTACGGGTTGATTTCAAGGTAAAGTAAGGCTTCTAATGAAAGAGAAGAAAGTTTGTTGGTAAAGGTGAAGTTAGAATGAGGATAAAGAGAAAGAATTGCATAGGAAGGGAAGAAATAAGGTAAGGAGGAAAAAAGGATAAAGATAATAAAGATAATGAAAGGCTTTGTAAAACTTAAAGTAAAAAAGTAAATTGCATTAAGTTAAAAGATGGTGTGTTTACATCACGTGCATTCTCTTACAATACTCGCTTTCTCTACACTCGGATACTTGGAGTAGTTTCAAGAGTAATTTGTACAATAGTAAATTACAACACACTTTGGACATGCTTAAGACATCCTATTTATAGTAAAAAGATATAACCTCTCATAACTTCTCATAACCTCTACCATAATCTCCTTTCGCCATTTGTCACAAATGCATGGATCTATTACTCATAAGGTGACACGTGTCTTTCTCAATTTTCAACAAGCAAAACCGTTCCCTCCAATATTTTAAATTTCAAATCCTTCGACAAACCATTCTTCTCAGCAGGCGGTCGAACTCTTGGCCTCTGGGTGAGTCCTTCGACTTAGCTATTTTGCCTCTTTCGACCATTTTCTTGTATTCAAGTTATTTTCCACCCTTTTGTCTTAAATACCTTCTTTCTAATTGAGGCGTCGAATTTAGGAGCTAACAAATTGCCCCCCAAAAATGTCTTTTCAACTTCGACTGTGGAAAAGCACATTTTTTGACAGCGTATGACCTTCGACGCCGCTTTGTGTCGTACAATACTCTTTCCATCAATGCAAGTCTAGGAAGGTGAAAAGGAATGAAAGAGAAAAAAGAAAGATAGCTATGAGCATGCAAACTATTGTTCCGTCACCTTGATGCACGTTATGACGTCACTGTCATCATGGATATTTTCTCGGGAATCAACAAAATCGTGGCCATCATCACCTTTCCAACCTCGGAGACGTGAATTGCAGCTACTGCCTCTGCCATCCCACGTCTGAACATACACGTGGCCCACTAACTCTAGCCCTTTAATGATGAAAACTTCTAGTCCTCCATACCTTATATAAGTAATTTCCCTTTGATGTTTTTAATTTTTACAACTTCTCTAACTCTTCACAACCTTCCTTGCCCTTTCTCTAATTTTCTGCTTCTAACCAACAAACTCTCACTTTCTTCAGAAATGGCTTATCATCAAAAGAAGAAAATGCCATCTAAAGGACAAACTTCTGCCTCCACACTTCCTCTCTTTGCTAGCTTGAGCAGCCCCCAGGTCGTAAAGAATCAACAGTTCATCCGCGAACCCCTGACGGAGGAGTAACACCACATTTACGAATCTCAAGTAATCATTCCTGTTACTGTTGCAGGGAGACCTTTAGCCATGTCTGGGCCTTTACCCCCTCCAGGTCTCGACTACTCCGCCATTAAAGATTTCTTCCCCTCTTATAGAACCATTAAACCCCTAGGGCAAAAAGACTTTAATAAAACTTCCACTGACGGTCCTGATAGCCTGAGCCTTTTCGATGTAGACTTTAGGTATCTTCATGATGGGGCCAGATTATTTAGGGCCACTCCCTACTTCAAATATTTCGAACTCTATCTCAACTGGCTGACGAAAATAGAGAAGGTAAAAACCCAGGAATGGAAGGACATTGTGATTTACGATCTGATTATGATGTCGAAGGTAGGCCCTTAGTACTGCCCTCTCATGCTGGCTTCCTCCTTATTCTTCTGGGACAGAACTCACAACACCTTCCACCTTCCTTGTGGAATGATGACCCCCAGTCTACTTGGTGTAGCTGCCATTGTAGGCCTAAAACCCTACGGCTTAGTTTATGATCCCAAGATTGATAGACATGACAGCATTGGTTTTGCCAATACTAAACATACTTATACAGCTTTTGTCCAACACTACCATAATAAAACTAGTACCTCTGTTGACGATGAAGAACATATAGCCTTTTTGGCCATGTGGTTGTCCCGTTGTGTATTTTGTACCAAATCCTTGCAGGTGGCGCGGAAGTATCTGGTCCTAGCCAACCAGCTCCATGTGAAGAGAGGCGTTTGCCTCAGTGAAATGATCCTAGCCAGTCTTTATGAAGCCTTAGGCGAAGGTGCGGGTAAACTGAAAGATCCTGACAGCCATGACAACTTGTTGTTGTCGGGCTCCTTCTGGCTTCTTCAGCTGTGGCTTAATGCCACTTTTGAGCACAGTCTTCCCAACAAAGGTGAAGTTGATGAACGTTCGCCTGCAGTTGCTGAGAGAAGAGTCGAATGGCCTCGCCTGGCTCAACTTAGTCCTAGTGAGGAAGGTCATTCCCTTCGGTCTAATTTATCCATCTTTGTTCATATGTTTGCAAAACGGCATGAGTTTACCGCGAAGATGGCTCCCTTCGCAGAACAAAAATGTGGCCCAGAATGGTTTACTAGACCCTTCCCTGCTCCCTTAAAGAAACACGAAGAGGAGTCAAAGCTGATTTGGGAGAGATTCCTCATTCCCCGCCTATTGATTCACAAACTAAACCTTGTAAAAGGTCACTCCAGCTTGCTAGCCTATCAACCAAACTTGGTGTCTAGGCAATTCGGTTTAATTCAAACCTTGCCCAAATGCATGTATGACAAGAAATCACATATCATTCTCCCTTTTACTGTGTTATCTTCTCTGGATTGTTCGACACAACTGGCACGCCACGCCCACAAGTCCTACCTCACACCTGTTCACTTTGAACCTTCTTACTTTTGCTCCCAAAACTTCTATGACTGGTGGTCGAAACATTACGCCTCAGAATTTCTTGACGCTCCTAGTTTTACTCGCTTGATTGACCAAGCTTTCATTGATGTGCAGGAGAAGATCAAGAAAGGTACGTCTACTCATATCAAAGAAATCCAAGCCTTCCAAAAGTATTTCGAAACTGCCTATCGACCAGATGATGTTAGTCGAACCATCCGCGAGGCTGCTGTCACTTTGAAAGAAAAACTTTCCAAAAAACTGGATCGTTTAAAGATTCCCTCTTCTGTTCCTCGTGAGAAACGGTATGAGGTTGCCTTTAAACTTTTTCCCCCCAAAGTCCCTCAACTACCAACCGCTGGTTTTGGCGTGGCTCTTGCCCCTCCATTTCCATATTGGTTTATTTGTGGAGACGCTATAAAAATTCTTCGACAGCAGTCTAAGCCCAAAGCACAACAGGTGGTTCTGACTAAACATACACTCGATACGTTTAAAGGGCACCTTCATGTCAGTATCGAAGATGTTCGCATCGAATCTGACATTCTTGAAGGTTTATCCCCCTTCGATTTGGACTTTCCTCTCTGAGCTTTATTGTTGCTAATTTTTTTTAGTATCATCTATTTTTCAGTTGCCCTAAAGCGTGCTGCCCCAACAGCCAGAACTGAAGTCAAAGACGAAGGTCAAAAGGTAACCTTCCGCAGCTTTTTACTATCTCGGTCTCCTTAATCAATCTCACCATTTCATATTATTTTCAGGCTAGTCGAAAACCACCTACCCCTCAAAGAAGATTAAAAAGGGCTTATCCCCAAGTTATTCTTGATTCTGATGACGAAGACGAGTCTCCTCGTGAGAGTCTTCAAGTGAAAAGAAAAAGAAAGATTATCCATGATGTGGATGCTCCTTATGCTCCACCTGCTCCTGTTGTGACCAACACACCTCAACCTACCAATCCTCCTCAAAAACCTACTCCCACTCCCGTAGGGGATGCTTCGATCCAAGTTGTTGTCCCCATGGAAAGTGATAATTCGAGTCCCGCTGACGAAACTGTCAAGGTATGTTACACATCTACCTTTCCTTGGGTCTTTGCACTGATTCTTTAGCCTTTATTCTTTCTAATGTCCACCTTTTCTAGGATGATGCTGGAACTTCACGATCTAATCCCACCGCGATTCCTCTATCGCTATACCCCTTGAATAGCCAAGGTGAGCCTACCTATCATCCCACTTCTGATTTGGGTTCTGGTGTGAGTTCACTTGGTGAAATTAATAAACCTGATTTTTTCACAGCCACTCCATCTCCTGCAAAGACCACTACCCAGCAGTCTCAGACTGACGGTTCTGATCATGAAGATGACAATCCTCAGGTTGACCCCATTACAGTGGATGATGAAGTTGACGCTTCGGAGGGGAAAACAAATCTGGCTGATATGACCAACTCCCCTTTGGGTCAGACAGTAGCTGTGGATGAAAAAGCTGTCGAGGGTAATCAAGCCATTGAAGATTAGGCTAAGCTCCAGCCTAATTTGCATGAATCCAGTGACAAAGGCACTGGGGATGTCATGGAGGAGGATGGCGACAAGACAAAGGACAGCCAAGATAAAGAATTAAAAATTGTGGACACTTCCGTCAAAGGACCTGAAACTGCTGAAACAACAAAGACTCTCGTTCCTCCTACCCCAAAGGATATTCCAGCAAACTTCTTCCCATACGAAACTCAACTTACTCCCGCCGAACTGGATGCGTTGAAGGTTTCCAACCTTCGACAATACATCAGGCTTTTGTTGAGTAGGAGAAGTCATTCTTCTAGCCGTACTCCCAGTACTTTGACTTCCGAAGGGCAAACCTCAAAGCCACCAACTGACAGTGCCCTCGACAAGGTCAAGCAAAAGATCTTCAAAGGGGATCTTTTTACCCTCCTGCAGATGCGCCCTGCCAACCATCTTCCCCTCAAAGCTCTTCTTCAAAAAGTGGACATTAAATCCCTTACTCCTGAGGCTGCGAATGTTATTCAAGAAGTACCCTGATCGACCAGGTTTACAAAGACTATTGATTGTTGCCCCAGATTGAGGGTGAGATTGAGACGAAGGCTGGCAGCGAAGCTGCCGCTTGGAGTGCTGTTGTCGACTCTGAGGAGAAGATTGCTGAGTTGGAAGAAACGAAGGAGAAAAATAAACAAGAGGTCCTGACTAACGAGGCGAACATCGCCTGCTGGGAACGGAAGATTAAAAAGCTCCGTAGTAAGATAGCGAAGGCTAAGAAAAAGAACGCTGAATTATCTTCCTTCAACGAATCCTCCTTAACAGCTGAGCTTGATCATGCTGTCACCTATGCTGAGGAAGCCCGTCGTTTGGAATCTGAAGTTGCCCAGCTGAGGACAGATAAGGCTTAATGCCAAAGTCGTCTCGAACTTCAAAAATCGACTTAGCTTAAGATGAAGGCGAATATTCCGTTTTAATTTGTTAGGTTTTGTAATAGAGCAGATTATACTGGCCTTTGTGAGCCATTTATTTTGTTTGTAAGACAATGGGCCATTTTGGCATATTTTAAATTATCATTTATGGCTTCGCTTTATCTTTGACAATTATTCTATTGATATTTTCACCTCTCGAAGTGCAGGCTTATACTTCTTTAAATATTTGTCATTTACTTTTAATACCCTCTCGTCCCTACTCAGCTCTGTCACTTCATATGCCCCGTTGAAGAACACCTTCGATACCTGGAATGGTCCTACCCACTTCGGGGACCACTTACCTAGGGACCTCACCTTTCGATCCATAGGCAGGATTACCCTCCATACCAAATCTCCAACCAGGAAAGTCTTCGCTTTGACCTTCTTGTTATATGATTTCTCCACTCTTGTCTTTTGTCTTCTCAGGAGTTCTATAGATTTTAATCTCTCTTTGTCTAAGTCGACTAACTCGTCAAGCATCACGTCCCAATAAATCTCGCGAGGGATTTCATGATGTCTTTGAATTCTTACTGACTGTATGTGTATCTCAACTGGCAATACTGCGTCATGGCCGAACGTGAGTCGATAAGGGGAAGTGTTGGTTGCTTCCTTCGGGGATGTTCAACATGCCCATAGGACTTGATCCAATGTCTTATGCCAATTCCTAGGCTTGCTTCCAATCTGCTTCTTTATCATGCCAATTATTACTTTGTTTGCCGCTTCGACTTGACCATTGGCCTGGGCATAGTAAGGTGTCGAGGTAAGGAGTTTAAATCCCATTTCTTTAGCAAACTCCTGCATCTTCCTACCCGTGAATACTGACCCTTGGTCTGTCGTTATTGTCTCTGGTAGGCCAAACCTGTAGATGATATACTTCTGAATGAATTCGATAACATCTTCTTGGTCTACCTTCGGTAGAGGTATAACCTCGACCCACTTGGTAAAAGAGTCTATCCCTACCAGAATGTACTTCTGGTTTTTGGAAGATGCAGGTTGAATCTCTCCTATAAGGTCTAGAGCCCAACCTCTAAATAGCCACAACTTGACTATGGAATGCAACTCACTTGCTGGGACATGTTGTATGCCAGCGTGAATTTGACATTCCTGACAACCTTTGGCAAACTCGATGCAATCTTTCAGCATCGTGGGCCATTACATCCCCTGGTGAAACAACAACAATTTCATCTTATGGCCCACTTGGTGTGCTCCGCATGTCCCACCATGGACTGAGGACAATGCCAAGTATGCTTCAGATTCACTGAGGCATTTAAGTAAAACTCCCTCAAAAGTTTTCTTAAATAACTCATTCCCCAACAGGACATAGCTTAGTGCTTGGTATTTTATCTTTCGTTCTGTAGTCGCTGAAGGGTCCTGAATGTATTCGACCAGAGGTTTCCTCCAATCTTTGTCTGTCAGACCTTCGACTGTAAAAATCTCAAAGGTTTCCTTGTCGGCGTAGCCAAATTTCGTGACTTCCAAGTCTGATGGTCTCAAGCCCACGGATACCACCTTACCTCTGGCCTCAATGGCCTCTTGTAAGTTCTCCTTTGAGACCCTGTATCCTGAAGCAACTTGCGCCAAGTCGTTGGCTATCTGATTGTGTATTCGTGGTATGTGTCGAATAGTGCAGACTTCAAATTTTTTGAGTAGTCTGTTAGCTATTACGAAATACATGATGAGATTTTCTTTAACACATTTGTACTCCTTTGTTAGCTGTTTTACAACCAACTCTGAATCTCCCATTATTTCGACTTGGGCTGCCCTCAATTCTAACAAAATTTCAAGTCCGGCGATCAAAGCTTCATATTCAGCTTCGTTATTAGAACATAGGCCCGCGACTCTATACTTGAATTTTGTTGGAATTTTGTCAGGCGAAATGATCAATAGACCTATGCATGTCCCATTCTTGTGACTAGACCCATCAAAGTATTGCTTCCAAGGCTCTAGTTCGACAAAGTTCAAGGTGCTTTCATTTATGGAATGGTCGACAATAAAGTCTTCCACTATTTTCCCTTTGACCGCTTTGAGCGGTCTGTACGTCAATGAATACTCAGTTAATGCTAATGCCCACTTACCAATTCGAATATGCAAAATAGGTTTGGACAACATATGCTTAATAACATCAAAATGCGACAAAACGTAAACATCAACTGGTTTTATATATTGCTTCAACTTCATACATGAGAAATACAAACATAAGCATAATTTCTCTATCTCACTATATCTAGTTTCTGCATCATTTAAAACTCTACTAAGGTAGTAAATGGCTCTTTCGACGCCACTTTCATCCTCTTGAGCAAGCATGCTCCCTAGAGTTTTGTCTGACGCCGCTATGTATAGTCTCATGCTTTTATTTCGACATGGAGGTGCAAGGACGGGAGGATGAGTCAAGTAGTCTTTGATCTTGTCGAAAGCCCCTTGCTGATCTCTCGTCCATTCGAACTTCTCTTTAGTGGCTCGAAGCAACGACGAGAAAGCTTGTGTTTTTCCACTGAGATTCAATATGAACCTTCTTAGAAAATTTATTTTGCCCAGCAAGGATTGAAGTTCCTTCATGTTGGATGGTGCTTTCGCTTCCATGATGGCCTTCGTTTTGTTTTGGTTGATTTCGATCCCCTTCTTGTGGACTATGAAACCCAGAAAATCTCCTGCTTGCACACAAAATGCACACTTGAGGGGATTCATCTTGAGGCCAAATTTCCTCATTCTCATGAAGGATTTGCGCAGGTGTTCCATATGAGCCTTTCCTGACACAGATTTTATCACAATATCATCAATGTATATTTGCATAAAGGACTCAATGTAGTCATGGAAAATTGAATTCATCGCCCATTGGTACGTTGCCCCAACATTTTTTAGGCCAAAAGGCATCACTACCCATTCGTAAGTGCCTAAGGCCCCTGGGCAACAGAACGCCGTTTTTGGAACGTCGTCCTCAGCGATGAAAATCTGGTTGTAACCAGAATATCCATCCAGCATGCTAAGGTATCTGTGGCCAGCGGCTGAATCGACTAGCATTTCTGCCACTGGCATCGAATACTCATCTTTAGGGGTTGCTGAGTTCAAATCCCTAAAGTTTATAGACTCTTAAAGATCCATTTTTCTTAATGACTGGTACAATATTTGCTAGCCATTCGACATACCTGGTCGTACGGATGAACTTGCATCGGAGGAGTCTTTCGATTTCCTCCTTTATTTTTGAAAGGATCTCAGGGGCAAAACGTCTTGGATTCTGCTTGACTGGTTTTTTGCTAGGCTTGATTGGTAGCCTATGCTCGACTAGATCTCTCTTTAGACCTAGCATTTTGTCGTAGTCCCAAGCAAAACAATCCTTGTACTCTCGTAGCAACTGAACGGTTTCGACCCTAAGTTGGGGTTCGAGGTTGGTGCTGATATAAGTTGGCCTTTTGATTACTCCATCTCCCAGGTCAACTTCCTCCAGTGGATCTTGTGCCAACATTTTGAGATCGCTGGCCAACGGATCCTTTTCAAAACCCAAAGGCTCATCTTCATATATGGCGTCGAGTCTCTGCCCCTCGTATTAAATCTTAGGGTCGAAATACCCAACTGGACCTGCTTGTTTGAATTTTTCATTGGCTCCCTCAGCCATTTCATTATTAGCGGCCTCCAGGGCCGTTTGTAGCTTAGTTTCGGCCACGTAGGCCGAAATCCTTTGAAGTGTTGCGACTTCAGTCGTCATTATCGAACTCACTTCCCTAGCCAGTGGGGTCTACGGGAAGTTCGCCAAGGTATGGTAAACTTTCGCCTGGAACTTCCTTGTCCCATCGGAAACCTTCGACAGGATGCAGATATAACGAGCAATACACTTCTTCATTAGGTGTAAAGTCGAAGTCTGCATGTTCACGTGGCCCTATACCAGCCAAATGTTTGTCAAACTGTCCTCTATCAATATGGTTTATAGGTGCCTTAAAGTACCCCCTGATCTGCTTCGATGTTTTCGACAATACCATCTGGTCTCCAGATGGCGATCCTCTGATGCATCGACGATGGTACTGCCCCCACTCCATGGATCCATTCTCTTCCAAGTAATAGATTATAATTGGCAGTGGTCTCCACCAGACAATCGGGCGGGTGATGGTTCCGACCGTGACATTCACCTGAATGACCCCCATGGTCGAACCCACTTTTCCTTCATAGTTTGATAGCACCATGTTGTGTGGCTTGGTGTCTGTCTCATTTTCCCCAATTTTGTTCAACAGAAAATGCAGCATTAAGTTTACCGTAGCACCACAATCCACTAGTATTTTGTTGACTGGGACCTTATCTATTTGTGCTGTAATATAAAGAGGCTTCAGATGGTTTTTCATGGCCTCTGTTGGCCGTTCAAAGTACGCATTTTGCTCCTCGACGTAGCCGTTGTTCATTACATAATAGCATACCAGCTTATGAGCCGTTATTTCCCAGTCTGTATATGTGTCTGAGTTTTCAACTACGGAAACCCTGTCGAATTCCCTGGGCATTATTGATACTACGTTGACCAAGATGTCCAGCGTATCATCAGAGTCTTCATCAAAATTATCGGTCATTTCATCGTCGACCAATTTTCTTTGTTCTTCGACCTGTGTTGGAAACAACTTTCTTCCTATAGGTGTCTTCCCAAAAGCCTTTGTTCGACCCTCCTGTTTAATGGGAATATTGGTGTTGGATTGTGGTTGGTCTTTATGTGCACCTTCTCTATGTGCTTTCCTTCTTCTCTGCTCACGTCTCCATTGGGATCGAGACATGGGATTCTTCCCTTTGTAATTTTCTGACACATGAGCAGCCTTCGAAGACTGAAATTCTTTTCGATAGCTTAACGAAGATCCCCGTTGTACTTCGAAAATTTTCCATCTCTTCTGCCCTTGCTGCTTGTTCTCATTGGGCTTCGTCCACTTTCCATCAGTGGCCTTAGCATTGGGCTTAAAGCTAGTGGGCTTGTTCATCGGAGGCCTTATGCGAGGGTCAGATCTCTGCTGAAGGCCTCTTCGAGGGTCAAATCTTGGCCTTTCGTTTTCTTGCTTCAGCCTTCGTGTCCCTTCCAGCTTTTGTGCAGCCTTCTTGTCGAATATGGCACTGCATCAGGGATAAAGCATCACACTAGAACCTTTCTCCTGGCAGCGGTGAAGAAAAGAAACGATGGATTCCTCCTGTTCTGGGTAGGCTTCCCTTGTGTGTGTTTCCTGGTAGTTTAACTCACTATCCGCTACCTCCTCATGTTGAGTGATTTGAACCATGTTAATTTCAATTTCTTTGGCCAGATTAAGCTTATTCAAGCTCAACTCCACGCCTTTGGTGGCTTCATCAATCTTAACGAAGTCATCAGTTATTTCCTTGGTCACTATCTCCCAACCCAGATTGTTCATGTTGCTTGGGCCTTTGGTTTCATCCCTCTGGTCACAGCTATCAACTTCCATTTCGACACAGCTCTCTTGTCCGAAGTTGATGGAAACTTTCGCCATTACAACTTCGTCTATAGGATTGCCAGCAGCCTCTGTTACTTCGATTGAGAAGTCGTAACCGTTGACAACTTCGATCATATTAGCCTCGACTGGCTCTGTGTAATTTGCGTCTGCCGTTTGCAGAGGATCTGAGTCGACCTTCATTTGGCCACCAGCTTTCTCTCCGAACTTTAGACGTCCTTCTTGGATCGCATTCTGAACGAGGTCCCTGAAAAGGAAACATTGAGATGTTTTATGACCCAAGAAGTTATAATATTTACAAAACCCTCTTTTCTTCCTTTGTTCTATGGACGACATTTTGGCGCTAGGAGGCACTATCATTTGTCCATCTTTAACTAACAAATCGAAGATTTCATCACATTTTGTGATGTCGAAGGTATATGTTTTCTTTGGGAACCTATCATTCTTTTCAGATTCGACATAACTCTTCCCTTGTGGGGGAGCTAATACTTTGCACAAGTAAGGTGGTCCTTGCTTGAGTTCAGCAAGGTCCATTTCACCATCGTCGAAACTCATAGACTCATCACACAGACCTTCGAAGTTATCATTAAATTCGACAAAAGCTACCTTTTTATTTTTATTAAACTTATCCTTCTCGTCTTTGAGTCTTTCGAGTTGTCGAACTCGATCGGCTAATTGGGCCATGTCCCTTAGGTACTGGGTGTCCAACTTTTTCCTAATAGAGTAGTCGAGACCACCGGCGGCCATTTCGACCAACTCATGTTCAGGGACCTGCGTGAAGCATCTGGCCTTAAGCAAATGGAACCTATTAAGGTACTCCTCTATTGGTTCAGAGAACTTACGCTTCACACTAGCTAGTTCCTTTAAGCTAATTTTAGTCTGACCCATATAGAACTGTTCATGGAACAAACGCTCTAACTGGGTCCAATTACATATCGTGTTAGGGGGAAGCGTTGTGAACCAAGTGAATGCATTCTTAGTAAGAGAACTTAGGAAGTATTTTATCCTAAGGCTTTCATCGTTCGCTATCTCTCCAGCCTCGATTAGGTAACGAGCCACATGTTCGATGGTGGATTCCGTCGTATCTCCTGAAAACTTAGTGAATTTAGGTACTTTCGTCCTAGGAGGTAACTCCTCCTGAAGGATATAGTCTACTATGGGTGAAGTATAGTTTGGCCTGGTGAAACAAGTGTTTAACCCATTTCTAGCCATAATTCTCTCGACCATGGCCACTAGATTATTGTCTATGGCTATGTTGTTTCGACGAACATGCTGGACTACATTATCTGCGTCTTGGTTTCGATTCACAACCACTACTCCTGGATTTCTTTCTCCCAAGCCACGGGGTTGGTTTTGCAAAGGGTCTTCTCTAAGCCCTTCGACTATCGGAGGGACTATCCTTCCTTGGTTTCCTACGTCGACTTCTACCATATTCGCCAAGTTATCTCGCGGGACATCCATTACTGCGGCTTGGTTTCTGGTTAAGGGAGGTACCCCCATAAATTCAGCCAATCTCGTTAATTGTACCGCCAATTGTTGATTGGTCTGGGTTGTATTTTGGATTAATGGCTGAAATATTTCACCCATGGTTTGTGACAAAGTCTGAACCATCTGTAGGTTACTTTCATCCATCTGCTGTCTCAAACAAGCAACTGAGGTGTTGGTCAAATTGGGGCCTTGCGTTGAATACCCTAAACTCTGGCTTTGGGGGTTTCAACCCATGTTCACACCTGACCCTGACCCTTGTAGCAGCGAAGCCATCGCCTGATCCGAGAATATGGGGGGGTGCACTTTGGAGCCCTTGCATCATAGCGGTGGGCATCCCATATGGGGGATTTCTTGGTGATTGTGTGAAACCAGGGGGACCAAACTGCCTGGACGTCGAACTTCCTCCTAACAAAATCTGAGGGTTCGATGTCTGATGGCCAATATATTCTAATACTGGTTGAGTATAAGGTCTTATCACCGTCGATCCAACCCCAAGTACGAAAGGTGTCGGCACTGGCCTCACAGGAAGCACCGTTTGTTCCCCAGTCGACGGTATCGGAGGGGGAACTCCCTGGTCTCTTAATCCTTCGATGGAACCGTCTCCTTGATAGTTGGAGTTATCTGGCTGGTTTGTATCCGTAACCACGTTCTTACTGCTTCGTCTTGATCGCGTCTCTTCGTTTATAGCGGTAATTTTACCACTTCTCAGTAACATAAAAATGTACCTTCTCACGAAAAGGGACCAGTATAACTGCAGAATTTTTATAAGTTTATTTTTATAAAATAGATTCTCTAGCACTATCCCACTGGGCGTGCCATTTTGTTTCCCTTGAAAATCGGAAAACAACCGCTGATCTTCCAAATCTAACTTTGGTGACTCACAGGATCGATCAAATTGATCCTAGGACATGTGCTAAAAGATTTGTTTTTGGTTTTAAGAGTTTATTCAAGTTCCACGCTCGAACAGTCTTGGGATAAAAGAATCCTAAAAGAACATCTATTCGACTACGGGTTGATTTCAAGGTAAAGTAAGGCTTCTAATGAAAGAGAAGAAAGTTTGTTGGTAAAGGTGAAGTTAGAATGAGGACGAAGAGAAAGAATTTCATAGGAAGGGAAGAAATAAGGTAAGGAGGAAAAAAGGATAAAGACAATAAAGATAATGAAAGGCTTTGTAAAACTTAAAGTAAAAAAGTAAATTGCATTAAGTTAAAAGATGGTGTGTTTACATCACGTACATTCTCTTACAATACTCGCTCTCTACACTCGGATACTTGGAGTAGTTTCAAGAGTAATTTGTACAATAGTAAATTACAACACACTTTGACATGCCTAAGACACCCTATTTATAGTAAAAAGAAATAACCTCTCATAACCTCTACCATAATCTCCTTTCGTTGCCATTTGTCACAAATGCATGGATCTATTACTCATAAGGTGACACGTGTCTTTCTCAATTTTCAACAAGCAAAACCGTTCCCTCCAATATTTTAAATTTCAAATCCTTCGACAAACCATTCTTCTCAGCAGGCGGTCGAACTCTTGGCCTCTGGGTGAGTCCTTCGACTTAGCTATTTTGCCTCTTTCGACCATTTTCTTGTATTCAAGTTATTTTCCACCGTTTTGTCTTAAATACCTTCTTTCTAATTGAGGCGTCTAATTTAGGAGCTAACACACACACAGAGTATCAAGGGATTCAAAATTCATAATCCATAACACATATAGTGATCACCTACATCGATACAAGCAGGGTAAGTACCTAGCAGTTGGAGATCTCAGAAATCCACACTAAAATACATTCACAGCATACAAATTTGAAGCACATAACAAAAGAAGAAGACGAAAAATGGAAAGGTCACGTACCTGCGAACAAAGAAGAAAATCGAATCCAAGGTTCGATCCAAGTCGAGAAGGCACGTCAACACTGCTCAGATTTACGCCATAGCTCCTGATCAATCCCGCTCGCAATACGCAATCTCTCGCTAATTTCTGCTCACGATTGCCATTCACGCCACTTATAATCCACGTCCGATTGCAGGTAACTTTGTTTGGGCTCATCTTAAGTTAATAGAGTGTCGTTGTTCGTTTTCGTTTTGCTTGCGCAGAGAATTTAAGAGAGTGGAGGTTACAATGCGAAGAAACGAGAGAGGGTGAAGTTGGAGTTTTTCACCCAATTGCCACTATTTGAAATGTAAAACACCAAAATGCCACAACTTGAAAAAAAAATTCCAAAATGCCACACTTTTAGTTTGAGTTCGTCCATCCAAAGGAAGATCCATTGAAATGAAAAAAAGTCATGTTGGGGTTCGGCCAATGGATGGCCGACCCTATTCTATGAATTTTTTATTGTTTTTTTTTATTTTAGAAAGAAATACGGTTATGGGAATTGGAATTAGGAGGAAAAGTCATGTTGGGGTTTGGCCAATGGATGGCCGACCCTATTCTATGAATTTTTTTTTTTTTTTTTAGAAAGAAATACGGTTATGGGAATTGGAATTGGGAGAAAAAGTCATGTTGGGATTCGGCCAATGGATGACCGACCCTATTCTATAATTTTTTTTTGTTTTTTTTTTATTTTAGAAAGAAATACGGTTATGGGAATTGGAATTTGAAATTGGGAGAATAGGGTCGGTCATCCATTGGCCGAACCCCAACATGACTTTTTTCCACTTCAATGGATCGTCCTTTGGATGGACGAACCCAAACTAAAAGTGTGGCATTTTGGATTTTTTTTAAGTTGTGGCATTTTGGTGTTTTATATTTTAAATAGTGGCAATTGGGTGAAAAATTCGTGAAGTTGAGGTGGAGTCATGTGCGGGTTGATGGAGAAGGACGACACGCTGAAGCTTTGAAGGGGGTTTTCATAAAAAAACAGAGAAATTGAGAAGGGAGGAAGAGAGAAGTGGCCATCTAAGGTTTTGACCCTCTGTTTTTTTCTCTCTCATTTTTTATATGTGTGGGCGGGTCGGGTCTGGTGGATTTGACCACCACCGGCCTAATGTTAACTTTTTATTCATTTGTTGTTTTTTTGTGTATTTGGGCTTTGGCCCAAGTTTTTTTTTATTTAAAAAAAATGTAATAATGAAAATAATAATAATAATAATAAGATAATAAATATAATAATAAAAAAATAATAATAAATAAAAATAATTTAGAATTTTAATATTTATTAATTTTAAAGAAAATATTTGGTGTTAATTTAGGATAGCTAAGTTTAGTCTTAATAAAAAAATATATAGATTCTTTTTCGAGTTTAACTTATACAACTTTTTGGTCACTCGGTAATTAATTTTGTTAATTTGAATTATGCTAACTATATTTTTTTCTTAGACAAATTAACTCTGATAATCTTCGTTGTCATATATTAATTTCGATCTTGTATTATCCATTTATGGCCTGCTGTTATTGATAAAGCTTATTCATGATGTTTACCCACTTTGCTTGATTACATTTGATCTGATAGTTATGTGGATATCATACGGTTATTAGCTTTTTTTACTTTATTGGTTGACTATTTCACCTTCCAAAGGAAAGAATATTCTTGTTGACTGCCATGTCAATATTAGAGAATCACTAGCTCTTACCCGTATCCTAGCCTTAGGATCGGAGTCGCCGTACTCCATGCAAACGCCCTGCCATGGACACTCAATTACCCTTACTCCATGTAAGTTCCCGTCGTGGATACTTACCTACTTTTTCAACTTAACTTCAAACTTAGACTCGGATTCGCCGCACTCCATGTAAGTGTCTTGCTATGAACACTTACATCTCCCTGGAACCTTGACCACAGTCAAGAAGTTCCTCACCCTCGTTGAGGGGAACTACGAATACTCTGATTCCATTCCCGTCAGGATACGTAGGCACAAGATGTGATTTCTTGGCGAGTATACTTAGGACTAACCCCTTAGGTATTCTTTCAACCCTTTAGCATACAGATAGCATATATATTAGCAAATAACACATTTAAAGAAGAGGTTCATGTAGAGTACTACAGATGCATAGGATGCTAATAACTTTCCTAGGTATAACCAACCCCCGAACCCTAGATCTCCCCGCATTGTGTTTACAATGCAAATTAGGTTTTTATTTTTTTAACCTTTCCTTCGGATAAATCAAATAACGGTTGTGAGCTCAAAGATTTGTGATTCAAATTAATCAATAACTTGACATCCTATTCTCACCGCAACACCCAACATCACAGACGTTGTCTCTGACCCACTTCAGGTTCTGATCAGCCAGTAAGATCCATAATGATAAGTTTGAATTGAGTAATATGGGAACACAAAAATACTTCCTTGAAATTGAGGTGCACTATCAATCACGTTCTACACTTCTAACACTAACTAAGTACATCAAATATCTTATGACATTGGTACAATGGTTGGTCCTGCTCTATATAGGTCCATAAATGGAGCTTTGCAATATGTTATACTAACTAGATCCGACATTGCCTATTATATTAATAAGACTTGTCAAATCATGGCTAATCAACTTAAAACTCACTAGAGTGTGGTAAAAAGAATACTCAGATACTTGAGTGGTACTACTACTCATGGTCTGAAACTCTCACCGCATAATCTTATTCAAAATTACTCTCTAAGGGTCTATAATGATTAAGATTGGGTCAGTGATCCTAGTGATAGAAGATCAACATCAAAATCATGTGTTTACTTTGCCCTAACCTAGTTGCTTGAAACTCAAAGAAGCAATCACTCGTGTTACAATCAAGCACTAAAGTAAAATATTGATCTCTAACACACACCACTTCTGAGTTATTATAACTTAAGTCTCTTATATCTGAGTCGCATATTAATTATTTTTCTCTAAGTCTACTGTGTAACAGTTTAAGTGCAATTACGTTATTTCATAACCCAATACTCATAGAGTCAAACACATTAAATTTTATGCTCAGTTTGTTTATGAAAGAGTACTAGCTAGTAAACTCAACATAACATTCAACATCTTCATTGTTCAACACAAATGTCATATGCATTCACAAAGCCTTTACCAACTACTCTATTTCAAGATTTGAAGACCAAACTCAAAATTGTTTCTCTCAATCAACCACGAACTTGTGAGAAAGTATTAAATATAACCAAAAACGAAATAACTGTTTTTGGAAATTTTGTTAAATTTAAATAAATTGGTTAGAAAAATTAGTTAGAGAATAACTAACTCTGTACTTATATAAATAACTATTAGTCAATCCCATGTAAAGCAATAAACTCATTCAATCAAATACGATCTTGTTTTGATCTTCTCTCTTGTGTCTAGTTTATTCAATGACATAGTACACAACTCAATCCAAGAAACATAAATATTTTATAATAATTTTAAAAATGACATAATCAAAATAAAGAGAAGTACTATAATTTTTAAAAAGTCAAAAAGTCAAGACATCTAAAATCAATCTTTGGTCAACATGCACCAAGTCTTCAAACATATGGAAATCGTTAGGCCACTCTATATTTTTGATAAGTTAACGCTATTATTGAAAGGCTATAGTCAGAATAACACTACTTTATTTCTTTTACTTCGATAGAAAATGTTGTGTGCTCCACGTGAAACATGAAACCAACATGTTAAGTTAATCTTTGATATATAGATGATGCTTCACTGAGACAAAACTTTATTGTTGGGTTTTTGTATTCCCACGTGATTTTGAAACTAATGTTAATTACACATTTTATATCTATAGAAGAACAAAATCTTGATAACAAATCTGTAACTTTATTATATTTTATGGTCTTCCTTGATAGACAAATCTATAGTTTTTTATAAGTAAAAAGTATTATTACGAGTTTATGAGCATTTAAAACTCATTACACATGTTAAATTTTATATATTTCAACTGTTTTTTATACACAACGTTTTATTCGGCAAAAAAGAATTCAAATTAATATGAATTATTGAATTTGATTGTAAATACTTTCTTCACTTATACTGAACTCATTTAGGATGGCAAAATGAATTAGTAAGTAGGACATGTCTATTTAACTTGTTAGTTTTGGTAGACCGAGTCAAGATAATCTGCTCTATTTTATTTTCTTTCTCTATGTTCTAATTTTTTGTCTATGCTTTAATATGCGCAACAAATAAAGTGGTGGAAAATTAAAACACAATAGCAAATAAATATGTAATGAAATTAAAATTTCTCAAACTTGTAAGAATTTATAATGATCAACAATAAATGTATGACAATAAATCAAATAAATAAAAACACAAGAAAATACCAATATTTTAATGTGGAAAACTCTCAATGTAAGAGTAAAAAATCAAGGATCGTTTAAATCAAAGAAATAGTTCCACTATAATCAAATAAAGGTACATGAGAGTATCTAAGTGATTCACAACCTAGTGATGACAACAACAAAATCACACAGCAAACCAACTTACAAATACAAAACAAGAAGCTGAAAATACCAAATTTGCAGCTTCAGTGCAAAGCCAATATCTCTCAGCTCAGACTTTGTTTTATAGATCCTCGTGGTCAAATTGTAGACACAGGTGTTGCAAAACTTCTCCTTAAACATGAGCTTAACCCAACGGTTAAAGAATCTGTAATCACTCATATACTAAGACTAGTTGTAGAAAAATGAGAATTGGTTTCTCTAAACTTTACTCTCTTTTGAAGTTGATTTATTTACCTTTTCTCTCTCTCTCTCTCTCTCTCTCTCTCTCTCTCTCTCTCTCTCTCTCTCTCTCTCTCTCTCTCACACACACACACACACACACACACACACACACACACACACACACACACAATTGAGTATCTCCATTTAAAACAAGTGAAACACAAATGTGCTAACATATTTGGGTATTTATCCCCATAGAAAGGAAGTTCAAACCCAACAAATATCTCCCTCATAACTATGTGGAGGAAATCACTAAACCAGCGATATCATAACAAATATCAAACTTCCCTCTTGGTAACATTTTAGTCATCATCTTAAAACTATGATCATACGTATGAACTTTAGCTAACACCAACAACATAGCATTCAAAACATCACGTATTCAATAATATCTCGCATTAATGTGTTTGAACTTATTATGAAAAGTCAGATGTTTACCAAGTTGAATAGTGCTTTGACTATCAATAAATAACACATATTTGTCTTGAACAAGAACAAGCTCTTGCAAAAATTTCTTCAACCATAACAACTATTTACATGATTTAGTAATGAAAATGAACTCAACCTTTGTAATAGACAAATGCTACACACACTTTTGCAATATGGATTGTCAAGTCATAACCCCCTGCAAATTTAATCATATAGCCCAAAGTGGGCTTTTTGGAATCAATGTCTCCAACCATGTGTGAGTCAGAGTACCCATTTAGAGTAGAATTATCTCCTCCAAAGCAAAACCTTATATAAGTAGCAATGCGAAGATACCTTAAGACCCATTTTACAACATTCAAATGCTCCCTACCTGAATTTGACAAAAATATACTTACTGTATCAACATGTTTTATATCTGGTCTTGTACACTCCATTACAAATATCAAACTACCCACATCAAACACGTAAGGAACACATCAAATGTTTCGCCTTCACTAGTGTAGTGGGAAAATTTAAGATTAAGTTATTGATTAACTTAACTTGTAATTCAAGAGTCGCCACCGCACTTTTATTTTTCCGAAGGAATGGGGAAAAGAACGAACAAAACCCAAAGAAGTTTTAAAACAAAACTAATAAAAACAGGGACAAGGGTTAGGGGGTTGGTTTTGCAAAGGAAAGGTTTTAGGACCTAAAACATCTATAGTACTCTATAGGACCCTCTTTAAAAACCTAGCATTTGGCTTAAACAGGCGTTGTTTGCAAAAGATTGGTGATGTGAGAACATAAGTATTTTTTAATAATTTTGTGTTTGACAAGACTTCCTTAGCCTCGTGTCAGCGTACCCACAAAGTGCAATGGAGTATCAAAACCTCGTATTTCATGGTACAAATAACAAAATGGTTTGTTATTATTCATTTTAAATGGAAAAG